>BSBK01006134.1:307500-1055000 GCA_027943335.1 Chamaecyparis obtusa | reverse complement strand
ATGTGAAAAATTTGAAGGTGCAATCTTCAATTACATTTCCATTAAGGTTTTACCAAATGGATTCCAATCATTACACCCTTTTGTATTTGAAATCTGAAAATTAGGGTATATGCATCTATATGCTTCATGTTCAACCTTTTATTAACAACAGACCAAATCAAATTTAACTTTGTTCCAAACTATGATGTAGTTAATCTTTCTCGTTGCCATGTTTAGATGTGTATTTTAGCATTAGGAGCTATCAAGAACATATCCTTAGAAACTTAATGTGGTAGTTCATCTACTTTATAAAGATGCAAAATATTATATTGTCAAACCAACATATACATATATAGTGATAGCCTAATAGAAGTATACTATGCATTTGGTATGGTGTGTCAAGGTATATATTTATTGGTTATATTTGAGACAACACGTTTGGGAAGTCCTCTTGGTCTAGTAGAGCATAAATTAAAGATATTAACCACCTTAGTAAATTGGTTAATTTTTTCCACGCCTATCATAAGTTTGAGATCTTTATCTTAAGTGTGACAATTATGGTGCTTCATAAATGATTTGGCTTTAAGGATACGGGATTTCAATTTTATGCTCCAATACATCCCTACTCTTCAGGATCAAATTATTTGAAACTTTGGCTACTGCATACAAGAAAAAGTGTGATTATTGACGATTGCTTTCATAATCTTGTGAGTTAAAGAAGATTCAACAAGCAATAAATAGTATACATATTTCAAAACATGGCAAGGGTAGATAGATTAAAAAAGCTTACTCAATACTAAGTGATATATCATATGGGTTGTTGATTCCTAAAAAAGGTTTACACTATATGTAGTAACCAAGTTAATCATTCAATTACCTATGAATATGTCATCTCCAATTATCAATAATTTCCTAGACTTGGACCAACTGACAATGATAACTCTAACCCTTCTACACTTTGGGATCTGCAACACCCGAGAGGGTAATCCCTTAATTCACTTACAAACTCTGTACCAAACTTGTGAATAGAATTAAAACTAACAAATATCTCACATAAAACTCAATAGAAATAGGAGAATACTGAAGAATGGCTAATTATCCATTGGTCCTCAACTAAATTGGAGCACGAGATGGTTCTTAACAACAACACAAAATTAAGATGATATTGTATGATTTAATCAATTTTGTAGGAAAGTTAGCTGAGATTGAACACCAAAGACTTGTAAAACACTCCAACATTGATCAATGCCTCATTCCATTAGATAATAAATCCACAAAAAGTAAAATTGTAGTATAACAAAATTCTACTAAATAGCTTTAAGATCTAAGAAAATATTTCATTACAATATCTCTCAACAACAACCCAAACCCAAACTTCTTATCAAAATCCTTGCACAAACCCTAAAACTATGTAAATATATTCAAGCATTTAATTGACCCATTAGATCAAAGTATGAATAAAATTTACATAAATCACAACAATGCACTAAATAAAATAAAACCCTTGATTCTATTTCACTCAAAATTCATCAAACTTGTACACATGAGAGAATTGGATCTAAATTGTATTTTCATTAGTCTTCAATTTCTATCTCTATCATACAACATTTTACAATATATGTATTCAAAACTTGCCAAAAATGACACAAGTTCCTTCAAATTTGCTCTGTAAAATGCTTCACAATATGCTCAAAATTTCACCTAGACTTCATTTGGGACTGACATTCTCGACTCGGAGTTTTTGGAACCCCGTCTCTTGGCCTTGAATTCCCTTTTATAGTAACAAGGGAGAAAACAAGCTTCTGGCCATAAATGTCACATGTCATCAGTCCATTGAACTGCACAATTTTCATTTACAACAAACCTTTCATATAAGACAAAAATGCTTTTCCCCCCTTTGCAAAATACTCTTTGTACTTTCCTACTTTGTAATTTTCTAAAGAAGATTTCATTTGGACCTATGGCTCTTGAAAACTCATCCTTCGAAACAATAACAATTGCAGAATATGCCAAAAATGGTTGACAAGTTGTCACATCAAAAGGTTAGAAGGCTAATTATTTGCCTCTTAGTCTTCTGTCAAGTACATCCATGGCCATTTAGCGTAATCATCTTCTGAAGGCCAACTATAATTCATAACTTCATCTTCTTTAGCCCTATAAGGAGTGTACTTGATAGCCAATTGATTGGCTTCTCTTTCAAAAGTTTCAGAAAAGGCACCTGTAGCAATAATCTTATCAATGATATTTTCCAACATATCGATATTTAAGTCCTCACATATCAATTCAACCTAGGAATTGATCAGTTTATCTGTTTGCTCCTTCAAAGCGAGAATGAATTGACTTTCCCATTAGTGTCCACAATTTCAGGTAGTAGAGTATCTTGTAATCCATCAAAATTGCTTAACAACTCCTTGGCTTTCCTCTCAATGATTTTAGGTAAAATTTGAAAGTCTTGAATTGATTTAATCAATTGAAATGTTGGTTGTAATGTTGATGGCTTGTCAGTATGATATGTTGACACTATTGACATCATTCTTAAATCATTTTCTCTCTTAATCCATTTATCAAACAATGGTACTGCATCTTTCCTATCTTTATCAAACCCTTTTACAACTTCAAATAATAAAGAATAAAAAGAATGTATATGCACTAGATCCTATCATCAATCTTTTCATTTAGTTGACTCAAAACTGCACTAACAATCTCCTTGTTCTTTAATACTAACATATGCTTTGTGTCTACCAATTTATCATTGAAATCCTTTATTATGCCCATCATTTGAGTTGTAGTAGTACCAACAGAACATGTAGGCTCTTCAATGATTGGTTCACTTGTCTTGCCATAATTCCATGGAAGGCTGAGGAATATATTCAGTAGGAGTAGTAGGACGTGTCCCTGATGTTGAAGAAACATCAGTTGTAATAGGAGAAGCAAGGGACACCTCTGACAATTTTTGTTTCAAGAGTTGCACTTCTATTTGCAATTCAATTTTTTCCTAATGTTCTTTAGTGTATTCCCTGAATATGTGCTCAAATTCGGCTTTATATTCTTGTTTCTCCATATCTGCCTTTTTGGCAACTTCCCCTCAAATTGGGGTTGATATCACCAATATCAGACCTTTTTTCCTCATATAATGACCATATTTCCAAAGTAGCATAGTCATGGCTCCAAGAAGATCCCTTCAATTTCAACCTAGCCTCTTCCTCGCTGTCATACAACTGCTTATTCTTTCTCACAACATCAAATGCAATGGCATCTTCTATATCCCACTCAGGCAAAATCAACATTCATGCCTCATTTACAATTTTTTTCTCCTCCTCAGGGGTGATGGCATTAAACTCCTCCATCATTTCCTTCTCGACTTCATCTTCATTCTCCTGATCACTCCTCTCAGGCCTCTGAAACTTTATTTTCTCACATCTCTTCTTGTAGTCATCAATCTCGATCTTCCAAACCAACTGCAAGAAATATTGACTCTTTACTAATGTCTCATCCTTGAGGAATTCATTGCAAGCCTCTCTTCTAGCATCTAGAAATGCTCTACCCTGAATATCTAGAGAGGTGAAATCAAATTCAAGTGACCTTGGAGTAGGAGGGACCCTAATCTGTAAATCTCTATCAATAAAAATAATTGTACCTTCTTCATCCTCAATTGGTTGTTCTTCCATTGGTACATCTTCTTGCCTTGGAGGTGGAGGGGGTAGAGGAGATGGTGATGGAATTTTGTCAAGTGAATCCTCTATATCAATTGTTTTGATCCCCTTCATTGGTTTTGGCTGAGATTTAGAAGGCTCTTCATACTTCATAATTGTATTTCCCTTTCTCCTAACCTCTTCATCATCGTCACTATCACTGTTACTATCACTGATAGGTTCACCTCCCAACCTCTTATATATTCTCTCATCCCTTGGAGGCAAAGGGGTAGGTCTATCCTCAACTTTCCCATCTTTTCCCTATGGTGGTGAAGGATCTAGCCTTGAAAGCCTCATTCTAATTTGAAAAGAGGAAAGTGCTGCCTGCAAAAACTTCTGCAAAACACTTGCATTATCACTTGACTCCAGTATGTTTCTTTCCTCCTTTTGTGTGTCTACCATTGTTGGATATGTTACTTGCATATCTTTATCCCTTGCTTGTTCTCCCTTGGTTTTCTCCAAGAGATTTCTTTTTTGTTCAAAGCCAACATGACTTCTTGAAAGTAATCAACCAATGTATTCATCTTGGTAACAAAAGAATTGAATGTTTTGAATGGATCATAACTAGGATCCATTTTATGCATAGTAGTCAACTCGTTGTATGTAACCCATTTCTCTTTTCTACCTTCATGTGTCTCTTCATCAAATGCATTTCTAATCAAATCCTCGAGAAAATTGAAAACATGAGATAAGGCAGATCCCTTAATCCTAGCATCCTAGCTTTGAACATATTGTAGAATACTTATGGGTCACTATGCCTTGCCATACTGACCCCTGTATGAGGAGTGAAGACCTTATCCAAGTGGACCCAACCTCCTTTTGTTAATACAAAAATGAGGGATGATTGTATAATCAGGGAACAAACACTACTATATTTGGGGCCAAATTTTCGACGGGTAACTTTTTATTATGAATTTGGTGTTTTTTTTTGTAATAGGCCCCGATGGTGTTGGCATTCTAATGGGTGTTTAATTGACCATCGGAATTCTGACAGATTCAGGGTATAGATTAAAAAAAAAAGTGAAACGGCCTCATCATTTTTATTTTGATTGGATAGAAAAGGAGCGAAAGCTAAGCGCGGGAGAAGGTATGTGATTTCTTCATCTTTCGAGCCGCTGGGATCATATTTGAATGCATTACATTTTATTTGATCATGAATGCTCTCTGAAATGACCGCATTCTACTGGTGTTCTGCCCTAGCTAGTGCTTTATCTCTATTATTTGATGTTATTGGTGCTTGTGCTCAAGGATATCGATTCACTGTATTCAAATGTTTGGATTCACATTTGTTGATATTACTGGCATATATGTTTAATGACATCATTCTATATTATTGTCACTGAAATGACTGCATTCTACTAGTGTCATGCCCTAGCCTGTGCTTTAACTCCATTATTTGATGTTATTGGTGCTTGTGCTCAAGGATATCCATTTTTTTGAAATGTTGACTGTGGTTATCAAATGGACAGCCCTTGAGCTTCTAGGTAGGTGCCATTCGTATTGATAGCTTAGGGCATCAAATGTATTGTATCATTGATAGTTAAGACTTTGTTAAAAGGAAATAGGACAAAGAATGATTTTTAATTAGTTTCTCTATTTTGATCCCTAAGTGGCTTACAACCCTAGAGAAGTATATGCAGATTTACAGATGCAGTTGCAGGATACATAGCAGCCGATAATTCACAAGAAATCCATGTATCCAATTTGAATAGCAATTAATACAAAGAACTAGGGTCCTCCAATGGCCCAAACATTCGGACCTTGACTGTCGCCTCAACCATTGACCCTTCAAAACCAGGTTATCAAGCAATCAGTGAGTGATCCTTCATTCTTCTGGTCTTCCCTGCATCCAAACATATTGGAAATACACAATACAATGATAACAAGTCTTTCACAATCCCCCTTCCCCCAAGGAACACTATCAACCATCCCTTCCACATAGAATTTCACTATTTTATGAGTGGATTGTATAGGAACAATTAACATTAAACAAGGAGTAAACTCCTCAACACATCTTCGAAACCATTGAATTCAATAATAAATGAAACCTAACACCAACACTATTCCTTCCATAGTTGTAGGATACATAGCAGTAAATAATTCACAAGAAATTCATGCATCAAATTTTTATAAGGATATCCTACTAATCAATAGGAAGTTTGTTGAGATGACCAATGATTATGCATTTTGATGACAGTGTGCTAGTTCAAAAGGATAATATAAATCTGAAACAATTTTTTCTGATTTTCTCAAACTATAAATGTGGTTAAAGGGAAAATATTATGTGGAAAACCCACAAACCAAGCTAGCAAATGATTGTACATCAAATTATTCCTATATTCATTCAAGTATTTCTATGCTTCAGCTACCTGACTTTTGAGCTTCATCTAGAGGAATGTGTAGCTTTAAGATAGAGTTACTTCTTGGGCCTTACAATAAGGTGGAATATGATCAACATTTGTTTAGGTTGTATCTTTGTTAGTCCCATTGTTAGGTTCTTATGGTTCATGGTTTGAATCTATTATGGTTGTGTAAGGGATTTGTAGATGTTTTTTCTAGCATAATTATTGGACACCATGATTGGAACAATTGGTTGTTGGCTATTGTACACATGAATCATAACTATCAATGGTTCTTTGTGTTCAAGAATTCGTAGATCAATCTTTGAGATTTATTGTCCCAGCTTTAAAATAGTGATAAAAGATTTAGTGAGTGCTATCTTTTTCAAGTGTTTTGTGGGTGTCATTATCTTCTAGGAGTAATTGCTAGAACCAAATTATGTTCTTTGTCTCTAGTAAATATTGCAGACACAATCATCTTCTTAGTGAAGGGTTTCTTCCATCCCCATGAGGCACTATTGCATGGTTTCCATTCCCTTGTAGTATAGTGAACCTAATTTAATACAAGTGTGCACTATTTTGGGATCCATAATTTATGGCCCCTACACCGTGGTTGTTAACCTAAGACAGGCCTACCTTCACATATAATAAGAGGCCAAAATGAAACAAACATCCAGAAGTTAGAAGGTTGTTCCCTATCCATAATTTATTATTTAAGTGCTAAGTGATGATGGGTATATCATGTAATTCATACCTAGTGTGTTTCTTTCTTTCTCTCCACATTTCACATTAGGAGTATATGCTATAAAATACCAATGAAATCAACTATTGGTCAAATCTAATCAAAATTGCAATATAAAGATTAAAATAGATCTTGAAGAAATATGGGAACCATTTTTGACAGATATTGTACAAACGAAGAGAATACTCCCAAGAGGAAATACTTCAATATGGAACAATTGAAGGACAATATTTTACTTTTATATGCACATCTACAATGTTTTTGATATATTTATGAGATAACAAAACCATAGAAAGAATAGCATATAGAGAAAAGTAAAGAATAATGATCATATTTTGAGATATTGTGGAAACTTAAAGGAAAGAATGCTATGTGGGGTTATCATGGTATCAATGAGTGATCCTTCATTCCCCCCTCTTCTAGTGACCCTTCAAAACTGGGTTATCATGCAATTAATGAGTGATCCTTCATTCTCTTAGTCTGCCTTGCATCCAAACATATTGGAAATACACAATACAATGATAACAAGCCTTTCACAATCCCCCTTCCCTTAAGGAACACTATCAACATCCAGACCTTGACTGTCCCCTCAACTAGTGACCCTTCAAAACTGGGTTATCATGCAATTAATGAGTGATTCTTCATTCTCATGGTCTTCCCTGCATCCAAACATATTGGAAATACACAATACAATGATAACAAGTCTTATACAATCCCCCTTCCCTCAACGAATTACTATCAACAACAGGACCTTGACTGTCCCCTCAACCAGTGACCCTTCAAAACTGGGTTATCATGCAATCAATGAGTGATCCTTCATTTGCCTAGTCTGCCCTGCATCCAAACATATTGGAAATACACAATACAATGATAACAAGTCTTTCACAATCCCCCTTCCCTCAAGGAACACTATCAACAAGTGATCCTTCTTCTTATCAACCATATCCAATGTTTCATTGAAGTCACGACCAAGAATGAAGGTCACCTTACCCATACCATTCATGGATTCTGAAATGTTGTTCCAAACTCTTGAAAACTTTTCTATTGCTTCTTGTTGCTTCTTTAAATATTTCTTCTACCACAATGTCCTCTTGCCCCATCTTCTTGATCTTTCTGGCTAAAGAAAATGAATCCACACACAATAACTCAAAATGAAGGGTTTTGTATCCTTTAATGAATCTCAGTCACTGGTAATGCATGGATAGTCAAACCAGTAGTCTCCAAAGCATTCAATAAGTGAATATGAATGTTTGAAAACTTTCCTCTCAACTTCCCCAACCACTCATAATCGGTTAGAGGGATATTTCTAGAATCTCCACTATTCCTATCCTTACCAATAATTCTTAAACATACTTTATCTGATATGATAATAACATGCTAAACTGAACCAATGGCATGTTCTTACTGTGGTACAAGGAAGATTTGGCTATCAAATCTTCCTTCATGCAAGCTGAGCGTGAGAGAAGGTATGTGATTTCATCTTTGATTGGTGTCTTTAATAGGCAACGTCTTTCGAGCCTCTGACATCATATTTGACCGCAAATTTCAAATGCATTGCATTTTATTTGATCACGAATGCTCACTAAAATGACCGCATTCAACTGGTGTCGTGCCCTAGCCTATGTTTTATCTCCATTATTTGATGTTATTGGTGCTTGTTCTCAAGGATATCGATTCACTATTTTCAAATGTTTAGATTCACATTTTTTGATATTACAATTCATCATATCAGATAAAGTATGTTTAAGAAGTTTTAGTGTCTAAACACTCAACTGATCCCTCTAACCGATTAGGAGTGGTTGGGGAAGTTGAGAGGAAAGTTTTCAAACATTCATATTCACTTATTGAATGCTTTAGAGACTACTAGTTTGACTTTCCATGCGTTAATGTTTAGAAGAGATCAATAAAATACTTAAAGACATTCTTACATGTTTGGAGAGGTTTAAGAGGCACTTATCATGATTGTACCCTCACAAACAACGGCATAGATTGGTTTTACTAAGTTTCCTTTCTCTATTTTGAGGTCTCATTTTTTCTGCCGTAGGGGTACAATCAGAGGGTTCATTGACAAAATGATCCTTTGAATGGTTACTATAAATATGACTGATTTGATATAGCATATTTCTCATTTTACTTGAAGTTTGGAATAGCTTGTACTTGAAGTTTGGAATAGCTTGTGCTTGTGCAGGAATTCTTGGTAGAAGTGAATGGAAGGAATAGTGTTGGTGTTAAGTTTCATTTATTATTGAATTCAATGGTTTCTAAGATGTGTTGAGGAGTTTGTTCCTTGTTTAATGTTAACTGTTCCTGCACAATCCACTCATACAACAGTGAAATGCTATGTGATTGACAATTTCATACAATTGGTCCTTTGGCATGTATTAAATACAATCCAATCACTTATTGAATGCTTTGGAGACTACTGGTTTGACTGTCCATGCGTTACCAGTGACTCAGACTCATTAAAGGATATAAAACCCTTCATTTTGAGGTTATTGTGTGTGAATTCAAATGTAGGTTTGATTTGGTTAATGTTTAGAAGAGATCAATAAAGTATTTAAAGACAATCTTACATGTTTGGAGAGGTTTGAGAGGCACTTATCATGATTGTACCCTCACAAACAACAGCATAGACTAGTTTTACTAAGTTTTCTTTCTCTATTTTGAGGTTTCCTTTCTCTACTGCAGGGGTACAGTCAAAGGGTTCATTGACAAAATGATCCTTTGAATGGTTACTATAAATATGAATGATTTGATATAGCATATTTCTCATTTTACTTGAAGTTTGGAATAGCTTGTGCTTGTGCTGGAATTCTTGGTAGAAGTGAATGGAAGGAATAGTGTTGGTGTTAGGTTTCATTTATTATTGAATTCAATGGTTTCCAAGATGTGTTGAGAAGTTTGCTCCTTGTTTAATGTTAATTGTTCCTACACAATCCACTTATATAACAGTGAAATGCTATGTGATTGACAATTTGATACAACTGGTCCTTTGGCATGTATTAAACAAAATAAAAATTTTAGCATATTATTATCATTCTATTTCTTTGTTGTAAACATGTCATTGGTTCAATTTTTAAAAAAAATTCATGTACAATTTTGTTTTTTTATTTTTTCCATTTGATAACCACAGTCAATATTTCAAAATAGTGAATAACATCAAATAATGGAGATAAAGCATGGGCTAGGGCACGACACTAGTAGATTAAAACTGAACCAATGACATGTTTACAACAAAGAAATATAATGATAATAATATGCTAAAAATTCTATTCTGTTTAATACACGTCAAATGACCAGTTATATGAAATTGTCAATCACATAGCATTTCACTGTTGTATGAGTGGATTGTGCAGGAATAGTTAACATTAAACATAGCCAGTGCTCTCTTTACTTTCTCAAATCTCTGCAAGTCAAGAACATTATAGTTGTATAATACATTGTTAGTATCCTCTTTCCATGGGTCATAGGTCTTTGGGTCCATGGAAAGGAAATAGATTACAAAATACACTTCAAAACAAAGGAAAAACTTAGCAAATTCAATCTAACTTGCTATAGATGAAGGAACAGTCATGCTAATAGTTCTTCTAAGTCTTCCAAAATATTTATTGAACTCTCCTAAAGTCCTATTGGATCCCAAAATTGCTTAACCCAATCAACTTACATCAAGATCATGAGAAAATTCAAAGGATTAAAAACATTACTTGGAACAGTCAAATCATTATGCTTTCAAATCAATTACCTATCGACATATCCCTTGCGTGGGAGAGAAGCCAAACACAAAGAACATGCACATAAACACGGCAGCTGAAAAACTTAAATGGAATACACCAAGAAGTACCAAATGATGAATGCTCAATTGTTGTAATGGCAAAGCATCAGAACCGTCCATTTCTAGAACTTGATTTTATAGTTGTAATAATTTTTCTAGAACTTGATTTTCTAGTCTTAATGATTTTTCTATAGTACTCTTAATGATTTTTCTATAACTTGATTTTCTAGTCTTAATGATTTTTCTATAGTCCTAATGATTTTTCTATACTCTTAATGATTTTTTTTTCGTCCTAATGTTTGTTGCTCTTGATAAATTAGGCCTTGAATTTGAATTTTTGTTCACTGTTTTATTTCAGCTTGATATTTCATTCATTTTTCATATACACAGAGACTACACATGCTAATAAAAAAATAAGCTATTTGATTAAGGTTAACTATTCATGATTGTAAATAGTCAATATTTCTAATGGTACTCCTTGGTGTATTTCATTTTAAAATAATCATGTTTCTATGGCTATGATAAATGTCCTTTTGTGTTGAGAAAAATAGAGTTGAAAAAATGGTTGCAAACAAATCATGCTTCTTCCACCAACATTCTAGTCAATGTACAAGTAACGAGTCATTCCATTCAAGAAAGACCATGTCTGACAATATCAACGCGGAACAAAATAAGGAGTATGCAGAATTTAGTGATTGTATCTTCCATTAGAGCCACTTCATATGCACAGGTGATGAACATGCATATTTTCCTGAGCGCTATTGGGAGCTTACCCAGCAACACATGTACTATTGTGAAAATCACCACAAATCTATTTGTTGTTGGGTCTAGCTCCTAGTATTGCTTGGTCAAATATGCATGTTTTTCACCTGTGCATATACCTTTTATGATCAACTCTTATATGCACAGGTGATGAACATTTAGATTTGCCTAAGCAGTACTTTGAGTAGTCCTCCAACACATGTACTATTGTGAAAATCATCACAAGTCCATTTGTTTGGAGGCTAGGTCTGAAGGAAACAAGAGAATTTGAAGAGTCACGAGTCTTAAGATTGTACTTAATATAGTCAAGCTTCATTCAATGGTACATTCAAACTTGAAACAAACATTTCTTAAACCAGATTAAACTAGTAAACTAAAAGACATATTGATTATAAGTAAACTAGTAAACCAAAGGACATGCTTTTACTACTAAGTCTCTATTTGTTGGGTATACTGATTATAAGTACTTGACATATATCACAAATGTTGCTAATTAAGGTTGGCGGGATGATTATGTCTATCCTGAAAAAAGACTGTCAAATCATTATGCTTTCAAATCAATTACCTATCGACGTATCCCTTGCGAGGGAGAGAAGCCAAACACATAAAAAACATGCACATAAACACAACAACTAAAAAACTTAAATGGAATACACCAAGAAGTACCAAATGATGAATGCTCAATTGTTGTAATGGCAAAGCAATATCAAAACCGTCCATTTCTAAAACTTGATTTTTCTATAGTCCTAGTGATTTTTCTTATTTCTTGTCTGTGCTTGGTGACGTGATTTTGAACATTGTTGACATACTTAAATGGAATACACAATACCAAATGATGAATGCTCAATTGTTGTAATGGCAAAGCATTAGAACCGTCCATTCCTAAAATTTGATTTTGTATAGTCTTAATTATTTTTCTATAGTCTTAATGATTTTGAAAATTGTTGACAAAGGGTGTTTCTTTTTTTTATTATAGTATAAATGATTTTTCTATAGTCGTAATGATTTTTCTTATTTCTTGTCTTTTGTCCCTTTTTTATTTCCTATGTTTGTGCTTCGTGATAGGATTTTGTCACCTTCTTTTGATGGTATATTTCATTCAGTCTATGTGGAATACTATTTTGTTCACTATTTTATTTCAGCTTCATATTTATTTCATTTTTCATATACACAGAGACCACATGCTGATAAAAAAATGAGCTATTTGATTTAGGTTTACTTTTCATTATTGTAAATGGTTAATATTTTTTATGGTACTCCTTGGTGTATTTCATATAAAAATAATCATATAAAAATAATAAATGTAGTAACGATGGTGCGGTGCATTATTGATATATAGGCTCGATGACTCTTGTCAATGTGGTGGTGGGCAGTGTGTGTTGAAGACTTCATGGACACCGAACAACCCTGGCTGACAATTTTGGTGCTGCCCAAATAGAAAAAAGGTTGCTAATGTGTATATATTTAATATTTCTAATGTAAATATTATTCATTATAATATAAGAACTAATGTAGACTGGGCATCACAGAGAAATAATGACCGTGGATACTTTAGTTGGGTCTATGACAACTCATCTGCATCTATCCACCCATCTCCACTTATCCGCGATGAAGGATTTGAGTGCAAAACATGTCAGGCTAGGGCAAATTCTGAAATTATATTTTTATGATGCCTTCTTTGTATTGTAATCACATATCTTTGTTGCGACCATATGCAAAGATGAACTCAAGAATTAGTTAGTTTAGTATTTTCATATTGTAACTAATATTTTAATATGGATATGACGTAACTTCTCTTTGCCTCAAGTGCGCATATATATGGTTTACATCTTTTTTTAGAATAATTCTTCATGTTTATGGCTCAGGTGAGCCCCAATCTACTATCAATCACATGATTTAACATATAGTGTTTTCTTGGTTATTCCATTTGTTCCTTGACCTTGACTATGGATTGACTATCATTTTGAAGCTTGAACGAGGCTTCGTACCATGCACCATCCGCAAATTTGTATGCAACGCTAATTTACAAACATAAATAATGCATTGAACGTAATCTACAAACATTGTGTGGTATGAAGTCTTGCTGAAGTTTGAGAGTCCTCCCTTTATTCCAGTGAGGGATTGGAATGAGTTCATTTTGGATGCAAAGGAGAAAGGGGATACTTAAAGAGGAATTACACTAGCAAATGAGAGAATAAGGTATAAACATTTTAATAGATTTTTATTATTAAATAATGAAATTTGCATATACTAGTGTTCTAAGCCTCCTCATTACATGATTTAAGGTCTTAGTCCACGGACAAATTAAATTAGACTTACTACCCAAAATACATAAAAAACATGCACATAAACATGACAACTGAGAAACATAAATGTAGATTTCACAATAGTTGAGAAACATAATTGTAGGCATCATAGTCACAATATTTTGGAGACAACGTAATTGAGTTGTGTACCCAAGCGATGGAGAGCAACTTCTGCACCCCTGATTCTAAGTTGAATACATCTGTTAGAGGACCTTGTATTCATGAGCAACAAATGTAATCAACTTGAAATTGGATGTGCAAGAGTTGCTCTCCATCGTCTGGGTATACAACTCAATTACGTTGTCTCCAAAAAATTGTGACCGTGATGCCTACAATTATGTTTCTCAGTTGTTGTGTCCCAAGAGCCCTTATGACCCTTTACGACCATTTACAATCTCTAAGAATACATCTTAGAGGTCTTAAAATGTCGTAAAGGGTCATAAGAGGCTCCTAGGAGGGGCCAAATGAGCTTCCACCTTCACGTGGTTGGCCCTGTTAAGTAGAGAATGTTATACTCTTCTCGAAACAAAGAGAAGCTCAATAATTTAAGGTCTCAGTCCACAGACAAATTAAATTAGACTTACTATCCAAATTGGTACATTGATGAGAATCAATGATGGGGCGAAGTTTTTAGATTCTGATAAGACTTATATGCAGTGGAAATCTATAGAGCGGATATAAAATACTGGAAGAGAAGAATTTCTCATCTAATGTGTGAAATGCAAAAGTGTATACCTTCAACCTTTTTCAACGCACAAGAACACTACCTCATACTCCAAGTTGAGGAGATTGAAATGTGTGGACCCGTACACACTCGGTCAATGTGGATGGTTGAGAGGCACCTGAAATTTTTTATGGATCCATCGCGGTAAGTAAGCTAAATAGATGATATTTCAAATTTAATTATTTACCAATTAGTTTATTTGATGTTAAGTTCCAACATAAAGTGAGTAAATTTGTTTTAAGTAAGAAAACAATGATAACATGAATGCGTATGAAATTGAAATGCAGCCTGCCGATTCTTGTCGTACACAATTTGTGCATGTTGATGACAATGAGGATGTGCATCATAGTAATACAAGTAAACATTTTAAATTGATTGGTGTACTAATACAAATTTAATTGCAATTGGTGTTTGGATTAATGTAACAATTTGTATTGCAGCTATCGAGAGTGTAGAGGTCGTTGTTAATGAGCAGGTTGAGGTTGAGACCGAGGCCAGACAAACTAACCTAGATGTTGATAATGTGACTAGATCAGGTAAAGAGCTATACAATTATGGCCTGTAAAGTACTGAAATACTTTAAAATATTTTTAATATTTTTAATTATAATAAAATGTTTTTAATTTAACCCTTTTATATGTTATTGCAGATGACCCCCCTTTGCATCAATAGAGAACTAGGCGTTCATTGAGATCTAATGAGAGGGTAGATGATCATCATGATGATATCGATACTCCTCTTAACGATTACTCCTTAAAAACTAGAAATCAAAAGAAAAAAAAGAAATGATTGTCATCTATGCACCTTAATTGATAATGACTGATTTTTATATGTCAATGAATTTAATTATGTTGTATTGCATGTTCATAAATTTTATAATGTGCTAATGAATGTTATCATGTGATAATTAATGAATGTCACATTTTATTAATGTGTGAATGAATGTTAATGAATGTTATCGTGTGATAATTAATGAATGTTACATTTTATTAATGGATGAAATAATGAATGAATGTTAAATGTTAATGGGGAATTTAGAGTGATGTTGGGGGGGGGGGGGCGGGTGGGCGGGGGGCAAAATGAGCTTCCACCTTCACGTGGTTGGCCCTTCTAATGATTATGATGATGTTGATGTTGATGTTGATGTTGATGTCTATAATTTATTTCACTTACTGATGCTTGCCTAGATTGAATTTTGAATAGCCAGGCTGGAGAACGTTTTCAAAGTTTAGGGTCTGTTCACATGATACTCTTAGTTACAGCTCAAATGCAACTCAACATATTTTTGATGTTGGGCAATCCACTGCAAAAACTCATCCGCAAGTGAAATTTAATGATGTGAATCTTGGCATTGTTAATGTTATTACTTTTTCTCACGTTTCATATTTGTGAAAATGTCTCTTGGCACTATCTTCTTTTTCAATTCTTATATTTGCAGCTTTTTAGATCATTAACTTAAGCATTACATGTCTTTGTTCAAAGTTTATTCTAACTCTATATTATATCTTATTCTTATTACAATGTTCTTTGTTGTGGGGCAGGAGGTCAATCTGCATTGTCTTCATTGTGGGGGATAGTGAAGATTTCTCTGACAAATAGCAGGTCTTTTTTAGTATCTTATAATAACATGCTAAACTGATAAAGGTGTTATGGGCATTTAATCTGCAATTACTAATAGATTAAGCATATTATTACTATGCTCAATGATCCATTTAAATGCATTTAACACAAAAAACAAATTTACAAAACTGAACCAATGGCATTTTTACAACAAAGATGTGTTGAGGAGTTTGCTCCTTGTTTATTAACTGTTCCTACACAATCCACGCATACAACAGTGAAATGCTATGTGGAAGGGATGGTTGATAGTGTTCCTTGAGGGAAGGGGGATTGTGAAAGACTTGTTATCATTTTATTGTGTATTTCCAATATGTTTGGATGCAGGGCAAACAAGGAGAATGAAGGATCACTCATTGATTGCATGATAACCCAGTTTTGAAGGGTCACTGGTTGAGGGTACAGTCAAGGTCCGGATGATTGGGCCATTGGAGGACCCTATTTCTTTGTATTAATTGCTATTCAAATTGGATGCATGGATTTCTTGTGAATTATTGGCTGCTATGTATCCTGCAACTACATCTGTAAATCTGCATATACTTCTCTAGGGTTGTGAGCCACTTAGAGATCAAAATAGAGAAACTAAATCAAAATCATTCTTTGCCCTATTTCCTTTTAACAAAGTCTCAACTATCAATGATACAATACATTTGATGCCCTAAGCTATCAATACAAATGACGCCTAGCTAGAAGCTCACGAACTGTCCATTTGATAACCACTGTCACAGTTCAAAAAAATGGATATCCTTGAGCACAAGCACCAATAACATCAAATAATGGAGTTAAAGCATGAGCCAGGGTACGACACCAGTAGAATGTGGTCATTTCAGTGACAACAATATACAATGGCGTCATTAAATGTGCCAGTAATATCAACAAACATGAATCCAAACATTTGAAAACCAATGACATGTTTACAACAAAGGTCTAATAGAACTCCCAACAATTCTTAAACATACTTTATTTGATATGATGAATTCTTAAACAATTAAGGTTGGAGTAGACATAGTTATCACACTTTTTTTTTTGTGGTACAAGGAAGATTTGGCTAGGTCAAATCTTCTTTCGTGCTAGCAATCTACAGAATTAGACCTTTATTAACAATTGATCATATCGGATAACTAGTATGTTTAAGAATTGTTAGGACTGGTCCTTTGGCATGTATTAAACAGAATACAATTTTCAGCATATTATTATCATTATATTTTTTTGTTGTAAACATGTCATTGGTTCAGTTTTGTAACTTCACTATTGTATGAGTGGATTGTGCAGGAACAGTTAACATTAAACAAGGAGCAAACTCCTCAACACATCTTGGAAACCATTGAATTCAATAATAAATGAAACCTAACACCAACACTATTCCTTGCATTCACTTCTACCAAAAATAAAGCATTTAATCCATTCAACATTACATATAATCATTAGACAATTACATTTTTTGACTGTGTAGAGGAATAGTCATGGCCAAAACGATCAAAACTACTTTCACCCTTGCACAAGTTATTCCAAACTTCAAGTAACATGAACAATATGCTATATCAAATCATTCATATTCATAGTAACCATTCAAAGGATCATTTTGTCAATGAACCCTCTGACTGTACCCCTGCGACAGAGAAAGGAAACCTTAAAATAGAGAAATGAAACTTAGTAAAACCAGTCTATGTCATTGTTTGTGAGGGTACAGTCATGATAAGTACCTCTCAAACCTCTCCAAATATGTAAGATTGTCTTTAAAAACTTTATTGATCTCTTCTAAACATTAACCAAATCAAACCTAAATTTGAATCCAGACACAATAACCCCAAAATGAAGGGTTTTGTATCCTTTAATGAATCTCAGTCACTGGTAACGCATGGACAATCAAACCAATAGTCTCCAAAGCATTCAATAAGTGACTGGATTGTATTTAATACATGCCAAAAGACCAATTGTATGAAATTGTCAATCACATAGCATTTCACTATTGTATGAGTGGATTGTGCAGGAATAGTTAACATTAAACAAGGAGCAAACTCCTCAACACATCTTGGAAACCATTGAATTCAATAATAAATGAAGCCTAACACCAACACTATTCCTTCCATTCACTTCTACCAAAAATAAAACATTTAATCTATTCAACATTACATATAATCATTAGGCAGTTACATTTATTGACTGTGTACTAGAGGAACAGTCACGACCAAAACGATCCAAACATTTGAAAATAGTGAATTGATATCCTTGAGCACAAGCACCAATAACATCAAATAATGGAGATAAAGCACGGGCTAGGGCACGACACCAGTAGAATGCAGTCATTTCAGAGAGCATTCATGATCAAATAAAATGCAACGCATTTAAAATTTGTGGTCGAATATGATGCCAGATGCTCGAAAGATGAAGAAATCACATACCTTCTCTTGCACTCAGCTTTCGCTCCTTTTCTCCCGCTCCTCTATTCAATCAAAATTAAAATGATGAAGTCGTTTCACTTTTTTTTTTCATAGTCAAATCTTCCTTGTACCACATGAAGAACATGCCATTGGTTCAGTTTTGTAAAAAAAAATGTGTAATTAGTAATTGGTAGATTAAATGTAGATAACACATTTATCAGTTTAATTAGCATGTTATTATCATATTAGATAAAGTATGTTTAAGAATTATTGGGACTGGTCCCTTTGCGTGTATTAAACATAATAGAATTTTCAGCATATTATTATCATTCTATTTCTTTGTTCTAAACATGTCATTGGTTTAGTTTTGTAGATTTGTTTTTTGTGTTAAATGCATTTTTCGTGAGGAGGGGTCTTCTTCTGAGGAGATTGATGAAGATTGTGCACCTCAAAAACTAATTCATAAGGTACCAACCATGTTTCCTATTCGCTTATACTTTTGGATTGGTAAATCTCCTTATAAGTTTCATGTCCTTTCTTTTGATTACTATGGATGAGATATATATCTTACATTTAACATTCAACTTATTTACATTTTAGAACATGTAGTGTATTTTTTGAGGATTTTACCAAATCAACTTTTAACATAAACCGAAAATACCAAACTGATATCTTGCCCTTTCAACTTGACAAAATATTTGCATTTGACCAATAACTGCAAGCAACTGAATGATAAATCCACATACCTGTATCTTTGTAAAATACCTGGAACATCAAAAAGATGGCTAAGTGGCTGCCACCATGATTTTTATCTACGAAATATAGAAAAAAAAGCACCAAAAAAGAATCGAATAGAAAACATGGTTGGTCATTTCAAAAAGCATTCATGATCAAATAAAATGCAATGCCTTCTCTCGCACTCGATCAGCTTTCACCCGCTCATTTTCTCCCACTCCTTTTCTCTACAATCAAAATAAAAATGATTTGGTCGTTTCAAAACAGTGAATCGATATCCTTGAGCACAAGCACCAATAACATCAACTATTTTGATCTGTGGGTACCCTAATGTTGGCAAGAGTTCTTTTATTAATAAGATTACTTTGCAAGCTTGAAGAAGCGGTATATTTTGGCAAATGAAGAGTGGAAAGATGATGATATTCCTGAGATCATGGATGGACACAATGTTGCAGACAGAATGGGAAGACATCTTTCTAGCCTGGCCCTGGATCCTTCGACAATTGGGGTAGGATCCAGACCTAGGCTAAAAATATGTCTTCCTTTCTGTTGTGGAATATAGGCTCTGCTACTGCAACAACAACAGACTGTGATGTAGATATCACAATAGCTGAGAAACATAAATGTAGGCATCATGGTCACAATTTTTTGGAGACACAACATAATCGAGTGCTATTCCCAAACGATGCAAAGCAACCACTACTTTGCATCCTCTGGGAAAACCACTCAATTATGTTGTGTCTCCAAAAAATTATGACCATGATGCCTACATTTATGTTTCTCAGTTGTTGTGTCCTAGGACCCCTTATGACCCTTTACGATCCCTAAGAATACATCTTAGAGGTCTTAAAATGTCATAAAGCGTCATAAAAGGCTCCTAGGAGGGGCCCAGTGAGCTTCCACCTTCACGTGGTTGGCCCTGTTAAGTAGAGAATGTTAAACTATTCTCGAAACAAAGAGAAGCTCAATAATTTAAGGTCTCAATCCATGGAGATGCTAAAAAAATGACGGGAATCAATGATGGAGAGTTTTTAGATTCTGAGAAGACGTATATGGAGTGGAGGCCAGATTGGGTACTAGTGCAGAGATGATGATTCAGTAACCTACATATATAAAACCTTCACAATTATCCCTTCTTTGGCCTCCACTCATTCCTCTTCTAAAAAATGGTTATCTAGAAACTTTGGATATTGTTTCTCATCCATGCACGAAATGTGCTAGTGATCGTATAAAATTACTTTAGGCCTCCAGTATTGATGACATGTACAAGTGTAAAATATTTTTGTGAGACTAGGGTCAATTTGTGCAGTGTACATAAATGCAAGGCGGTGATTATTCTTGACAATCGATAGGTATAAGTCTTCTAGGCCTTACCCAGTAGCTAGGACTAAAGATAACACAGCTCAAGAGACCATCATAGGTTGTCTCTTTCTTCGGTCTATATTATTGACATAATGTTTTACCTTTCATTAGCTCATCAAATCCGGGGATTTGAAAAAATTTAATAGAATATTTTCATGACAACGTATATTATTTGAGTCGATGTTGCACAAATTTATCTACTTCGCGCACTTGTAGACTGAGGACGGCAATAAAGAATGCTTCTTTATCGCCGTCCTCATAGTCTACAAGTGTGCGAAGTAGATAAATTTGTGCAACGTCAACTGAAATAATATACATTGTCATGAAAATATTCTATTAAATTCTTTCAAATCCCTGGATTTGATGAGCTAATGAAAGGTAAAACATTTTGTCAATAATATAGACCGAAGAAAGAGACAACCTATGATGGTCTCTTGAGCTGTGTTATCTTTAATGTGCATATCCGTCGATTTTTTGACACTTTATAATTCATTCCAATGGAAGTGCTATACATCCGACATCACTTCCCATCGGAATATAGGCCAACACATCGCCTATTCGACAAATAAAATGTCAGAGAAAAATACTTTACAACAATTATTGCGATAGTAATGCTATACGTCCGACAGGACAACCTGTTGGAGATATATTGCCCTACCGTCGCTCTTCCGACAGTTAAAATGTCACAGATATGCAATTTTCGACAGACTGTTCCGATGGTAATGCTATGTCACTGACGGGTTTATCTATCGAAAATTGGTTGCAGATTTGTCGCTATTCCAATAGTTCTAATGTCAAAAAGGATATCTTTTGACAGTTAGTTCCGACAACGATTGTATATTTCTGATAGGTCTTTGTGTCGTAATTCCAATAGATGGACCATAGGAAATGCCATAACAAAGTTGTTACCATGTGCAAGTTTTCGACATAATGGGTGTTGATAAACCAATGGATGTCTCTTCCGTCACAATTTCCAATGCAAAAATGGCGACGAACATGTGTCGAAATACCGACAAATGAGCATTGCAAATCTGACAAATGGTTGTTGGAATTTGACCTCAAATGTACTAGTGAAAGTACCTTTCTATAATCACTTCTGCAAATCCCTACCTCAATGGAACACTATAGGGTAAGACATGTGGCATCCCTAGAAAACCATAAGCCCTTATAATAGTACTAATTGCATTAGGATATATATCACCCCAATTATGTGTAATCTTCAAAGTCGGGGTTCTTTCCATGGCTCTCAAGAAATCATGTAATTGAGGAGGAATCCTAGGTGAATTAACTATTAACTTTGCCCTCAGCCTTGATGAAAAATAATTGTCAAATCTAACAAAGTTGGCTTCATCCTTGTCCCAAGACATGTCCATGCTCCATAATTGAACTGGCATCTCCAATCCACCAATATTTCTTCTCAAAAACATAGAACTCTCAAAGAAATATACATTTTGGTATAAGACCATATGCATCAATAGAGAATACCAAAATAAAGATGTCATGCACCCATTATTTTTTACATCCAACAATCTCTCATGAATTTTCTTTTCTAAGAATGGGGCATAGTCAAAAATCACTGTGAAATCCAGATTTTGGATTTGTATAGCCATATACATGTATGTTGGTGGCATGATTGTGCTTGAGTGAAACCCTGGGACTTGACATAATTAATAAAATGTAGCCTTGAGGTGTGGAGAAAAAGCCTCAATTAGGAATGGTTCAATAAAGCTTGGGCCAATGTAACACTACGTTTTTCCTACTTTGGCTAGATGAGTGGGAAGGAGATTACCTCTAACCTTATCTTTCACCTTTATATATTCTGCTTTTATAATCTCCAAATCAATGGGCTCTAGAAAATATGTAGGTTCATACAAGTCAAAAACCTTTTGAATATCTTTACTTCTAATTGATAACAATACAGTTCCTAAATTTCCCCTTAAATCCCTCAAAATTAGGTCATATCTATCTGCAATTGCCTTAAGCAGATCTATATCCATGAAAACATTGGGGACCACCAATTTACCTAAATCAATCCTAAGCATTCTAAAAGGGGATACCATGATTTCTTTTCCCAAACCAAATTTTGAACATGTCCAAACCACTCATCGGAACCCTAGCATCTGCTACATTGTATGATTTATCAATTAAACCCTCGCTTAGGGCTTTCCCCACTACGAATTTTTGTCCTTGATACCTATATGTTGTGGATGGTGGAAATTGGTCTAGAAAGCCATCATACAAATTCCTCTTTTCATACTCAGTTTGTTTGGAATGCTTTCTTTGGGTGACATTTTAAGTCTAGTGCTTTCTATTTCAAATTAGAAATAAAAGGGAAAAAACTAGGGCTTGCTAAGAAATCGCAAATTACAACTCAATTCTTGCAAATCTTCACTTAGTTCAATCAAACCCTAATTCCTCAATACCCCATGAGTAGAATCCCCACAAATTCAAACACAATTCACCCAACAGTAACCTTAAAATGACTAGAGAAAGCATGAAACCCACTTACTATTTTATCATAGAAAACCCTCAAACTCTTTGCAGCAAAATCTCAATTCACACCTTTTTAGCTCCGAAGATGAATTTTGCACCTTCTGAATGCTTTGGTAAATGCAAAATGGCATCAAAATCCTCTTTTATGTCTGTCTGAAACAAGTTGTTGACATCATGTCCACCATTAATGTTCATATGCATGAAAATAATTTGAATTCCTTCCTTTTGCAAGTTTGAATTTTGGTCATCGATCTTCCTTCGACCTTGGTAAATCAAATGGTATAAATTGGTCAATCTGACATTTACCTCTTATTTCGCAAACAACCCCACCAGACGACCAATGAAAAACTACCAAATCATCACTCTTTACACATCGTCATTTGGCCCTACCATCTACACATGTTGGTTGATAGAGGACATGTGTCATGATCTTGTGATGTCGCAGTCGTTAACTTCCTTGCATCTTTGATTTTGGGATCACAATAGCTGTCCAATCTCATCGAAGGCTACCCAGCCACTGCAATATAAGCCATTTAACTTTTGTCGTCAACCGTCGATCAACTTTTCCTACCAGTTAAAAGATCTTACTCCATTTGAGCACGTACATAAAGATGAGAACTTTAGTAGCTTGAAAATTAACCAAAGGCATTCAACATATAATATTAAAACACTTCAAAAGGTTCCTCCAACCAACAGATACTTGACACTTGGCAACATCTTGCGACACCACTATCAACAAGGCTCTTAGGGTGATGTTATGACGACATTGTGGGGCCAATAGAAATGTGACACATAGAAAACTGCTAGAAAGGTAAAGGGGGCTTGCTTAGAACAACAAAGAAACCCATAACTTAAAACATTTAAAACAAAGAACACGGGTAACATTAGACATAGGAAGAAACACTTAGAGAATAAAATAAAAGGCCGACAAATGTAAAATTAATCGTTAGGAAAGAAAAGGTGGCCCCTTTTTATGATAAAATGGCCCTCAACATTACGAACGAAAAAGGTAACGACGAAACATAAGAAACTTAGGTTTAGCCAAAACAAGGACTTCAAATGCACAAAACCCTAAACCCTAACCCTAGAACCAATGACAAAGAGAAAGAAACATGGGATAAAGACGAAAATTTCATCAAGATGACTCAAAAATTTTACAAGGCAATTCAAAGCACTATCAGGTGCAACATTACTAAGTTATCATATGGGTAAAACATCAATCCAAAATCAAAATTGGAAAGCATTATGAGAACAAAATCTAAAGGAAAACCCAGAAATAACCAACTCTGATAAAAACAATGAAAAAAACCCTTATGAACAAGCTAAAAGGACCTACAAAACATACTCTTGCATTGGGAGCATATGCAGTTCATTAAAATTTAGAGTGAAACCATATTATAAAGTCAAGAAATGGGAAAAGATAACTTTCATGTCCATATTAGGCATCACAACCACTACCAAGAATAGACAACAAGTAACGACCACTGTAACACTTCACCACTTATAATAGCAAGATAAAATGATTCCTTAAGCCACCAAAAAAGTAGCATATTAAAAACACCCACCAAACACAACCACCTACATGATTAAAATCCCTATTGTCTTTGAACATTGTCTACCAAGAGCAAAACTGTTTGCGTAAGTGCTTGAAAATATATTGTATGAACAATTTGAGTTAAACCATTCTACCTTAGTTTCAAATCAATGGTGTGAATTATGTTGGAGTGATTCACTAAGAATCAATTACTCAAGAGAAGCCACATGTAGGCAAGAAGCTTGGAGAATATATTTTTAATAGTCAAGGGAGGCCACCAAGACATTGGGCCCCACCAAGGGTGATATGTGGCATTGACTGGGTTGGGCACGTGCAGGACCCGCTACATTTTCCAATAGGCTACCACAAGAAGCACATTGCCAAAAATATATAAGATGGACTCAACACTACCACTTGGTGACAAGTGTTAGCCCATCATACAAATTTAAATATGCATGAGACGGAGAATTAAAAAGTGTCAACAAAACCTACGACTTTCCATTTCCCTCCTTAGTTCCATTGCACCAAAATGTTAAAAATGCAAAGGATTAGGTGTTGTACACCTTGCAAGTCTGAGTACTAATGTTGTAGCAATAATTTAATATTTTAAAATATGGTAAATTATTGGCTAAAAGTTGTGTAAGTCACTGTAACCACAACTTGCAAGACTTTAGGCAATGTCTCACGAGAATTATCTCTCCTCTCAGCAATAGGGGAGGCTCCCTTCTTACCGTAGGTGGCTTCAATAGAAACTTAACTATAAATACAAAAAGGGTGGTTCTCTTTAATCAATTCCTCTTTCTTTAGGAATGATTTTTCAACAACTAACAGAAAACTCTAAAATTTAACAAAAAGTATCTATTGCTACGATAATATCGATGGCTCGGGGGGTTGATGTAAGAACAACACCAAAGACACCAATCTACTTTATATTGGTGGAATAGTTACAGAAACCCAAAGTTTCATGCATTTATCCCGAATGAGGATTCAATAATCTAAACAAATAGTAAGGTGCAAAGTCTCTTACTTAATATTCACTAATTTTAAAAGTACTTATAACTGAAGCGCAAAGTCTTTCAACTCTAAGTATTTGCAACCACTATCAACTATAGCATATCTCCTTTTTGCAGCACAAAGTCTTCAAAAGCTCGGATTGAAAGCTCAAGAGATTTATGTAAAATAAACTATTATCTGAAACAAAGATAGATTAATCAATGCAATGTAAGAATACACCAATCAACCTCAAGCTCCACAACACAAAGTTTGAGAACACTTGCTTCTTTTATTCACGTCAAAAAATTTGCATCAAGAAACACAAAGTTTTCAAGTCACAAGGAATTTCAACATAGCGTTTTTGCATAAAATAAAAGATAATATTTACAATGAGGCCACTCCTTTATATAGATGGGGAGTGGAGAAAAAGATGGAGAAAAAAAAAGGAAACCCTTAACCACCTTTGACTTATCCAAAATCCTACTTTGACTTATTCAAGATTACAAGACGTAATGCACTTACAATCTGATTACATGCAAATATCGTACAAGTGAAAGTTTCCCTATTATTACAACTTGTCTTCCCTTTGTATGTAACCTGTCAACAAAACAACACCTATCTAGAAAGCATAGAAAATAACTAAGTGTCCTTGACACTCAAGAATTGTCTTCAAATAGCATTAACGAAAGCCTCAAACTTGAGAAGAGACTCATGTACAACTGTGGGAACGGGTGCACCCATGTGTTTTGCAATAACAGACTCTTTGAGAATTATGTTCGCACCTTTGGAAATGTCCTTGTTGTACCCTCCAATGTTGGCCTGAAGATGATTTAGTAAAACCTTATAGCTTGCAAATTTATCTATGGAGCTGAAATCAAAGTTATCCGCCTCAAGCTCTAGAAAAATTACTTTTGCGAACTCTGTCATAACAATATCCTCTGGAATTAGTTCACCATTTTCAACTAAACTCTACATGTTAGCTCCTCAAAACCATTGCTAATCATGTGTTCTTGCTCCCTGCATAAGTCTATAGTTGCTTGCACTTCTGTCACCAACCCCTAAATAACTTGTTTGTTGACCATTAATTCTAAATACTCTAAGTACATCTCTTGATAGGGAAAAACTTCGTACTCATGTATTGCATCTAGATCAACATCAAGCATCTTCCTCCAAACGTTCAGGTCCTCATCCAAAACCTTTAGCTGCTAGTTGAATGATGTAAGGAGCTCATTTGACTTAGTGACAGTCTCAATGATGTGTCTCAATACTCTGAATGCAATGACTACCTAATCACCTTGTGACTCTAACTGGCTGCCCCAGTCATCTATGGCCTTGGCCTTGCACCCAACCTACTCTGCATTCCTGACTGAATCTTCTTGAAGAGAAGAAGAGATGGGATCAACTCATTGTGAAGAGTTGGTCATCCTTTGAATTGTCTCAAGTAGACAAGCATTTTCCTCCTTAAGCTAATTCTTTTTCTCCCACAGTTTCTCATTCTTTCTAGAGAGAAATGCTACTGCATCATGTGCATCTTGTTGACAACCGAACCACATCTATTTTCCAATTTCATTTTTTGTGAACTTATAATCAGAGGATTGAAGTTCTTATGTTGGTTTGTCAACCAAAGGCACAACAACTTTTGCATACTTGACCTCATTCTAATCAACTACGATCCTTGAAACCATCTTTCAAGCCTTTTTACTCTTAGGAGGTTTTACCTTGTTGAGCTATCTGAAATCAAACTCATCTAGAGGATCTTCTTGCTTCTTTCTCTTCTAAGTAATGGAGCCAAGCCATGGAGGTGTTGTCCTCAATTTTGTATTCGCAAAATTGGGGCAACCATATGGAAAATTTCGTAGGATGAACTCTCAGAGGTATTTTCTTAGTTATTTTATTTAATTTTGGTTTTTTTTTCGCTCTAGGATTGTGGCATTTTCAATTCTGCTTGTTTCGAGCTATTCTAGGCCTCAATCGAAGTTGTCTATCAAAACATATTAAAGGATTAAGCATTCAACAAGTGGGCTTTTTCAACTTGACTGCATATCATTATTCTTTAATTGAAATCTCACTTAAGTGGACTTTTTGTTGACCATTGCATAACATTTTGGGTGTATTTAAATGTAAAATGGAAATAAAACTCCATCTTTGTATGTTTGCATGAAGATATATGAACTTTAAATGAGTTTAGAATGTAATGGTGGGATTTTAAACTCCGATTACATGTCTTCTCTTGTTTACTTGCAAATACACATGAGAATACCCATAAGTTTTTAAGTATTAAACTATATGCAAAAGGTGGAGATTTTTCAAGTGATTGCATGTCTTAAATCAAACTTGGATATGTATTCCATCTTCTAAGTCCATGGGTGGTGATTTTTGAAGGCATTACATGTCTTTTAAACCAAATCCATTACATGTAAAAAGGCCAAAAGAGTCTGTCATCACTCATAGGTGGCATTTTTGGGACATTTTACATGTTGATTAATGTACGCCTTTATATGCAAATCATTTCTCAAAAGCCATTATGACTTCTCAAGCATGTAATCTCCTTTTCAAAACCCATTATAAGGAATTTGGACTTGCATTTTGCATTACTAAGCCTAGGGCGGCGATTTTGGACAGCTTCACATATGCTTGAAGCTTTTAAATACATGTGACTAACTTATAGAAATGTGTTTTTGAACTCTCCCATGCAATACGTTGATTTTGGCTTCTATTACATGTCTCCAAATTACATGTAATACCTGTGTTTTGCATTCAAGTGCCTTAAGCAACTTTTGAAAGAAAGAATACAAGTTTTAATACTTGCGTTTTCAAGCTAGAAACCCATCTAGGGTGTAAACTCTTCATCTACAACATCTATTCATCATTTCAAATCTCGTCTACACTCTAGGATGTCATTTTTGTTTGGATTTGCATCATTCTTGCAACAACAAGCATTTGCAGGTTTGAATGGTTCTTTCTTGTTGTTGTCTTTGTGCGTTTTTGTTCTCCATCATGAACATTTGTCAAGAAATTGCTCTTGAATTGAATGTGCATTAATTTAACTAGAAGATTTGGTCAAAATCATTGCCAATATAACTCCATTCTTGAGATCTTTTTCTAAATCCAAAAATCTCTTGAGTTTGATTCATATTTTTCTCAAGATTTTGGAAGAATATTTCCCTTGCTTTTCTCAAGAGGAGGTAAGTTTATCTTGCAATTTCTAGGGCTTTCATTTCAAGTTTTTTGTATATATTTTCGTTTGTTCTTGATAATGCAAATCTCTTATTTTATTTTCAGATTTGTATGTTTTTGTTTTTGGGTGTTCATCCTTCTATTTCTATCTCAAACATTTCTTCTAAGTTGCATATACAAGAAGCTCATCATTCTTGCATATGCAGTCGGGACTAGAAAACTTGTGCTAAGTATTTAACCACTCCAAAAAAGAGCAAGTATCTCCTTATGCAATTGAAGCAAAAAAAAGGCCCACTTTTTAAGAGTTTTGCATAAACTTTTTGCCATTTTTTCCAAGGTTGCAAATGGACTTAAATCTCATTTCTATGCATCAAGTGCCTTCCGGATAACTTGTAGTGGAACGTAAAAACCCCACCTATGAGTACGTAACCTCTCATTTGTATATATATACCTATGCACCTAATTTCCTTGCTCAAAGCTTATTGTCCATTCATATGCAATGCCTCAAGAAAACCCCATTGTTGAGTTTTTCCCTCACTTGAAGAGCTAATTTCATTTGAATTTCATCCTTTGTTGCTTGAAGTCCTTTCGCTCATATCCTATATGCATACTCTTCCAGATTTATGTTCTAGCTTGAAAGACCATGGTTATGGCTTTTTCTAGTAACTAAAGAATGACAACTTAATGGAGCCATTCAAAGAAAGAGATGAGCGACGAAATGATGAGAGCATAGAAAGTTTTCAAAACTGATTTCAAGCAGGAGATTTGTTTGTTATTCCTAACCGATTACTGAGAGGGGGGGGGGGGGGGTGAATCAATAAATACTATTTCTATTGCTATTTCACACTTGTACAAAGATTCTTGCAAGATAAATAGAATGTAAACAATCATTCACAAACAGAAATAGAAATACTCATATCAACACATCATGTATACATGGAAACCCTTGGTTAGAAGGAAAAAACCACAGTAAGATAGAGCTCACAACTTCACTACTACAGTAATAAAGATGCCATGTTAGAAGCTTGCAAGAGTGCTACCCGGTTAAGGGATTTGGTAGAAGATCAGTTAAGATTTTAACTATGTTAGAAGTCGCCTTATTAAAGGACTTTCAACATCAACAAAGATGTTACCCGGTTAAAGGATTTATACAAAGAACCTGTTAGGGTTCACCCTGATAGAGGGATTTGAATATGCTTTCACAGTATAAAATCAATGATCTTAATTGACACTCTTTGTCTGATTAGATCATACCTGTTGATCTTCCTGTTATGTCTGGTTGTCGATCCTTTCTGCCTTTCACCTCTGTGACTATAGCTCTTCTCAGAAGATAAATCTCTCATGCTCTATATAATCAACAACTTGCTTTCTTGCGTCCTATGACCTGTATTTATGCAAGATTCATCTTAATGAAACCCTAACTCATAGAACTATCAGGCTGTAAACTCATCCTTAAATCATGCAACAAAGAAAAAGCTTTGCGTTCTGATCTTGAGTTTACCTTGAAACATTCGTGTAGAAATAAAATTAACTCCTATTAAAAAGATAACTTTAGTTCTAAATGGTGGATGCTCTGCATATTCTAGTTTTAACTTAAACAACTCCCCATAATCCGATGCGGATTAATATGCAGTTCGATCGATATCAATCTTATACCCGATCCATCCTTGTATGCAATATAAGACCAGTACAATGTACTCTGTTCGGTCTACCGGTGCATCTCCTCTGTTTAGTCTACCGGTGCATATACTTTGTTTCTAATCTACCGGTGCCTATAAAGTAATACAAGTGATCTACCAGTGAACCTCTACCGATGGGAATGGTGTTTGCATCTATCTTCATTAATGACAACTTAAATTTGCTAACAATCTTCCCCTTTGTCATTGGTGGCAAAACCATTACTCACTCATCACAATTAATTCTTTGACCTGTAGACTTCTTCCCTGTACTGTACACTTCAGTTCTTCCCTCTTTTGTTTGTATACTTTTCTTGTTCTAGTGCTTTAGCTCTTCTGTCCTGTAGCTAATTTGTCTTGTATCTCTTCTAAGCTTCTTACCTTCGGACCTTCTTCCCTTCTGTTTTGATCTCTCTCTTCTTCCCATTTCTTCTCCTTCCCCTTTTTGCCTCCATAGGACAAAGGGTTTAACTTTACTGTTTATTTTACATTTGTAGCTTGGTGAAGATATCCTTGTAAATGATCTTCGATGAATGAAGAAAAGGATTCCATTGACTGGTGACATGTTCTAGATTTTTGAGTGTTGCTTTCAGCAATATTATGATATTCTCCATGTCCCCTATTGTTTTGTAGGTCGGTTCACTGATCAGATTTTCTGCCAAAGTTGCTATTTATTGCATTAAATCAAAAGTTGGGGCAAGAAACAGTTGAAATCCAATTATATCTTGGATTCTCTTGGTCTTCTCTTTAGATGCCTTTCTCAGAATGAGAGCTAGGCTTGTCATTTCCCTAGTGAAATCTGTTGCAAATTTATTCTTGACATCAAATGTTGAAGACAGAACTCGTATGTCTTCAGAGGTCTTTGTTGACTTCTCTGTCAGATCTTGCATGAACGTATCAAAATTAGAAGTTCCGATCATCAGACTTCCTACAACTTGAATCTGTTGTTGAAGTACCCTTAAATTGTTGGATACAGTCACCTTTATTTCTTCAACCTATTTATGGAGAATTTTTATTCTCTTCTTCTCATAGTGATCAATTTCTACTGTCTCTAGATCAGTGAGATCTTCTCCGATCGCTTGTGCCAAGATCTCCAATTGATCAATGATAGGTTCATCTTCATCAATGTCAACATCAAGTACAAAGTTGCACAGAATGTTCTTGACACTGGTAAGGACCATGTCCTGTTTCCGCTTGGTCAACTCCTTTAGCTGCCTTGTTGACATTTTGTTGATGTCAACCACAGTCTTGGTAGCCTTGCTCCTTTTGGCTTATGTGTCAACTACAAAAGATAGCTTCCTCTTCGATGAGGACGAGCTTGGAATATCTACCTATTCTTTTTGTCTTGGTTCCTATACTGGTTGTTCTTGCACAGATAACTCATGTTCGTCTTCATCTTGTTTTTCCTCATTCTCCGGTAGGACCATCTTTTCCGGTAGGACTTCTACTTCTGGCCTTTCTTCCTCTGTCTGTGCTTCCACTTCCGGTTGCACTTCAACTTCTAGTTGAGCATCCTCTTCTTGTGGAAATTTCTCTTACAGTGGGACTTCTTCCTTGTGTTTCTCTTCAGTTGTATGGAGATTACCCGCAACAATTTCTTCCTCAACACCTGTAGTGTTGTCAGTGGTCATCTTGACTGATGACTCTCCCAGATTCATCTATTCACCAGATGTGAACTGTTCTTTATGAATGTTCTCCTCACCGATTGTAGGTTCTTCACGAGAAGTGAATTGAACCGGTGGTTTTTGTGTTGGTTTAGTTTGATCTTGTGGACCTATTCCCTCAAGAGCACTGAAATCATACCGCTGCTAGAAATCTAGTGTCTCTTTGTAGACTTCATTTTCAAATCCATTTATTATCCTGGCAACTCTATTTCTAGTATCCAGATTCATTGATGCTTCCTCTAGTAGAAGCTTGATTCTCTCTTCACTGAGACCAGGTTTGACATGTGACAATGTCTCCTTATTGATTCTTGTATTGGTGCCTAGATCGGTTCTCCATTTTGTCATTAGCCTAGAATTGAGTTCAGGGGGAAACTTATCCCTATAGTCTCTTGGGGTTTTGTTGTAATCCAGGAAGGTTTCCAACAAAGCCACTATTATTGCTTGCTTATCTTCCTCCCTAGCACACTATACCATCTAGCGGCATTGTCTACTTCTCCAAAATCCATCACCTCATCAAATATATCATTAATAGTCATGGTGCAAGTCTTACCTTTTTCTGGAGAGACAAGAACGATTGGGCGAGCTGGATCACTGCCTTTATCATCAGTGATGTCGATGATGACCGGTCTGGTAGGATTCTTCTATTTAACCGATACTTCTGCTCCAAGTACTCCTTTTCCTTTTCCGATATCAGTGACTGGTGCTTCAGTGGTCCTTTCATGTGCTTCTTTTGCCTATTTCTAGGTTTGAAGAAGTTTGGTCCATACTGCTACTCCTTCCTCATGAACCTTCTCAGCTTCACCAATAAGCATTTGACCGATCCTCCTCTTTGTCAGGAAATTTTGCTTATGTAGTTCGGCTTGGTGAGTGGCCTCCGTCCAAAGTAAGATGGTTTTGAACCTCAAGCAGAGCTCAAATCCTCAGCTCCTTTTCTCTGTCCATTGAAGCTTTCCATCTAGCTTCAAGAATTTCTTGGAGATATTCAAGTACAACCGTATGAATTTCAATAGGAGAGGTTGAATTTGTAGATACAATGAACTACTGCTTCTTCTATTTTTCTCTTATCTTCTTCATTGGCCATTTGATATCTTGTGTGGACTGATCCCATTCCACCAGTTTCTTTCAATCCTGCCACAAATTCATCAATTGTGGAGTTTCCTTTTCTTGGTGCATCTTCCTTTACCAGTTTGCCAATTTTATTCTTTCTTATCAGAGGAACTATTTCCTTAGTTTTTGTTTCCTCTTGTTCTTCCCCTTGAGTGTTGGGTACCAGTTGTGCTCTCTTCCTTTGAGCCTTGGGTTGTTCTATCACCAGTTTCTTTTTTGGTGTGGGGGTCCCTTTGGTGTAGACATTCTTGATTGGTGCCCTTTTCTTCATATTTTCTTGAATCTCTTCGAAGGTACCAAACCGGTAGGCAGAGAGATCTAGGTCAGCTTTGGTCAGGGCATCTGGATATGCCTTAGCTGTTTTGGACGAGATCTCGTAACCCTGTTTAGGAGCATACCTGGTTCTTGGTTCCACTGCTTGAATAATGCAGTGATCGGTGGAAACCGAACAAGCATCATCTTTATCAGAGTCAACAATAGTTGACGACACTCTCTCCCTGGCATGCATTCTCAGTTGGAATGCCTCAAAGTACTTGGTCATTACTTTACTGAACCGGTTTCCTAGTTGGTTGGCCATATCACTTATTTGCATCATAACTAGCCGATCGATTGCCCAAGTCACCTTGCCTATTCTCAGCAAGAAATTTGAATGGTAGAAGTAGAGGCATACCAGTAGGGTCCCATACTTTAGGGATTTCTTTTTGACAAAACCAAGTTTCTTCAGATTTTCAAATATTTGACCTCGAAGCATTCCACAGAGATCGTACTTGGCGTTGTCATACATTATATGGTGAGCGGCATGAATTGCTCCACCCAGTATGTTGTTAAGGTTACTGGATTGATAGATCTTGTACCCTATCACCGCAGATGCGAACCAGACTCCTTCATCTTCAATGTCATTGATAGTCATAAATCGACTATCAGATTTCAACTTGGTTAGCTTTGCAACCACAACATTGGACATGGTTCTCATTGTTAGTGCTTCCCCTTCCTGACTGTATCTGGTCACTCAATGTAAGTCCTCCTCAGTAATTTTTGTGCATGCTCCTTTCGCAAGCCAAAACCCTAGATCGTGCACATGACTGAGAGCCAGTCGAATCCAATCCAATCGGAAGATAGTTGGATAGAAAACTCCATTGATAAGACCAGATGACACCAGCTTTGCATACCTATCTAGAAGCTTTCTTTCCTCACATAGCGAGAGATACTCACTCTAGATGAAGGTCTCACCCAGTTCTTCCTACTTGGTGTGAATGAAAGCGGTCACGTCTTCCGTCATGAGAACACCATCAAGCACGAATGATAGTACACTAGACATGTCATTTTCCCTAGTTTGAACCGCCATTATGTCATAGACAGGTCGGTCAATCTGATTCCCTTGAATCAGGTTGGCGACAGATGAAGATGTCATGGTTATCAACTGGTTAACACAGTAAATAGCTTGATCAGTCTTTCAGAGAAAACTTATCATTGATCAAGGCACGAGAATATTACTCAAGCATAAAAGATTGTAAATCACAAATTGCAAAGTAAAAGAAAATGAGTAATCTTCTTCTCTTTATATAGATTTAGGGCATAATGGTAACTATTTGATTAATGGCTATAGCATTAATTTCCATACCTACCCTTTCTTTCCTTTTTTGCCAACCAGGATTCAAGCTTTTTCGATTGAGCAAACCCTAGTTGATCACCACTTACCTGTCTAGTCTTTCTTGTAGACTGAGTGAGTTTAATACTCACCAATTCTACCAGGACCAATAGACAAGCTATCGGTTCCCTCTAAGCCATGTAGGCTCAGTTTGTTGAAGAGATATCACCATCGGCCAATGATGATTTTTCCTCTATCTTCTCCTCAGTGGAGCTCTTTGATTCCTTCTTGAACCAAATTTTCTTGACTTCTTTCTCGGTCTTCTTTCCTTTATTGTTCTTCTTATTGGAAGACAAGTCTTCTCCACCGGTTCCACCGATTCTTTCCTTTTTTTCATTGACCAGTTTCTGAAGTCTTTAGCTAGGTGTCCAACTTTGTTGTAGGTGTAGTAGACTATCTCAGTTGCCTTCTATGCATTTACCCTTCTCTTGTTGGGTGATTTACACTAGAAGTCATTATGACTATGCATGCCACAGTTAGCACAATTGGTTGTGCTCTGGTTCTTATTTCTTTTGGGGAATATCGGTCTCAGTGGGGATCTGAATGACATTGTCTTGGATCTGCATTCATTAGCTTTGTGTCCAAAATTGTTGCATGCGTAGCAATAGCCCTTGAAGCTTCCCATGCTTCTAATGGACACACTTGCGGGGCTAGACCAACATTCATTGGTCTTGTGGCCATGCTTGCAACAGTTTTTACAGTAACTATTAGCTGGCTTTACTGGTGCATTTCTGCAGTTGCTTGTTTTATGGCCCGGTTTCCCACAGTGTTTTCAAGAAATGTTGAAGGTCTTTTTACCCATTTGTTCTTCCAATTTCTTCTTTTCCTTCTTGCTTTTGTTGGCTTTTGATGACTCACCAATCTCCTTGGTGTCTTGACCAGTGAACCCAAGTCTGGTGGGATCTTTGTGCTTTCTTTGAGCTTTGAGTTGCTCATCAAGCTTGACCGAGCTCTCGTTGTATCTTCTTAGGGTTTCATTCCTTCAAGTTCTTTAATCTATTCCTTCAGTTGATACAACTCTATTGCCAACCTTTTGCATGCATCATCTCTATCATGCCAACCCTTTTGCATGTTGGTGTTTTCTTGAGTGACTATTTGCATGTCTTCTTGAAGTTGTAGAACAACAAGATCATTTTCCCTTACAGCTTCCTCAGCCAAATTGCTTTCTCTCTCAAAGGATGTTAATGACTTAACTGCAATGTTTCTTTCATCTTTAGCTTTCCTTTTTTTCTCAATTAGTTCAATCATCCTTAGGGCATTATCTTCCTGCTCCCTCTTTAGGTTGGAGATCTGATCGGTTAGGATCTAGTTCCTCTCCATGAGCTCAGAGACTGTTTCCTTAGCTTCATCTAATCCACTCTACCCAGAGAGTTCGTCAATTGTTTCATTGCTCTCACTCAATTGCAGAGCCAACTCCCTTCTTTTAGCAAGGGATCTTCTCAGCCTATTCTCAAGAGAGGTAATGATGTCGTTGGCTTGCTCAAGTTGTTTCTGATACATGTAACCCACCATGATATTTTTCTCAAGTGGTTAAGCTTTATATATTAGAGAACTTAGCTCTGATACCAATTGTTATTCCTAACCGGTTACTGAGAGGGGGGTGAATTAGTAAATACTATTTCTATTGCTATTTCACACTTGTACAAAGATTCTTGCAAGATAAATAGAATGTAAACAATCATTCACAAACAGAAATAGAAATACTCAGATCAACACATCATGTATACATGGAAACCCTCGGTTAGAAGGAAAAAACCACAATGAGATAGAGCTCACAACTTCACTACTGCAGTAATAAAGATTCCATATTAGGAGCTTACAAAGCACTTGCAAGAGTGCTACCCGGTTAAAAGATTTGGTAGAAGATTGGTTAAGATCTTAACTCTACTAGGAGCCGCCTTGTTAAAGGACTTTCAACATCAACAAAGATGTTACTCGGTTAAAGGATTTATACAAAGAACCTATTAGGGTTCACCGTGATAGAGGGATTTGAATATGCTTTCACAGTATAAAAGCAATGATCTTAATTGACACTCTTTGTCTGATTAGATCATACATGTTGATCTTCCTATTCTGCCTGGCTATTGATCCTTTTTGCCTTTCACCTCTGTGACTATAGCTCTTCTCATAATGATGCAGGGGGAGGGTAGATACAAGCAGAATCAAGCAGAATTGAGTCCACTTGAATCCACAATAGGCCCTTGCTCAAAGTTACACAATGGAAGCAATATAATATCACATGAAATCAATGGAAACACAATGGATATGAGACAATCAACTGGCAGCAACAACAGAGAATTATATTATTTCTTTCAACATGCCCGACTGTGAGGCATTCCGGGTTTCGACCTTATACAATGAGAATTATGAATTCAGAATTACAACTTGCATCCTATCTTTTTCTCCAATGATGTATCTTGATAATCCTTCCTATATCTCACCCATGATGCTCTACTACATCAATCTAGACCCCTTATATAGCCAGCTAAGCCACAGGTCGGCCAGTGAGGCATTTAATTACAATATAGGTCCAGTCTCAAGATTTAAACCAAAACTAATGCTAGAATGAATATAAATTGATGCGCCTTTGGATTTAGGTCCTAACTTGACCCAAGAACATGCCTTTAAGTGCGCAAGGTCCCATATGAGCACACGGAACATCGCAAGAAGAAACACCACACGTTTCACCCAAAAACTGGCAGGAAATAGGTCCTGAGGCAAAAAAGCCATAACTTTTGACTCATAATGAATTGGAAGCTGTGCTCTTGGGGAATGATAGTAATTTAGGTCCCCTTGAAGCCCTTAAGTGCGCAAAATAAGATTCCTTATGGATCAAGAGAACCAACATGAACAATCAGCACCAAAACTACAAAAAAACACTATTCCGACGGTAAGGAAAATAGCTGTAACTTTGAAACAGTCCATCCAAACTTGATATGCTCATAGGAGAAGTTTCCCAAATAGGTCCCCAACATGATGTAAGCTTCACACACCATGAAACTATCAAATGCAAATATTATAAAGAAAACTACAGCAAACAGGTACAGAAATCAAAAAATGTTTTTGGTTGATGCAAGATTGCCAAAGACCCAAGATGCTCCTGCATCAGAAACCTAGGGTAAATAAAGAACTGATGTCCACATCACACACTACTCATACTCTGACCTAAATCATAAAGATCCAACTCAGCTTGTGTAATCCATGAATTGTCCTCAACTGGCTTGTCTTTCCACTGAACTAAATATTCCATGTAGTCTTTTCCTCTTGTACTCTTGCCAACTCTGCTATTCAAGATCTTTTCAATGTTGTCACTATTCTTCTTAGGATAGTCTGGATCATCTTCTATCTCATCATTTGATTCAAAGTATTCAAATATATCAGCAATGTTGAATATAGGTGATATATCCATGTCCTCTGGCAATTCTACTTCATAAGCATTTCCACTGTCAAACTTCTTCAGAATCTTACAAGGTCCAAACTTCTTCATTTTCAGCTTGTTGTAGGTACCAACTAGAAATCTATTCTTCTTCAAATGAATCATAACCTCATCTCCAACTTCAAAAGATTTATGTCTCCTTCTCTTGTCTGCTCTTTGTTTATATTTCAGATTACTGTCCTCCAAATTCTTTTTAACTTCATCATGTAAAGTTCTCATGTATTCTGCAAAATGATCAGCTTCAGCACTTCTTCTGGTCTCAATAGGTAAATCTCTCAGCTCTGTGGTTCCCTTAGGATGAAATCCATTAACAATCTCAAATGGTGTCTTCTTAGTGCTTCTATTCACTGAATTATTATATGCAAACTCTGCTTGTGCCAAAATCAAATCCCAATTAGCAGGTTTCTCTCCAACTAAACATCTCAACAAGTTTCCCAAACTTATGTTCACAACTTCAGTCTGTCCATCTGTCTGAGGGTGAAATGTAGAACTAAACTTCAAATCAGTATTCGTCTTCTTCCAAAGTGTCCTCCAAAAATAACCAGTAAACTTAGTATCTTTGTCTGAAACAATAGATTTAGGCAAACCATGCAATCTTACCACTTCCTTGAAGAATAATTCAGCTACATGCAATGCATCAGATGTCTTCTTACAAGGTATGAAATGAGCCATCTTAGAAAATCTATCAACCACTACCAAAATAGAATCATTACCTCTCTGAGTTCTAGGCAATCCAAGAACAAAGTCCATACTCACATCTTCCCAAAGTCTATCAGGTATAGGCAAAGGTGTATACAATCCTGAATTCTAACTAGTTCCTTTTGCTGTTTGGAAAATTCTGCAACCTCTAACCATTCTCTGTACATCTCTGTAAATCTGTGGCCAAAAGTATCTTTCTGAAATCAAATTCACTGTCTTATCAATCCCAAAATGTCCAACAAGTCCACCACTATGTTTCTCCTTCATTATGTTCTCTCTCATAGATCCTCTAGGTATGCACAACGTACTGAACTCCTTTAAACAACATGTCTTCTTAAATGAAATAATCAGACCACTTTTTACCATCAACCAAACATACTCTGACTATGGTATAGTGACTTTCATCAAACTTCTCTATCAAAGGCAACAACACTTGTTTCTTTCCATCCATCCAAATAGTATATTGATTCAATCTACCATCATGTAAAGCTTTCCTATCATACTGCCAAGGTCTACCCAAAAGAATATGACAACAATCCATAGGCATAATATCACACAAGACTTCATCATGATAATTCCCAATTTTGAATTTAACAAAGCATTGTTCACTTACAAGTAGTTTATGCTCCTTCTGGATCCAAGCAATATGGTAAGGCTTAGGATGTTTCAATCTTTGCAACTGCAATTTGTTAACCAGCTCTTCAGATGCCAAATTATCAGAACTTCCACTATCAATAATTACCTTGCAACATTTATCAGTGATCTTACATTTGGTTTTGAACAAACTTTTCCTCAAAACGGGTTCCTCATCAGCTTCTTCATTCCACAAGATCCTTCTTAGCATCAAGTTCTCACCATGTTCAGGTTCATTAGACATTTCCTCAACTTCTTCACAAGCCAAATTATTTCTACCATTACCTCCAGTCTTCTTTCCAGAGTTAGTACATTCAAAAGCTCTATGTCCTTCTTCACCACATTTGTAACAAGTACCTTTAAACCAAGATTTCTCTTCTCTTCTACCATTATTGTTATTCCTACAGTAACCAGTATAGCTACCACTAGAGTAATTACCTCTTTTAGTAGGCTCATCTTTCCATCCTTAATCTTGTACTAAATTTTCAGATCTGCTACTTTCTCCATTAGATCTACCTCTACTTCTCTAAAATCTGCCACCTCTTCCTCTTTGTCTTTGATCATGTCTTTTTGTCAATCTTTCTTCAGCCTTCAAAGCAAATTGGTATGCTTCTTCCACACTATCAATCTTCACATAACTAATCTCATCTTGAATAGATGTCCTTAGGCCATTCAGATATCTAGCCACCTTCTCAACTTCATCATCCACATGTCTAGATATGATATCCAATTTGTAAAATTCCTCAGTATATTCTTTCACACTCATGTCCTTTTGTCTCAAATTTTGCATCTTTCTCATCAGACTAACTTGGTAGTCAGCTGGAAGAAACTTCTTCTTCATCTTTCCAAGCATCTTCATCCATGTTTTGATCTTTTCTTTTCCGACTTCTGTCTCTCAGTTTGCAAATGATCCCACCAAAGAGATGCATGCCCTTTCAACTTTGTGATTGCTATCTTAACCTTCTTATTATCAGGAGTACCTTCATACTCAAAGTATTTATCCATCTCAGAGATCCAATCCAAAAGTGTATCGGTCTCAAGTCTTCCATCATAGCAAGCAACTTCAACTACAGGTCTGGAGTTAGCCTTAGACAAAACTCTCAAAAGTCTTTCCTCATCTTGTTCAACTTTAGGTTCAGCATTAGGTGCTGCTTCTTCTTCTTCATCACTAACATCTTCAAGATGTGCTCCTCTTGTCTGGGCTGTCTCTACAGCTTCAAGCCTAGTTGCAATTTGCCTCAACATATCCATGATAGCATTATCATTTCCTCTACCATGAACCATCTTGACAATCAGGTTCCAGCAAGATCGTAACCTTCTGCAAGTTATAGGTCACATCTCAGATCTGTCACCCTACAACCAAATCCAATAAGGTTCTCCATGATCCAATCCATAAGAAAGAACTCGCTCTGATACCACTTGATGTAGGGGGAGGGTAGATACAAGCAGAATCAAGCAGAATTGAGTCCACTTGAATCCACAACAAGCCCTTGCCCAAAGTTACACAACGGAAGCAATATAATATCACATGAAATCAATGGAAACACAATGGATATGAGACAATCAACTGGCAGCAACAACAGAGAATTATATTATTTCTTTCAACATGCCCGGCTGTGAGGCCTTCTGGGTTTCGACCTTATACAATGAGAATTATGAATTTAGAATTACAGCTCGCATCCTATCTTTTTCTCCAATGATGTATCTTGATAATCCTTCCTATATCTCGCCCATGATGCTCTACTACATCAATCTAGACCCCTTATATAGCCAGCTAAGCCACAGGTCTGCCAGTGAGGCATTTAATTACAATATAGGTCCAGTCTCAAGATTTAAACCAAAACTAATGCTAGAATGAATATAAATTGATGCGCCTTTGGATTTAGGTACTAACTTGACCCAAGAACATGCCTTTAAGTGCGCAAGGTCCCATATGAGCACACGGAACATTGCAAGAAGAAACACCACACGTTTCACCCAAAAACTGGCAGGAAATAGGTCCTGAGGCAAAAAAATCATAACTTTTGACTCATAATGAATTGGAAGCTGCACTCTTGGGGAATGATAGTAATTTAGGTCCCCTTGAAGCCCTTAAGTGCACAAAATAAGATTCCTTATGGATCAAGAGAACCAACATGAACAATCAGCACCAAAACTACAGGAAAACACTATTTCGACGGCAAGGAAAATAGTTGTAACTTTGAAACAGTCCATCCAAACTTGATGTGCTCATAGGAGAAGGTTCCCAAATAGGTCCCCAACATGATGTAAGCTTCACACACCATGAAACTATCAAATGCAAATATTATAAAGAAAACTATAGCAAACAGGTACAGAAATCAGAAAATGTTTTTGGTTGATGCAAGATTGCCAAAGACCCAAGATGCTCCTGCATCACATAAGATAACTCTCTCATGCTCTATATAATCAACAACTTGCTTTCTTGTGTCCTATGACCTGTATTTATGCAAGATTCATCTTAATGAAACCCTAACTCATAGAACCACCAGGTTGTAAACTCATCCTTAAATCGTGCAACAAAGAAAAAGCTCTGCATTCTGATCTTGAGTTTACCTTAAAACATATGTGTAGAAATAAAACTAACTCCTGTTAAAAAGATAACTTCTGTTCTAAACAATGGATGCTCCGCATATTCTGGTTTTAACTTAAATAGCTCCGCATAATCTAGTGCAGATTAATATGCAGTTTGAACGATATCAATCTTATACTCATTCCATCCCTGTGTGCAATATAAGATTGGTACAATGTACTATGTTCGGTCTATCGGTGCATCTCCTCTGTTTAGTCTACCAGTGCATATTATGTTCAGTCTACAGGTGCATCTCCTCGGTTTAGTCTACTAGTGCATATACTCTGCTTCTAATCTATCGGTGCCTATAAAGTAATACAAGTGATCTACCAGTGAACCTCTACCAGTGGGAATGGTGTTTGCATCTATCTTCACTAATGACAACTTAAATTTGCTAACATTGTTGATGCCATCAAATGTGGAATAATTAAGGGTACAGATTCATATTCTAATTTGAGATGCTTTTACCAAACCCGAACACATCAATCACAGGGCATCACGTAGCAGCATGAAGACTGACAAAGGATGATGTAGTATAAGTTGTGTGTTGTCAGACACTTAGTCATTTTCACATGCTTTATAAGTAGGCATAGTTTTGTTGACAAATTACATGTAATTGGGTAACAAGTTGCAATTGAATGTGATAGTATCACATGCAAAGTTGTAACATGTAATCAAACTACAAGTGCATTAGGCTTTGCAGTCTTCAATAAATCAAAGGTAGTTAAAGGTTTCCCCTTCTTTCTCCACCTTTTTCTCAGCCCCTCACCTATAAATAAAGGAGGGTGCTCATTGTAATCTGTATCTTTTGGCAAGGCAAGAAAATTCTGCCAATTTGTATATGCACTCTAAGCCTTTGAGCTTAGATGTAAATCTGAATTGCTTTCAATAAAAGAGGCAGGTTGTCTTGAGACTTTATGTTGATCCAACATGTTATGTGATGACATTTTCTTGAATTGGTCGTGAGTTTTAATTCTTTGTTCAAGAGGGATTCGAATTCAATTGTGCAGACTTTTAGTTATTTATTGTATTTAGAGTCAATTTGAACTTTTGAAGACTTTGTGTTGCAAACGGAGAAATTGTTATAGTTAGTGGTGGCTACAATTACTTAGGACTGAAAGACTTTGGGCTTCAGTTGTAAGTATTTTTATTAAGTTTGAAAGTATCTAGTAAGAGACTTTGTGCCTTATTGGTTATTCTGAGTATTGAATCCTCATTCAAAATAAGCGCAAGAGACTTTGGGTTCTTGTTTTTGTTTCACAAATATATAAGTAGATTGTTGTCTCAGTTGTTATTCTTATGTCAACTCCTGAGCCACCGGTATTATCATAGCAATAGATACTTTTTGTTAAGTTTAAAAGTTGTAGTTGTGTATAAGTCATTCTTGAAGAAAGAAGTGATTAAGAAGAACCACCCTTTTGATAATTTTAATTTGGTATTTGTTGAAGCCACCTACGGTAAGAAGGGAACCTCACTTACTACTGAGAGGAGAGGCAAAGCTCATAAGACGTTGCCTAAAGTCACAATTTTGTAAGTTGTGGTCACAGTGACTTACAAAAATTTTAGCCAAAAGGAGGTAAAATAAAAGCACTCTAAGACGTGGAAGTAGTAACCACAGTAGATACTGACTCTGACTGCACAATTGTCATGACTATAGATGGGGTCTCGGTTTGAATAGTCACTGGTGTTGGATTACTCTGTGATACCTCAGCCATGAAATGTTCAAACAATGCAGCAAAAGTATTGAGGAGTGTCATAGACATATCTGACATATTGGGAAAAGAAGAATATGCATCAAATACAGTCGCCAAGCTGCCAAAGTAATCTTTTGAAGTGAATACTAGAACAACCAAAGAAATTAGTATCATAGACGTGTCTACTGGAGGATCCACGGTAGGAACATACATTGTGGAAAAAGAATCCATGTTTGTATCAAGTAGAGACATAGTAGCCTCATCAGGAATTGGTGCAGATTCTGATATTGCAGGCATTGCTTTCGCATCCTTAGGATGAGATACTTTAGGTGTGACATCATCTTGCAACTCATCCTTGTTATCTGTCAAGTGAATCCTCTCGGGTTCTACTACCTTCTATTTTGTCGCAATAATTGTCCCAGACATTTTGATTGTGGCTTTACCCCCCTTAATGGTGAGCTTTGGAATCCCTCTGACCTTTGATGTCAAAGAATCATCTTTTCCTCTCCCTCTGATTTTTGGCTTTAGTTTGAATGGACCAGCATAATCAAAGTATTTCCCTAGTTTAATTTTGATACATCTTAGGCCTCTTTTCTTTAGCCATATGTTTGTGTTGACTAAGATAAGGTGAAATCTATCCCAAATAGATGTACTTTCCTTCAATGACCAAGGAGGTGGCAAAATAGGTAATTTCTCAACATGATGCTTACAGTACTCAGAATCTAGGGTGTCACCATCATCTTCAACACCATCAGGAATCTGAGCTAGGTTGAAATCTACAATTTACTTCAGTCTGCATTAGTCCATCTTTCTAATCTCAATCTCGGTGCGCATATCAATCCATATACCCTCTAGGCGGTGAACATGTGCAAAGTTTTTCTTCATCTTATTATCCATGCCTCAGTAGTCAAAATAACTACTAGATATGAACTTCTCGAGAGTGATTTCTTGAAGTTCTGCATCCATGCATTTTTCCTTAGGAATGGTAGTCAAAGCATATCCTCGAATCCGAAGTGGGTTCTATGAAGAAATCCCCACCCCAGGCCTGTGTAAAGTAGACTACTACGCTTGGACAACCATGAGTTGTCTTGCAAGTTCCATCAGGATGATCCTATTAGTGGGGTAACGCGAAAGTGTATATGGCTCACTCAAAAAATAACCAAGTCTCATATAGGTGAAGTTAGGAAACTGAAGAAATAAGAAGCCATATTCATTCACTTTCTACCAAGCTTCATGTTACACCTACTTCTTTGGAAAATCTTTATCAAAGAGACACATGAAATGCCCAAAGAAGGCATCCTGCACTCTTCTATAGTGTACTCGGCTTGATTTAAATGTAGTTGCTCATTGTAGTCCCAAACCAGTACTAAGGACCTATCACCTTTAGTTGAGAGGCAAGAGAAAGATTATGAGGAAGCTGCAATATAGACTAGGTACAAATTCATATAAAAATTGAGAGTATTGGAAACTTGAGATAGCTTCTCACAAAGTGTTTCATGGATCAAATCACCCCAAAAGATCTTTTGCTTAGTCCTCACAATCAAAGATATGAATTTGTACATCCATGGTTCAAAAGAACAAGATTCCTTAAGGTCCCCAATCCTGTTGAGTAAGGTGATCAAGTCATTGATCTCCTCATGAAAATCTGACCTATGAATGGTCTTGGGTCATCTTGTCAAAGGCCTCTTATTCACTAACCAGTTTCCGTTAATGTATTTTATGTAAGCATGCTTCCCCTCATTCCATCTTTTCAAGGCCTTCTCTTTTGTCATATCAATGCATGTTGGGATAGGTGGAACTTTGAAAACTCTATCAATTGTATCAGGGTCCAAACTGATAATAGCATTTACATCATCCTTGATGGTTCTAGACTCGGGATCAAAATGTTGTGTGCATTCCATCACAAACTCAAGTTCTAGGGTAACCACCGGAAATGTGGAAACCAAGTGAATATGACTATGAATAATAGGAATCATTTCTTCCTTGGTAGAAGTTTCCACCCTTTTGAGAAATTTGGCCATGTTTATGAGTCCATTTTCTGTGTCTCCAACCCCATCCATATAAGACGTCACCTGGGAAGGTGTGATAAAATTCAGATGCTTATCATATTGGCATTTCATTTTCTTTTTTCCGTTTGGGGAAATCGGCTCTTTCTAACATAATAGGAACACCTGTGGACAAGGTTGCAACATGCAAATCCCAAAATGTAAGAACATCTTCATATGGTACTAATGAATCCATAGAACACTATTTGAAGCTCAAACTTTGTAGATATGGAAGCATACACGTATGAGATATGAATGGAGGGATTTTGAGCAACAAAAGATAAAGGAATTTGGAAGAAATCAGCTATTTTGATGGGAGAAAAGCTGAGCACTACAGGTAGATGGAAACCAAGCGTTTGGAATGAAAATGAGGTGCATAAGCATATATAGGCAAATGAGAAGAATTTTATCTTGCGAGTGGGGTTTTTAAGTCCCATTACAAGTCATTTGGAAAGTACATGCCACCTACAAACGGGTTTTTGAAATATATTTGCAGCCTTGAAAAAGCGTCAAAACATGCTTGGAAAGCACTTGTAGGTGGTCTTTTTAGCACGCATTACAAGTAGCGAAAAAACTCTTTTTTGGGTAAAATAAGCTCAAGGACGAGGTTTTTAATCCTGATTGCAAATGCAAGAAAAATGTGTGCTTTGGAGTTTTTTCATTGTGGCAAAAACTTGTATTGCTTTCACAATTTTGGGGAAGAATTCACTTTGTTTTGGAGAAAAGAATACTTAAACAAAAACTACAAATCTGAAAATGGTTGAAGATTTGTAATTTTAAAAACAAATATATATATACAAGACTTGAAAACAAAAACAAACCAAGAAAGCCATAGCCGTTTTTGCATAAAGAAGAAGGAAAACTTCATACAAAAACTTCTTCAGAACAAGAACAAAAATAAAGAAAAACATACCTCCTTCTTGAGAAACAAAATGCACTGATGAAGACTCAAATCTTAGAAGAAATCCTCCCAAATCCTCGATGATTTCGAATCTAGGAAATCTCTCCAAAATTGAAGCTATATAGCCAAAGAGTTGGATCACTAAAACTTAGTCCTCCATGAATTTTAGACAAATGGTTGAATATGAGAAGAGATTTTCTTGAAGATAGGAAGCCAAAGACTTTCAAACTTGCAATACGGGATTCTTTCTTGAGATTGCAAGCCAATGCAATAGATTTCAAAAGAAGCGCCCTAGGAAAGAAAACACGATTTTTAGTAATTAGAACAAGTTGTAAACTATGATCTTTGCCTTGGACGGACTTCTCACTTGCTGTTGCAAGTGTGAATGTCTTCTTTCTCCTCTAAAAATTGTGCCTTATGCCCTAGACAGACTTTAAAGAAATTGCTGCAAGTTAAAATGAATCATTTCTCGAAAAACCAGTCATTCTTGCCCTATACAGGCTTTGTAGATGACGATACAAGCGATAAATGCTTGTGAATAAGTAATGGCGGGTTTTAAAACAGCGATTGCACGTATAACGTGACTTTGTAAGGCCATTACATTTAAAATAGGCTTCACTTCTTCTAAAAATACATGCAATGTTATTAAAAATTGCCACTTATGGTTTTGGACAGGCTTTTCACATCCATTTGCACAAACTTTATATGCATTGATACAAGTCTTTGAGTTTTAAAACACTGCTTCATAATATGTAATAAATATAAGAAAAACAACACCTTTTACTCATGAAAGTCAACGACGAGGTTTAGATAGACTTTTGCAAGTCAAAAACATAATGTAATATCTTTAAAAATCACCACCTTTACTTATGATGGGATTTTAAATTATATATGCAGGTCAAAATACGTTAAAAGTGCAAGGATGAGCTTTAATAATGAAGTCGCAAATCATTTTAAACACATACACAGGTTTTTGGATGTGTAATACATCTAAAAATTGCCACCTTGCCTTTAGACATTTATGCCTTCTGATCATAACGGGTTTCTCATGTATACTTATAGGCATTTAAACTTTTTAAAGAGAAAATATGTAATGAGGGTTAAAAAGCCCACCAACACATTAAAATTTAATAAAAAATTTCATATTTCCTTGCAAATATGTATGGTGGAGTTTTAATTCCAGATTGCAAGTAAATGATACCCAAGATGTTATGCAATGACTAACAAAAAGCCCACTTCGCAAAATTTAGAACAAGAAATAAAGACTTGCAATCAGGCTTACAAAGACAATCTACAATACACTTAATTCCTCATTATCCTTGAAATACAACCCCGATTGAGGCCTACGTTAGCTCGAAATGAGTAGAATTCAAAATGCAATGAATCTAGGATGAAAACAAACCCGAAAATAAACAAAACAATCAAGAAAAATCAAATAAAGACTCAAAGGTTTACCAAAAATCAAGCACTTGCAGTCAAGGAAGAAAAACCCGTCATAGCAAGAAATATAAAGAAAAGCTTGATGGAAACCTTCAAAAATGGTATTTGAAATACGCAAAACTTAAGACAATTCAAGGCATAACTAATTGTCTTTGTAAAACATCATTTAGAACACCAAAACTCAAAGAAAACACCTATGACTTCATGAGAAAATTTGCGTAGGGTTGTCCAATTTTGTGAATTCAAAATTGAGGACAACATATATAATGTGTCTGATGGTCCCAACCGGTGCTGAGAGGGGAGGGATGAATCAGCACCCACTAAAACTTGAAAACAATCTGATATAAGCTAACTACAACTACATAAAAAATAGATCCTAAAAAAGAAATAACTATCACAAGATCATAGCAGTAATAAACACTAGATGTATCACGTGGAAACCCAAAGTGGGAAAAAACCACGGTGTGAATAGAACTCACAAATTTTGCACTCTTCTGAAGTGCACCTTGTTAAAAGCCTTCCATGTTAAAGGATTACAAATGCACTTGTTAGATGTGACCCGATTAAGGGAATTAAGAAATAAGGTCTGTTAAAGCTTGCCTTGTTAGAGGACTCTAGAACATCTACTAGATATCACCCGGTTAAGGGATTTAATACAAGGGACCTGTTAATGTCCACCCAAATACTGAGATTTTACTATTGCAATTGTCAGAGAGCAATCGAGGGTTTGATCTTTTAAGATGGTTTTGCTGAGCCTGATAAGATTGTTGTTTCTTACACTGAGAGTCATCACCAGGCACCACATGTATGCTTTCTTCAAGTTGTTGTGCTTCTTTGCACACTCCTATTTTTCTTCTTTTCTTCTCCTTATCCCTTACCGTAGCTTTGCTCAACATACAGGTTCACTCTTTCTCTTTGACAAAATGAAAGCAAATGATATTCTTCGTTGGTTGAAGAATAAATAGACTTCCTTTGCCTTTCATGTTTTTTGCATGTAGCGGTATCCACGAAGATCTCCTTTGGATCTATCATCCAGTCCAATCTCAGGTATGAGAGGAAACAACAGATGCATGAAATAGGCTTTTTCTTAACAAGAGATCTGTCATGCAATCGTGTTTCAATTTTGTAAAGGAAACATCTGATGTGTGTTGCATACCTTCCTTTACATGGGATTCTGCCATGTTTTAATGCCTTAAATTTCAGCATTAAAACCTTTAATTGTGTCTTGCACCAATCTTTTTCGTAACACAAAATATTGCATGATTTGTGCAACAAATCTCAGTAGAAGAGTCACTTAAGTGTTTGTCAATTGTGACTTTCACCAGTTCATCGATCTTAAGATAACTCATCGATCAGAGATGATCGATTTCCTCTCTTCCTTATGCAGTGTACAAGCCTTTGACTTCACCTGTCACTTTTCTTTTCTCTGTCTATACCAATTATGTTTCGGTCATATACTTACTGGTCACCGCTCCGGTTAGTGACTTCACTGGTCACAGTTTACACAGGTCGCTACTCCGAGCAATAAGTGTACCTATTGCTCAATATGTGTCACCAGTCGATTTGCTAAACAGTTTCTCTTGTCAACTGTTTACTATTCACTATTATTGTCACATGTTCCCTATTTGGACAATGTTAGCTAGTGACATCAATGACAACACCACTTCACCATTTACCGGTTGCATTCTTACTTACCGGTCAATGCCAACAATATCCCCATTTGGCATTGATGGCAAATACTTTACCGGTCCAAATACCTTACCGGTTATAATCTCCCCCTCTGACAATAATGCCAAAGGCTAGTCAAATGACTACCTTTCCTGAAGTCTACTCCCCCTTCGAGCAGTGTTCCTTTGTCACCAATCCTGTTAGGATGAGGATTCCTCTGTTTAAGCTCGATGGATTGATGAACTCCTATGTCCTTCTACTGAAGATCAAGAAGGGGAACTACCCCTAATTTACCTCTGAGATACTCAAAGGTACTCTTTGGTAAAGGCTTTGTGAATATGTCAGCAACTTGCTCTTTTGTGGGAACATATTCCATCTTGACTTCTTTATTCAGCACTTGCTCTCTCAGATAATGATACTTTATGGCAATGTGCTTTGTTTTTTAGTGCAAAATAAGATTTTTGGATATATTGATTGCACTTGTGCTGTCATAGAATATTGCAATCAGTTCAGGTACCTGTTCTTGGATTCCTTCCAATATATGTTTTATCCAAATTACCTGTGTGCAATTAATTGCTGCATCAACATACTCAGCTTTTGTTATGGATTGTGAAATGCAGTTTTGCTTTTTGCTTGTCTACGACATAATCCTTTCTCCAAAAAAGAATGCACCTCCACTTGTGCTCTTTTTCTCATCAATGTTTTTGTCCTAGTCTGCATCGGTGAATATTTTTATCTCAAAACCTCCTTTGTGAGGAAACCATAGACCATATTCCACAGTACCTTTTAGGTATCTAAAGATTCTCTTTACTGCTATCAAATGTGTCTCTTTTGGATTTGCAAAGAATCTTGCCAAAATACCTATTGCATGTGCAATGTCAGGTCTACTATGCATAGTATACTGTAATTTACCAATCATTGATCGGTAAAGTGTCTCATTGATTTATTTAGCATCCTCCTTTGATAACTTGCAATTATGTTATCATTGGTGTGCCAACCGGTGTGGATTCTTCTAGCCCAAATGATTTAAGAATCTCCTTAATATACTTGGATTGAGATATAAAAATACCTTCTTTGAGCTGATGGACTTGTAGACCAATGAAGAATTTTATTGTTCCAATCATGGACATTTCAAATTCTTTCTTCATTTCTTCAGCAAAGCCTTTGCTCATTTTACCATCTCCTTCAAAGATGATGTCATCTGCAAATATTTCAGCAATCACTTCTTTACTAGTCTTAAGATACATATTGTAATTATCACCTGTTCTTGTGAATCCTATGGTTAGGAGGTATGAGTGTGATCTTTCATACCAAGCCCTTGGGGCTTGTTTCAGTCCATAGAGCGGTTTCTTCAATTTGCAAACCATATCATCTTTCTCTATGGATGAGAAGCCCTTCGACTGTTCTATATACACTTCCTCTTCCAGTATATCATTCAAAAATGCATATTTTACATCCATCTGATATACTTTAAACCTTTTATGGGCAGCATAAGCAAGTATAATTCTTACCCCTTCTAGTCTTGCTACCGATGCAAAGGTTTCTCCATAGTCTAGTCTTGCTTCTTGTGCATATCCTTTGTAGACTAGCCTTGCCTTGTTCCTCACCACCTTTCCTTCTTCGTTCAGCTTGTTTCTCAACACCCACATGGTGCCTATAACATTCTTGTCCTTAGATTTGGGAACAAGAGTCCATGTTTCATTCTTTACTATTTTTTCTAGCTCCTCTTCCATTGCCTTGACCCAATTGTCATCCTCCAGAGCTTCTCTGGTAGTTTTGGGCTCTATGTTGGAAAGCAAACAGATACTTTCTCTAGCCTTTCTCCTGGTTAGAATGTTAACATGTTTGTCACCAATAATGTTATCAGTGGAATGATATGTGACATACCTTGGCAGAACCAGTCGGTGGTCTCATTCTTCATTTTCCAGTTGAACAACATTACTAGTGAGATCATGAACAACTTCTTGTTCATCTTCTTCAATCGGTCTTATGTTTTGATCCCTTCCTTGCTCAGGCACATTACCCTGTTCCATGGGTCTATTCACCTGTTCTACTTCATCAGCGGTTATTATTTCACTAAATTCTAAATGATCATTCACATCATGGTCGTGGTGACTGACAAATTCACCATGGTTGATATTATTCCTCGGTTCTGAATACTCGTCAATTTTTACATTTGCACTTTCCACTATTTTTCCTATTCTTTTATTCAGACACCGATAGGCTTTACTTTTGGTGGAGTAACCCAAAAATTTGCCTTCATCACTCTTTAGCTCAAACTTGCTAGAGTAAACATCTCTTTTGATGTAGCAGTTGCTTCCAAACACTCTGAAATAGCTTACACTTGGAGTATAACCAAACCATAACTCATATGGAGTTTTATCAGTTCCTTTCTTGACTTGAACCCGATTTAGTGTATATACAACGGTGTTGATTGCTTCTCTCCAGAAGTGATGAGGTAGATCCTTCTGAATCATCAGAGTTCTAGCACAGTCTATCAAAGTCATGTTTCTTCTTTCAGCAACTCCATTTTGTTGAGGGGTTCTCGCTGTAGACATATTCCTTTTTATCTCATGTTCTTCACAGTAGTTGGTAAACTCTTGAGAGGTGTACTCACCTCCTTTGTCCAACCTCAGACACTTCAAGCTTTTACCACTCTCCTTCTCCACTTGGGCCTTGTAGATTTTAAACATATGGAAGGTCTCTGATTTTTCCTTAAGGAAAAGTGTCCACATCATCCTTGAGAAATCATCTACAAAGAGCATAAAATACTTGTCTCCATAGTATCTCTTCGTCCTCATTGGTCCACATAGATCTGTGTGAACAAAATCTAGTACATTTTCAGCAGAGAAAGACTTGCTACTGAAGCTTGTACCTGTTAGTTTTCCTAACTGACATTCTTTACACATGGCCCTATCTGGCTTTATAATGTCAGGAAGCCCTCTAACTGACTTCTTCCTACTTACTTTGAATATGTTATCAAAGTTTATGTGGCAGATTCTTTTATGCCATAACCAGCTATTGTTATCTTTTTCCATGAGGGAAGTTTTCTATGTCTCCCCTTTTGCAGTAGCTATGAGGCAAGCCCCCTCGATTGAGTATAGGTAGAACAAGTTCCCTTTGCTCTGTCTACCAGTGGCAACTTGAGTTCCTGATTGATTCTTGACAATACAAGAACCCTGTCCAAACTCCAATAGATATCCTTTGTTGTTTAGTTGAGCCACACTCATTAGGTTGTAAACGAGTCCTTCTACCCAGTACACATCATTGCAAACAGCTTCATTGCCAAGTGTTATTGAGCCTTTGCCTCTGATAGCACAGGAAGCATTGTTACCAAAAGTCATCGATCCACCATCATTAAGCTTCAAGCTGATGAACTTGTTCTTGTCACCAGTCATGTGGTGAGTGCGCATCCACTATCAATGATCCAGTCATCACATTGATGAGATCTTGAGATAAGTGTCATTTCACTTATCACTGTGTTTTCTTATTTTATTGCAACAAAGGCAATTTCTTCATCTCCTAATTCTTCAAATTCATTGTCTGTGACACCTTCCTCAACAAGGTAGCACTCCTTTCCTTTGTTTTTGAATCGATTGAACTTTTCTTTAGTTTCATTTTCTGGACACCTAGCCACAATGTATCCTATCTTATTTCAGAAAAACACTTCAATGGAAGTTTCCCTTTGTACTTATTTTTTCCTCTTGGAAATCTACTTGCGATGAGTGCTTCAAACTCATCCTACTCTAGTTCTTTTGAGAGCAGATTTTCAATGAAATGACCAAACTTAGCGGTAGAACTATTACCGGTCTCTCTTCATTTCTTGGTGGAAGCAATATTCACGAAAAACTTAAAAGAAGCATCTAACATGGGTAAGCTATTATCATAATTGCTTAATTCAAAAGCAGTTAACTTACCAATAAGAGAGTCAAGGGTAACTTGTGATGTGCTCACTGATCTAAGCTCCTGTATGGCTAAGATCTTGATAGCATATTGTGGCCTTAGCGTCCTTAGTATCTTTCTTATTACATCTTGCTCACTCAGTGTTCCTCCAACGCTTTTGATGGAGTTCATCACTTCTTTTATTATGTTGTTGTAGTGCTCAATGTCTTCTCCTTCATTTATCTTCATGTCATCATATTTGCCTCTGAGGCATTCTACTTTTTCTCTTTGGACATGTGGGTCGCCTCCATACACCGTTTGTAGTTTCACCCACATTTGGCAAGTTGTAGTCAGATGTACAATTTCTGCATAGACATGGTCAGGGAGTGTACTAGCTATCATATAATAGGCATGTGTTCACTTCTGATCTTCAATTGATCAGTCGTCAAGGTACCGGTGGGTTCGTTGTAATCTTTGATCACATGGTTCCAAAACTGATCTCCTGTAGTTTTCATGTACAGCTTCATTCTGCTGCACCACATACTGAAGTTTTCCTTAGAGAACTTGGGTCCTTCCTTTCTCATCATTTGATCTTTTCCTTAATGTGATTAAGCAACACAGAAAAAGAACTAGGCTCTGATACCAATTGATGGTCCCAACAAGTGTTGAGAGGGGAGGGGTGAATCAGCACCCACTAAAACTTAAAAATAATCTAATATAAGCTAACTAAAATTGTGTGCAAAACAGATCCTAAAAAAGAAATAACTATCACAAGATCATAGCAGTAATAAACACTAGATGTATCACGTGGAAACCCAAAGCGGAAGAAAACCACGGTATGAGTAGAACTCACAAATTTTGCACACTTCTAAAGTGCGCCCTGTTAAAATTCTTCCTTGTTAAAAGATTACACACGCACTTGTTAGATGCGACCCGGTTAAAAGATTTAAGAAATAAGGCTTGTTAAAGCTTGCCTTGTTAGAGGACTTTAGAACATCTACTAGATGTCACCCAGTTAAGGGATTTAATACAAAGGACCTGTTAATGTCCACTCAAATACTAGAATTTTACTATTGCAATTGTTAGAGAGCAATAGAGGGTCTAATCTTTTGAGATGGCTTTGCTGAGCCTGATAAGATCGTTGTTTCTTACACTAAAAATCATCACCAAGCGCTGCAGGTACGCTCTTCAGGTTGTTGTGCTTCCTTGCTACTCCTTTTCTTCTCCTTATCCCTTACCATAGCTTTGCTCAACGTACAGGTTCACTCTTTCTCTTTGGCAGAATGAAGGCAAATGATATTATTCGTTGGTTGAAGAATAAATAGACTTCATTTGCCTTTCATGCTTTTTGCATGTTGCGGTATCCACGAAGATCTCCTTTGGATCTATCATCCAATCTAGTCTCAGTTATGAAAGGACACAACAGATGCATGACATAGGCTTTTTCTCAACAAGAGATCTGCCATGCAGTCGTATTTCGGTTTTGTAAAGGAAACATCAGATGCATGTCGCATACTTTCCTTTACATGGGATTCTGCCATGTTTTAATGCCTTAAATTTCGGCATTAAAACCTTCAACTATGCCTTGCACCAATCTTTTTCGTAACACAAAATACTGCATGATTTGTGCAACAAATCTCGGTAGAAGAGTCACTTAAGTGTTTGTCAACTATGACTTTCGCCAGTTCACCGGTCTTAAGATAACTCAGCAATCAAAGATTATTGATTTCCTCTCTTATGCAATGTACAGGTCTTTTGACTTCACCTATCACTTTTATTTTCTCTGTCTATACCGGTTCTATTCCGGTCATATACTTACCGGTCACCGCTCCGGTTAGTGACTTCACCGATCATAGTACACTTCACTTACATAGGTTGCTACTCCGACCAATAAGTGTACCTCTTGCTCAATATGTGTAACCGGTCAGTTTGCTAAACAGTTTCTCTTGTCAACTGTTTACTGTTCACTATTATTGTCACCTGTTCCCTATTTGGACAATGTTAGCTAATGACATCGATGACAACACCACTTTACCATTTACCGGTTGCATCCTTACCGGTCAATGCCAACAGTGCCTACATGAAAAATGATACTGCACTTAGAAGGAATCTTGAAATACCTTTGTTGGCACTCTCTATCATATGTAATTAATTTTATGGTGTTTGTAAAAAGTCATGGAATGGAACTTACTGGGTGGACTCTGATTAATATTCTTGACCTGCACTGTATTTTGATTGATCGCTACTCAAGAATCAAAGATAGTGCTTATGCTTTCATTAGGAAAAAAAGACATGTTTTAAATCGCTCTTTTCGTAACAAAGTTTCACCTTCACCATAAACATATGACATGCCTTATATTTGTGCATCGCCCATCTAAAATCACAACCTTCTACTCGCCTTTGAGTTTCAGCTAGCTCATTTCACTTTTTCATGGTGCTAGTGCTAGAAATAGTAGTTTGACAAGCTATAAAATAACTTCAAAAATTTGATAACAGCAGTGGCACTTCTCGTTGACTGAACTCCAAACTTCACATTTTAATTTAGACAGACAAAAGGTTACATGGCCTTGAAAATGGGCACACAGTGAATCACATTTTGTTCAAAAACAGTTCCAAGACAGCAGTAACTGCAACAATACCGATTATATTTGAACTAATTAATGAATCCACCTCAAATAACTTTAAACAAGGATAATAAATTGCAGTCTTTTGTTGAAACTTGTAAAAAATTATAACTCTCTTTGCCTTACATGCTTATTAATAATTAGGCAAGATCACTGTTTCAAGTACAAATTGAAAACTATGCATGCAGGCGAACAACTTTCTTGCCAACATTGTGGCCTAGAAATAAGCCAACAAAAGCAGAAGGTACACTTTCCAGACCATCAGAAATGTCTTCAAGAGATTCTATTTTGCCTTCAATAAGATAACCTCTAGTTTTCTCAATAAATCCAGGAAATGAAGTCAAGTAATCTGCTGCAAGGAACCCCTGCATTTTTATGCGTTGGTAGACCAACTTCATGAGATCTGTTACACCTTCTGGCCTGTCTCTGTTATATTGTGAAATGGCCCCACAGACAGCAATTCGGCCATGGACATTCATATTTTCTAGTACTGCTTCAAGCATGTCTCCACCAACATTCTCAAAGTATATATCTATTCCTCTTGGAAAACACCTAACAAATGCCAAGTAAAACCATGTTCATTATTCTTTTGGTAAAGCATGTAAAATTATAAGCTCCATAAATGTTCATAAGAATAAAACTATACATTAACTGTTTGAAATGATCTGCAAAGATAATGGAACTCCAATACACATATTTGTCAGCCTTCAAAGACTGCACACACATGCATGTGAATGGCTATGGAAACTACTTGACATGATATCGTACTGTTTAAGACTTAAACTTAGTCCAAGAAAACTTAGCAATTTCTTTTTTGGTCATTTAAGAGAGGGATTGGGGCCCTCTCCCTGGATATTTATATATAAATATCAAAACGATTACAGAAGGAATCCTCTCATAGAAAGGATGAGCAGAGATTACAAGATAATAAGAAAAAGCATGTATTGCTTGACTGTTGAAGACTAAACCTATTCCCTTGAACCATTTTCTAATTGGCTTAACAATTTAAAAATCTCCCATACACAGCCATGATAACCCATACAATTGTATTACTGACAACAACATATTTTATCAAGCAAGCACATGACAAAAAACACACATTAACTACAGAACCCTTAATTCTTTTTTAGTAGTACAAAAATCTATACCAAAGACACAAAAAAGGTTAAAAGAGACTACTACAATCTGGCCCATAGGACCCATCCTCCATCTTTGCCAAAGCCACTCACTTGGCCAAGAATTTTGTTTCTTTTTCGGCTTTACCAAAGTTGAATTTCTCTTGTTGAGGAGAAGATCTCTCAATTCATAGCAGCTTGAGAATATTAAGTCTATGGTTGTGAGTAGATTTCCAAAATCTGCAGCAAGATAATTCTGCATTGCATCCACCTTCCTTATGAGGTCTTCCATCCACTTTTTGATGTTCCTCATGGAACTGATCAAAGTAAGTCAACAAAATACAAACCCCATCACAAGGAGAGAGAAGAGTCTTTCCACAATGGCATTATCAACTGCCCCATCCAAGCCAACTCTGAATTTGTCCCAGACAAAATACTTCCCAAAACTCTAGTGAGCTCATTATCTCCCATCAACATGACCATATTCTCTAAATACATTGAGATCTCAGAACTTATCTGATTCCTAGCAGCCCCTTCTACAAAATCCTTCTCCAGGATTTCTTCCTGCAAAAAGGAAACATTCTGCAGTCTTGTTGAAATGATTTGACCCCTATTCTCACAATGAGATTCAACTACAAAGTAGGCTCCAACACACGCTGAAGGAAACAAAGGTTGGAGTCTTGAGGTGTGTGAGTCAAGAGAGTTCCATACTTTACATATAATGAGACCAACATGAGCAAGAATGATTGCAAGGTGCTCCAATGTTAATTACTCATGATCCAATAACCAATACCAACACATTCAACTTTAATTTTGACTGGCATCAAAATCATTACATAATAGAGTACATAGATCTGGCCACCTTGAATATCACCATCAACCATTTAAGTCTTCCAACTAGTCAATGCTCCTATTTGACAAATAATCTGGCACCATATATCCTTCCATATGGCTATAACAATGTTTAACCAAATAATTAGGAATGCTGTCTAGAGTAACCCCATTGAGTCTCCTTCAATAACAATATTACTTAAGTTGCAAGATTTGACCAGTTGGAAACCAAGGAGAGTGTTTTGACCTTCTCTTTGTTATTGGTTGCTGACTTTAATTTTCTTTCTGCCCCTTTGATCACCTGACCCAAAGAATCTCAAATAACACAACCCGCTCCAAATGGCCCCCAATTTCCTTGAGACATACCATCAAAGTTCAATTTTCATAAATCTAGCTGAGGTAGGATCCACTTTTCTTGAGAGCAATCAACTAATAAATAAATTGGATAAGATAACCCATGAACAAGAAAAAGAAAGTAAACTTGGCAATCTAGAAAAAAAGATTTTAATGGTAACCCTTTTTTTACTATTTATTTAATATTTTGAGTTGATTTTATTCCAATAGTCCTTGAGGAGACTTGCTGAGCCTCTACGCACTGCATGGTATAATCTATTCATTACAAGTTTGGATGTCGATAATGAAGTTCTTTGTGATGCAATACATATAGACATATACACATCTCTAGGTGAAGGTGGATTGGTAAGATATGATTTACTCCCATGCTTGATCATAATATTAAAACATAGGAATATAAAATTTAACAATATGTTAAATATGGGAAGTATATTGCTTTGAGCTTCCACAAGAGAGATTTCATACACTAAATTGGTTTTCACCTTGTTTATGCCCCGAATAATGCCCATATTAATTCAGATAACAATGCAAAAAAGGACACCCAAATGTAAGCAAGAAGGTACTATGAAACAGTTTTAGACAACCCGATCAATCCATGTCTCCTTTTCTATTTGAAATGGATAAAAGATAATACAAGGCTCAAAAGTTCAATAACGGTGGCAGTTCTACTTCTTAAACAATTTGAGCAAGGGGCATATGGGGCATGTTGTCTCTTTGTCAAATGGCAGTTATGACCTATGTTCCATGGACTTTTAAAATAGGTAAATCGGGGAACTATGGACCTAAATTTGAAGACAAGGAGATGGTAGGGAAAATATAATATAGTACTTCAAAAATTAGTTTAAAAATGGTATAAGAAATAACAATATGTGAATTTAAACTATAAACTACTAAACATGGTGCATTCAAAAATGTGGATATCAATACGTTATAATATTCAATGTGATGTTTAAGTTGAAGACTTGAAGTATGATGGGTCAATGCATCAGTGATCTAATCATGTTAATCCTCCCAAAACATCATGGAAAAGCCCTCATTGCTGGACCTATTAGACCCGTGTAGTGAAAGTTTCTCCAAATGGACACCATCCAACACTACTTGTGCTTCATCCACATCACTCTATGATGATTTCTCTAGGTCAACATTCCATTGTGTTGTTGGAATCTCCTTGTACATAAGCCTGTTATGGTCAATTAGATGCAAGCCACTTTGAATGATTAAAAGATTCTCCACTCTCCTAGAGATAATTTTGTTGCTCTTCATACAATAAACAAAGTTTTACGTTGACCAATTGCTCTTTATACTTGACACAAGAGGTGAATAGCTAGTGTGTTTGTCAATGAATGAGGCCCATGCATAGTCTACTAGAGAAGTGGATCATTTTGCACTAGTCTCCCAATCCCAATTTTCTTTTCTTGGATAGTCATTAAGTGTGGCAAATTCGGTCCATTGTTGCCAAATGATGGTAACCTCCTCCAATCTATACATCTTCAGAATAGCCTTGCTCTCTTCATCTCAATATATGTCATAGATATCATAGTTAAAAAATCGTTCTTGGAATAAATTGACAAACCAAAGATAAATTTTAAACAATTACGATTTAATCAAAGAAAAAAAAGGTTAGAATCAGGTATGGTTTTCAAAAAAATGAAAAAATTGAAATATGCAATCAAAAAACCACCAAAATTTGCAAAAAAATGCAATTTTATGATGAATCACAGCTTAATGGGTATTAAATCAAGATAAGTAAGATTAAATCAGCAAACAACTTTTCAGGCCATTTTTTGGTTTAAAAGCATTTTTTGCTACAAGTTCAGATTTATCACAATTTTCTTGGTTTCTGCTACTATGATAGGGACAACTCTACCAAGCCCACGTACCACTTCAATGAATAAGAAGTTATGCAAAGGAGCATTGAGTTTCTCCACATCCACTCAATGATAGGTTGAATGTGTTCATGCAATGTCCCCTTTATTTGGACATTAGAAATTAATTAAATAGTTAAAATTTTAGTCAAAAAATAATAAATTTAATGACAACTTAATCTAATTTTTAAATAAAGTAATCAAAGTGAATTTTAATGTTCAATTAAGCGAAAATTTAATAAAATCACTTTATTATAAGTTCCCTCAAGTTCAAATTAAATTATAAAAGAGGGAAAATCGAAAGGCTGAGGAAAGGGAAAGCCAAGAGTCCTTTCCAGTGGGTATAAAAGAACAGCTTGGGCTTCATTTTGGTTATGCTTATTTGATATTTTCTCTCGGAAACTTTTGGAGTGCTTGTGTTTGTAGGTTCAACATGCCCTAGGATGAAAACACTTGGGTGAGATGGTTGTGTGGACAAAAACCCATTCAGTCTATTGGGTGGATTCATTTCAGAATTCACATTGTGCTTATTTGATCAGTTGGTAAAGATTTGACAAAGTTTTCTGAAGATTTGAAGGTTTTATGAAATTTAAAAGCATGCTACAGTAATTTGTACTATTGCTACAGTGCTCATGCTTGCTACACTGCCATGATTGCTACAGTAAACTTCTGCCATCTCAGTTCTGTTATTGTTGGGCACGTTTGAACTTATAAGAATGATATTTCTCAACAATTTAAATCATCTCAGGCTGGTTGGAAATGCCTGTCAAAATTATGAGACTTACTAGAGCACTGGATTGTAGGTTTGAAGTCTTTTTAAGGGATTATTGTTGCTTATAGTGCGCTTCTTATATTCTGTTGCAGGATTGTTTGCATGGCATTGATTGAGATCAGAAATTCTGAGCATAGACTGGAGGGTTGGAGTGTTGGATTGAGCAGATATGTGATAATGTACTATAACCATACCTTGTGGAATTCAGTTGTTGTTCTACCTCATAAATATTGACCAAACAGTTGCTGTTGTTCAAGACTCTCCCTCAGAAATATTGACCAACAAGGTTGCTGCTGGTTTTCACTAGTATATATCATTGTTGATGCTGCAAGTTCATGAGGACAGAACTTGTCCATCTCCCTTTCTGAAATAAAATGATTACCGAGAAAGTTGGTGAATGACAGCTTATTTGGAGAATGTATTTGTTCTTTTGTTACAAACACTTCTATTATGTTTGCAATTCACATTCTCTGTTTAAAGTTTAAACCATTAAACCATCAATCAGAAAATCTGAGCTACAAACAACAGTTTGACATACAAATCAGAAACTTCATCAAATATTTCAGTTTGAATAGGAACCTTGGCTGGACATGGCAATACTAGAATAAATGGAAGTGGTTTGAACCATAGTAGCGAAAATCTGCAAAAAATCCTGATTATACCCAATTAATCCTGAATCCTGGAGCTTGCCGATTTTTTTCCCCCAAAAATCAGCTAAAATCGGTCAACTATGGTCAACGATTTTTGGGCAAAAAATCACATTTAATCGGCTAAAAAATCGTGTTTAAATCATGATTAATTGCTAATAAAAAGGGCATGAATTGCTGGTGCTAGGAAAACCCTGAATGGCGCCAAAAAACACCTCTTTTTTTCTTATTTATCAACACCACGTGAGCCTATAATTAGAAACGACGAGCTTGAGCAACGTGAGCTGTGAGAAGCAAGAAGAAAACTCTCTGCAATCGATTCTACATGTGAGCCATGCGAAGCAAGAAGAAAACACCATTTCCATCAGCCACGTGTCATCATTTTCATCGCCATTTCTAGGTATTTTGTTTATATCGTTTATTGGATTATTGGAAATGCTATCGTTTATCTGTTTGTTGAGCATTTGACATCACCTCCTCCTTCCCATATATATATATATATATATATATATATATATATATATATATATATATATATATATATATATATATATATTTCTTCTTTATCATCGTCCCACCTTCTCCAATCAGCAGAACTCTTCGAGATCTATATTTCTTCTAATCCTTGTCGCCTTCCAGCTCGAGAAAGTACATAGCTAAGAAAACAACTTCATTTTATGCTTGTTTTCCTAACAAACTTAGAATAGTCTTTTGGGAATCTACGAATGTTTTGTAGATCCATTTTGAAAGAAGTTGTTCCCTTACGGAACAAAGTATTTTTTATTCTTTAATAGAGATATGAATCTAGATTATGCACTACTAAAAGATCCAAAAAATAGGAGTACAATTTGAGAAAAGAACTAGGAAATACTGTTCACATTTTTCCAGTAAAGACAGGCAAAGTCACTATTAGTTATAATTGTGCAAGGCTTATGTACAATCAATAAATATTATATTAGATGGCTCAAATCTTTCAATTCAACGAAGTTTTGAAGTATTCCTTTATGAGTTTGTGGTTTAAGACAGTTGGAGCTTCTCTGTCTATTTAAATATTATTCAAATTAGAATTCAGATAAGTAGAAATTGACTTAAGTTCACTTACAAGTTTTAGTGTAGAATTCTATTTTGATACTCTGATATTGTATCAAATCCCTTATTGGCTCAAATATTCATAACATAAAATAACAACTACAAACTCATCTTCAGTTGTTCAGTCTTCTACAATGATCCCAATGTTCTTGACAGCCGCAATAGAAGGCAATTTCTTGAGAAACAATAAGGTCTGTTAGAGCCTACCTAGTTAGAGGACTTAGAACACCTAAGGGATTTGATACAAGGGACCTGTTAAAGTCCACCCAAAATACTAGGATTTAGCTATTGCAATTATCAGAAAGCAATAGAGGGTTTTTGATCTTTTGATGGTGGCTTTGATGAGCCTGATAAGATCATTGTTATCTTCAACTGAGAAACATCACCGGTCTCTGCAGGTATGTCCTCCTTCTCTGTTGTGCTTTTTTGCACACTCTACTTTCTTCTCCTCTCTTCACCTTAGCTTCTCCAGCGTACAGGTTCACTATTTTCTTTGGCAGAATGAGGGAAAACTATATTCTTGTCAAGCAGAGGAATATATAGACATCATGCCCTATTCACTATTTTCATGCATGACCTGTTAAAAGATCACCTTCGGATCCATCACCCAGTGGAGTATTAGTTCACTAAGGAAACATCTGATGCATGCACTGTTTTATCTGCTTTATGAAAGAAACAACAGTTGTGTGTTAAAAGCTTTCCTTCATAGTAGATATCTCCATATTTTAATGCCACAAAATCCGGCATTAAAACCTTCAATCGTGCCTTGAACCAATCGCCTTGATAACTCAAAGTCTACCAGATTTTGTGCAATAAATCCCGGTCAAAGAGTCAGATAACTGTTTGTCGACTATGACTTTCCCCGGTTCATCAATCATGACGAAGTCTTCACTTGATCGGTTAAGAACCTTAGGTAGTGCACAGGTAAGAGCTTTAACCTGTCACCTTCCCTTTCTCTAGTTGTACCGATTGCATCCTTTCCTTGGTTCTTGTTATCGGTTACCGGTTGTCCCCTTCCTTGAGACCGGTTGCTCTGATGATCAGTTAGAGCAATAATAGTAACAGATATAGTCTCTTCTTATTTGCAGTGTCACCAGGTTTCAAACCAGGCTCTCCTTGTACTTATTGTTGTTAGTTGTGTCTGTCCTGGCTTCACAGATCGAACACTGATATCCTTGGTCATAAATGGCAACACCTTTTTGCCAATCAATGACAATACCTCTTTTGCCATATACCGGTTGCATCTTTATCGGTTAATCAACTAATGCCAACAATATCCCCCTTTGGCATTGATGGCAAAACCATAACAAATCATGTTATACCGGATTTCTACCTCTACCTGTCATATTCTCCCCCTTTGACAATAATGCCAAAGGTTAGTCAGAAAGACTACCTTATTTGGATCTACTCCCCCTACGAGCAGCACGCTTTATTCATCAATTCTGTTAAGATGAGGCTGAGTCCTCTCTTGAAGCATAATGAATTGATGGACACCTTTGCCTATTTACTGATGATCAGGAAGGGGTATCACCCCTAATTTACCTCTGAGATACTCAAATGTACTCTTTGGTAATGGCTTTGTGAATATGTCTGCAACATGTCCTTTAGTGGGAACATATTCCAATCTTACTTCTTTATTTTGCACCTTCTCTCTCAAATAGTGATACTTTATAGCAATGTGCTTTGTTTTGGAGTGCATGACAGGATTCTTAGATATGTTTATTGCACTTGTACTGTCATAGTAAACTGCAATCGGTTCAGGCATCTATTCTTGGATCCCTTCCAAGATTTGTTTGATCCAGATCACCTGTGTGCAATTGATTGTTGCAGCTTTTGTTGTGGATTGTGAAATGCAGTTCTGCTTCTTGCTTGTCCAAGACACAATCCTTTCTCCAAGAAAGAATGCACCACCACTTGTGTTCTTTCTATCGTCAATATTACCAGCCCAATCTGCATCAGTGAATACCCTTATTTGGAATCCCCCCTTGTGAGGAAACCATAGGCCATACTCTTCAGTGCCCTTCAAGTATCTGAAAATTCTCTTTACTGCTATCAAGTGTGTCTCTCTGGGATTAGCAGAGAATCTTGCAACAAATACTGTAATTTTCCTATCATAGACCAATACAGTGTCTCATTTACTTCTTTTGCATCATCTTCTTTTGATAACTTGAGGTTATTTATCATAGGTGTACCAACCAGTTTGGATTCTTCTAGCCCAAAAGTTTTAAGAATTTCTTTTACATACTTGGACTGAATTTCTTGGTTAAAGGAAGAAATCATGTCATGGAGTCTTTCTTGAACCTCTGTGATACGCTCAAGGACTTTGTGCGTATTTCTGATTGATTGAACTCCTTCTAAGACAACTTCTTCAAACCAAGTCTTCACTGCTTCTACTCTCTTGTTTACCTGAGTTGTTTGTGATGAAGTAGTGACAGTTTGAGATGTTTTTTGACGTATGATCTCATGAAGACGAGCATTTTCTTGCTTCAACAAGTTCTTCTCCCAGAGCTCATGATTTCTTTTAGACACATTTGACAATGCATCTTGAGCATCTTGCAAACATCCCAGTCATGTTTTTTTACCAAGTTCTACCTTGGTGAACTTATAATCAGAGCAAGTAAGTTCTTCAGCTGGTTTGTCTACCAATGTTTCTACAATCTCAGCATACTTGGTTTTCTCATCATCAACAATGATTCTTGAGACAACCTTAGCCTTTGAGGTCTTAGATTTGCCTTTCCTAGCAGAGAAATCCTCCAAGGGTAATGTGATTTTCTTTCTTTTCATGGTGATTTTTCCCAACCATGATGGCAAACTAAAACCCTCTTTTGCTGGACTTGAAATAGTGATCGCAGTAGGCATTGATCCTGATTGTATTTTCATTGTCATGGTGCATGCCTCTATTTGCACAACAGGAGCCATAAGTGTCCTTTGGGATGATTTTGTCATGAATGCTTCAAAGCCTGTAACCGAAGTATCAATTTGGGAAACTTGACCTTTCATAAGAGCTGGGAAGTCACCAAAAACATTTACCAAATTCTCACACTGTTCCGCTGTGAGGATAGGAGCTGCAGAAGAGATAGGAAATGCAGACATATTGACCTCTGAAGCAGCAATGGCAAGAGTGAATACAGTGGAAAATGAATCTACATCATTATCTACCATATGTAGAAATGGCTCCTCTTGATTAGAAGGATCTTCGCTATTTGTCAACTGAGGAGGAGATATGATCATTATCTCTCCTCCTTCATCTGATTCTTCCTCTCGCAAGGATGTTTGAACAGGATCTAAGGGTGAATTTAATCCTTTTTCTCCTCCGACTGTAAACTTGATAGCTTTAATTGATTGAGAAGAAAAAGACTCATCCTTATTTCTAATTTCCACCTATGATTTCCTTACAATAGGGCCGAAATGATTACAGTCTACTCCAACCTTTGGATGCACTCTCTTGAGACCTTTGCTCTTCAGCCACTTGTTGGTATTCAGCAAAATAGATTGAAATCTATCAAAGACAGAATTCTCTTCTTTTTGCTGCCATTGAATGGGAAAAGGAACAAGCTTTTCAAATTGAGTATTGTAATACTCAGGATCTAAGACTAGGCCATCATCTTCAATTTTAATCCCTTCTGAAATTTCAACCATGTTAAGATCAATGATTTGCTTCAAGGTAAGCCTCCAATAGTCCATTCTCATGATATCCACTTCGGTGCACAAATCAATCCACACATCTTCCATGTGATGAACATGGGTGAAGGGTCTCTTGATTTTTGAATGCATTCCTCTGTAATCAAAGTCAGACTTAGCTTTGAATTTCTTCAACATGATAAGTTGAAGTTCAGCTTCCATTGCTTTCGCCTTATACACTAAGTTAAGTGTATAACGACCAATTTGAAGAGGTTTGGCAATGGTAATACCAAAACCTGGCCTATGCAGATTGTGCTGGTATGACTGAACCTCCATGAGTTGTCTTGCCATCTCCATGAGGATGATCCTATCAGTAGGATATCTTGGCAAGGTATATGGTTCTCCTTGGAAATAACCCACTCTTAAGTAAGTAAAAGTTGGAAATTGCAGGAAGATGCAACCAAACTGATTTACCTTTTTCCAAGCTTCATCTGATAGCCTCTTGATTGCCAATTCTTTATCAAACAAGCATCTGAAATGCCCAAAGAAAGCATCTTGCACTCTCCGGTAATGATATTTGCTCTATGTGAGTGTAATTTGATCATGATACTCCCAAATAGGTACCAACGATCGATCACCTTTAGTGGAAAGTCCAGAGAAGGTTCCCATGGCTGCAGCAATGTAGACCAAATAAGAATGCATATAGAAAGGCACTGATGCACTCACATGGCTCAATTGTTCACACAAAGTTGTGCTTACAAGTTCTCCCCAATAGATTGGTTCCTTATTTTCAAGAATATGGAAAATAAAATTATACGTCCATGGCTCAAAATTACATGAATCCCTAAGGCCACAGATTCTACTGAGGAGTGTTATTAGATCATTGACTTCTGGAGAGAAATCTGATGTGTGTATTGTTTTGGGCCATCTAGAGAAATTTGACCTCTTATTAACCAGCCATTGGTCATTCATGTATCTTTGATAATCTGTCTTATTCTGATTCCACAACTACATGGATATGTCTTTGGACAAGTCTGCACATTCAGGGCTTGGAGGTATTCTGAAAATTTGTTCAATAACATTAGGATCCAGGCTGAAAATCACCTTTCCATTTGCATCTTTGACTGTTTTCCCCTTGGGATTGAAATGACACGCACACTCAAAGACAAATTCGGGTTCCAAGGCAGCCACAGGGAAAGTAGAAATCAAGTGAATGTTACTCCTCTTGATGCGTCGTAGTTCCCTTGTAATGTCCCCAAATTAGCAGGAGTCTATGCATGTGTTTGTGACACACTTACTATTTTTAGTAAGTCAACTGAGCCCAGTTTCTATTTCGGGAAAGAGGTTTGGGTCCTGGATGTGGTTTCAGACTTCAATGATGAGTCAATTTCCTTGCTCATGTTTTATTGAATAAAACTTGGCTTTATTTCATAAGGTGCTTTAATGATGTTATATTTTTGAAGTGTGTTGTTGAAGACTTTTTAGTGAGAAGTGTCTCCTTGAAGTTAGATCTTTTGGTGTGAGGAAGAAGATATCCTTGGAGTTTTTATTTATAAAGCAAAGGAGTTTCAATTCATCATTCATGTTATGATTATCAAATTTGTGGAAGAAGTTCGAAATGCCTTGAGCAAGGGTTTGTACGCAGCTTGGAGAAACGTTCTTTCTCTCAAGAAATTCACTGAGGTAGATGTATATGCTATCGAATGGTGTCAGAATGCCATAGAATTTATTACGCAGCCTGCTGTTATCAATTCTGGGCCATACGTGAGCTAGTGGGGCCATACGGCTGTTGTCTATTGACTGAGGGCACATGAACTGTGTGTTGACAGAGTTCCCTTCAAATGCAAAGGTCATGCATATAATATTTGATGCCAAGCATTGTCTGCAACAGCAGCCGCATCTAGAGAAGGAGTCGCGTGTGGATATCAACCTAGAACCACGCATTTACAGCCTGGAGATATACATTTGCAGATTGGAGTCTTTTATTTGCAGCTTGGAGATATACGTTTGCAGACTAGAGTCTTTTGTTTGCAGCTGGTGTAATTATCAGGTGTCTAATCATTTGCAATTAGTTTATAGAGATCAATAAATTGGAAGTGTGGATGTTAGATTGTAATAGAAGTCAATTCAAATAAATATATAATATTATAATCTGATTGGAAATCTAAGGATAGCAAAATTGTTGTTTGAGAAGAATAAGAATTCAAAATTATCAGTTTCTCTTTGAATTTCTTTATTGCAAAGTTAAGAGCTACAAAGGCTCTTTACATCCCTGTTGGCAGGATTTTCAAGCCTTTGCAAGAAATTGGTCATATCAATATTCCCAATTCTTGTATCTGTAACTTGATCCAAGGATGATGAAATGAGTGAGGGTGTAGAATGAGCCAGCTCTTTATCATACTAATATTTCATCTTTCCTTTAGCTTTGGTCGGTGTTGACATATCCTGTGCTGCAACATGGAAATCCCAAAGGGTAAATACATCATCTGAAGAGATTGAACCCATGAGAGGATTTTGGCTTGCAATGATGGATCTATGAAGAAACAAGGTATTCGGAGCATTGATTAGATACTCAATGAACACACATGTTGGCTTGAAATGAGATGAAAGGCACATGTATATGGACAAATAGGAGAGGAAATGGACTTATGAAGATGTATTGCATGTGAGGCTTTATTTGTGTGGCCAAGAATGCAAGTTGGAAAGACATGAGACTATGTAAATGGTAATTTTGGTATTAAAAGAGTGACCTTTTTACCAAAAACGGACTCTTGAAGGATGATTACATGTAATGGAAAATGACATGTTTTCACATGTAATGGACTTAGGAAATGCAATTACATGTATTGGTGAATGAAAAATGAATTAGCAAGGATGGATGTACCTGCATTCTTGGGGAAATGACTTCATCTTTCTTCAAAAACAAACAACAAACAAGCAAACAAACAAGAAAAAAAACACAAAACATACCTCTTGCTATTGACCCAAACATATTAAAAACTTGAAACCAATCTCCACATGCAATTTCGTTTTTGAGTGTAAGATAATTTTATGCATTGAAAAATGAAGGATTTTAAGTTATTTAAACACAAACAGAGGAGATGCACCAATAGACACTGGTAGACTAAACAGAGGAGATGTGTTGATAGATCAAAGAGAGTACATAGTACCGGTCTTATAGTGCATACAAGGGATGAACCGGGTATAAGATTGATACCGGTCAAGTGCATAATAATCCGCACTGGATTATGCGGAGCTGTCTGATTTAAAACCGGATTATACGGAGCATCCACCGTTTAGAACTGGAGTTATCTTTTTAACAGGGTTAGTTTTACTTGTACGCGGATGTTTCAAGGTAAACTCAAGATCATCTTGCAAAGATTTTTGCTGCATGATTTTTAGGTGAGTTTACAGCTTGGTGGTTCTATGAGTTAGGTTTTAATAAGATTAATTTCTTATAAATACAGGTCATAGGACACAAAAGAAGTGTTGTTGAAAATATAGAGCAGGAGAGAGATATCTTCTGAGAGAAGCTATGGTCACAAGAGGTGAAAAGCAGAGAAGTTCAACAGCCAAGCTAAGCAGAAAGGTTAACAAGTATGATCTAATCAGACAGAAAGTGTCAATTCAGATCATTGCTTTTATTCTGTTAATGCAGATTCAAATCCCTCTATCAGGGTGAACCCTGATAGGTTCTGTGTATAAATCTTTTAACTGGGTAGCATCTTAATTGATGTTGAAAGTCCTTTAACAAGGCGGCTCCTAACAGAGTCAAGATCTTAACCGATCTTCTACCAAATCCCTTTACTAGGTAGCACTCTTGCAAGTGCTTTGTAAGCTCTTAATCGGGCACCTTTATTACTGCAGTAGTGAAGTTGTGAGCTCTGTCTCACCGTGGTTTTTTCCTTCTAACCAAGGGTTTCCACGTACATATGTTGTGTTGATCTAAGTATTTCTATTTCTGTTTATGAATGGTTAATTGCATGTTGTTTATTCTGCACGAATCTACGAACAAGGTTTAATTAAGATAGAAATGGTATTTACTGATTCACCCCCCCTCTCAGTAACCGGTTAGTAATAACACCTACAACACAGAAAAATCAACGACAATCACATTGACACATTCTCTAAGCAACTACTAAATCTAATAGTGTCAAAAAGGTTGAATACACAGGAGCTGGGGGCAGCAACCAAATGCATCTTTGCACCGATATAGAACTGACTATCTGATGAAACCAACAAAGGTATGTTCCTATCTCTCCTATTACAAAAATATTGGGAGTGACTCACATTTTTGTTCCTATTAAGAAGTGTAAATTTCTACATTACAAATGTATACATTCCTCCAAGAGCAAATTTGAGAGTAACATGTCTCAAAGAGATTGGGCCTTATCCAACTGGAAATACTTGCTCACTCTTAAAGGACACCTCAACACTATCGAAATTCAGGATGATAAAAGGGCAGAGAAAGATTCAACAAATGAACTGCAGATTGCCCATTAAGCAGAAACTAATATGATAAATCTCAACTATTCTGATGTTATATAAAGATGGAAAAACATTAGCAAAAGAAACAAATATATAGCAAAGAAACTAGACAGTGTCCTCTTCTCCAGGGAATAGACTACATCACATACAACAGTTCATGGAAAAATACAAAACTCAACTCTCTCAGATCATTGGCCGATTCCTCTTAGTATCCAACCAACTGCACAAAAACCCAGGATATTTCTGTGATATTCAACTGATTCGTTTATAGCTTCCTCTGTCTGTCCTCTTGATCTCTTGCATGGAGATTTCTAGGAACGCAATTGAGTTATTTACAAGCATACCAATCTGATCAACAGATTTCTCCATATTTATGCAGGCATAAGCCTTACTTTATTTTGAATCATAGTATGTGATTTCCATGAGAACCTTCTACCTATATTTAGCATCCCATATATTCGTACTTAGTTTCAAACATTCCTGAAAAACAACTGAGCTACTAAAATGCACCAATAGCTTCACCAAATCATCTAGCCACTGAAATCATATGAAGAGATTTTTTGGAATCACTCACCTCTTAAGGGCAGCATTCAAATCAGTTTCTTCCTTGTAATTGAAAGCATCATCAAAACCAAGCTTATTTTTTAGCAAGTCAACCTGAAAAGTAAGAGGACATCAGAATTAAAACGGAATATACAAAATCCAAGGTCCTAGTTTATTCAATTAAAAAAGCATAACAAATCTTTGCTGTTAATTTGAGTATCAAATAAAATGCATGCCAAGCAAACAGCTAATGAGTCAGTTATTATCTTCACTTACAGCAACAACACTGTTTCATGTCACCGATACAATAAAAATGCTAAATAGCTTGTTTCAAAATCTAAGTCTTGAGGAAAAACCATTAGGAGCTGTATGTCTTCAAGAAATAAAAATTATATCAATAAGATACTGATTTTTTTATCAACCTTTTGCTTGCTTCCACAACTGCCCACAACATGGCATCCTTGCAGCTTTGCAAATTGTCCAGCTAGATGGCCAACAGATCCACAAGCTGCAGAGATGAAAACTTGCTCCCCTTTTTTAGGGGAGCATACATTGTGCAATCCAGCATAAGCTGTAAACCCAGTCAAGCCTGCAAAAGTATTTGCACTTAGAAACACAGAGTAGAATGCTTTACTGAAAAGAAAATTAAGACATCTTGCGCATTATAACATCTAGGTACAAACTCTAAAAAACCATAGTATTGCCTTGTGCCATCAACGTGTGCACTTATATTTCAGAAATTTTGATTCTGACATGGCATTAGAGTTACTAAGACTTGTGCCTATAACATTAAACCTAGAGATATTGTGCACCTACTAGTGTGTATGAAATAAAGGGGAAAATGCCAATATGATGCTTCGTTGAACAATTGATTAGCCAATTTGACTGCACCCAGAGAATACCAAGTGATTTTTAAGACAAGGAAACCACAACATCAAGCAATTGGAGGAGGTTAAAGATATACATCTAGTGTTTGGATCAAGTATCAACTATTTTCAAAACAAAGGGTTTGCAAGAGGTAGGTCAAACTCCTATCTAGAATGTAAGCACCAAAGATGTGAAAATTGCCCTAAAAAAGGCATTTAGTTGCCACGTTAGACCATGTCAATCCAACTCCCTAAGCTCGTTTTCACCCTAATGCAGAGGCATTCTAAATAGGTATAGAAAATTGTCAACATACCAGAAAGCAAAGGGTTTTTTCCCCCAATACCTTAACAAATTATGGAAGATTTAAGTAGGCATTAAGTTTTCAATTAGTAATTTACAATCAGCTTAATCTTTTCCATTTATTGAAATTTGATTTATTTGAATAAATTCAAAAAAAATTGTTATTAAAACGACCTAGGTCTTCCACTTACAAGAATTCTTAAAATGTGTATAATTTAGAAAATATGCACCATAACTTCATCTTTTGTATATAAAAAAGCCGACGTCAAAAATTATGAACTAAATTAACTGTTATATTGTAATAACTTAGTTACTTTAAAATTTAATGACCTTGTTATTAATTTGAATTTCAAACATACATGTTACAAACTTATGCCTAGATAACATTTGGTAGTGTCCAAGACTCTGATGTAATCAATCGATTAGCCTTGATAAGCTTGAACCTTAATCAGAATGGATCACAGCCGATACTAAGCTAACTCTTGATGATAAGGGTTTGACTGTCTTCAAAGAGGCTTTGGAGATCCATGACTGCAATTAGCTAGATGAGAACAAGGGTTTCACAATGAACAAGTGTGCAACCTTAAGACTTTATTTTATCACCAAGATCCCAATGTGAGCAATGTGAAAGCATATGGTGAAAGGGATTACATTAATATTACAAATAAATGCTTGTTGATGGCCAGCCACACAACTCAATATTGCAACTGTCACAAAAATAGGAAAGTAATCAAATACATCTTCTAGCAACCAGACTACCAAATTACAAACTAATAACTGAAAATAATTGAAGCTAGTTCTGGTGGCAAGCCTTACAAAACAAATTACAAAATGTAATATCCCCAACTAGGATATTGTCTCAAATCTGATTTGGGCAATCAATTTTGGATGTTTAATTTTTTTGTCAAACACTTTACATGCAAGCTTTGATACCACTATAAGAACCCTGTTGGTTCTAACTGCTGAAAAACTCAAATCTAAAGGTTTGACATTTCATCTAACAGTTGTCATGCAATGCCTAAGTTCTGATTTCTGATAGTAACTGATCTGCTTGCTTGAATTTAATTGATTTTGCAATTTCTAGACATATACAAATGCATGAAACTCGAATTGCAAAATAGCGTTGCACATCTAATTTTTATTTACTTCAATTTTCACATGCAAATTATTACAATGCAATTACAACTTTATTCATTTAACCAAATATGTCAACTCTTACAAATATTGAAATGAACACCTCAATATGGAAAACATGAGGAGCTAATAACCTGGAGTTGCTTGCCTGGAGGGGACAAGTTTCCAAGACAGGGGGACAAAGGGGCCTCAATTTGGGGACAGCGGGGGGACGAGGGGTGTATATACTATACATGTGGTACTTAAAATGCTAGTTATGAAAAGATGTATAACAATATAAGACATAAAGATGTAAAATCATTGAACATTGCATTGTGATTGATCATTGAACATTTAACATTGCATTGAACGTTGAACATTAAACAATAAATTTTAAATTTCAAACACTCCAATCAGCAAATGGAAGAGTTCTATCATATAAATAATAATAGCAAAGCCAAATACTAAAGTCTGTTATCAAAAGTATGAGTATCTATCTCATCATAAAGATGATTACATTGAGTAGCATGATATGATATCTCAAAACAAGTACAAACAACAAAATCAAAATGCCAAGGCCCAAAATATAGTGATTCTAGTGAAGGACGCCTCTAATCATCCATCGGGGGGTCGGAAAACTTGTCATCATTGAAACTATCAGCCTCTCCAAGGATAAGAGCTGCAAAAGGAACACTGACCAGCAATACTAGATGGGCCCCACATACCCCTAGGGTTACAATGTAACCAATAAAAACAAATAGAAACTTGTATTATTTTTGGGCGTCACTTTTTTGGCTTGTCGTGACGGGGGACGTCTGGGCGTCCCCTCAGGGGTCGAGGAACGTCTGGGCATCCCCCTGTCCCCACCGAGGACGTCGGGACGTCCCTATGCCTCCTCAGCAATGGTGGCAGGAAAGTGGCGCCATCGGGGATGCCGAAACACCATCCCCCCGTCCCCGGTACGTCCCCATTCCGAGAACGCTAAGGATTTGAGGGGGGGGGGGGGGGAACAGATCCTTGGGTTACTATGATATATATATTGTTAACATGTGTGTTGTTTGCCAATTATCACATGTGCATATATGCAAATGATAAGAATTAGTATTACACACGTACATACATACATATAGATATACTCTTATAAAGATATGAATATTGGCACACTCGAACAATATATTTGAAGATAATGTCTATCATCAATTTTTATTATTTAATAATATCAGCTTCTTCATGGCGGAAAGTTTATTGTTCACCAAGGTGACGAAGGTAACTCCTTGCCACCAAGGTAACAAGGAGTTACTCATTTTGCCATCGATAGGATACCAGCCCTTCTTGTGGGGGGTGTTTGTCTTTTATTGTTTTTAATCTTCATTATTAAAAACACTTTTTGCATTTGGAGATGGGGATTACTGACATCACATTGCATCTGAAGTTTCATCATTCTGTAATTTTGGTGTATCGAGCTACTAAGTGATTCACATCTGCAATCAGTAGCGTTTATAGTAACAAGCTTCTAATAGACTTACTTTATCAATATGTATCTCCATTGTTTCGAGCTGTGAGAGCTTCAACTCAGCAGTTTAAGTCTTCTCTAAGATTACTTTCTATTCTTCACTTTCATCAATTAAGTCAAGCGAGTCTTTCTTGAATCGAAGATTCATTTCATTGCATGGATTCGATGTTTCATCAATTGCGTTCATATTTGTTGAACATATTCTTGGTATATATGAATAAGAATAAGTTGATCTTCAACCACTGTTGTAAATTATTGTGATTGCATAAGTTTATGTCCCAAAAGAATATAGATTGATGTTTATATAGAGAATCGTCTTGCCACTAAGAATATCATTGTGATTAACAAAGCAATCAAATACAGTTCTGATCTGCCAGTATCATATGGCATTGAGAAACCATCATAGATGTATTCTGATTTTAATGGTAATACTTGCATGTTCGAATCATGAAAAGGATATGAACAAAAGGAGTAATTTCAATAGCTACTTATTAGAAGAAATAAAATCTTACCTTAAGGATTAATTCATCTCAATCTGCTGTTAGTAGGAAATCTGAGAAAATATTTCAGGAATCAAATTTACCTAAATGCGGAAAACATCGTAGAGGAATTATGTTAACCTGTATCTCTATTAAATCGATATCATCAGTAAATCTTTCATTGCTTGAATTCTTCATGAGAAATCAGGTTAGGGATAACCTGTATTTCTAATAACAATTTTTCAGTTAACAATTAATCTGATTCAGCTAGGGAAGTCTTATTCTTTCTACAGTACCCGAAGCCCAATATAAATTATGCTAGCAGTGGAGTATCAACAAAGATAATTGTTGCAATGCCATTGAAACCTTGGGAAGAGTAGATTTTCCTAGCTTGTAAGCCTGTGATAGGAAGTGATCAGTTGAGGATCTTTGGTTACAAGCAATTACTAAGAAGCTTACTAAGTCCATACTCATTCACCAAAAGCAAATAGGGTAAAGGCTGAAAATATTAATGAGACACTACATATGCCATGTTGGACAACAAGTCCAATTAAGGTTGGGGAAGACCAAAAGAGTCTCTTGGACTCATTACATGTGTATGGTGCTGATACTAACAGCACGAAGTACATTGTTAACAAATGTAAACCTTGGCCACATTGGTGCTATGCAATGGTATAGTAACCGTCACTCACATGAACCAATAGTGCACATCTAGTAAGGAAGATCATTCTCGTAGGCATAGAGTCTATAGGGCATGACTGACTAAGATGGTTGTGGGTTCTAAACACCAAGACTCAGATGACAAATTAAGATTGGATCCCATTTCTTCACCTCTCTTGTAGGGTTGGGCCACTTCCGAAAGGAAATTGTGCGGGAGACTGAAAGGTCAATGTAATGTCCCTAGTATTTCTAAAATATTTCCTTAAGAATGAACCTGCAAGAAAGATGTTAGCAACAATAGTATGGACAAATAAATATGAATAAATGACTAATCAATTAACTATCTACCCCAACTGCTAACCCCTCCAAAAGGAAGTCTACCAGGTCGGGCTCATAACCTTAATAAGGACCCTTGTGTTCCTTTGATTAGATCTTGCTGTCGTCCTCTGGAGCTCATCCTTAGGGACTTCCTGAGAAAAGTCTGCCAGGTTGGGCTCATGACCTTATAAGGATCTTTTATAGTCCTTGGCCCAATCTTGCCGTCATCCACTAGAGCGCATCACTCAGGGCTTATAGGCTGACCATTGGTCCATTCATCTTCTTGGAAGAGGTTTTCTCTATCCAAGGCTTAGTACATATGCATATGTGGGTCATCAGTGTACACTGGCTTAGTGGAGGTCTTAATCCCCCTTCAATTAAGATTGAGAATTCTTTTGATAATCTTGAAATTCACATTACTTTGTCAATAATTACTTTTGATAAGAAAATTACTTTGTTGATAATGTTTACAATATCTTTAATGAATTATCATTTATAAATCTGAAATTGAATTATTATTTATAAATCTTAAATGAAATTATCCTCTTTTTATATCATGTAAGTTTTTGAATGATTAACCTGGATATATATATATATATATATATATATATATATATATATATATATATATATATATATATATATATATATATATATATGTTATCCATATATTAAATCTGAATCATCATTATTTGAAATACATATTCCAACTATAATATCTTTTAAAAGTATCTGAAATTATGTATATATATATATATATACTTACGATTTATTTACGAATCATTGTGGATGGCTGAACTCTACCAATGCCTTTTCTTATTGCCTTTTTGCTGACCGATTTATTTCTTTTTCTCTGCCCCTCCTCTACACCGTATCATTTCATATTAATATGGTTGGAGAGGGAAGTCACGCCCCTCCCCAACCTGCGACAGTCGTGCCCCTTTTAAGGGGCTGCGACTCTAGTCGCAGCTTTTAAGGCTGCGGCTATTGTCGTTTCGGCAATATTAATATTTTAGTATATATTTTTAATATATGTTAATATATGTTATTTTATTAATATTTAGATTAATATACTATTAATGTTTGTTTGTAATAATATATTAATATTAATAAATGTAAATATAAATATTAATTGTTAAATATATTAATTATTTGTATTTATTAATATTAACATATATATTAATTATTAAATATATTAATTATTTGCATTTATTAATAAATGTATTTTGATACATTCATTTATCAAAATTGTTAATGTTGCTAATCACATTTTGAACAACGTAATGATAACGAATCTCTACAATTCTTATATATACATATATACATTGGGTATTTAGTATTTACACTGAGCAAATTTATTATTTGTCTGTTCTTGTGCAATTTTAGTAAGGTCAATCGAGGGCCATTACAGTCCCTCCGTCTCGAATTTGCTTGTCCTCACGTATCTTAAGAACCTCTTCTTTTTCCTAGGTGGCATCTTCTTCTCGCAAGTTTTTCCACTTGATTAGTAACTCAGTAATGACTCGGTTCCTAAGCTTCCTTTCTCGAGTGTCTAGGATAACTTCGGGTCTTAAGACAAGTTGCCCTTCTTCATTCAGCGGGGGTAGTTCGTCGCATGGTGTGATATGGTTCCCTAGTGCCTTCTTGAGCCGGGAAACGTGGAACACATTGTGAATCTTACTACTTTCTGGCAGTTGTATTTCATAGGCTAGCTCCCCCATTTTCTGTATAACGTTATATGGCCCATAAAATCAGGGCTTTAATTTCTCAGCTCCACTCTTTTTTATAGATGATTGCTTGAAGGGTTGCAACCATAGGAATACAAGGTCTCCCACCTCAAATGATCTTTCTATGCATTTCCGATCTGCGTATATCTTTTGCTGATTTTGTGCTTGCTGAAGGTTTTCTTTCAAGGTTTTTATGATATCCAGGCTTTGTTGGAGGAAATCCTGTGCACTTGGTACCTTACTCCCTTGAGTAATCAAACTTCCGAAAGATGTAGCCTCATATCCATATAGTTCTTGGAATGGGGACATTCCTATTGACATGTGATGAGTGGTGTTGTAGCAATGTTCTCCCAAGTGTAACCATTTTATCCAAGCAGTCTGTTGGCCAATAACATAGTTCCTTAGGTAGCCCTCTAACCATTTGTTCACTATTTCTGTCTGCCCATCAGTTTGAGGATGATAACTTGTACAAGGGGTTAAATTTGTCCCCGCTAATCGAAATAGTTCTTGCCAAAATTGACTGAGGAACTTGCTATCTCTATCGCTAATAATATTTTGAGGAAGTCCATGGAGTCGAAAAATTTCTTTAAAGAATAATTCAGCAATTTGATATGCCTTATACTCTGTGAAGACTGGAAAGAAATGAGCAAATTTGGTAAGTCTGTCTACTACCACAAGGATACTATCTTTATCTTGAGTTTTAGGTAATCCTGTAATGAAATCCATGGATATGCTTTCCCATTTTTGATAGGGGATTGGAAAGGGTTGAAGTAATCCTCCTGGGTGTGATAGTTCTATTTTATTACATTGACAAGTCATGCATTCTTGCACATCTTTTTTTAATCCCTTCCATGAATATTTTTCTCTAATATGCTTATATGTTTTGTAGTATCTGGGATGTCCTGCCAAGGGGTTGTCATGATATTCCTTAAGAATTCTACTTTTTACCTTTGATTGAGGAGTTAGAAATATTCTTCCTTTGTAGAGGATGATGTCATCCCAAATCTTAAAATCCTCATTAGGTAAATTACCTTCCATTATTTCATTTGTTTGAGGGTCCTTTGCATATTTTGCGATGATATTTTCCTTCCAATCCTTTGAGATACTAGTGATAGTATTAATGTGGGCTCTTCTAGAGAGAGCATCTGCAACCCCATTATTTACTCCCTTGAGGTACTCAATATCAAAATCATAGACCTGAATTCTTCTTACCCATTTTTGTTGTCTATCATTAAGGTCTTTTTGATTTAGAAAGAAACGTAGACTATTATGATCGGTCTTCACAATAAACCTTCCACAGACTAGGTATTACCTAAATTTTGCAAGGGCATGCATGATGGATAACATTTCTTTATCGTATATGGAGTAATGCTTCTCTGGTTCTATGAGCTTGCGGCTTTCAAAAGCTATGGGATGTTTTCTCTGCATAAGCACTGCCCCGATACCTTCTCCTGATGCGTCACACTGTAATTCAAAAGGTATAAAAAAATCGGGTAAAGCTAGGACAGGACATGAACTCATGGTTTCTTTGAGTTGCTCGAAGGCTCGTTGGGCTCGGTCATTCCATGTAAAAGCCTCTTTCTTGGTTAAATCTGTGAGAGCATCTGCAATCTTTGAGAGCATCTGCAATCTTTGAGAATCCTTGTACAAAGCGCCTATAGTAGCTACATAGGCCTACAAATCCCCTTAGTTCAGTCAGGGTCTTGGGCCTTGGCCATTCTTTAATGGCCCTGATCTTTTCTTCATCCCCACTCACTCCTTCGGCACTAATTTTGTGTCCCAAATATATAATTTCTTCTAGCCCAAATTCACACTTAGAGACCTTAGCATAGAGTGACTCGATTTCGAGTATATTCAAAACCTCTTCAATGTGATGGAGATGTTCTTCCCATGTTTTAATATAGATGAGCATGTCATCAAAAAATATGAGCAAAAATTTCCTCAATTGTTGCCTAAAGATATGGTTCATGCATGATTGGAATGTTGTCGGTGCATTGGTAAGCCCAAATGGAAGGACTAAGAATTCGAAATGCCCGTAATGACACCGAAATGCTGTTTTTGGTATATCCTCCTTCCTCATTCTGATTTGATGGTACCCTGATCTTAAGTCAATTTTTGAAAAGTATTTAGCCCCATGCAACTTATCCATTAGTTCATCAATTTTGGGAATGGGATATCTGTTTTTTATAGTTTTTTTATTAAGAGCTCTATAATCAATGCACATTCTCATTGTTCTGTCTTTTTTTTTTACCAATACCACTGAGGAAGCAAAAGGACTACTGCTCAGTTGGATGTGTCCCATCTCTAGTAATTCTTTAATTGTTTTTTCAATCTCTTCTTTGAATTTTCGAGGATGTCTACATGGAGTTGTTATTACAGGTTTTGCTCCTTCTAGCTCTATCGAGTGTTCAAACCCACCTTTAGGGGGGAGGCTTGGGGGAATGTCTTCAAAAACCCTTTTATATTTTTTTAAAAGGGGTTGGATTTCCACATGTATATTTTGGCCTTGCGATGTGGATTTGTTCATAATCATGCATTGTGCTATCCATTCTCCTTGGTCGTGCCTCAGAATTCTTTCTATTTTTTTACAAGATACTATCTTAGGAGAGCCATCTGGCAGCCCCCTTAGTGTCACTTCTTGACCCTCATGTTTGAAACAAATTTCCGAGTTCGGACTATCCATTGTGAATCTTCCCAAGGAGTTTATCCAAGGCATACCTAGGATAATGTCATTATCCAAGTCAACAACATAAAAGTTTCTTTTGATGATGTGTCCTCCCAAGTTAATCTCAAGTTGGGGAACGATTTGTGTACATTGATCCAAGGATCCATTTGCCAAGGCTACATCAAATCCTTTAAACTCTTGAGTTTCTAATTTCCTCTTTGCTACTATATTCTTGTTAATGAAATCATGTAAAGCTCCTGTGTCTACCAAGGCAATTACCTTTTGCCCCTTAAGTGTTCCTCTGATACGAAAGGGCCTATTCTCATTTACTTGAGTAATGACTGCTAAAGATGCATGTTCTTGGTTATCTGTTTTTATTCTTTTGCTAGGGTGTCCATCTTCATGTGTCTCTCTTATTTGGTTTACTTGCCCCTCTTACATTGATGATCGCGTCCCCCGGGTGCCTTAGACTTAAAGCACAACTTTTTCTTGATCATTTCCACTTTCCCTTGACATTGGTGTTCTTTACTCCATGGTTCTTTGCAAAAGTAACAAGGCTTCCCTTGATTGTCCTTCTTAGGTTCTTCATTCTTATGGAACGTTTTGTATGTGGGACCCTTAGGCCTATCTTTAGGTGTGTTAGGTTCGGTCTTCCTCGCCTTGTTGATAGCTTCCTCCAAGGTTTGTGGCTCAAAAGGTTTAACCATGGTTTTGATGTGATCTTTAAGTCCCTCAATGAACATGTAGACCAGCCTTCTTTGGGTTAGGTCGGGGACCATAACAGATAGTTTATGAAAGTGGTTTGCAAATTCTTCAATGGTTCCTATTTGTTTGAGATGAGTTAGTTTTTGGAAGTACCATTCTGGGTCTTTTTGATCGAATCGATTAACAAGTTTTTTAGAGAATTCTTGGTAGGAGGTTATATTTTGGTGGCCTAAGGAAATAAGTCTGTGGTGCCACCATTCATGTGCCGACCCTTCTAGGTGGAGTATGGAAAATTGTAATGCGTCCTCTTCTGTCATTGGGCTAAGGGTGAAGTAAGTGTTTAACTTATGCAACTAGGCATGGGCCGTAATTTTCCCATACCCATCAAAATTTGGGAGCATTATTTTATTTACTTTGTATTTGAGTTCCTTGTTTTGATGTCTTCCATTCGTCCTAGGGGCATCATTTTTTTGACTATCACAAAATTCTCCAAATGTTTTGATTACGTAAAAACAGGTTTTGAAAGGACCCAAAACCTTTTACATAGAGATAAAAGATAAAACATTTAAGCTCCAACAGTTCAAGTGCATCAGCGCCAAAAAAAGCAACACAAACAAGTCCATAAACACAAAGACCGGCCAAAAGACAAAGGACAGCAAAAAAGGAAAGCAAGACAGCAAGCTGCTGTCTAAACACATTTCATCAGTTTTGTAGCCTGATCCACAAGAATCTGCATGTTTGCAGCAGACAGCTTCATTTCTTCCATGTCGTTCTTGTTGCCATCTTCCACCATCCTGGACCTGGATCTCATACGCTTGCTAGGTCCCTGATCCTCTTTAGTCCCTATGATCTCTTGGTTCCCTTTCCTGTTATCAAACTTGTCAACCAGGATCTTCACGTGCTCATTTGAAGCCTTGAGGACAGCAAAGCTCTGTTCTACAATATTCCCCATGGTCTTCTCCAGCTTGTCAATTCTCTTTTCCATAGTCTCAACTTTCTTGGTTAAAACATTACTGCATTGGATTTTCTCCTCCATGGCATTAAGTCTGTCATTGTAGGTAGCAACACCCTTAGCTTTGGCAACAATGTCAGTGAGCTCATCAATAGTCTGGCCCAAGGTTTTCTCCCCCAGGTTCATCCTTTTAAGAATCCCCGTTTCTTTTTGCAGCTGGTGGATGTTGGACTTCATCACAGTGATGTCGTTCTTCATTGTGCTAAGGGTAGACAAGAAGGCCAGGCACCCCAAATTCTCAAAATCCTTGTTCCTCTCCTCATTAATCTCAGGACCCCTGATCTCTTCCTCCATGTTCTCTTTAGGATTCTCCACCTCCTTATCCAGGTTGGCCTTTTCCTTCTCATACCCATCTTTCTCAATATTAGTCACGTCCTGTGCAACTTCTTGCAGGAGTTTTTCCTCAACCCAAACATCTTTACCGGTACCCCCACTCTCCTCCACAGCAGGGTTGTTTTCCACATAGTTTTCCTGATCATTCTTTCCCTGGGAAGAGGAACCCTCATTAGAAGATATGAAGACCCTCTTCGCAACTTTCTTCTTCCCAGTTTTAGTTCTGGTACGATTGCCAATAGGTTCCGGTCTCTTCTTCCCCTGCTTCTTGGACCTCTCCTCCCTGCTCTCTTCTTCCTCTAATTCCATGTCAGTAAAATTCTCCAAATGTTATGAGTTCCCTAATTTCAGGTTTGAGACTTGCATAAGCTCTAGCATTTTCCACGGCTCAGTTGGTGGTTGGTCTATTCCTTCTTCCTCCCTAGGTAAGAAGGGTGGTTTGGGTACTTTGGATGAAGATGACTCATTATTTTCAGAGTGGTGGGTGCTTGCATCCTTTCCTTGGGTATGATTGCTCTTGAGGGTGTTGATTGAGTTCCCCGTACTTTGCAATGCTTGTAAGAGTGCTTGGTTGGTTTGATTAGTTTGCTCCATAAAACTCCTCAATTCATTTGATAATTGTTCGGCCATAGCTTTCTTGCCTTTCTTTCGGTTATACGTTAACATAAACTACCTCCCACAGGATGGCAGGATTATGCTCTGATACCACTGTAATGTCCCTAGTATTTTTGAAATATTTCCTTAAGAATGAACCTGCAAAAAAGATGTTAGCAACAATAGTATGGACAAATAAATATGAATAAATGACTAATCAATTAACTATCTACCCCAACTGCTAACCCCTCCAAAAGGAAGTCTACCAGGTTGGGCTCATAACCTTAATAAGGACCCTTGTGTTCCTTTGATTAGATCTTGTCGTCGTCCTCTGGAGCGCATTCTTAGGGACTTCCTGAGCAAAGTCTGCCAGGTCGGACTCATGACCTTATAAGGATCTTTTATAGTCCTTGGCCCAATCTTGCCGTCATCCACTGGAGCGCATCACTCAGAGCTTATAGGCTGACCATTGGTCCATTCATCTTCTTGGAAGAGGTTTTCTCTATCCAAGGCTTAGTACATATGCATATGTGGGTCATCAGTGTACACTAGCTTAGTAGAGGTCTTAATCCCCCTTCAATTAAGATTGAGAGTTCTTTTGATAATCTTGAAATTCACATTACTTTGTCAATAATTACTTTTGATAAGAAAATTACTTTGTCAATAATGTTTACAATATCTTTAATGAATTATCATTTATAAATCTGAAATGAAATCATAATAGTTTTATGAATTATTATTTATAATTCTGAAATGAAATCATAATACTATTTATGAATTATTATTTATAAATCTTAAATGAAATTATCCTCTTTTTATATCATGTAAGTTTTTGAATGATTAATCTGGATATATATATATATATATATATATATATATATATATATATATCCCCAAATTATGTTATCCATATATTAAATCTGAATCATCATTATTTGAAATACATATTCCAACTATAATATCTTTTAAAAGAATCTGAAATAGTGTTCCACGGGGACGCGTCCCCTGCCCAATTTCCCCCACTTCCGTCCCGGGGACGGTACGAGGACGGGAATTTCCCTTCCCCAATGATGTTCCAAAAATGTAGAAAAAGGAAACATCCCGGAAACGGCATTTCACACAAAATAGGGGACTTGGGGACGCCATTAGCTACCGGGGACTGCCTAGCCGTCCCCGGTACCTAACGGCGTCCCCTTTTTTCCAGCCAAAAAAAACATCCACTGTTTTGCAAAAAGTCACTTTTTAAAAAATTTTAATTGTTGGGCGGGCCCCGCGTGGGTAGAAATAGCAATTAAAAAATATGGAGCCCTATTTGGAGGCTAAAAAATTAAAATCTTCTTCATTTCTTCATTTCAACCCTTCTTGGCAAGAAAAAAAAGAGAGCAACAGCAAGAAAGTTTTCATTTTTGAGTTGCAATAGGAGGGTTTTCAATTTTGTTAATGTGCTATGTATTCAACTTCTAAAATGTCTATGGAGAATGATTTATCAATGTCATGATATGCATATTTGAATGCTCTCTCTATATACAAAAATTCCCCTATTTTTTAATAGCCATCCCCTGACATCCCGTCCCCTAAAATTTGGCTTTGAACTGTACCCGTACCGGAAACACGTCCCCGTCCCAGAAACTCCGTGGAACATAGATCTGAAATTATATATATATATATATATATATATATATATATATATATATATATATATATATATATATAAATACTTACGATTTATTTACGAATCGTTGTGGATGGCTGAACTCTACTGATACCTTTTCTTATTGCCTTTTTGCTAGCCGATTTATTTCTTTTTCTCTACCCCTCCTCTACACCGTATCATTTCTTATTAATATAGTTGGACAGGGAAGTCACACCCCTCCCCAACCTACAACAGTCATGCCCCTTTTAAGGGGCTGCGACTCTAGTCGCAACTTTTAAGGCTGCGACTATTGTCGTTTAGGCAATATTAATATTTTAGTATATATTTTTAATATATGTTAATATATGTTATTTTATTAATATTTAGATTAATATACTATTAATGTTTGTTTGTAATAATATATTAATATTAATAAATGTTAATATAAATATTAATTGTTAAATATATTAATTATTTGTATTTATTAATATTAACATATATATTAATTATTAAATATATTAATTATTTGCATTTATTAATAAATGTATTTTGATACATTCATTTATCAAAATTGTTAATGTTGCTAATCACATTTTGAACAACGTAATGATAACGAATCTCTACAATTCTTATATATACATATATACATTGGGTATTTAGTATTTACACTGAGCAGATTTATTATTTGTCTATTCTTGTGCAATTTTAGTAAGGTCAATCGAGGGCCATACAGTCAATGGATATAAGGTAAAACCTCTAATAATGCTCTCCCTCTTCCTGGATGGCATCGAGATCAATATTTGGAAAGAAACAAGATCACACACTTCCACCTTTACAGTTTCTTTAATTTCACACAATTGGTAGTTAATTTTGTTGTCAAGTTATTTTCCTTCTGCATTAATTGAAAATGGAAATGTTAGCTAATTCTTTGTCATGTGAATGTAGTTATTTCGATTATGAATTTAGTTTTACATTGAAGTTGTTTACTCGAGTTTTAGAAGTTATCTTATTCATGTGAATAGGAAACTGTTGATGTATGTAGCATCGGTCAAATAAATAAAATTGACTATATGATTATTATGAGAAATAATTTATTACATATACATATATATATATATATATATTAATATATATAATAATTGATATTATTTTATATATTAATATGCATATATATATATATATAGTTAATCTATATTTATTCTTATAATAACTATATAGTTAATTAATAAATTAGATTAATGAATAGACATGTCCCATGAAGGGACATGTCTCTTCTTGTCTTTTCCTTGTATATATACAAGAGATTGATGCATTTGGAAAACACATACAATCAGAGAGTGCTATTACATTTGCAATGATCCTAAAACCTTAACAGAAACAATTACTTTCTGTTAAGTTGATTAAATGAAGTTTCATTTCCCATGAGCTATTCATTAATTGTTAATTTTCTTTTATTAGCTGGTTGTAGCATGTTACGAAGTCCCCAGCTTAAAAAATTTGGTTTCAAGTCCACATGGTCAAATATGATGCCACATCACATGCCTTTTTGGCCAAGGTATCAAAAAAGGTACTAAGAAACGGAAGACTCGTAGTTGTGCACTAACTCATGTTTATTGGTGTGCTGATGTGGCATTACATAATTGGTTTCTTTTTCCTATTTAGTGGAATCTTTTTGGGAAAATGTATTAACATGATAGTTTTTGTACTCCACTATAGAACTAATTGTGTCCCACTCCCATCCCTACTACACGTCCCCACTCCACTACTAGCTTCTCTCCCCTAGTAGAAACTTTATAAAATACACTACTTTTGGACCCTATTCCTAGCATCACTTTTGTTCCCCCTTTTAAAACAATCTTTTAAATAATAAAACACAAGTTTTCTTTTTATGAATATAACTTAAAGTTACTTTATCAACAACTTACATCATTAAATAATTTCTTTCACACCACCCCATTAGCCTATGGGGAAAAAAATAATGGACAAGGGTGTTCATTGAACTTACACTTGAGAAGAGGACATGATAAAATTGACAACATCGAACAAATTCTATTTTTATGCATTATAAATATTTTTTATTTTCAGTAGGTTAAACAGGCTTTAAAGGAGCCCAAAAACCATTTGCATAAAGCTAAGAAACAACAAAAGTAAATCCAATACACAACAAACCGCTACAAAACAACCAAAAAAAAGAGAACATTAACCACTAAGCACAAATACGAGAATACAAGACAAGGCCCCAATCATAGATTAAAATATCGCAGATATATCTGCGATATTTTAACTTATCGCGAGAAGTTATGCGGACCGATAAATTACGTAACTTTTGCGCGTCGATAAGTGTTAAATATCATCCGATAAGTTACCAACTTATCGCCAACTTATTGCGATAAGTTGGTAACTTATTGCATGCGTGCCCAGATATATTCGGACGCCAGCAAAAAGGGCAAAACATAATATTTTTTGTTTGGCTGAGCGAGCTTAGAGAGGAGAGAGGTTTTGGAGGAGAAAGAAGGTCATTTGAAGCCTTCAATAGCGATTTCTTGTGGATTTGAAGAGACTTCTACGGCTAGAGCCCCTCCGGGCCCTCGCATTCCAGTTGTTTTTACTAGAGCTGCTAAGAAGGGGAAGAGGAAGATATGGACTATTTTGATATTGTACTTGACACTTGTATTTGTTGGCATTAAGGGATGGTAACCGGTAAGATTGCTACCGGTACATGGCAATAGAGGTATTGTCATTGATTGCCAAAAGAGCTGTTGACATTTGTGACTAAGGACACCAGTGTTGGATCTGTGAAGCAAGACAAATACAGATACACTTGACATCAATCAGTGAGTGGAGAAACTGGTTTGGCAACTGGTGACACTGGACAAAGAACAAGAGACAAAGAACAAGAGACTATTTTTGTTCATCAGAAGCAACCCGTCACCAAGGGAGAGGCAATCAGTAACCAGTTATAGAGACCGAGGAAAGGATGCAACCGGTAGACAGAGGAAGGAAAGGCGACAGGTCAAAGCTCTTACCTATTCACAACCTAAGGATCTTTACATCAAGTGAAGACTTCATCATGATAAGATGAACCGGGGAAGTCATAGTCAACAATCAGTTATCTAACTCTTTGACTGGGATTTACTGCACTAAATCCGGTAGACCTTGAGTTATCAAGATGATCGGTACAAGGCACGATTGAAGGTTTTAATGCCGAAGTTTGTGGCATTAAAGCATGTAGTTATCTCTTGTTAAGGAAAGTTTTTGGACATGCATCTATTGTTTTCTTTCATAAAGCAGATAAAGCATACAATGCATCGAATGTTTTCCTTAGTGAACTAATACTCCATGGGTGATGGATCTGAAGGTGATCTTTATACAAGTCGTGTATGAGAAAAGCCATTAGGGCAAGAAGTCTATATATTCCTCTGCCTGACAAGAATATAGTTTGCCCTCATTCTGCCAAAGTAAAGAGTGAACCTGTATGCTGAAGAAGCTAAGGTGAAGAGAAAGGAGAAAAGAGAAGAAAGTGCAGAGAAGCACAACAGGAAAGGAGAACATACTTACAGCGATTGGTGATGTTTCTCAGTCGAATATAATAGAGATCTTATCAGGCTAAGCAAAGCCATTTCTAAAAGGTCAAGTACTCTATTGTTCTCTAACAATTACAATAGTTAAATCCCAGTATTTTGGGTGGACATTAACAAGTCCCCTGTACTAAATCCCTTTACCGAGTGACATCTATTCAAGTGTTCTAAGTCTTCTAACCAGGCAGGCACTAACAGGCCTTATTGTATCAAATCCCTTAACCGGGTCGCATCTAACAGTGCGTCGTAATCCTTTAATAGGGAAGGTTACTAACAAGGCGCACTTCAGAAGAGTGCAGAATTTGTGAGGTTTCCTCACACCGTGGTTTTCACCCGATTTGGGTTTCCACGTGATAAATCTAGTGTTGCTTATTGGTTGATTGCTTGATGCTATTTTCATACTAGAACCTGTTTTGCTTATAGTTGTAGTATAGTACATCAGATTTGTTTTAAAGTTTTATAGGTGCTGATTCACCCCTCCCCTCTCAGCACTGGTTGGGACTGTCAGTATCTGCTTAGAGTTTTACTATTTACAAAGACAATTTTCTATTTTTAGTTTGCTTCAGAGTTCAGACTATTAGACTATGGCTAGCTATGACCCATCAGCATTCCATACAAGGATGCAATTTTGTATCCTATTAGTATTTGCATTTATATATATCTAGATCAGCTTGTTTGATTTGTTTACTCATTTACTGACTCATTAGATGCATCTCCTTACTGAATTTTGCAAAAAAATGCATTTCTAATTAAATTTAAGCAAATTTTTTAAGTTTCCGATATTTTCCCAAGAAGTTCCCAACTTATCTCCGATATTTGCCGATATCTCATTTTTTTCCCTCGCCGATAAGTTGCCAAGAACGATATTTGAGCTATGGCCCCAATTACTTCTACATAAGAATTTTCACAACCTCTGATTCTTACTAGTAGAAATTCTCATGTAACTTAGTAGAGTCCATCAAATCTATTTTTTCCTTTTCAAAGGTTTTCTTCTTTCTAGCTCTAATTCCAGTATTGAGACCTACATTTCCACTCATTTCCTCTAGAACTACTTTGTCATCAGTAAATCCTTTGGCATGTCAATAAGACTTATGATACCTACAGCACTATTCTAAATAGTAGATTTGTTGAGTTGGACTACAAAGTTTCATATTATCTTTGATGGCCATGAGTTCATTTTTGAGAATGATAAGTTTATTAAAGTGTTGTCATTTCTCCCACTCAACAAAGTTGGCCATATTCTCATTTTTCAAATCAGATAAATCTTTCTCAATCTTGTTCATTTTGGAATTAGCTTCCCATCCCTAAATAGTGCTAATGTCATCCTCCCCTTGCATCTAAGTTTGACATCTCATTCTCTTGTGAATAACTACCAACTTCATATTGAGCTATTTTATTTCAACGAAAAACCATTTAGTCATAGTATGTTGGGAAGTCACAGCCTCATTAACTGTATAGAATCTTAGATAACTCCTAGGTGGATGAAGCATTAGCTATGAGAATAGATGAATTCCTAGGGATATTTGAGATAGGGTTTGAGATCCTAAGAAAGGAAACCCCAATCAAAGGTTCAATTGTAATGGTTTTCCCCTCTCTAGTCAATCTTTAATTCTCAATTTGGAAATCCTTTGGACCGTTCTCAAACCCATCTTTCTTGTGCCATTCTTCCCTTGTTTAGAAATCATCAAGCCATACAATGTTCTTATTCTTGCTAACCTTTCTATAATTGGTTTTAGGCTTCGAAGTCTCCACCATAATCTTTCTTTTCTACCTCTTAGGAGTAACATAGTCCTTAGATTCTTTATAATACGCGTCCACAAAAGACCCAATATCCATAGGATTGAACTTCCCTAAGGCATCGCCAATTTCTCAAAATGCAAAGGCTCATCATAAGAGGTGTTAGAAAATTCCACCACCCTATATTATCCTCCTTTTTAGAAGTACCACTACCACCAAGGATTTTCAGACTAGGCTTCAAATATTTCATATAGTTAACAATCATGAATCCTTGATGAAGGGGAACCATATTTGGTGCCTTTTTACTTTCCTTAGTTGAGTTTTCCAACAAAAGAAAGGACATAAAATAGGAAGGACACTTTGTTTTTATGTCTAAAATGATTAAGTAGCACAATGTGGTACCCACAAACAAACTTGTAGGTTCCCTCTAATGATGCATACCTCAGAATCCATTTAGTGATTGTAGCCTAAATGAGCTTTAGCGAAGTCCTTTCTTACCCTGAATGAAATTTCACCAACTTATACTTCTCACCTTCCTTGGGAAAAGTGTCGAGGGCTTCTTCACTTGTCCTCCTATCTTTGAACACGTTGCTTCTGTTTGTAGACAAACTTGTTTAGAAATAGTACATTCGCACCCATGAATAAAAACTTTTCTATCCTTCCACCCTCTATCAAAAGCCTAGTAACAACTAGATTGTGACCTTTAACCTTCTCCAAGTAAGGAGTTATCCTCCCATTAGCTATGATTTTCCACACTTTGGGATTCTTGCAAACCCCATTGAATTTGAAGGTTCAACTTTGTTGCTATCACCACCAATCATAATCTTCTTCTTGTTTTAGATATGAAACCCCACCGGAACAGTCCTAGAACACTATTGTCAAATAAACACACAAGCTTCTTAATGTTGTAGACGATGCTATATTTTCTTTTAAAAGTGATGTCATTCCCCTTTGTAGAGTTATTTGATGCATCAAGTCAACTCCTTCAGCTATATTGCAATCATTAACAAGTATTCTTTGGGCATGCATGAGCAAGGATTTAAGATCTTCCTATATACATAGGCCAATATTTGACACCCCCAATTAGAGAAAAATTGCACGTCTATTTCCTTCTTGGATCACATGCTTGAATTGGACTTCTTCCAATTTATTACATATCAATGAGGCATCATTAATGAAGTTTTCTATGGACCAACTAGAGGGCTAAGAGTCTTGAAGCCATCAAATAATATTAAGGGAGTTTCCTTCAATAATTAGGTTCTTAACCCCTAAATAGGAAACCAAAAGGATAGTATTAAAAGCTATCATAGCTGAAGCATAGTGGTTTGTTTGGTCACCCACATGCTAAGTGTAGGCTGAAAGAAGTTGATCATTATAATCTCTAATAACCCTGCCACCTCCTGCCATACACAAGTTGTTCTTTGAGGCACCATCAAAGTTTAGTTTACTCTAATCCTTCGATGGTGGAGTCCAATTCATACCAACTCTAGTCTTCTTCATATTCTTAATTGGGGTAGAGATATCAAATTGTAGATTCTAATCCTTAATAATCTCTAAGTCAGAGGTGGATACACTAATTTTCAAAGAATGTAAGATCTTTTCTATGATCCTAGACACAAAGTTTTCCCTTACAGACATAATTATTCTACATGCCACCCATCTAGCATCATTTTGCTTATCCCTAAAAATTCAATCATTCCTCTCTTTCCATAAAACTCAAGCCACGTGAGGAAGCATAAGGGATCATAAAAAAAATCAAGGATGGATTAGAAAGAGGGGAAAACCATTGATCAACCTAGTTATGAGTGGAGTTGGGGAAGACCCGACCAATATTCCCAGGGGTAACCAAGGTCTCCCAAATAGAAACAACAAAATTACAATCTAATAAGGTTGTCAAGAGTAAGAATTTTAGTTGCACCAAAATCCTAAAAAGGAACTTTAACGATCAAGTAAGGGATCCAAAAAGAGGCTGGCTCACAAAAGGACCCTAGAGAATCAACCTCAAAGCCACTGAGTAAGAACCAAAGGGAGAAGCAAACCAAACTATTTCATCCATTCTAGGTAAAAGGGGAAAGAAGAAGCAAGAAAGCAAAGGTTGTAGCCTAGAAATTGGGTCAGCTAAATTACAAGAAGGCAAAAAGGAGGATAATGACCTCAAAGATTTAACAACTCTAACCTCGCACATATAATCTGCCACTTCAGCCCCCATACATCTCAAGCAAAGATCTTTTGAAGGCAACAACCAATCACACTAGCTAAGGAGGGAGTCAAGTAGCCAGCTGTCCTTCAAGAAAATAGTAGCATTCCCATCTCCCAGCTTCCACTTAACACCTTTATTAATTATAAATCTAGTGTCTACAATGTTTTCCTTGAGGCAAGAACCAAAGAGTAAATCACTGCTATAAGCAATCCCACATGTTCCCATGGTGATGCAAGTATTTCCTCTAGGCAATATCCATCCATTCCTTCTACCCAAAGATCAATCTCAAATTACATGAATTCCTCCTTTCCTAATAGCTTATATCTCACAAGTATTGGTATTCCTATTAGGCCAGATATAAGAAACTTGGGTGGCATAAATCTTATCCAAGCTCATAATTTTTCTCCTTTGATTTTTTCGACAAGAATGTTGTAGCCTAAATAGAAGAGTACACTGGCAGGAGTTACACTACCTCCAGTTGCACCCCTATATTGGCCTATCATACTTTGAATGCTAAGATGATTAGGAATACTTATGCAATGGGTGCAGATCCTATAGTGTGAGTTATCAGGTGCAAATGTGTAGGAGCCAAGTATATCATGACCTTAAGTGACAAAAATAGGGTAAGGTCATTCTTTTATTGGATGCATTTGTGCTTATTGTGAGACTTAATATCATTTCTAGAAATTTCAGGATAAAAATAGCTGAATCTAAAACATTCGATTTAAAAATTTCTTAGCCTATGGTACAGATAACCTAAAATAGTTTCCAAATTCACATTTACCCACCAATCTAAGAGGCATGATTTTGGTCGTGTTTGATCTTTCATAAATTTCGCAAGAAATTATATCCACACAGAGAATAAGAAAGAAAGAATATGAGGTATCATCTAACATAAGAAATTCTTGTAGGATTTCACTCTCACATCTCCCAATAAATATCCTCATTTTATTAAAAAGTTGGATCTCCTTTGTTATAAGGCTGCATGTAGTATCTACGCTGCTTGATCCAACAAGTTAACTCAAAATCATCTTGAGAGACAGGAATCTACTATAAAAATGTATAGGATCAAAGGTGATCTCAAAGCCTCTATAGTGGACACCACATATAGCTTTGAATCTTGATGAAAAAAAACATTGCTACAAATATGTTATTTTGATCATAAGTAAGGAGTACCCCTCATAATATTCATTGTTTGATATGATTCTTGTGCAAAGAAGAATAGCTTGAATCATCAAGTCAATCTATCTGCAAAATAGATAAATGTTTGGAAATTCCTGGTCCATGATATCAGTAAAAGCATCCGTGCCATAAATATCTATATATGTGTTATCAGAACCTCCTACCAAAAACACAATAGGTGGCCACAGATTCCCATTGAACGTAAGAGTTCCATTTTATTGTCGCCAGTTTTAGGGATTGCAAAGATTTTTTTTTTAAATCCTGTTTTTCTGAGATTTGTCCTACTTTTTACTTCAATATTTCTCATTATATCAATTTGATTTTTATAAAATATCATTTGCTCTTTTTATACATAGTAATTATATAATTAATATTAATTTTAAGTTGATTAAAACTTAATTTGAATATATGATTTTTATTTTTTTTACTACAGAAATTGGGTAAGCCCCTATAAACTACAGTGCGCCTGGTAAACTTTTTAACATGACCAGTGATGCTGCGCGACACATCTGCACGTGGGTTGGGGAGAGACTGGACCTCATGACCTTGTGCTTTACCACAAAGCTCTTGTCAATCGAGCCAGGCCCCCAGCCTAGTTTGAATATATAATTAATTAATATTTTAAATATTGATTTTATATAATTAGTATAATAATATAATTTTTATAATATTAATAGAAAAATATTTAATTGCAAGTATGATGGTTAAGTTGTACAATTGTTGTTCTTGCCATCAATGTTCAATCCCATTAGGATGTAATTATTGAATGGTTATATTGGGGACCCGTTTATATATATAATTGTAAATGAAAAGGTTGCATTGTTGATGTCACATTCTCCTTTCTGGAACCTAGGTCAAAACCAGAGAAGAAAATATCACAAGCAATCGTCACCACCATTGTGGCGGTTTTTAACATGCAAAAGGTAATCACAATTTTCCCAAGAAATGAACCTGCCCAGCTTTTTATCTATTTTTTCCCTAACAAATTGCAATTAAATAGTCTGAATTGCAATCTATTGTGATTTTTACTGATTTTCACACATTGACTTTGTCGGGTGATTTTTTCATCATTACAGGGGTTTCCCAATTTTACTTTGATTGCACAGGGCTGTTTTTTCACATTTTAACATTGTGGCTAGTTTTCGACTTCAAAGACTTCGGAGCACTAATTTGCTTGAGGCACTCTAGCAGCACCTAACATCAAACTCCTACTTTAAAGGATTTTGACCCTAAAAGAAATACATATTCTTAAATTCACTTGTCTTACGGGGAATAAAGAATGTCCATACATCATCTGTTCATCTTGAAAGCTTAAATTCACTTCTATTAGACAACTTTATTGACTTCTTGCAGTAGCTTTGACTGATTTACACACTTTTTGCTGCCAGCAACCCTATATACCACAACTCACAGCTAAACTCTTATTTTTATTTGTCTTTTATACCTCTGTGCTATTAAAATGCCTTTTATAAAGCAATTAATCTTTTGATTTTACTGATTTTCCCCTCCCATCCCCCTGACCTGGCCAGAACCCCCACCAACCCCACCCCCACAAAAACATCTTTGCTGCTATGGTCAGAAAAATGTAACAGTTTGAACTATAACAAAAGACATCAGTAGCAAACATCATAAGAGTGAAAAAATGGATCCAGAATTCCCTATCTTTAGATATTTTATCTCCATAAAAGGTTGTCAATCTCAAGGATACAATATATACTGTACTGTTCATTAGTTTGTATAAAAGTTAATCAAGATTTAACTAATAGAATGATTTTCATGGATATAAAGCACAAGGTGCATCACCTAAAACACCAACATAGTTCGATAGTGGTATGTCTGTAAATTTGATCTTTGTTAGGAGACCTGTTGCAGGTGTGATAATACTGTAGTCTTGTATTCCAATCATACCAACTACCAAGTCACCTTCTTTGAAATCTGGGTGATTTGATATGATTACTTTAGCCACACCATAAGTATCAATGACCTGAAAATGAAATCAACATGAAAATCCGAGGTAATTGGAAAATAGAAATTTGTTAGTGCAAAGCATTTACTGTCCTTGTCATTTTCTTGTATTTAAGGGTATCGGGAATCAGAAGTACTGTATATACAGTGGAAAGAATTTTGTGAGCTTCACCCTATTGTGTGTTTTCTATTCATTATTATACTTTTATCTTAGACTGAAGAAGAAATATGCATCTTACCAAACCAGGCTTGAGCAAAGATGCAAAAGGAGCTTTATGCGAACTGCTGTAGTATTTCATGCGACCACGTTGGTATGGATCAATAGAAAAATACAAATTCTTTAAAAGTACATCTTGAGATCTTTCTTCTAGTCTTAAAGAGAATGTACAACTCTTCAGCACAAAATCACTCTCTTTAGGTTCACCAACAATATAATCCTTCAAGGTAACATGTCTATTGATCACTTCTTTTGTTTCCATTTATAGATAACCTGCAGGAAATCAGAGCAATCTTATTAAATTATATAGTCAGGAAACTGTTAACTCACTACTAATGACCTAGATTAGAAACACAAATATACATGCGTACACTACTGAATACACCTAACAGTTCTAAATAGAAAACAATTTGCATTAAATACCTCAGTTATCAATCAATATCTAGCAGCATATGGCTATAAATCACTATTTTGAACTCCAGCACAATTGGTACCATGCCCAATCATGCAATATACACCAGCAATGGAACAGACGTCTGCTGTATACTGATATCTCTTACATGCTTAAGATAAAGATCAAAATTTAGAGTTAATAAGCCAACCCAGTCTGGGTGGAAAATGGCACTGATATAAGCCACAAAAAGTGAGGAATCCTTTCCATTCCACTAATTTACTTCCTATACACTTTGAATCGCTGCACACTCAAATTTCTTACCTGAACTGACTCACAAATGCAGAGGACACAATATGAGTTATTACAAGTAATAGAAAGAATCATACACCATCTACAGGAAACAGCAACCAAGTGCAAAAACAGTTTCTTGACATTGATGTTGTAAGATACTACTCCACAGAGAAAAAGGTGGAAGTTGCCAGATGGAAATATAAGATCTCTCAACTATATGATAAGTTGTGCTAACCAACAGTATCCATTTGATTGCAAAGCGTTTATCCTTTATTGACCATTTGAATCTGCCTTTATTTAGATATTTCATTGGTGAAGTGTCTGGTGCTTGATCGATAGACTAGTAGTGCTAATTTCTGGCAGAAGGTGATGTCAAGTGTAGATTGATAGACAGTTTGGTCAAAATATAAGAAAAATAGAAAGGGTAGAGGGTTCCTCCTGTGACAGTTCAATCTAAATACACATTTGCAGAGAACAGTAGAGTCGTGACAACAAAGGAAGATCAATTTCAATCTGTACCAGATTTCATAACAAATTCCAAAAATGGGAATATTATCAGGAGATATACGTCTAGCAAATATTATTGATAAATATTAGATATCATTAAAATTGACTCAACTATCTTATAGATTGCAGAAGAAATACTCAAGTTCATAAGAACTTTACCACCCTTTCAGGTTTGTAAGCCTTTATTTCTTTTTGCTGTAACTAATTATAAACTTTGAAAAATTCAAGCAGCAAAAAAGAAATCTCAGAAGAGCATGCAACAGCTGAAGGACTATGTTTCAAGAGTTCATTTGATTAAAACCAATATAAGGGAAATTACGCTTAAACTATCAAATACACCCATATATAGAGGAAATTGGTCTGCAGTCTGTATAATGTCATGAATCTGCAACTATTATCTTCTGCCAAATCTGTACTTATCAAATTCACCTTGCCTGAAAGCCTGCATGAGAAAAATCTCCTGTTTGCATCTCTTGAACTACTTACACACTTGTCTCACAAAAATTCACTAAGTAATCCTTTTGTACATGATGCATCTGCTCTTGACAAATCTCTAGGTGGAGAGATCTATGTAAATCCTTCCGGTAAATGTGTTAGCATATGAATCTGAAATTGTTTCTCAACAGAATACCAATGCACAAACTAAGTATGAAAAGAACACCTCCATTAGCCAGCCCTTTGTTTGAGCACCACCACTCTGTTCTTGTGCACATTAATTGTTTCTTCATGGTTGTGCATCATCACTTTCTATTTTCAACTATGTTGTACCCATGCCAAAAAAAATTGTATTAACTCAGGTTTAAGTTAAAACAGTAGTTAGGAATAAATTACTTTATAGAATGTGGACCAATTCCCATTCACAAATCTGAAACTATTAAATCTATCAAATTTTCCTCAAAGCAACACCTGCCTTCGCAAAATCCCCTGTTGTCATCTCTTGAACTTCTTATTCACTCATCTCATAAAAATCCACTAGGCCTTCTAAAGTCTTTTGTTGTTTCATTAGCTTCAAAAAGGTCTTTGACTCTAAAGCAGAGTTCCCAAACTCACCACGAGTCGTTGAGTCTTGGCGAGTCACGAGACGAGTCAAGGAGGCCAGGTCAAAATGACCCTAACTTAGACTCAGACAAGTCAGGCATGTGACTCACCAAGTCATGAGTCACAGCCTGACTCACCGAGTCAAAGCTAGTTGACTCGGCCGACGTCAATGTAAAGTTGGGCATTAAAAAACCATTAAAAACTTTAGTTTTTAAACCTTTTTTTGACTTATTTCTTCCTTGCAGCCCTAGAAACATTCAATTTGAGATCCAAAAGTCACGTCTAGAATTCGAGTGGGTCACTAAGTTTCAATAACATCATCAAATAGAAGATACATGAATGCCACCATTCCCTATGGCAGCTGCAATTCCTTGAGTTTTTGTGCTTTGTTCGGTAGATAAGAGATTTGGCGGGAAGAGATTTAGAAATTGCATTTTTGGGCTTTATCAGTACTGTTTTTGGCATCTTAAGAATTCAAGAAAATGATGCACGCTATGGAGTTTTATGTGGTTCTGAAGGTGCTAATTTGGTCTTGGTGCCTGGGGCACTGCCCCCAGACCCTGCGAGAGGCAGTACCCCTCGACCACGCTGAGGGCGCTACCCCTTAACCCTGCTAGGGGTGTTGCGCAGTACAAGTCATTATCTACACTCTTGTCATTAGTCTTCCTAGATATTACTTGATGTATACTTGTCGTCTGGAAGACGACTTTTCCTTTTGGGGGGAATGATGTAGTTGGCATAAAATGCCTATTGTTGTGTTTGATAATATTGGTTATCTGTCAATGTATTAATTGTCATCAATGTATTCATTTGTGTTTGTACTTATGTGATCAATGTATATTTATGTATGTAATCAAATTAGCTTCTATTTGATGATGTTATTGTATCTTTAAGTTTTATTCAATAATGGGTGCATGAAACAAGTTATAAATCCTTAAAAATCTCTAAATTTCAAGGGTTTTTTCACTTTGTCGAGTCTTTGGCAAGTCGTTTTGCCGAGTCATGAGCTGAGTCAGCCTTGCCGAATCCAAGTTTGGGAATGTTTCTCTAAAGACACCTCTTCTCCAAAAATTGAGGAGATATCATCATTCCATATTACCACCATTTGGAGGCTTAATCAGAAAGTTATTGGACAAACATAAATATCAATGAGTTCAAACAAAGTTGTCCTCTTTCACCAATCCTTTATAGAATTTACATTGATGAGTTGGAGGAGGTTATTTAGCAGCGCATTTAGATGACAATTGTATTTTACATGAAGAGCCTATAGCTTATTCCTTTATCTAAGGATGTTGTCCTCTCACACTCTACCACAGGCTTACAACATCAACTTGATGCCCTTGCTCATTTTTGTGAACATCGACAACTTGTAGCCAACCTTAGTAAACTACAGTCATGATTTTCAATTTCTTCGAGCACTCTCTCTAGATTCCAATTTTTCTACAAAGGGAAACTTATAGAGATCACGTTGGCCTACACTACTTCAAGGTCCGATTTTCTGGTCCATCCTTAAGCATGAAGTATGTTTCTCACACACATTTTAAGGGGTGTGCCTCTCTATCTTGGAATGTAAGTGTTTTCAAATCCACATCCAAGACATCCCCTCCAAGTTACACCTTTTGATATAATCATCAAGCCTACATTCTTATATGGTTAAGAGGTTTTGAGGAGCTAACTTGGAGTTGTTAAATAGGCCCATATTGAAAGGGTCCAAACTCTCATGCTACAACACATGGTCCATGACAAGAGGATGGTTCCTTAGTGCATCGCCCAAGCTAAATTGCCACCTATTGGCACCCATATGAAAATATGTCTGCAACCAGGTTGGTAGTCTTAGATCAAGCCCTTGTCATGTTATTAATATCAATTGAGTTCTTCTCCAATCGAGTTGTAAAGATGTCCAACCATGGTCTAGGTTGACAATTAACGTCTTTTGCAGATTGCTTAAGGTTGCACTATGACAAGTGAAAGATGAAGTTATTGACTAATGGATGAACAGGTAGTGAGAAGAAAGAGAAGCAAATGGAAAAGGATTGAACCCAAAATTATAAAAGATTATTAGATAGATATGAGAACTCCCCCAAGACTCCATTCAAGTGAGACATTGGCATAAGGTAAAGCAAGGACAAGTCTTAGTATTGAGTCTTGACACAATCTGAATGGCAATACCAAGAAGAAAAGGTGCCTAGGTGAGAAACCTCATCTAAAACCGCACCGAGGGTCAAAAAGTGGAGAAGACAAGTGAGAGGTCCAAGGTTACCCCAAGTTTCTGGGACAAGGGGATGGAGAGACACATTTCCAAGTCCCTGATTTTTTGAGCCATTTTGGGGGATGGCTAGGGCATAGGTATATAAATATAGAAAAATTAAAATATATAGGGAAATTTAAAATATTCATCTAAAAACATGAATAAATCATGCATATATACATTATAGAACCTTAACATATAACATTTGTGTTGAATAACTTAAATTGGAGTTCATATGAGAGTCAAATTCAAATAAAGTATTAAAATTCAAACACTAATAATTAATTCACATGGTAGTAAAGTTAGCGGACGTTCATGAGTCATCTTTGCATCCCTGGGACTTCCCTATTTCCGGGATGAGTCAAATAGGCCTATGTACACATCCCCAAGTAAGCTTGGAAAAGCCTTCCAATACAAAAGAATTAAGTGAAGATTATGAGACATAGAACAGCTTTTCCTTGGCAATGCTAGTCTAAAACTCTGATAAAGGTAGCAAAGGTGTTGCAAAAGTGCACCAAGGAAATGAATCAAAATTAAGCAAAAGTTACAATTTATTGATTGCAATGACAGTCCAAAACTCCAATCAAAGTGGCAAAGCCAATAAGAAAATGCAACCAAGTATATGAGTGAAGGAAATAAATGAATTGCAATTTTCAAGTTGCCATCAGAAATGGCTAGTGATGAGGAAAATCAGAACTATGGAATGGTGATGACATAAAAAAAGTGTAACCAACATGTAAGTGAAAAGAGTTGAAGTGTCACACTTTTTAGGTGGTTATGCCAGTAGAAAAGTGCAACAAAGAGGTGGTAGGGATGTTTTGAAACCACGATAAGAATCTAGGTAAAAGAAAATAAATAGATATTGCACTTTAGAAGTGGCAAAGCCACCTCAAAAACATGACTTAAGTGGGAGTTGACTTGTGAAAATGCATCAACTCAAAACATGAAGAAAATTGCACTTTTGAGTGATACTTGCCTCATAAAACTCTGCCACCACTCAAAGGCAAAAGAAATAAAGAAATTTTGTACTATTTCAGTGGCATTATCAGGGGAAAAAATAACAAAGGTGGCATAATTGTTATGAACATATAAGAAAGGTGATGAAAAAAGTCTAAAAATGCAACTCAAATAAAAGCTAGTTTAAACAACAGCATTTAGCACTTTTTTGAGTGACCTTGCCATATTAATGTTCCAACAATGAGAAAAAAGACTCTTTCTGTAAATAGTGACCTCTTGCTGTAAATAGTGACATTATCTAGCTAGCTAGCTTTTAGCCCACCTAGGAGTCTTATTCACACTAGTTAAGTCTTAACTTAGGCACTTTTGGCTTTTTGTCTCACTTCATAAAGTTGAGACACATGCACTCACCTATTTAGACACCTAGTTTGTGCACACATGACCCATGCTCATACACTTGTCACTTGAGCTTAGATGTGTAGTACATTGGGAGGGGTAGTCAGAGCTTCACAAGTACCTTCTCACTTCATCATCCTTTCCTATATATGCAAAGTTTTTCATCGTACATTAACACACTTCCAATCAATATTTTTTGCATTGCAATCTTTGTTTTACATCTCATAAGTTTAAGTGTGGGCTTGTTCGTCTTTTGACTCAATTCAATATCAACATTGCATGTAGAGATTCTAACAAATCCCATCAAAAACAACTTAATTGCCATCACATGAAAACTTTTCCTTGCTTCTTAAATCAAACATTTCAGATTTTCAATGACAAGTCAAGTGTACTAAAGAAAAAATCAGCTAAACATAGCCATACCTCATCACCAAGTAACCTATGTTAAGGAGAAAGAAGACTTAAAGCAAGAAAGAGCCTATTTTAGGCTACCTGAATGATTTATTTCCTTGTTTCTATGGATAGAGCATGGGTTGCTTTAAAGCAGTGTAACATGGGCACTGGGGGACATTGGGACGTTGGGACATTGAGATAGGGGGGAAAAGGGCTTCAATTTGGGGACAGCGGTGGGGGGACAAGGAGGGTGTTGTAATATACTATACAGATAGTACTTGAAATGCTAGTTATGAAATGATGTATAATAGTATAAGAACTAATAAATTATAATACCAAATACTTGAACACGGCAAAATTGCAACATGAATATCAAATTTATCATAAAGATGATAACAATGAGTAGCATGATATCAAAACAAGTGCAAAATCATATACATACATTCATAAATATGCATATGCAGTATGTGTTTTGTGTGTAACAATGACCTTTACAGTAACCAGGAACCCCCTTTTTATCACAAATGCTGCAGCTGCAAATTTTGCTTGCAAAAACCCCTAGCGGCAAGATGGTGACGCAAAGGCGGTAGTGGGGGGACTTGGGAACGCCAAGTCCCCATCTCGGGGATGTCCCTGACCCAAGTGCATAGGGGTTTGGGGGGAGACGCATCCCCGTGTTACATTGCTTTAAAGTGGGGCTGACCTTTTTGAGGGGATGTAAGTCTTGGTTTAAGAGGTGTTTGAGGGTGTATAAATAGAGGATCTCTTGAGCTTTGTTTCACAAGAAACTAATGATACCTTTCCACTTTTTAGAGCAGATTTAGAGCACTTTGAAGAGCAGAGTTTGAAGATAAATATTTGCAGATTTATGAGAAGCATTTATGCAAATCTCGTGAAGAGGATTGTGAGCAGTTTTTAATAAAAATACTTTTGAGTGAATTCTTATAGATATTTGGAGCAGATCTAAGAAGGTTTTAAGCAAGTACAAAGGCAGATTTTGGTGAAGAAATTCATTCAAATCATCATTTCACTGGAGGTTGGTGTCCCATATTCAAGAGATAGGTGTCTCTTGCTGAGTTGGTGCTCAATGGAGAGGATTGGTGTATGTGATGTCCCAAGCTGGTGCAGTATAGTAGACATCCGTGTACGGCCTGCCCACCACTATATCGCCCTACTCACACCCACGTACATCTTGCGCCCACTGTTTGGCCCACTTTGACCACACATGTATGAGACCTCACCGCCGTATGGTAATCCACCTAATGTTCACATAGTCGTTCTCGTACAGTGTTCAACTCGTCTTCTCACACGCTACCTGTGTGTATGGTGACTCCTTGGTCATACGGTCCTTCATTTTCTCCCATACAGTAGTGTATGTTCACACCACCTAGTGCAGTGTTACCCCTCTTGATCTTTGTACGGTAGACTCTAACTGTACAGTAAGCTCTAGCACGGCCCGGATATATATTGTTCTTGTGAATGCATCAGATCTGACCTTCATTAGGATTTTGCAGATGCACAAATTAGTATTGCCAATAATATCGGTAGAACCATGAATCAACACAGCAATATAATAGAGATGAATCATTGCCAACAGTACTTCATATAATATGAATTTATTTATACAGATTCACCTCGGATGAAGACTTCACAGATTTGAACCAACGACAATGAAGCACAGGTGAAATATCTGAAGCGATATCTCCAACAACAGACTAGGGTGGTTGTGAACCACCAAAACTACGATTACAAAATAGGGAGGGTCTTGTGCCTCTAAAACTGCATACAAATTGAATTCCAACTGGAATCACTAATACACCACACAAATAAACTCCACAACATATGTTAATCCTAATCGGTTACTAAGAGGGGGGGTGAATTAGTAAATACAATTTCTACTCCAATTTAGCCTTATAAATATATTCTTGCAGAATTAAAAGAATATAACAACACTCATAAACCGAAATAGAAATGCACAGGTCAACACAGCATATATACGTGGAAACCCTTGGTTAGAAGGAGAAAACCACGGTGGGACAGAACCCACAACTTTACTACTGTAGTAATAAAGGTGCCCTATTAGGTGCTTACAAAGCACTAGGAAGAGTGCTACCCGGTTAATGGATTTGGTAGAAGACCTATTAGGATCTTGACCCTGTTAGGAGTCGCCTGGTAAGAGGACTTTCAACGCCAATAAAGATGTTACCTAATTAAGGGATTTATACAAAGAACCTATTAGGGTTCACCCTGATTAAGGGATTTGAATATGCTTCACAATCTAAATCAATGATCTATGATGACACTTTATGTCTGATTAGATCAAACATGTTACCCTTTCCTCTACTTGGCTATTGAACCTTTCTCTGCCTTTCACTTCTCGTGATTGTAGCTCCTCTCAAAAGATATCTCTCTCCTGCTCTGAATATTCAACAACACTTCTTGTGTATCCTATGACCTGTATTTATAAGAAATTAATCTTATTAAAAACTTCTCACAGTTCCGCCAAGATGTAAACTCACCCATAAAAAATGCATGCGAAAAAGCTAGCAAAATGATCTTGAGTTTACCTTGAAACACCCATAGATGAAATAAAGCTAACTCCAGTTAAAAAGCTAACTTCAGTTTCAACTATGAATGCTCTGTATAATCCAGTTTTAACTGAGAACGCTCCGCATAATCTAGTTCAGATTATCATGCACTCAATCGGTAATAAACTTGTACTCAGTTAATCATACCTTCCCTATATGTCTTTCAAGACCGGTTGAAAACACTTAGACCGATATAATCATGACCGGTTAAGGTACACTGCTTACTCCTTTAGTCTACCGGTTCGTAGTTATGAGTATCGATGGTGTTTCGATGGGATGTTTGTCTCTGACTTTACCAATGACAACTAAGTTATGTCAACAATCTTCCCCTTTGGCATTGGTGGCAAAACATCATCTAAATCATCATATCACCTGTCTTGTAGACTTACCCTGTAGACCTTCTTGTCTATCTATAATACACACTGTTTATCTAATCTTTGCTTATCTGATCTTGATCTTACACTGATCTACCCTATTGTATCTGATCTTCTCTTCTTCCAAGTGCCTGTTTGATCTTCTTCCCCTTTTTGCCTCCATAGGTCAAAGGGTAGTTCCGTTTGAAAATGTTGCCTTTCATATCTGTAACTTATTGAAAATATCCTTATATATTTTCTTTGTTGAATCAAGGAAGGGCTTCCATGTACCTGTTACATGTTCTAAGTTCTTGTTCGCTACTTGCAATGAGACAATTATGTTCTCCATGTCTTCCACTGTTTTGTAATCTGGTTCCTTGATCAAGTTATCTGCATTGGTTGCAGTTGTCTGCATTAGATCAAATGTTGGAGGAAGAAACAATTGGAATCCAATAAGATCTTGAATTTGCTTTGTCTTCTCTTCTGATGCTTTTCAGAGAATGAGTGCAAGATTGGTCAATTCCCTACTGTATTCCGTTGTAGAAGAGGTCTTTGCATCAAACTTAGATGAAAGAACCTTGATCTCTTATGAAGTCTTGGATGTTTTCTCAATTATATCTCGAACAAAGTCTTCAAAGTTTGAAGTCCTTGTGATCAGTCTTCCTGCTTCCTATACCAGCTGCATTAGCTCCTCGGTTCTTGCAGATACAGTGACCTTCAATTCTTCGACCTGTTTCTGAAGAATTTCAACTCACTTCTTCTTGTAGTGATCAATGGCTATTGTCTTTGGATGGGTGACATCTTCTCCAATAGCTTGTGCCAGTATCTCCAATTGATCAATAACAAGTTCATCCTCATCAATATCTGCATCCAGTACGAAGTTGTACAAGATGTTTCTTACACTAGAGAGGACCATATCTTGTTTCCTCTTAGTGAGCTCTTTTAGTTGTCTTGTTGACATCTTACTTATGTCAACTACGGTATCACTAACTTTACTTTTCTTTGATTCCGAATCAATGGAAAAAGTTAGTTTTCTTTTCAATGTAGATGAGCTGAGAATATCTACAGGTTTTTCCTATTCTAGTTGTTCTTTTGTAGGCTTCTCTTGTTCTGTATTAACAGGTACCTCCTGTTGTTGAGGTATTTCACCTTCTGGTTGTACTTCTTCCTTCGGATGTACTTCCTCCTCTGGATGCACTTCCTCTTCTGGTGGTTGCTCTGTTTGTTGCTCCTCAGCAACATGTTCATTCACAGCAACTTCCTCTTCACCAGTTCCTTTTTCAGTAGTCATCTTTTCTGATGACTCTCCCTGCACTTGATCTTCAGGAGGAATTTGTTCGCCTAGATTCACTTGTTCACTGGTTGTGAACATTTCTGTTGGAACTTGTTGCTCACTGGTTGAAGATTTTTCACAAGTTGTGAATTGTACCGATGGTAACTCTTCTCTCTCAGGTTCCTCTTGAGAAATTTCTTGAGGACCTGTTGTTTTTAGGGTACTAAAGTCATATTGCTGCCAGAACTCAAGTGTATCATTATACACTTCTTTTTCATATGCATTGATAATTTTGGCGACCTTATTCTTTATGTCCAAATTCATTGACGCTTCTTCCATTAGAAGTTTAGTTGTCTCTTTACTGAGACCTGGTTTTATCTGTGTCAATGTCTCCTTGACAATTCTATTGTTGGCTACTAGACCGGTTCTCCATTTAACCATTATTCTCTAGTTTAATTCTTCAGGAAATTGAGCCTTATAGTCTCTGGGACTTCTGTTGAAATCTAAGAAAGTTTCCAATAGGGCAATCTCTATTTTCTGCTTATCCTCTTCTACTAACACACTGAACCATTTAGCTGCATTTGACACTTCGCCATAATCCATAACTTCATCAACAATGTTATTTACAGTTAAGGTTCTAGCCAACCAGTTTGGTACGTTCGCCGAGATTCAAGAAAATCTTAAAAAGAGGGCACCGATCAAAAACGTCTACACCAAAAAGACCCCTACACCAAAGAAAAAACCGGTGACAACACCACCAAGGGCACAAAAGAAGAAAGCTAAACCAATAACAAGCACTCAAGAAGAAGAATCTGAGGAAACCGAGGACACATTTCCTTTAATCAAAAGGAAGAGGGGTTCAAGCAAACCGGTGAAGGAGCCTGAAGCAAGACCAAAAAGACAAAATATTGATGAATTAGTAGTAGGAATAAAGGATACAGGAAAGTTAGGACAAGTGGGCAGAAGGTATGAAATAAGCAATGACGAAGATAGAAGAAAGATTGAAGAAGGTATAGTTTTCTGCACTCACAAGTTTAATCTTTCTCCTTCTGAGCTTCAAAAGGTTGTACCAAAAGATCCATATGAGATACTTGAAGCTAGGTGGGAAGCCTCAATGGAGAAGGAAAAAGAGCTTCAAGTACGAGCTTTGTTGGAAGTGCAGAATCACCTCACTTTGGAGGAAGCTACTCAACAAGCTGATCTGCACAAACAGAATTTTCTAACAAGGAAGAGGATCAATCAAGTGCTTATTGGAGAGGTAGATAAAGTTCATCAAGAAGGTGTGTCTACCTGGACCAAACTTCTCCAGACTTAGCAGCAAGCAGAGGAAGCACGCCAAAGGACTACAGTTCCACCAGTTCCTGACACCGGGAAAGGAAAAGGTGTACTCAAAGTAGAGAAACTAGTCATTATTGACATCAGTGATGAACCAACCAATCCAACACTTCTAGTGTCTCCAAAAAAAGGCAAGGCTCACACAATGACTGTCAATGATATTGTAGCTGAAGTCACAAATTTTGGAGTAATAGATAATGCAGCTAAATGGTATAGTGTATTAGCTGAGGAGGACAAACAGGAAATTATAAAAGCCCTTGTTGAAAGTTTATTAGATTTCAACAGAACTCCTAGGGATTATACGGGCAAGTTTCCTCCAGAGTTAAATAGTAAGCTTCAAACAAAATGGAGGACCGGTCTAGGAGTAAACTCAAAGATCAATAGGGAAGCATTGGTAAAAGTTAGACATGGTCTAAGTGAAGAAAGAATAAAGCTTCTATTAGAAGAAGCATCTATGAACCTAGATACAAAGTACAGAGTTGCTAAGATTGTCAATGGATATGAGAATGAAGTCTACAAAGAGACTTTAGATTTCTGGCAGCAATATGACTTCAATGCTCTTGAAGCAACAGGTCCTCAGGATCAAACAGCAACAATAAATGATCCACTTGTTCAGTTCACTGCAACTCAAGCTCCAATAACTGGTGAACAGGAAGTTCCCACAGAAATGTTCACTTCTGGTGAACAGGTCAATTTGAGAAAATCTTTTGTGAATATTCCCACTGACAGATCAATTGAAGATGATGGAGGAATTGTTGTGGGTGATCTTCATATGGCTGAAGAACAGCAATAAACACAAGCCCCACTGGGAGTGCACTCACATCAAGAGGAAGATGCTATGGCTGAAATAGAAGTGCAACAAGAAGGGGAAGTTCAACAATAGAAAGCAAGACTGGAAGAGGTAAAAATACCGGAAGAACAGGACCAAAGAGGAAATGAGCAAGTTCTGAAGGAACAAGAACAGGGAAAAGAGCAGGAACAGGAACAACCGTTACCTGGACAGAATGAGCAAGTTCAACAGGAATAGGCACCTAGCCAAAATGAACCAGAAACTCTTCCAAGCTCATCCAAAAGAAAGCTCTCATTTTCTAAAGAATCAGAAGCCAAAAGAAGTAAAGCAACTGATACAATAGTTGACATTAGCAAAATGTCAACAAGGCAGCTGAAGGAGATAACTAAAAGAAAACAGGATATGGTTCTAACCAAAGTAAAGGACATCCTATACAACTTTGTACCGGATGTTGACATCAATGAAGATGAACCGGTCATTAGATCAACTGGAAACATTGGCAACAGCAATTGGTGATGATCTGACCGATCCAGAAACAGTGGCAATTGATCATTATGAGAAAAAAAGAATTGAAATTCTCAATAAACTGATTACAGATTCAAAGGTAACAGTATCAACCATTTTAAGTATTCTTCATCAACAGTTAGAAGTTGGCAATAATTTGATGATCACTACTTCAAATTTTAATACATTCATGCAAGATCTAACAGAAAGGTCAGCAAAGGCTACAGAAGACATAAGAGCTTTGTCTTCTCAGTATGACATCAAGAAAAAGTCTGCAACAAGCTTCAACAGAGAAATGACAAGTCTTGCTCTCATTCTGAGAAAGACTTCTGAGGAGAAGACTAAGAGAATCCAAGACATCATTGGATTTCAGTTGTATCTAGCTCCTACACTAGACTTAATGCAAAAATTTGCAAAGGATGCTGAGAATGTCATCAAAGAACTAGAACATAAGACTATTGAAGCTATGGAGAGCATCATTGTCTCTCTACAAGAAGCTCAATCAAATTTAGAGCATGTAATCGGTCAATGGCACACTTTTCTTCCATCTGCAAAAGTCATTTACAAAGACATTTTTGCCAAGATGCCAATTTAAACCCTTTGTAATCTAGAGGCAAAAAGGGGAAGATAAGAAGACTAAGCACTAAGCAGAAGAGATGACAGACAATAGTCCGTCTAGGGGACGTCCTGCATACAGAAGAGAAGAGCTAAAGCATTTGCACGGGGGAAGCCTAGAACAGAGGAAGTATGCCACCCAAGGAAAAAGAAAACAAAGAAAAGGAAAAAGGAGTCCTTAGGACAAGGTATAAAATATGACAAGTGAGTATGGTTTTGTGTATGGCTTTGCCACCAATGACAAAGGGGAAGATTGTTAGCAATATGAGTTGTCATTAGTGTATTTCACAAACACCATTCTCACCGGTAAAGGTTCACCGGTAGTTTACTCATGTTACTTTAAAGGCACCGGTAGAATAGAAACAGAATATATACACTGGTAGACTGGAATAAGTACATTGTACCGATCTTATATTACATAACAGGGGTGGACCAGGTATGAGATAGATACCGGTCATAACTACATAAAGATCCGCACCAGAATCTGATGAGCAGTTGGAGGTAAAATTGGATATTGTGGAGCAATCGATACATACGGAGCATCCACCGCTCAGAACTGAAGATTAGCTCTTTAACAGGAGTTAACTTTATTTCTGCAAATGATTTCAAGGTAAACTCCAACTCAGAATGCATAGCTTTTATGTGTTGCATAATTTATGGATGAGTTTACACCCTAGCGGTTCTATGGGTCAGTATAAATATAGGTCATAGGACGCAAGATAAGGTGTTGTTGATTGTTGGTGATTGCATAGAGCAAAGGAGAGATATCTTCTGAGAGAAGCGCTACAGTCGCAGAGGTGAAAGAGAGCAGAGATCAACAGCCAGGCAAACCGGGGAAGAGATCAACAGGTATGATCTGATCAGACATTCAGTGTCATAGAAGATCATTGCTTTTATAAGGTGTGAAAGCAAGTTGAAATCCCTCTATTAGGGTGGACCTAATCGGTTCTTTGTAAAATCCTTTAACAGGGTAATATCTTTATTGATATTAAAAGTCCTCTAGCTAGGCGACTCTTAATAGGGTTAAGATCTTAACAGATCTTTTGTAAAATCCCTTAACCGGGTAGCACCTTAACCAATGCTTTATAAGCTCCTAACAGTGCGCCTTCATTCTATAGTAGTGAAGTTGTGAGCTCTGTCTCACTGTGATTTTTCCTTCTAACCGAGGGTTTCCATGTATAAATACTTGTGTTGATCTGTGTGATTCTTTTATGCTCGTTAATAATTGTTTTATTTTGCTTATCAGTAAAGGATAATTAAACAAGTTTTGAATTATAGTATAAAAAAAGTATTTATTGATTCACCCCCCCTCTCAGTAACCGGTTTAGTAATATCATGCATATCTTCTTCTGGCTACTCCTAGTCCACCTGTCTCCTTAATTCCTTCAACTAATTCATCAATTGTTGGCTTCCTTCCTCTTGGTGCATCCTCTTTCACCAGTTTTGCAAACTTTCTCTTCTTGTGAAGAGTGGCAATCTCTTCAATCTCAGTTTCTTCCTATTCTTCCCCTTGTTTACTAGACACCCGTTGTGTTCTTTTCCTCTGAACCTTAGGTTCTTCAACTTTTGTTTTCTTCTTCTTCGATGTGGGAGTCCTTTTCACATATACCTTCTTAGGTTCCTTAACTAATAACTTCTTCAAATTTTCCAAAATTTCATCATAAGTCCCAAACCGGTATGCAGAGAGATCTAGGTCACTCTCTTGCAATGCTTTTGCATATGCCTTAGCTACCTTGGCAGAGTTTTCATATCCAAGCATCAATGCATACTCAATTTTGGGCTCCACAGCCTGAATTATACAGTGATCAGTGTTGACCAAAAAACACACCTCATCCTTGTATAGATCAACAATGACCGAGGGAATTCTTTTCTTGGCGTGCATTCTAAGCTAGAAGGCCTCAAAGTAATCAGTCATTATTTTGTTAAACTGATTTCCTAGTTTGTTAGCCATATCTCCTATTTGTATCATAACCAGTTTATCTGCTTGCCAGGTTACTTTTCCTATGCTCGAAAAGAAATTTTGATAGTAAAAGAACAAACATACCAGTAGAGTTCCATATTTTAGAAACATTTTCTTCACGAGACCGAGCTTCTTTAGATTTTCAAAAATTTGCCCTCTTAGCATGGTGCAAATATCGTATTGTGCGTTGTCATGCATGATCCAGTGTGCGGCATGTATAGCTCCTCCCGGTACACTGTTGATGTTGCTTGACTGATAGATTTTGTACCCAATGACCGCAGATGCAAACTGAACACCTTCGTCCTCTATGTCATTAATAGTCATCAACTGACTGTTGGACTTCGACTTTGTTAACCTTGCGACTACTGCATTCGCAATAGTTCTAAGGGTAAGAGCTTCCCTTTTGTCGCTATAACCAGTAACCCTTTGCAAATCATCCTTGGTGATCGGTGTGACAGCACCTTTTGCTAGCCACATCCCTGGTTTGTGAACCCTACTAAGAACCAGTCTTATCCAATCCGATCGAAACACGGTTGGATACCTAACTCCATTGATCAATCCTGAAGTCTCAAGCTTCGCATACTTATCTTGAAGCTTTCCATCCTGACAGAGTGAGAGATACTCGCTTTGGATGAAAGTTTCACCCAGTTCTTTCTGCTTGACGTGGATGAATGTCGTAATGTCTTCAGTTAGTAGAACTCCATTAGGCACCGATGATAGTGCACCTGTCATATCATTCTCTCTGTTCTGCAGTGGCATGATGTCGTAAATTGGTCTATCAAATTGGTTACGTTGAATTAGATTGACAACAGAAGATGACGATGCCATCATATCTGACCGGTTTACACAGAGAATTCTTGATAGGATTTACAGAGTTCACTTAGCAAAGACCGTAAATCAAAGAAAGAAGAGATTACTCTAGCTTAAGAAAACAAAAATCACAGTTCGCATTATAAAGTGAAATGAGTAATCATCCTTCCCTTAAATAGATTTAGGGTATAATGGTAATTACCAAAGGGTAACAATTATTAACGGCTACAGCATTAATTGCCATACCTAATCTTTCTTACGACAACCAGTTCTAACGAGTTTACTTGTTGATCAATCCTCGGTTGTGATGTCAGCACTTACCTTTCCGAAATACCTGATAGACCGGTGACTTCTCCCAGTTACACTTTTTTACTGTGTGAGATCATTGCTCACTAGTTCTATTGGGAACAGTAGGCAAACTACCGGTTCCCTTTAAGCCCTTAGGCTAAGTTTGCTGAAGAGATACCACCATCAACAGATAATGATCTTCCTTCTGTCTTCTCCTCGGCGGAGCTCTTTGAATTCTTCTTGAACCAAATCTTCTTGACTTCTTTTTCAGTCTCTTTTCCCTTGTTACCCTTTTGGTTGGGAGACAAGGTCCTCTTCACCAGTTTGGCCGGTCCGTTTCTTTTGTTCATTGGCCGATTCATGCATTCCTTGGCCAGATGCCCAATCTTGTTACAATTGTAACAAGTCATCCCGGTTGCTCTCCATGGATTTAACCTTCTTTCCTTGTTCATGGATGAGTGACATCGAGAGTTTCTATGGTCAGATGTTCCACAACTAGCACAGTTGGTTGTGCTTTGGTTTGTGTTCCTATTATGGAATATCGGTCTTTGTGGGGACTTGAATGCCATGGTTTTGGATCTGCATTCTTCTGCTTTGTGTCCAAACTTGTTGCATGCATAACAGTAACCTTTGAAGCTTTACATGCTTCCACTGGACACACTATTGGGGCGTGACCTGCACTCAAAGGTCCTATGGCCATACTTGTAACAATTGTTGTAGTGACTGTTAGAAGTGAATGGTTTCACCGGTGCATTTCTGCAGTCATTTGTTCTATGACCCGGTTTACCACAATGATTGCAAGAGGTTTTGAAGGTCTTCTTACCTTTATCTTCTGTCAGTTTCTTCTTTTCCTTCTTGCCCTTCTTGACTTTAGAGGATTCACCGGTTTCATTGTTGCTTTGACCGGTGTACCCAAGTCCTATGGGATCCTTGTGCTTTCTTTGAGCTCTCAATTGCTCGTCAAGCTTTGCTGAGCTTTCATTGTACCTTTTGAGTGTATCATTTCTCTCTTCAAGAGTCTTCTATTGATACAATTCAATAGCCAGCCTTTTGCATGCATCATCTTTATCATGCAAGTTCTTTTGCATAATAACATTTTCTTGAGTTACGATCTGCATGTCTTCTTGAAGTTGTAAAACAACAAGATCACTTTCTCTTACCGCATCTTCTGCCAGATTTCTTGCTCTTTTAGAGATTGCTAGTGATTTCACGGCACTGTTCCTTTCATCTTCAGCTTTCCTCTTTTCTTCAATGATTTCAGTCATTCTTAGAGCATTACTTTCCTGCTCCCTTTTCAGATTTGAGATCTGATCAGTTAGACTCTCATTTTTCTCCATAAGTTCAGAGACCGCCTCTTCTGCTTCATCAGATCCACTTTGCCCACAGAGTTCCTCAATTGTTTCATTGCTCTCACTCAGCTGCAGAGCTAGCTCCTTTCTTTTTGCAAGGGACCTCCTTAGTGTATTCTCAAGAAAGGTAATTATGCCATTGGCTTCCTCAAGCTGTTTTTGATACCTGTATCCCTCCATGATCTTTTACTCAAGCGATTAAGCTTTATATCTTTAAGAACCAAAGGGCTCTAATACCAATTGTTAATCCTAACCAGTTACTGAGAGGGGGGGTGAATCAGTAAATACAATTTCTACTCCAATTTAGCCTTATAAATATATTCTTGCAAAATTAAAAGAATATAACAACACTCATAAACCGAAATAGAAATGCACAAGTCAACACAGCATATATACGTGGAAACCCTCAATTAGAAGGAGAAAACCACGGTGGGACAAAACCCACAACTTTACTACTGCAATAATAAAGGTACCCTGTTAGGAGCTTACAAAGCACTGGGAAGAGTGCTACCCGATTAAGGGATTTGGTAGAAGACCTGTTAGGATCTTGACCATGTTAGGAGTCGCCCGGTAAGAGGACTTTCAACACCAATAAAGATGTTACCCGGTTAAGGGATTTATACAAAGAACCTATTAGGGTTCACCCTGATTAAGGGATTTGAATATGCTTCACAATCTAAAGCAATGATCTATGATGACACTTTATGTCTGATTAGATCATACCTGTTACCCTTTCCACTTCTTGGTTGTTGAACCTTTCTCTGCCTTTCACTTCTCATGACTGTAGCTCCTCTCAGTCTCCTCTAAATATTCAACAACACTTCTTGTGTATCTTATGACTTGTATTTATAAGAAACTAATCTTATTAAATACTTCTCACAGTTCTGCCAAGCTGTAAACTCACCCATAAATCATGCATGCGAAAAATCTTGCAAAATGATCTTGAGTTTACCTTGAAACACCCATAGATGAAATAAAGCTAACTTCAGTTTCAACTGTGAATGCTCTATATAATCCGGTTTTAACTGAGAACGCTCCGCATAATCCGATTCGGATTATCATGCACTCAACCGGTAACAAACTTGTACTCGGTTAGTCATACCTTCCCTATATGTCTTTCAAGACCGGTTGAAAACACTTAAACCAATATAATCGTGACCGGTTAAGGTACGCTGCTTACTCCTTTAGTCTACTAGTTCGTAGTTATGAGTACCGGTGTTTTTCCGGTGGGATGTTTGCCTCTGACTTTACCAATGACAACTAAGTTATGTCAACAACATACCCTACCTATGGTGCCAACCAACGCCTTATAAAGACCTCTAGGAAGTATCTCGAAGGTTACAACAAGCCAACATTATTTTATTATTAATTTCGAATAGGTCCACATGTTACAACTAAACTGGGCCCAAAAATATTAAATGATTCCCTTTAATAATAATTAAATTAATTATTTAAATAAGTCTTTGTGATTAAATTTTAGGACCACTTAATTAATTAACCTAATTAAGACACTTTATAAAAATTGGGGACCTTACAAATCCTCGCTACCTAGAGATTGCTTTCCCTCAAGCAATCCGTCATCAAACCGTTTGCCCACTGCGAAGCTCCAAGATCTCAAACCAAGCGCGAACATCAATAGCCATATCCATTGAAATCTCCATGTTGCACTGTGACCACAAACACCACCTCCTTAATGCACTTGGATGTGGGCGATAAGAGTAAATATGCATCAAGTTTTCGCTGCTCCACTCTAATATAAATGTTGCCATGCCCAGAGTCATCAGGATCCCACTGAAGCCAATCATCAAACACGTCAATGCTTAGATCCCAAGCCTTCATGCTATCATGCCAATCAATCTATAATGTCTCCAATTTTGCCAGCATTGGTGTTTCAAGGATTAGCCTATTATTTTGATCCTCGTAGGCTAATTATTGTGGATAGAGGGTCTTCTGAGGCGGTGGCTTGGCTTGGGAGGATCTTGTCTTCTCCACAATTCAGTAAGCTACAGGTTGATCTTCGTTTGGCTCAGATTGGACTTCATTTGGGCTTAGATTTGTGTACTTACTATTTGTGGTAAGTTGGGTGTTGATTAAGATGGACCCTTTCTATTTTTGGAAAGTGCATTTGGTCACATAGAGAAATAATAGGTATAACTCTTACTTCAGACTACATATTTAAATGATGAGTATTTTGGGAGTAATTACATTTTTAGTGGCCAAATTATTATTAAATTATTAAATGGCTTATTATAAAGTTATAATCTAACTTTATAATTTCACTTAAGTTGAGGGTTAAGTCATCATTGGAAGGGGTCATTATTTAATTGATTATTAAACCCAAGTCGCATTATTATAATGATATCTTATTATAATAATGTTTTAAAGGAAGTTGTTAAAAGGGAGTTGTGTTGAGTGGAGATCATTTGGGAAACTTTCACAATTTTAGAAGTTGAGTTCTTGTGGAAACTTTTATCAACAAAGCATTATAAATATGAGCTCATTTCATTGGAGAAAACACACTTGAATATTTATTTTCTTTTGTTGCCTTTGAGGAGTTTCTGAATTTTCTGATTTCTAAACCCTTGTTGTGGAATAAGGATCTGATTTTCTGAGAGGTGTATTGCTCCTATTTGCTGCTGAGGTAGAGCAAATTGAGTTTGCTTCTCTACTGTGTTTACTGTTATTGAGAAGCTGTTTGTGAGTTTGGTCTTCAGATTTGGAGAGAACTCATCCAAATTTCATGTGCAATGAATGGTGAATGATCAGAATTTTATTTGCTGCTGGATAGTAATTATTAGCATCTTTTAGAAGCTGTCGTACAGTATCCAAGGAGGGTCGTACGGATTTAAAGAAGGCTGCCGTACGGACAAGGGAAGGGTTGTACATTTTCTAATCTATGGTTGTAAGTTGAGGGCTGTGGCAAGGTTGTTGCTGTGTACATCTTGGGTTAATTTGGAGATTACAATTTGCAAGGAGAGGGTTTTAATTGCTGGCATCTATCATTCATTGGCTGCGTCACAATCTTCAACATTCACGTTGGGATAATAAGGTGATGCAATCTCTAAATTGTTATATGTAATGATTGAATAATGTTGCTTGTATGTGAATGAATTGTAAACAATTGTGGCACAAATAATTTGCTGTTGTTTATGATGAGAAATTCAGTCATTTTCTATGTATGATTCTGATTGGAAACTTGCAAAATTAGTTATAAGTTTTTGGAATTTAGTAAAAATTGCAATTAAAATTGAGGAAAGATCCAATTTGCAATAGAGAGCCAGTTGGGCTCATCACACAATCACTTTCAAAAAATGATGGTCTAGAATCTCAAAGCTCAGGTGAAACTTGTTATTCCCATGAGGAAGCCACTCACATGATGAGATGGAACTCATGCACCCCTCATGCCTAGCAAAAGGGTAAACTCCATATTCCACCAACTGTAGAGATTGCTCCTACAAGGGATCATTGGTAGAGTTTGCATCTCCATGAGGTTGATCAACCACTGTTGGCCTGACAAAATTCATACAAACATCTTTCTCATGACTATACATAGTTTGGCCTTCCTTTGTTTCTGATTGAGTTCCTGATTCAGGATCCAACTCCTCTTTTCTTTTCCTTACATAGTACTTATCAAAGGATCGGCAGCCTTGATCTCCTCAAGTTTATTGAAATATTTATCAAAGATTTTGATAACCTCCTCAATGCACAGGGATACCTTTCCCTGTCAAAACTAGATATTCTTGAAATGTCAGAAGATCCATCCTCTTTTGATATTTGTTATACCACTTACCTATTTTAGTGGCAACAATTTCATTTTCCCTTTCTTCCATTTCTTCCATTTCTGTAATCATCCCAACCATTCCATAAGCTGGCAAGATTTTGGCTCTGATACCACTGTGAGGTCCCAAATTGGTGTGGCACGGTAGACACTCGCGTACGGCTTGCCCATCACCATACGGCCCTACTAACACTCGCGTACAACTTGAGTCCACTATACAGCCCACTTTGACCATAGGCGTGCGAGACCTCATCGTCATACGGTGATCCACCTAATGTCTATACAGTGTTCAACTGGTCCTCTCGCACGCTACCTATTCGTATGGTGACTCCTTGGTTATACAGTCTCTCTTGTACTCTCGTACAGTAGTGTATGTTCACGTCACCTAGTGTACAGTTACCCCTCCTAATCTTTGTACGATTAGCTCTTGTATGGCTCGGATATATATTGCTCTTGTGATTGTGTCAGATCTGACCTTCGTTAGGATTTTGCAGATGCACAAATTAGTATTGCCAATAATATCGGTAGAACCATGAATCAACACGCAATATAATAGAGATGAACCATTGCCAATAGTACTTCGTATAATATGAATTTGTTTAATACAGATTCGCCTTTGGATGAAGACTTCACAGATTTGAACCAACGACAATGAAGCACAAGAGAAATATCTGAAGCAATAGACTAGGGTGGCTATGAACACCGAAACTGCAATTACAGAATAGGGAGGGTCTTGCACCTCCAAAACTGCATACAAACTGAATTCCAACTGGAATCACTAATACACTAGACAAATAAACTCCACAACATACCTTACCTACGATGCCAGCCAACGCCTTATAAAGGCCTCTAGGAAGTATCCTGAAGGTTACAACAGGCTAACATTATTTTATTAATAATTTCAAATAGGTCCACATGTTACAACTGAACCATGCCCAAAAATATTAAATGATTCCCCTTAATAATAATTAAATTAATTAATTAAATAAGTCGATGTGATTAAATTTTAGGACCACTTAATTAATTAACCTAGTTAAGACACTTTATAAAAATTGGGACACAGTATCCTATGGGTTTGGTGCTCAATGGAGGGGATTGGTGTCCCCTATGGTTCGGTGCCTATAAAGATTGTAAGAAGTTTCAATATAAGCAATATTTTTCTTTGGCTTTCTCCCGAAAGGGTTTCCACATAAATCGTGTGTGAATCTAGCATCCTAATTGTTAGATCTTACTTGTGTGAATGCTTTTTATTTTACGCTTGCTAAATTGAAAAGTTTGGTCCCCCAACACCTCTCAATATAAGTGTGTATTTCTTAATTGCTGTGATAGTCCTTCACCTTTGCATGATGTGGAATTGAGAATGAGACTTTGCTACAAACTTTGTCATATTCTGTTTGCACATCTTAGACTTTTATTCTTTCTCTGTTTGGTGCTATTGTATGATGATAGTGAGTTCAGCATTGAAATTCCAAATCTAGTCTTCATCTAGGCACTTTAAACCTATTCGGATACAATCTTTATGTTTTGAAGATCTTAATAATGCACCCATTATTAAACTCCTTTCTCTATAGTGACTAATGATTTTTAAAGCTTCTTCGATGATCCCTATAAAGATACAGAAAAAAGCAACGAAAACAACACCCACAACAAGATGATGAAAACAAGATTACATTTTGAACATGACTTGCACTTTAGAAACCAATAATGCTTTTAGCCGAAACTTGATATAACCACATGGGGGCTTAGCCTCTGGATAGAGTACAGGGGGTGCAAGCCCTTCAACCAGTGGTTTAGCGACTAGCTAGATTTCGATGATGACAACAATTGGCCCAGCTCTTCCAAGTGGCTCCTGTGTTTAGCACATGCAATCTCTCCTTCTGAAAGGACTAGGATAAGGACACAAAGGAGGCTACAACTAAAGAAAGGTGGTCCCGCATAGACACTAACCCTGACCCTACTAATGTATGGGGTCCCAAGAATAATCGAGATCCTCCTCTGCCATGCTTGACCACTACTATAGCCCGCTTAGCGGCTTTTTATATGATTTTTTCTCTACGAACTTAGCTCACATTTCTATTTATAGGCACTACCCATGTGTTGTTTGTTCCTCCAGGCTCTGCCCATTTGACTCCTAAGGGTGATCTTGTATCCCCCTACTTTTTTTTGTAAATAGTGTACTATTATCTCTATTAATGGAAATGACTCTATTCATCAAAAAAAAATAGCTTGTGCTTTCAAGGCCATCTTTGTTACACATGACAAGGCCTTCAAGGACTCATCAGAGACATCAAGTGGATAGAATTTAAAGAGGTCAATTTGGAGGCTAGTGGCACCAGAGGATGGAGGAATTTCCATCATCTCAAGTCAGCTTCTCACTTTGAGATGGTTTTCTGCTTGAGAAGCATTTTTGGCATTTTTGGTTTATATTTGTCGTTTTGCTTTCTTTGTTAATGCTGATAAATTTGAAAAATGCATGTGTTGTGAAGATTCATTTTGGAGACAAGTTCAAGATTTGGTGTTGAGTATATGATCAAGAATTATACCCTTTCGTGGTCATTAGATAATGACCGAGATCTGTCATATCTCCTAGGGATTGTTGTCAAATAATTCAAGACTATGATTTGAGAGTTCGGTTCTGAGAGCTTAAGAACACAACTCAAAGCTACACCTATCCAAGGGTCAAGAGACAGCTTGATGGAGCTCCGCTTGGTTCAGGATTTGTTTCTTCAGGAGAATATTTTCTCAAAATTTTGTATTCATATTATGTGATCAGCAATTTTAGTTGTGTTAGGCTTAAGGGGCGTCCCTTGTTACTTTTGCAGGAGCAATGTATTAGGGGGGGGGGAATGTCAGCATAACTGTTCGCTATTACATTGTCCTCTACCGAAGATTTGTTCAATTCCAAAACTGTCTATTCCCTTCTTTTAACCGTTCTCTCTGTCCATTAATGCTTGTACTCTTTCAAAGTTTAGGAATCAATGAGTCATCAAAGTTTTTCACCATTTTCGTTTTCATTTTTCATAGCAAAGACAGTAACTACATTTTCCATTTCAGGGTGCCTTTTTCCCTTTTATGTATTCCAGCCTCTGTCAACAGTTTCCCCTACAGCCCCAGATTGAGATACAACTCATTTTGGATTCAGATTCTGTTCACAGTGGGTTCGGACTGGGTTCTGCATATGTAGGACAAGTTTGCCCAGGTATGTCCATAAATTCGGGTTGTAAATACAGAACCAAGAACATTCCTGCAAAGAATCCATGGATTTTTCTATACAAAAATAGTAATTATGTACAGTTTTCCATTTCAGGGTATCTTTTCCATTCAAGTATTCCTAATGATAAATACATCAGCGATCATAGAACTGATGGGCATGAGTAAAAATGAGAATTTGACCCTGCTTTTGTGGATCGTCTTGGTCTCTATCTAAGCAAGCTGCAGCTTCAGTAACTGCATCTAATTTTCTTGGGTGTATAAATTACAAGGATGGCAAGCATTTTGTTTCGAACATTCTTTATTTCTTTCTGTGAATTAATGTTTTGAAATTCTGGAACTCATTGAAATTTATTACAAGTACTATACCTCATGAACTAGGCAACAATCCTCTAACCTACAGATTCACTGTTTCTTCTCAATAATTGTTTCTGCACTCTAATTCTTCTCAGAACTTTAGTTGTTGGTCTTTAATGATTAATGTATATGAATTTTTGAATTCTTTGATTCTTAGCTTTCTTTCTGCCATTGTCAATGGTTGAAGACTGTACTCTGCATAGGATATAATTTTGTGGTTGTTTTGTTTATTATATGCAGGTTATGTGGTTATCTGAGCTAAATTCCAATTTTTTGGGGCTAGAATATGCATATATTTATTACTTTTATTATTTATATCTTTTTTTAACGAGTGCCAACCCCTTAAAAAATTTGCTGTACCAATGTACTTGAACCAGTAACTTAGTGTATATATAAATTTTAACTATAATTTGCAGTAAGATGTCCAAATTAAATATAAAACTAAGAACACAAATGATAGTTGATAATTTAGTGTCAATTGTCCACATGCTTGACCCTTTGGTGAAATAGCAATTCCCTGTGGGGTTGCTCTCTACCATGTCAACAATGCAGAGTTGCTTTATTTTAACCCTTGGTGAAATAGTGTGACTTCTTGCCTATAGAACTTACAACCAAGGTTTTAAAAATGTTAGGGCTTGACCTTTTGGTGAAATGGTGGGGCTTCTTGCCTGTAGTGCCAACAACCAAGGTTCAATTCCCCACACGGTTGCTCTCAACCATGTCAACAATGGAGGGTTGCCTTACCTTGACCCTTGGTGAAGTAGTGGGGCTTCTTGCTTGCAGACCTCACAACCAAAGTTCAAAAATTTTAGGGGTTGACCCTGCAATGTAACGGTGAAAAAGTGACATTGTTGATGTCCCACAAAGGTTTGAACCCCATGTAGGACAGAAAGAGAAGGAAGAAGAAGAGGACGAGGACGACAACATAAAGGATATCAAGGAGGCCTTGGTCCTGGAGGAGGACGTGAAAGAGGAGGAGGATGCGTAGCAGGAGGACGTGTAAGAGGAGTAAGGGGTCATGTGTTAATGCCTAATGGATGGCCGAGCATTAATGCTAGGGATGAAGTCTCCTGCTTGTGGTCTCACCTGAAGCTATAATTGGATTAGTGCAGTTACACAGAGAAAATCACTTCTATGATTGGTTAATTAGGGTTTGTTTAACCTTCGATTAAAAAACCATTTTTGGGGATCTGGTTTTTCAAGTGCCTGCAGATTCGGCTCAACTATGTCTCAGCATAGCAGGGCCAAATCCCCTGGACTGGGGCAGAACCCTGATCAAACCAGGACTAGGATCAATATGCAGTTTGAAGTTTGAACAACTCTGGATTCAATCAGGGTTCTAAGTGAGCCCAGTTTCTTAGACTTAAAAATAGAAGACCCGTCCTGTAAAGGTATTTATAACACTGCAGATTCGACCTTTGATTTGCTCTGTGCACTCAAATGTTAAATCGCATTGCAAAGTGGAAATTATTTTTTTATATTATAGATCGTTTACAAACCTTGTGCTCATTCGAGCAACAACATGAGACTTACAAGCTTATTCAATTAATAAACTAAGACAAATACGCACTCCTTACGAGCAACCACACTAGAAACAACAATTGGAAGACTTAGAATCCACCTTTTACATTGAGACAAATACAATCATTGAAAGACCAAGAGTCACAACTAAGAATTCCACAAAGATGCCCCTCTTGAGATTTGAACCAGGGTCTCCACAATGAGAACTCAATGCTTCAACCAAGCTAAACCCCTTGGACCAAAGTGGAAATTATTGAGAACTATTGTATTTCACTTGTAGTTTTGTTAGTCCCAATAAGGTAGATTTGTTGCTAGCCCTGTGGGCAGACAAATATAATGAGTATATATGGACAAAACAATTAATATATGCTGGTAAGAGTTAGGATTGTGCCCGGCATATTTTATTAGTTAGTTGTGTTGCTGAGGGAACATAAGCAAAAGCATTGACAGTCATTTTTTATCAAAAGGACAGCCATAGCCTTGTACTCTGGCTATGAGTAGATAGACAAGATTCTGTTTACTTTCAAGCTTGATCGTGAGTTTGAAATTCAGCACCGTGAAATGTGAACAAGATCTAAGGTAAATGAAAATAATCCTCTTGTGGGATTTGACAAAGAAGTTTCATATGCGAAACTCGTGTCTTCTTTGAGGCGCGCCATCTTTGAACAACAATAAGAAGCATTTCCTTTATCCCTAATCATAAAATAAAAAAATATTTGTCCCTGTCTACCAGAGATTGCAGAAATTTTATTTCTTCTAGTCTGAACAGCTCAATTCATGAGGAGTGATGTAGATTAGTACCCAACTCAGAAATAATTCATGCCAACGTGCATTTAATTTAATAAGCGAATGTGAAATTCAAAAATGTATAGACGCACAGTTAAAAAAAACCTGAAAATTAGTTGCTGAAAGTATCTTAAAGGAAAATAAATGCGACTCAACTTACAGTGGTGTTTGCTTGTGGCCTCTGAATTATGGTAAATGCATTACCAGGGATACAGACTACTTAGAGCACAGCGGGCATAAAATAAACTACGCCTCTTGTCTGTATTGAGGAGTATATTTCATAAATTTGATTGGCATCACCACTTGCAGGCCGAAATTGTCTCATCTAAATTCATTCGACTATGTTGCAGGTTTTTTAATTCTGGTTGATTGTTAAAGAATAATATAATATATTATAATGTATATTATGTTTTTTTTCAAAATAGAATCATACTAGTAAGTTTAGATTAGGGAAAATATCAAATTTTATATAAGTTTTTAAATCTAAATTAATAATAATAGGTAGGGCCCCTTGGGGGCTGGAATTAGACTGGAATTGGCATTATCCAATTCCGAATAATGTCAATTCCATGTTTGTGTCCATCCAAAAAATTGGAATTGAAATTTTAAAATTCCAATTTTGCTCTAAAATGGGCATTTGCATCTTCCACTCAAATAGGTGGAATTGGAATTTTGAATTCCAAGTCTATTTTTTATAAAACCAAATTTAATATTTCGTGGGATCCGTGACTATAAGGATGTGTGTATATATATGTGTGTGTGTGTGTGTGTATGTACATACGTGTATATATACACACCTGTGTGTATATATACACACATGTGTGTATTTGTGTATATATTTATATTTGTGTATATACACACGTGTATGTGTGTATATATACACACGTGTGTGTATGTGTGTATATATAAATGTGTGTGTATACATACATGTATACACATATACACACATGTGTGTATATACATACATGTATACACATATATACACATGTGTGTGTGTATATGTACATGTGTGTGTATATATATGTACATATGTGTATGTGTATATATACAGATGCGTGCATATGTGTATATATACACACATGTATGTGTGTGTATATATAGACATATACACACCATATTCAAAGAAATTAAAATAAAGAATTAAAATTCCTTATGCATCTTCTGAGTCATCTTCTGGGTGAACCAAACGGGTCAACTCATGCTCCGAAAATCATTTTCAGGATTTGTATCTTCCAAAATTGCAGCATCTTCCAGAATTGACTATATCTAGCATTTGGTATTCCAGCACCCAAATGAATTATGGTTACTTTTTGTATATTAAGTAGGCAAAATCTATTTCAAAAAGTCTATCAATAGAGAAACAATGATATATTAAGTAGGGAAAATGAATCTCAAAAAGTCATTATTTCCATAGAAACAACACTTCCAAAATCGAAGAGACAAACAACTATAACAAAAAGTAAAATCAAGACCAAATTAAGAAAACAAAAAAATTCCATCAGTGTCTCAAGTAGACTTTAGATTTTAGAGACTCATTAGAGCACTCTATTTCTTAGAGAAAAAGTTGAGTTTATTACTATAATCATTCATCTCAATAGCTTGAGATTTTTCTTTAATTGAGATTTTACTTTTCAACTTTTGTTTTGATCTTTCATTTTTTTCTTCAAAACTTTTTCTTTTCTTATTTGAATTTTTGTTTGCAAAAATGATGGTGGCCAAATATTTCATCATTTTCTTGCTCATACTCAAATTACCTTTGTCATTGTGTTCTCCAATTGAGTAATCCTTTTCTTAAACTATTCAACTATATACTTACAATGTTGTGCATTATTGTTTACATTCTTCTCTTTATTAATGTGGCCCTTTTTCCATCCAAGCAATGTGATCGTCATTTGATTATTCCATGCTTATTTGATCATCCATTCTTAAACATATTAATTCTCACTCTAGTAAGACTCTTCAGATCTTGGAGAAAGAAGATCAACTTCAAAGACAAAAAAACTAAGTAATCATATGAACTATCCTCTCCATCAACTTTTTGTATCATTTTAAGATTTTTTCTTATGATTCAAGACTTGAATGACTATCTTTATAAGTTCTTATATGATCCAATTGATTCAAGTTAGATCAAAGACTTTAAAATCAATCACAACACCTCTCACATATTCCAAAGGCACTTCTTGAATATTAATAGCATTTTTAGGCACTTCATGAATGCTAATATCTTTTTTAGGCACTTCCTCAATACTAGTGTCATTTTTAAGTTCATTTTTACATTTATTACTTAAGGAGCCAGTCATTTTCATAGTGGCAAGTCTAGCAAAATTTCTCTTGATATTTTCCTCTTTTATTTCAACTTTATTATTTTTACTATTCATAAATTTAATATTTTACCCGACCCCTCCTCAAAGTCGGCGAGACAGTTCCTTGTCCTTTGTTTTTCTAGGATACACTCTTTTCTTTTAATTTCCAGTTTCAATATATCTAATTTAACTTTTAGGCTCCTCTTGAGATTTGTTATCTTCTTTTGGGGAATCAAGGTTTCAAAGAGTTTTTTAGTAATATTTAGTTTGCCTAATAAGAAATAATGTTCATTTCCTAAAGAATGCCTTTGTATTTGTCTATATCAATGGGATGGGTTGATCCAATAACAAGGTTTTGAAAAGGAAAAGATTTAACTTTTGTAAAGGGCTTTCTCAAAGTGACCACATTTCCAATTGGTACTTTAGAGTAAAAAATGTATGCATTACTTTGGGGATCCTACTGAATAGCACTAATATAACCCACATTGTAACAAATGAGATTATTCTAATTGAGCATATGCATAAGCATGTTATAAAGATTAAACTAGTGTAAACACAGTATTGACCACTCATGCAAAGGAGGGTTATCACCATTTAGGAGAGATGCTTCCATAGAAGACATCATATAAAGAGAGAAGATTATAAACTTAGATGTCTTAAATGCACAGGTAGAGGAAAATGATATGAATGAGCACAAGTTAATCTGATTTCTAGTATAAAATATTTGATAAGGAACCAAGATACTTCTCTTTATGCCTTTAAAAGATTATTAATTTGATATTCATTCTACAATTTTGTCAAGTTTTCTCCTTCTCTAGAAACACCTCAATAAATTATTTGTCCTTGATTTAGGAGTTCTTTTCACTCTTATTCCCTACAACTAATTCGTGTATCTTCACTAATCATCTACTCTCTAACCATAAAATAAAAGCTCCAAATTATCACGGGCAAATTCTACAAACCAAGTAGATAGCACCTCATTGTGCTTTACATAGCTTTAAAACAATTTGAAACTCGTCACTTTTCAAAAAAAAAATCTAAACTTCCATGTTTTTTATGAGTTTTTCATAAGAAGGCTAAACTTGCATTTTTCTCTACTTGTTATTTCTTCTCTTTTTTGCTTCTTCTAAAACCTTAGATAGAAGTAAGATTATACATTTTATTTGTTAGGGTATAGAAAAAATGAAGTCATTAGGATACCTCCTTGGGAAATATGGAAGTACTTGTCATTTTTCTATCCATGCCTCTATAATTCAAAATCCCATCATTATAGTATATGTTATATATATCCTAATCTTGAAGATTGAAATGTATCTCTCCTGCATATCAACATTAAAAAATTGAGTTATTACACTTATTTGATAATAAGTGCTTGATTGTACTTTTAGTATTACCTTTCTCTATTATAATAAAAAAAATGATTGCATAAGGATGTGTCATTTTAATATTATATAAAATTAGAATAAAGATTATTATAATATTATCAAAAAATTAACATAAATATAAATATAAACAATGACTCAAAATTTATTAAAATTTCTTTTGGATGGCAATTTGAGTTGAAAGAGGGAGTTGTCCAACATTTCCATTAAATCACATTTAAATCATCATTTTCAATTGTATCAACAACCTTGTTTCCTTTTCTACAAATATGATTTATAAATACCTATTGAAAGTAAGTTGTAGTTTTCATTATTTCATTTGCATAATCTTTTAATATTTAATAAGATTGAGCACCTTCTTTAATTAGATCAATGAGTTATTACACTCATTTGATAATAAGTGCTTGATTGTACTTTTAGTATTACCTTTCTCTATTATAATAAATATAATAATTACTTAAGGACATATCATTTTAATATTATATAAAATTAGAATAAAGATTATTCTAATATTCTCAAAAAAATAACATAAATAAAAATATAAACAATGACTCAAAATTTATTAAATTTTTTCGATAGCAATTTGAGTTGAAAAAGAGAGTTGCCCAACCTTACCATTAAATCACATTTAAATCATCATTTCTAGTTGTATTAACAACCATGTATCTTTTCCTATAAATATGATTTATAAATACCGATTGAAAATACTTATTATAGTTTTATTTATTTCATTTGCATAATCTTTTAATATTTTATAAGACTGAGAACCTCCTTTAATTAGATCAATAATTAATTTTGAGTCACCTTCAACTTATAGCTTTTGAATTTGATACCCACCAAATAGTTATCACCTTATCTTCACTACTTATTTTCAAGCCAATAGAAGAAATATAACATTCTAATAATTTTCCTTTATCATCCCTTAAAAGGATCAAGATAGCAACGTCCATATTACATTTATTTATTACAGCCTTGTCTTGTCATATTCAAATTCTCCAAATCATTGATTATGTAAGCAACTTTCCACCAAAATGCACTCAACCTTTAGAATCTTCAATATTGGAAATTATCTACTTGAGAAGGCATCTAATCATGCTTTATATGATCATTTAAATTTGAATTTGCAACCTCATGTTTTGCCCACAATTGGATGGCTTGAAGGTTAGGTGTCTTGATTTGTCTCATGTTGTAATTATTTTTTATGTCCAATACCAAGATAAAAACATAGAAGGAACTTCAACGTAAAGAGGAGAAAAAATAAAGACAGGAGAGAGCATTAGTAGAGCCTAGAGAGACAATGTTCTTCACAAGAAGCCTCAAGGTTTCGATTGCCAATTCTAGGAAAGTTATTTTGAGATTGAAATGATCTAGATTTATCCCAAATATACATTAATGTATGTAACTTTTATATAAAGGATTATTAATGGTAGATTCAAGCAATGCATCAAAATAAGTTGAAATTATCACTTTCAAAACACAAAGCCAACGAATTAATACCTAACATGGTTAGCATTTCCATTTAATTAAAATGCAATCTAATATTCATTTTTTCAAACACTTAAGACAATGCAAGCATGCAGATTCATCAAAGTAATTATTTAAATAATTCTTATGTGAGTGTGTGCATTCCATCATGTTTTTTATCCAAGCTAGATTCTTGGATGTTATTGCATGATGATTTGTGATTGATCTTTGGTGTTGTGTACTCTATGAGGTATTTGATTATTGATATATTATTTTGTCCATATGATGTCATTATTGATGTGAGTAATTGATATTTCAGGTGATTCAGTAGTGATCACATATGCATGATAGTAGATGTCATGATGTTATATGATGATGTTCAGATGCATCCATATCCTTATAAATGATATTTTTTACTTTAAAACTAAAAGTGTTCTTGAGTTGTTATGGTCTATAATATATTTTGTGTTATGTTGATGGACTAATTGGTTTTATGTGTATTATGCTTTATGGGATTAATGATATTATTATATTTAGAGATTTGATGATATTGTTTTTATATAATGTGATGGACATGTTTATGTTATAAGAGCAGTGCATATGTTTCCTTGTTATATATGATGATGGTTACATGTTTGTGAGCTATGACATTTCAGTTATAGATATACTTACATTACTATTTCTTGTTGATCTTGTTTGTTGTGTGTGTATGAAGAGGGATGAAGCCATGTTACTCACTTGTGATACCCACACGATGTCTTGATTCTCCTTAATTGTTTGTTATTGTTTAACATGATATATGTGTATGTGTGCGCACTTTGGCTATTGTACTAACATGGATAGGTACCAAGCATTGACTTCACATGGCTTCATAGATATGAGCATGCCTAAAAGCATATAGATAACCCTGATGGTGGTTAAATTGGAGGTAGTAATGTGGCTAACTTGTACTTCAAAAATGTCATTTCAACTTTTGGGGGGCAATTTTCCCAATATTTATAAACACCCATCGATTGCTGCATAGAAATGTTCGATCATTCTTATGTGATGATTTGATGTGTGTGATGTTATACTTCAATGTGGTCAAATGGTCATTTTGTTTGCATGTTGTACCTATATTTTGTAGCATCGTTAGTTAGTGAGTTTGGGCATAATTGTCATAGTTGACTAATTTTTAAAGGGATTTAATTATATTAAAGTTTTATTGTGGATTTATGAGGGCTTCTGTATTTAGTTATTTGTTGATAAAATTATTTAAATATTATGGATTTACATTTTATTATGAGTTTTAAGTTATTGGAGAGTTTCATAAAAAGTCTCTTTTTATTTCATTTTGATGACTTGGTTTTATAAGAAATTGGGGGTTTTCTCAAAACCACTAGTGAAATTTGAAATTGGACTTATTAGGAAAAAAATTGGATGAGAAATTGTGTGGACATTTGATCTTTGGTTTCCTTGGCTCGAATTATCCCTCTCCTCAAAGTTTCATTTGATTTGGTGGAGAATTTTATATTTGGCAAGAGTTTTGGCAATCTCTTGAGCTTGGAAAGGTACGCTTGGTTTCCTTTCTCAAATCTTGATTTATAATCCATTTTTGTTTAAAAATATTCTTGATGTTTAATTTATGATTCCTATGGAATAATTTATTTGTTTGTGGAGAAAATTTGTAGATTTACATTCAAATTGATTGCATACTCTTGAAATGAGGGTTTTTGAATGTTTTAAGGGTCGGAGATTTCATGCTTGTATATTTGGATGAAAGGAATGCATTTTTGGAATGGAGGCAAATGGTTTTTATTATTTTCTTGAAATTTGAAAGTTGAAATTTTGATGAAATTTTGGGCTTGGAATGCTTATATCCAAGTTTGGAGATTATGTATGCTTTCAAGTGATAATCTTATTGTGGATTATATTGTTGTGGTCTTGTGGGGGAAATGTATAGCCTTTGAATTCCTTGAGCTTATGTTTCACCCTTTTGTGAGGTCTTGTGTGTTCTTGAACATACATGTAAATTATGGAATTGGCACATGTGTGTGTGTTCATGTGAGAATAATTGGATCAACCCACATAGTTGACATGGTTACACTATTGCTGAGGGATATGTTGGTAATTTACCATGCTTGTATGGATGCGAAAATACCTCAATGTGTGTTATATGTATGCTTGAGTCTATGTTAATCCAACTTTGAGAGTGACTCTCAATGGGGGGATTGGGGCACAAAGGGACCACCAGGGTAACCCATTGTAGAATGCTTAATCCAATGATAACCTAACAAAATTAATGGGGTTAAAGAAATTAATCAAGATAAGTATAGTAATGTGGGCCTAGAGATACTAACCATAGAGGGCTTGGAGTTACCAGCCATAGATTCATCATGCTTGCCTTGTGGAATCTCATTAGCCAAGGATGTATTGGAGAAGGTTTGGTGTTTCTAACACATCAAACTCCTTGTCTCCACAAGATGTTATTTTGCACCACATGAGCCATGGTGCAGTGAGGTGATGGGTCCTTTTGTTCCCCACTTTGGCCATGCAATGACATTCCCAACCTTGGACTATGCACCCACTTAGAATGATTGATTGAGCTAGTAGTTCTTGTGATGTTGAGTACCTAGATAGTTTATTGTGTTATCACCTCGATGTTGGACCCTTGTGTGCCACTGGTGATATGTGTTGTATCTTGGTTTAGTTTAATTGTGGTACTTGTGGATGTATTTTGATGATGTGGTTATACTTGTGTATACCCTATGTGATAATGTTACTTATGTTTTATAGGTTGCATGATTATCTTTGTGAGCATAGTGGAAGAGGGCTTAAGGGTTTCTCATGGTCGAATGGCTTGATTAATTACCATTGAGGACCAATGTACCAATGATGAGAGGTCTCATTTGATATCACACTCTTTCTAGGACATGATGGCTCCTTATTATTATTTCCTTACATTCTTATTTACTAGATCGGTTCTTACACTAACTAGCATAGATTTTTTTGGAAATATATATTTGGTTGTATGTTGTCATTAATGTCAAGCATTGTGTTCTGGAGGTGTTTGTAGTTTCTCAATCACTATGGTCCAAAAGTGTTCTATTATTCTATTCTTGGGGGAGTAAGTTTTGTATTGAACCTTTAGAACAATGGAAGATATATATGTATTCATTGCTATAGTGTAGTGGAAGACAATTAGGATAGTAGAAGATAGTTATGAATTATGTGATCTTGAGAAGATAATAGTTCACAATGCTTTGGTGATTTTATCAAGCATATTTGGAAGCTTGTGTGGTTTTGATATATATAGTTCAGTAATCAGTGTAATTCATAGTTTTGTAGTTGCAGTTAATAGTGCTTCATTATGTGCTTTCTAAAAAGTTTATACTCTGAAATTCAGGCTTGAAGGTCTGTAGAAATTTACACATATGGATTCAGATCTTGGTCTTGATTGTGGCGTTCTTTAGTGTTCCATAAGTCGTTACTAGTGTTTTGGAAACTACATTATCTTGTCTTGTAGTTTTTTTTAGATGTTGATTTTGGCCTGGAGATATGTTGTAATGAATTTTGGAATGTGACATGGCATATGGATCTCATCATGGTGTATGGAGGTCTGGATTTTGTTGATAGGTCAGGTCGTTCTTTGTCCAATGTGTTTCTACATGTTTGAGATGACTTATATTACTCCAGTGATTATGGATATGGCATTGGGCTATGTGTAGCATGTTTATGGTCCCCCTCTCTCCTATAATGGATTGTTTTTCCTGATTTAGGTCCAAAGTATTGAATTTAATGATTAACTCATCAAGGTGGGTTCATGCTTTATGTGACCTATATATTTAATGTTTATCTCTTATCTATTTAGGTTCATTGTACATTTTGGGCTGGATGCTTCTGGGATAGGACCTTATTGCATTTTTATATTGCCTTGGCCGACTTGTAATTTAAATTGTAATATCCTTTGACATGGTCGACTTTGTTGTAATCTCCAATGAACTATCTTGTATATAAATACAGTTTGTAGACACCTAAAATTTTCTCATGCTTGTGAGTGCTCATTAATACCAATTTTCCTCTATTAGTTGAATAATTATTTAATTATTTAAATAATTAACCTTAATTCTTCTAACTAATATTCTTCATCCTAATTTCACACTAACCTAATCACTTCATCATTTAATCATCACCTCTAATATTAATTAAATAATTAATATTATTTAATTAATTTACCTTTAATTAAGTGGTATTTATCATTTAATTAAACTTAATTTCTATTATCCCTCAATTGAAATCATTATTCCAAATTATTTCAATTAACTAATTAATTCTTCTAATTAAATTAATTCTAAATAATTATTCCTAATTATTTAAATTATCTAATTAATTCTTCTAATTAATTTAATTTCTATTCCCTCCTAATTCAAATTCATCATTCCTAATTTCATGCTAATTTCTAATTTCATTTCAATTTTGATTTAATTTGATTTGAAATATAGAAATCAAAAAAATCAAATCAAATTTCTAATTTTAAATAAAGCATGAAAATCAAAAAATCAAAAATCTTATTCAAATTTGCATTAAATTGTGAAAATCTCCTAATTATTGCATTTTTGGAAATTAATATCTTCCAAATTCTAAAAATCTTCAATTTTCCATCATCACATCTTTTTCTAGATCAACTACCACTTTTTGAGTTCAAAAAGGAAATAAATCCTCTTATCTCATCTTGTAATCGAAACATTTCTCAAATTCTCTAAAAATTAATGAATGTCCATTATTATCAACTACTGATCTTTATTTTCTTAAATTATAATCTCAACCATTCATTTGGATTCGAGTACCTATATAAACCAACCTGCAATCTCATTTTGAGGATCTAGATTATCAAATAATTTCAGTTTAATGAGCTATCAGTCTCTCAAAGCTCTTAGTCAAGATACTACAAAAAATAACTCTGAGTGCCATATATCCCATCTTGAAAGAGTGTAGAGAAGTGATAGAAGGTAATAAGCAAGGTTTAGATAACCGTGTTTGATTTGTTCATTTCATTTTTAGTTACTATACCTATTGCTTGTTTGTTATTGTTTATAGGATAATTGATGGTTATTAGCAGTTCAAATTCTTTGATTAGTTCGATGCTACTAATCATTTGTTTGAGCCATGTGCAAATTTCCCCTGCAACATAGCATATGCTTTGGAAAAATATATGGTGTGAAGCAAGTGAATAGTGTGTGAACCAGTGAATATCTACAATTAGCAAAGCAGAGTTCAATGACAGTGGTAGTGAATAAAAGGTAGTATCTGTGTGCTACTAAGTTTTATACTGTTGTGCACATCAATTGCATTTCTAGGAGAATCATTTCTTATTTTATACAGAGTTGTATGTAGGTGCATAATTATTTTGTTGTTTCTTACTACTTTGGCAGTGAACCTCTGTTTATAAGTCTAGAGCAGTGAGCTCCTATTTGTATTCATTGTTGTATTGGCAGTGAGCCTCTGGTTGCATTTACAAAGAAATGAGCTCCTACCATATTTTTGTAATCAAAACTATATATCAATGAATTATTCTTTGTGAGCAAGCACTCACCATGGTTTTTCGCAGTTTGGATTTTCCATGTATAACATCTAGATGTTTATATGTTGTTGGTTATATTAATTACTTATTGTTCCATGTGATGATCATTGAAGTTAGCTAGTGAGCTTTTGGTTTATGTTGATTCACCCCTACTCTCAGGATCTGAAGCATGTTCAATAATTGGTATCTAGAAACCTTGAAGAATGGTATTTGGGAAGTAATTCAAATAGGTTTTTATCCTCCTTTTGGAAGACCTTTGACTACTAAAGAAGAAAGACAAAAAGAAGCTAATGCGAAAGCAAGAGCAATTATGTTTAGTAACCTATGCGACACAACATTTGGGAAGGTGAAATGTCTAAAAGGTGATAAAGAGATCTGAGATAAGTTTCTCTTGGTGTATGAAGGATATTTAAATAAAAAACAAGCAAGACAAATGAATCTCAAACAAAAGTATGAGAGCCTAAGGATGGTAGAAGATGATAGTATTGAAAGCTATATTTATAGTGTTATTGATGGAATCAGATTTGTTGGTGGACATCTAAAAGACACATATATCATACTCAAGATCTTATTAACCCTACCGAAGGAGTTCATACAGATGGTGTGTTCACTAAGGTAATAAATGATCTAAGTTAGTATTATATTGATTAGCTTATTGGGACACTTTTAGCATTTGAGATTGTGGAAGTTGAAAGAGAAAAGAGAGAGACTGCATTTAGAGATGTTGAATATACTAAACTGAAGACATGCAAGATGTCAGAGGATGTTGAAGCATATCTTTTAAGAATATTCAAATGAGGTATTAGTAGATACAAAGGTAAGTTACCTCTTAAGTGCTTTAATTATGGAATAACATGACATATTGCTAATGACTGTAAGTATAAGGAATATCTCAGTGAATCAGATGATGAATTCAAAAAGAAATTTAACTTTAAAAAAAAGGTAAAATGAGCCTATGTTCCATGGAATAATATCTCTCCAAGGTTAAGAATACTAATAAAACTATTGAGGATTCTTTACTACTGGCTATCTCTCAAAAGAGATAAGTAAAAGTTGAGGAAACTGCATTACATGCTAAATTTGTTGTAGGTAGATGGATTATAGTTTCTATATGTTCAAGTCATATGACAGGTGACAAGAAAAGATATATCAAGTTGAAAAATTATGATGGAGGAGAAATCAAGTTTACAAGAGAAGAAAGTGCTCAAATTAAAGACATTGGGACTATTTTAATTGATGGTAAGCGTAACACAAATGATGTTCACTATGATGAAGGTTTGAAACATAATTTTTAAGTGTTAGTAAAATGTGTAAGAAAGGTTATGAACTGATGTCTAAGAAGGATGGGTGTGTTATCAAAAGTAAAATTATTGGGAAAATGGTTGTAGAAGGTTTTAGGATAGTTGGAAACATCTATTATATTAAAGATAAAAATGAGAACTAGTGCTTTCTAACTCAATGTAATGAAAGTTGGTTATGGCATAAAAGTCTAGGATGTGTTAAATTTAAAAATATGGTCAAGATTAGTAAAATTGAAGTTGTTAGATAATTGTCAACAATTATAAAACCTACTAACATTGTTTGTAGGGAATGTCATATTGGAAAGAAGACAAGGAGAACTTTCAAAAGAAAAGAATACTTATCCAGCAAAACCCTTGGAACTAGTTCATATCAGTTTGTGCAAACCAACAAGGACAAAAGGTCTTAATGGAGAAAGGTACTTTATGTTTTTAATAGATGATTATTCTAGAATAACTTGGGTCAAGAAGTTGCATTTACAAATTTTTAAATTTTTAAATCAATGGTAGAATATTAGATAGATTATAAGATTAAATGCTTAAGACCCAATAGAGGTGGAGAATTTATCTCAAATAAATTTAATTATTTATGTTAGAAGAATGGAATAAAGAGACAATTTTTTGCTCCAAGAACTCCTCAACAAAATAGAGTGGTTGAAAGGAAGAATAGAACTATTGTTAAAATGGCTAGGACTATGTTAAAGGATGCTAACCTAACCAATGTATATTGGAAGGATGTGGTGCATACTACAGTATATCTTCTTAACAGGGTTCAGATCAAAGAAAATGATTCAAATATATTTTGATTTGTGGTATGGGAGAACACCTACTATGAGATACTTCAAGATATTTAGAAGAAAGTATTGCATAAAAAGAGGTGAGGGTGGATTGGGAGAATTCGATACAATAAATGATGAGAGAATTTTTATGGGTTATGCAACAGACAACAAAGCTTACCATAGTTTCAATAAACTACTAAATGAGGTTGTTGAAAGTGCAAATGTAAAGGTTTGTGAAGACTAGAGTCATCTTTCTACAATGGAAGATGGTGATGTTAAGTTTACTCCCTCTATTTTAGAACAAAATAATGATATGGAAGAAGACAAAGAAGAAATTTTTTTGAAGAAATAGAACTAGAAGTGATTTTGAAGATGTTTCTTAAATATGTTCAAATAAATCACTCAAAAGATTAGATAATTGGTGATAAGGATAAGGGTGTACAGACAAGAAGGAAAATTATTGGATCACAAGAGCAAGTAAATTGTTGCTTTCTATAAATAACTAAACCCAATAATTATGGAGAAGCGATAAAATAGGAGAGTTGGATTGAAGTGATGAAAGAAGAGTTGAATCAAATTAGAAAGAATGAAACCTGGCAACTTGCACAAAGACAAAAATGTGATAGGAAGCAAATGGGTATCTAGAAACAAGTTGAATGAGCAAGGACAAGTTACAAGATATAAGACTAGATTGTTATGTAAAGGTTACTCTCAAGTTGAGGGAATTGATTTTGAAGAAAAAAAATTTCTCATAGCTGTGATGGAAACAATAAGGATGTTTATTTCTTTTGATCCTTACAAAAATTTCAAGGTACATAGTTCTAAAATGTTAGCACTCATTATTGGATACTTTAATAGGACCTATTAGACCCTATTTTGGTGATTTCAAGGTTTGAATGCTCGTTATGCTTGATCCTATCAACATGTCTTTTCTCCCCTACCTCTTTTATTCCAGCCCAACATCCCCTTCGAATTGGGGCATGTTTCCCATGGTATAGAACATCAAAGGGCATTCTATTCCTGGTATTTTGGGCTCAAACTTTAAGGCTCAATGTCAAGGTATAAGTGGGATTTTTGAATTTGGGGTTGGCCTAGATCAATTTTGAATCCTAAAATGATGGAGTAAAATATAAAAGGACCTTATCTCTCCTCATTTTGATATACATTCATGATCTAAAACTTTTGGCAAGCAAGATATCAATATTTTCAAGAAATCAAGAGCAATTGAGCATTTGGATTCAAGATTTGAAGGCAAGCATCCAAATTCAAGATTTCCAAGTCTCCATTTCTTCAATATCTATCAAGTTAAAGGTTATATTATCCAATTGAAGAAATTTTCTTTTCCATGATGACCAAATAGAGTAATTCTCAATCAATCATGAAGATTCATCATTCATTCCTTCTCCTCTCTCCTTTGTAAGTGTTTTCAAGCCTATCAAAATTCAAGATCTAGGAGTGGCATTCATATATCCATACATTTTTGTGGTAATCCTTGATTATACATCACATTCCAAGGGAAAATATTTGTATTCCAAGAACATTCAATAATCTTCATGGGTATGACTGATTTCTACATCTATCCATGAGGGTTTATGTAAGGTAAATCTACCATTTGCCTTTTCATATACTTCCCTTTATAAAATTTGTTTATATTTTCAAGGTTTAATCCTAAATAGGGATTTGACAAAGGAAAACCCCTTTCTAAAACCTTTCCAATCATTTTTCTATGTATAGGAACAAGCTATGAAGCCACTAGATTGGGATTAGACAGATCAGATCCATTCAGAAGTCCTAAAAAAAAATCCACCAAAATTACCATGTATAGAACACCATTGGCAATTTATCCCTAGGTACAAGATGAATTTTAGCCTATCCCTTCCACTTTCAACTCAAATGTCACCCATGGGTCAATTTTGAGCTTTGCTTTCTAGATATGTACAAGTGTTTGCTCAATATCAGTCTATTTTTGTGTAATTTCTAATTTTTTACATCTTGTCTAATTGGGAAATTAATTAGCATTAGTACATCATTTACATTTCATTAATCACATTATTTTAGGAATGAATCTATTGTATCACTTAGTATTTGAGTCTCCCCTTGGACCTACCGGGCATATTCCTTTTGAATGTGTAATTGTTTGAAAAGGGAGGTGATTTACCTATCTTATAAATTACCCCTCTTTTCTACCCATTATAAATTTTGGTGATCCTGACTTGTAATATTTCAAATATGATTTTGTATCTAAATCTCCTTGTATGCATTACATTAGATCATATATTTATCACATTGTATGCATCTTGATCTAAAGGTTCACCTCATTATACATTTTGGTGAACCTGGATCCTCTTACATACTTTTGATTTGGTAGTTAGATCCTCTTTGCATGATAGTTAGATCTAGATCAACTTTGCATTCTTTACATTGCATCTTTACATTTGATGGTTAGATGTGCTTTTCATTAAACAAATTACTATTTTGTTTAAATTGAATTGCATGTCTCTTTTAAACCTTGTCATGCATTTAGATCTATCTTTATTTCATTCCCTTGTGCATGAGTGTTATCACCTTGAGTCCTACTTATAACATTCTAGTTAGGAGATGCTATAGACTTATGAGTTCCTTTAATCCTAAGTCCTCTTTTTTTCCTAGGAATATTGATGAGACCAACATACATCCTAATGACATTGATCTTATCATTGAAAACAACTCTTTCCATTCTTCCCATGATTAAGATGAGGCCTTGGGGGTCCCACCTATGCAATTTGAAAAACTTTCCTATGACTTTGAGAAATGGTTAGGACAAGAGAACTCTAATCCTAAGTTCATATGATCTAAATTAAGAAATCAGATTACAATACCTAGTGTGATACCTACAGTATTGTTAAGTTTAATGTAAAAACCAACAAGATTGCAAGCCAAAAAAAAGTGATCCATTCTATTTGAAATTTGATTTTATACAAATATGATGGATCCCAAGGGTCACTAGAACCCCTTGGAAATGAAATGAAGGGTCCTCATAATGTTTATTACAAATAAACTATCAAAAACTATCAAAAAACTATATATAAAAATAGGTCCACTTGGAGAAGGCATAGCTTTCTAGTCGTAGCTCCGAATTGTGAACCGTTTACTCTGTTTGAAAGGTCTTCAATAAATATCAAACCAAAAATCAAGGAGGTCACACCAAGGTGAGCCCTTCCCAAGGCGTCCAACCTTGAAATGTCCTGAAGACCTTCAAATTTGCACTTTACTAAAACATAGAAAATACTAAAAAATTAGATTTTAGTATTTTCCCAATTCCATCTTGATCATTCCTCCCCCCTTGAGAGGAAATGGACCCCATTTCACTAATCTAATTCAACATATGAGGAAATTGTTCTTCAATTTGTCCCTTAGTTAACCACTTGCCTTGATGAGAATGTTGACCAACTCGAACCACCTGATAAAGAGGAATGTTCTGATTTCTCAAAGTCTTTATAATGACTTCAGTAACATGGTCACACTGGATTGGAGCAATAGTAGATGGATTTAACTCTACAGCTTTTGTTGTGTTCAGTAGCTTCGGAAATGTCCAACAAAGGAGAAAAATAGGGTCTCAACAATTCCACATTGAAAACTGGATGCAGTCCCAAAAAGGATGGAAATTAAGTTCACAAGAATTCTCACTAACTTGTTTCACAATAGTATATGGGCCATAACAAAGAGGAAAAATCTTCCTATTTGGTCCATTCAGGCACTCTTTCTGAAGATCTAACCATTATACCTTTTCACCAATCTGAAACTGATGAGGATTTCTATGTTTATCATGCCTTTCCTTATACTTCTAATTCCTCTACTCCAAAATCTCATGAACTTGTTGTTGTAGGTGTCTAATGTTATCAATGTTTTTTTCTACTTTATCTACCTCCTTGTCAACATTCAATGGACTATTATATTGAATAATTGATAGTGCTAAATCCATAGGTGCCAATGGCTGATACCCAAGACAAACCTCAAATGGATTGTGCCCTATAGTACTATGGAGTGCATAGTTGTAGCTATGTTGTACATAGGGTAAGCTTTCATACCATGTGTGAGGATGTTTTGAATTATATATCCATAAGATATGAATGATCATTTGATTCACCACTTCTATCTGCCCATCTGTTTGGGGATGGAATGATGTGGACTTTGTCAACTTAGTGTCCATTTTAGCCCATAGTACAGACCAAAAATTGTTGAACCTGTTATCCCTACAAAAAATAATGCTTTTTGGAAAACCAAAATTAACCCAAACATGTTCAAAAAATAGCTTGGCAGTCTCTTATGCAGAAATCATCTTTTTACATGCCACCATGATAGCCATTTTAGAAAACCTATCTACTACAACATATACACAATCATGCCCCCACCTAGTAGTTGGAAGCCTAGACATAAAATCCATTAAAACAGATTGGCATGGCTTATCAGGAATTGGTAACGGTAAATATAGACCCAACTTAAGGTTTTTTGGCTTTGCAATTGCATAGGGTTCACAAGCTTGTATTTATGAAATGATATCCTGGTTCATTTTTGGCCAATAGAAATACTTTTGAAGGATAGTAGTAGTCTTACCAATACCAAAATGCCCTGCAACATGACTATAGTGAGATTTCCATATAATTTTCTTCCATTCCTCAGTGAGTACACATATATGACCATCATGGAAAAGCAACCCATCCTGCAAGTGAAAATATCAGAAATAGACTTTCCTTCTACAAAATTACTATAGATGTTAGAAAAATCAGGGTCGGTACCATATAGTTGTTCCCAAGTGGATGATTGATGACCAAATGAATCCAACACCATTATCAAACCTACAATTGGAGGCCTACTCAAACAATCTTCCACTTTTTTATTGCTTCTTTTTTTATGACAAATGTTGAGGTGAAATTATTGTAGATAATTTGACCACCTTTGATGTCTATCATCCTGCAGCTTCCCTTGTGTTTGCAATAATTGAAGTGGTTTACAGTCTATATGTATAACAGTTTCCTTTCCCAGTATATAATATTTCCATTATTTTTAGGTCTGAACAATAGCATACAACTCCTTGTCATAGGTGGGGTACCTGTGTTAGAAATAGGGAATACTGAGAGGGGGGGGTGAATCAGTATTCTACAAAATTTTACTTTTTCCCAATTATGGATATAACAGATTATCTTTATGCTTGCATAACAGAGTAAACTAAAGAACATGCATAATAATAAATCAAATGAACTCATAACACATTATTTGTTCTCGAGGAAACCCTGGTGGGGATGGTACCCACAAAGATCCACTAATCAAAAGTATCCTATTAAGGATGTTGACCCTGTTAGGAGCCTATTACATACATATAGTGTCTCAATCCTGATTAAGGGACTCTAGGCCTTGTTATAAGCCTCAACCCTGCTAAGAGTTGGTAGTACAAAATGGAATGATTACAAGATGAGCCCACTACCCAAACATGTAATGTACAATAATTCTAGATTACAAAAATAGGGCAAGGTACATAACCTTATACAGCTCGCTTGTCTTTCACAACTTCACATCAATATCTTTCACAGACATATGTTCTATTTCACTTCCTTTTTTTATCAATATCATCCTTTTCATCCTTCTTCTTACATTACATATGTCTTACATTTGTATAAGTTATTAGGAATAATAACTTTTACAGTCGGCTTTACTAAACATAAAGCACTTTACAAAATACATTTTAGTATGTGCTACCCAAGGGTTAACATCTAGGATGTCATCCCTTCATATGATTAAGACATTATTTTGATAAACAAAATAATCCCTTAACTGTTTACCAATTATGTCTTCTATTATGTCCTATTGGCTTTAACATTGTCTCTGGCAACACTACAATAACTTCTTCCGTACATGTCGTACAGACTTGCGCTCTTAGGTAAGTCTTCAATATGCATCATAGTATCCATGTTCAAGTACACAAGCATTGAACTTACTTCTATCGATGTCACCAATCAAAATTATCTCTGGTTACATTGGGAAAATATTTCTTACACTTAGATAATTTTTCTCTGCGCTCTATCATACTTGCTCTCTGTCATAAGCAGTCTTCATGTAGATCATATGTTTCCATAATGACAACATCTAGATATCTAACTCAGCCAAATTTCCAACAATCTCCCCCTTTGTCATTGCTGGCAACATATGAGAAAATTGGCTAAGTCTCAAAAAATTTCAAAACTCAAAAATTGTGGCCATAGCAAAAATTATATCTTCACTATCCTTATAACTCCATATATCTTATCTATCATCTATAGTCCCCCCAGGAATATACTTCCTTATCATATATATATCAATTTTCTAGTATCACTCCCCCTTTGACAATAATGACAAAAAAGGGTGCCAAAACTGTGTTCTTAAAATTGTTTACCTTGATTCAAAATTGCAGAGCCGGTAGGCTTGCAACACAATCTGCAAAGTTCACTTTTATGCTCTCTATTTCTTTCTCCCATGCCTTCTTAATGGTGTCTGCAACACTGAGTAGTGCACACAAACCATAAGATGCGATCTCACATGCTCGGAGATTTGCAAAGTTAAACTTCTCATAAGATGTCTTTGATGAAAGACATTCTTCCAACTGTCCTTCAACTATGCTAATCTTTACTAAAATGTGCTCTCTTAAAAGAGCAAATCTTTTCAATTTCCTATCTTTTTCATCATTAAGAATCCTTATTTCATCATTCATTTTACCAATTCTTTTCTCAATATCCAGTATCTTTACATTAGGGTTGGATAATAGATTTACTTTTGACTGAAGTTTAGCCTCTTTTGCTCTTATCTTCTCAGTCACTTCTGATACATGGTTGTCTTTATTTGTACACTGTATATACAAAGCTTTTCCTCTGTCCAAATTCCTTCTCAAATCTTTTATTCACACATCCAAATTATTGATATCATTCCTGATATTTTGACTTATATCAAGAAACATTTTGGCCTCATAGGCTGCATGAACCTTCATTGTAGCAATATCTGATAAATTTGTGAATTCATTATCAAATGCCTTCATCACTTCTCTAGCTTTAATTTGTGGATTTGTCTCTGTTACTTGACTGGTCACAACACTCTGTAATTTCCCTATTACTTCCTACAGTAATCCTTCAAGGCTTTTCACCTTCTTTTTCTTTCCAATTATCTTGTTTAGGGATGAGATCAACTCCATTTGATCATCATCCTCAACTTCTTTTCCAATATCAAAAAAAATAGATTCAATCTATGCTTTCTTTGCTGCAATCTCAAGGGTAGGAATGATTTCCACTTTGCTTGGAGTTTCTTTCTATCCTTGAATCTCTGTATTAACTTGAATTTTTGTTTGTTTCTCTTCTTCTTTCCTTATTTCCTTTCTTTCTTCTTCAATCGACATGTCCTTCTCTTCCAAAGTTGAATTGTTAACAATGTTCTCTAGGTTACTAAAAGGATTGTCATCAGTGTTCAATGTGATATTGATTCCTTCCACATTCATTGATTCATGTTCAATGTTAATTGATGGTGGTGGAGAGGGACTTTTTTGATGCTCAGCTTCCATAGCTTGTTTTGCTGCACTAGACTGCTTTCCAACACATCTTCAATGTTAATTGATGGTGGTGGAGAGGGACTCTTTTGATGCTCAGCTTCCATAGCTTGTTCTACTGCACTAGACTACTTTCCAACACTTGATGTCATTACCTTCACAACTGCATGCTCATTTTCCTTATTAATTTCCTCATAATTACATCACATTATTAGAATTGTTCTCCTTTTTTTCCTTATAAGTGTACCAAGTTCTTTCATGATTTCTTTAAAGTGGTCTTCATCTCTGATGTCACAGATCTTTCTTACAAAGTTCTCTTTGATTTTGTTATCTTCTTCAGCTGCTCTCTTCTTCCTGTTAACCAATTTCTCAAATAAATCACCAAGTATCTTTCCTTGAATTGCATCAAATTTCTTGTCTGCTAGGATCATATGTCTCACAACTATATTCTCCAAATTTAATCTCTCAGAATAGTTATAGAGCTCATAATACTTGTTCATCTTTGAAAAATCTCCATCATTGATGATTTGTTCATTTACTTTCTCAATCTTAGGCTTCCACTTCTTCTTCTTAACTTTTGTATCCTCGTCATCTTTAATTTCTACTACTTTCCTTTGTACTGGGGCAACTATTGTCTTATGTCTCTTACCTGGTCCAATAGCTATTTCTTTCACTCTTTTCCCTAGTGGAGTGGAGGAGGATCTTTTAGACTTTCTTATTTCTTGTTCCTTCTCAACTTTCTCCACTTTTACTACATGCTACAAATTTCAAGTCTCATCTGCAACTGCTGATAGGGGTGGAATAGACAAAAGTTCCTTTTGTCCAATATCTCTTAGTGCTATTGCTATATTTTTTGCAATTACAAATTCATGTTATGTCATACCTATGTCCTTTAGAATTTTCTTTATAGTGTTTTCCACTCTCTTCTTAGATAGCTTTTCTTCTTGAATAGACTTTGTGGAGTTGAAATTCTCCTCATAAGTCCCAAATATGTTTCTATGTACATCCAACTTACATTTCAACAATCTATTTACATATTCTTCTGCTTCAACTTCAGAAATTTCATAACCAAGAGGGTCTATGAATTCTACTCTAGGTTCTACTACTTCAATGAATGTAAAGTCAGTGTCAACCATAAAGCATACTTCATTCTTATATTTCTCAACAATAGCTTGTGGAATTCTTGATCTGTTCTTCATCAAGTTCATAATTATTTTTATTACCAAAGTTGCACTCTCATTGACTTTGTCTATAGGGTGTCTCCTATATACTATGTTGATTATTTCCATTGTGATCCTGTTATCATTCCAATCTTCACCAATAGTGTATGGAAATCTTCTTAACAAATGGAAAAACATATAAGTGATCAGGGATGAGAATCTAAATTGAGAGTTCTTTGTCTTCTTAATATTTTCTAGGTTCTCAAATAACTGAATCCTCAAAATTTCACACATATCCACTTGCACTTTATCAACACACATTAAATAAGTTGCATGAACCATACCAGTTGCCATATCATCTTCTCTAGAGTTAGCAAAAAACTTAGATGTTAAGATCTTGCATACATATCTAACATCATCTTGTTGAATCTTACTAATCATTATTCCTCTAACATTGTAGGATGACTTAGTATTATCCAGTACTATTTTTCTCATGTTTTTCTCATTTAATGGTATAACTCTAGATTTTGACAAACAAGTTATATCATGGATTAGGTATGTTGTTATATCAATCACTATGTCATGTAACCAAAACTTCCCATTATGAATTCTGCTCAAAATTATCTTGGTGCATTCTTCATCATCAAATTCATATTGTAGAGAATACTTTATGATTTCGTTATCTTTCAAATGTTCAAACCCTACTTCAATGACATATCTTGATTATAAAGCTTCTCATATTCCTTAGTAAAATCACTCTCATTGAGGGTTTCAAGTTTGCATCCCAAATAGCTTCTAACATTCTCTAAATGTAAAACTCCATCTGGTACGGATGATAATGTTAATGCAGGGTCTTCCTCCAAGGGGTCTATCGGTTCCCTTTTAATCTTAGGTCTAATCTTATCTATTATATTGTGAACCAATGAAACATCCATATCTTCTGCAAATTCTCTAACTGACTGATAGATTTGCTTAGTAAAATACCTCAATTTCATGATTTAGGGCTTTGCATAGATCCAGTACAAAGTTCTTTCACCAAGTCCTTGCAAACTACTTTCAATCACTGCTATTTCGATCTCCTTAACACTTGTATTTAACACTTGTATTCACCTTACTGATCAAACAATATTGATCATAAGATTTTAACCTTTCAATCTCACAAGATTCTAACATTGCATTTAATTCTTTTGCCACTTCTTTCCAAAAAGTTATTCCTGCTTTCCTGCAAAATTAAAAACTTCTTGCGAACTCACATAACTTCATATTAGCTCATGCGCTCTTAACCATAGCATCATTACATCATATACTACCTTATATTAACTGCGCAAGACTCAATTCATCCTATACTAACTTCTACACTATCCTAAGTTCCTATTCTAATGCATTCTTTATGAATTAAGTACTTTGAGATGGGTTAGGAAGAGATTCACTCTTACTATTGGATACTTCACCTTTTTGATTACTTTCAGTGCTGAATGTGTCTCCTTGATCTGTGGCTTTAACAAACTTCACTTCTTCTGAATTACTACAACAACCTCTTTGATTGTTGATTGCATTCTCATTTCTCCTTGTATGACTTCTAGGATTAGGGTTTCTCATATTGTTCATTCTGCAAAACCTTGTTGTATGAACAAATTTGTTGCATATCTGACAAACTACTCCATTGTTTCCATATCTCAGTCCAGTCTGGTTAATTTGTGATCTGCAATTCCTGGTAATGTGTCCAACCTTGTTGCATCTATAACATACTACTCCATTTGTTCTATTCATATCTTCATTAGGTTTCTTATCTGCATGGTTAGTATCTCTAAACATTCTACTACTACTATTCTCATTAAATTTAGGATTCCTACATTCAATAGCTCTATGTCCAAAACCATGACAATTATAACAATAACCATTAAGAGGTTTAAATTGCTTACTAGTATAATCTTTCTTCATATGACCAAAACTGTTACATGTAAAACATCTACCTTTAAATTCTTTATGCATACCTTTAGGTGATTCTTCTTGTTTAGGTGGTTCTTCTTCTTTAGGTGTATCCTCAGATTTGTTAGCTTCATCAGATTTCTTTTCTTCTATGTTTTCAGAAACTTTTAGATTTGGTTCCTTACTTTCTTCACTTACCTTAGATGAGTTAAATCCAAGACCAGTTTTATCATAGAATGGCTTCTGATAAGACATTTGTTCATTAATCTTCTCACTAGTGGAATATAGTCTCTCAAGTTGTTGCTTAGACTGAGTCAGTTCACCTTTGACAATTGCATTATAATTTTCAAGTTCAGCATACTGCAATTTTGTTTTCCCAAGTTCAGATGTCACTTTACAAAGTTTAGATTTCAGATCTTCTTTCTTAGATTTCATATTTTCATTCTCAGATTTCATATTTGCTTCATTCTTGTTGTTTCCATCTTTCAAACTCAATTTCAGATTTACTATCTTTAATTCATGTTTAAGGATCTCATTTTCTTTTTCCATATTATTATCACAATCTTCAATTTGAATTGTAGATTCTTTCTCTATTTTTAGTTCTTCCAGCTTCTTTTTTAGCTTCCCAATGAGATTCTTTGCATCATCATATTTTCCTTTCAAAGTATCTCTTTCTTCAGTAAGTATATCAATATGTTCAAGAGCCTCTTCAAGATTCTTCTGTAGCTGATCCATATCCATAGAGATCTTACTCAAGCTACTAGGCTTTTTCTGAATGATTATTTTTTGAGTAACTAAGCTCTGATACCAATTTTTAGAAATAGGGAATACTGAGGGGGGGGGTGAATCAGTATTCTACAAACTTTTACTTTTGCCCAATTATGGATATAACAGATTATATTTATGCTTGCATAAAAGAATAAACTAAAGAACATGCATAACAGTAAAGAAAATGAACTCATAACACATTATTTTCTCTCAAGGAAACCCTGGCCAAGGGAAAACCCTGGTGGGGATGGCACCCACAAAGATCCACTAATCAAAAGTATCCTATTAAGGATGTTGACCCTATTAGGAGCATGTTACATACATATAGTGTCTCAGTGCTGATTAAGGAACTCTAGGCCTTGTTATAAGCCTCAACCCTGCTAAGAGTTGGTAGTACAAAATGGAATGATTACAAGATGAGCCCACTTCCCAAACATGTAATGTACAATAATTCCAGATTATAAAAATAGGGCAAGGTACATAACCTTATACTACTCACTTTTCTTTCACAACTTCACATCAATATCTTTCACATACATATGTTCGCTTTCACTTCCTTTTTTTAATCAATATTATCCTTTTCATCCTTCTTCTTCACATTACATATGTCTTACATTTATACAAGTTATTAGGAATAATAACTTTTACAGTCAGCTTTACTAAACATAAAGCACTTTACAAAATACATTTTACTATGCGCTGCCCAAGGGTTAACATCTAGGATGTCATCCCTTCATATGATTAAGACATTATTTTGATAAACAAAATAACCCCTTAACTATTTACCAATTTTGTCTTCTATTCTATCATGTTGGCTTTAACACTATCTCTGGCAATGCTACAATAACTTCTTTCGTACATGATGTACAAACTTGCTCTCTCAGGTGAGTCTTCAATATGCATCATAGTATCCATGTTCAAGTGTGCAAGCACTGGACTTACTTCTATCAACATCACCAATCAAAACTATCTCTGGTTACACTAGGAAAATACTGCTTACACAGACAATTTTGCTTTGTGCTCTGTCATACTTGCTCTCTGTCATATGTGGTCTTCATGTAGATCATATGTTTCCATAATGACAACATCTAGATATCTAACTCAGCCAAATTTCCAACAAATTGTGTACTGTATCAAAAAAAGTTTCACTATGATAGGCAATGGGATGTCCATGTTGCATGAGTACCGCACCAAGAGTGTAATCAGATGCATCTATTTCTATTTTGAATAATTGTTGCAGATTTGGGAGGACCAATACTAGTGTTGAACATAATATTTTCTTTAACTCCTCAAATGCTTATTTCTTTTCCTCTGTCCACTGAATTTTTGCTTGTGATCCATCCCTTAGTGATTGATTAAGAGGCCATAATATATGTGAGAAACCAAAAAAAAATTGTGATAGAAGTTGGCTAAGCCCAAGAATCTGTGAAAGTGTTAGGATATGGCCAATCTCTGATTATTTAAATCTTTGTTGGGTCAACATGAACACCCTCAGTATCAATGATATTCCCTCAGTATTGAGTGCTCTGCATACCAAAAGAGCACTTCTCAATGTTGGCATAAAGTTTGTGTTTTTGTAGAGTTGAAAACACTTGTTCAACATGTTGCAAATGCTCAGACCAAGTCTTGCTAAAGATGAGTATGTCATCCAAATAAACAAACACAAAATAATCAATGAATGATATAAGCACATCATTCATCAACCTCATAAATGTGGTTGGGGTATTTTTTAGGCCAAAAGGCATGACCAACCATTCAAACAAGCCTTCCTTAGCTTTAAATGTAGTCTTCCACACATCTACTACATCAATTTTTACTTAGCGGTATCCATATTTCAAGTCAATTTTTTAAAATAAATTATCCCCCCTAAGTTGATCCAACAAATCATCAATCTAAGGGATTTGATATCTATTTTTTAAGAGATTTTGTTCAATGTCCTATAATAAATACAAAGTATCCATGTCCCAACTTTGTTTTTAGCAAGGACAATTAGACTACCATATGGTGAAGTACTTGGATGAATGGGTCCTTTTTGAATCAACTCTTTAATTTGTCTCTTGATTTCATCATTTTCCAAAACTAACCTCCTATATTGGCTCAAGTGGTAGTGGTGTTCTTGGGATTAAATCAATAGAGTGCTTGACTTGATAGTGTGTTGGAACTCCCACTGGTGGTTTAAACACACTATGATAATCTTTCAAAATTTTATCCATCTAATTTTGTTGATTTTTTGTTATGGTTACCTTAGCATGCGTATTAAGGACAACTGACTTTATTTGTTTAGGGAAAATTATGAGTAGAACAAAAGGTCTAGTTTGAGAAATCAAGTATTTACATTGTTTAGCACTAATTAAAGAAGCATTTTGTGTTGGAAATACCTCTAGTATTCGATACTTCTTCCCACCAAGCTTAATTGTAACACTATGTGGCCTAGACTCATACAACCCATGCCTCTAATACATGTATGTCTACCCCAGAAAGACATCACATACATCTAGCAGTTCCATATCACATATAACTTCATCCTTGAAAGGCTTAATTAAATATGAAAGATGACATTGTTGATTTATTTGAATATATTGTTCCTCATTTACCCATCCCATAGATTATGGTTGTGGGTGTCTTGTCACTTTCAAATTTAATCTTTTGACTATCTCTCTAGAGACTAAATTATTTTGACTCCCACTATCAACAATAAAATGCAGAGGCTTTCCATCAACCCACATCTGTGAATGAAAAATTCTATCTTCATCTTCATGAGGCAATACTTTAGCAATTGCAACTATGGCATATAGGTTTTCTTCTATGACATAATCATTCTCCTTTTTCTCAAAAGTATCTATTGGTGATGATTTAGGTTCAGCTTCCTCTCCTCATATTTATGTCATCAGATTTTTAATACTTCGACAATCCTTTGTATTATGGGTTGGGGACTTATACATTTCACACCACATGCATGTATATGCTTGTGTCTTTTTATTAGTCCACCATGTGTTCTTCGGTGAATTTGAATGAGGTTCCTTGGTCACTTGTTTTCCTACAAATGTATTGCCACCTTCAACCCTTGGCTTAGTATTTTCAAAGTAGTCCCTCTTCCCTTTGTGCTTGAATTTATTTTTCAATTTTTCTAGCATATTTATAGGTAGTTACCAATGTCTCAATATTCAAAAATTCCATCTATGTTTGAATATACCTGTGAAGTCCACTACGATATTTTAGAATTCAATACTTTTCTGAATCCTCAATACCAAGTTTTGTTGAAAGTGAATGGAATGTATTGGTGTAATCTTGCATAGATTGGTCCCTCTTCTATCAAAGCAACTGTTATTCTATGTATTTTTGTTCATATACATCATCAGTAATGTATGCTTCTTTTATGTATTCCACAAATTCACCCCATGTGGTCTTCTTATCAAGAGATATTTCAAAGCCTTCTTCAAAAGGTAATTCTTATTTTTTATTTGCTAATTTGGTTTCCCATGATAATTTCACATGGGTTTCAACTTTGAGGAGGGAAAATGTTATTTTTTCTGCATTTGAGAAATTATTTATAGAGAAGTATCTATCCAATTTTGATAACCAGTTATCAACAACTTTAGCATCGACTTTTCCTTTGAAATTTGGGATGTCAAAATTGACCCGCACTTTGAAAGGGGTATTTCCATGAAATGATGTTCCTGATAAAGAGATTTTTTATTTTTTAGAAGGTGTGAAACTTGAATCATCATCTCCTCTCATTTCTTATTTAAATCCTCTTCCACCAACTACTTAATAGCATCGTCTGACATCTTTGATCATGTGCATCTCAAAGGTGGATATTTTGATAAATCTTGTGTATCCAATCCTAATCTTTGGTAGGAAGACCTTGTGTAAATTGGCATAAAGGATTGTTCCAACTTTGATACCACCACTAGTACATTTTGCACCATTTTTTGACGCAATATTGGTTGAAGTTTCTACCCAACATAGTCAAATAGTCGACCAACTGGTTCGTCACTATTATTTGCATCGAAATATCGACCCATACCTGAAACCATCGAATGATCGACTCCCATATTAGTCAAAAAATAGGGCAATCTAGGCCAAAAATAACATTGGCATGTGTTCATGTATTGGTCGATCATTCGACCAATATAAATTAATATTGGTCAAAAACTTTGGTTGCTCCGACCAGGATGTCAAACTCACGATGGTCATATTTTGACCACAGTCAATCAAAATATTTAGCGGCTCCGACCAGGATGCCAAACCTACGATGCCACATTTTGACACAGAATGGTCAATTTTATGCCAGAGTTTCAACGTGGGTGGGTTGAAATTTTGACAAAACGTGTAGTGTTTAAAAAAAAATTGAAGATAAATATCCAAACTAATCACCAATGGCATCCTGATTGGTGATTAGTCTAGATATTTGTCTTCAGGTGTCCACACTCATTCTATTGCTTATTGCCAGTGGGTCCCTGCTCATTCGGTTTTCTAGACTTCTTTGGGCTCTAGCAATCCATCTGCTCTGCTCTGCATGAAACTGTGGGTTTTTTCATTTTGTTTGAACTATTTGAGAGATAAGCTCTGACTGGTGATCCATGAATTGGTAGAGCTTCCTCTTAGATGCCCACAACTCTTCAAATCTATTGGTGTGAAGCCCCCAAAGGGTATTCTAATCTATGGCTTCCTGGTTTTGGGAAAACTTTAATTACTAAGTAAGTGGCAAATGAAACCGTGGCCTTCTTTTTCTGTATCAATGGACCTAAGATCATGTCAAAGTTGGCTGGAGAAAGTGAAAGCAATCTCTGGAAGGCTTTTGAGGAGGCTTAGAAGAATGCCTCGTCCATTATATTTATTGATGAGATATTACAGAGATTTGTCAGCGGGCTTGCAAGTATGCTATTAGAGAAAATATTGAGAAGGTGAGTTTCAATTGTGGTGGCTTTTGCAAACTAGATTTGGTTATGAATTTATTAATGGTTTTTTTTTAACTGGTTTGTTAGAATTTTACATTTTTTTATTCAATTTTCCTCAACTTGTATCTTATTTTTTCAATTTGTCATGTTCTCTTTCCTCTACACTTTTACAAGATAATATTGAACGTGAAAGAAAAAGAAGTGAGAACCCCGAGGTAATGGATGAGGATGATAGTGCTGAGGTAGCTGAAAGAAAGGCTTCTCATTTTGAGGAGTCAATGAAATATGCTCGAAGAAGTGTTAGTGATGCTGATATTTGCACAAACACTACAACAATCTCGAGGCTTTGGTTCTGAATTTTGATTTCTTGGTGCTTCTGTTGGTGCTTTGGATGTATTTGCTACAACAAATAATAAAGATGATGATGACTTATATAGTTAGGAAACTTAGTACACAATTGTCATCTTAATGAAGTGACAAATGTTTCTGTTCTAGCTGAGGACTTACTAACTTGTAAGTCTTTAGAGAAATATTAACTGTGGCAAGGAAATTTAGCTATGGAAACTTTTTCTCAAGTGGTAGATAATGCTATGAAAACCTTGCTTTTAAAAAAAAAATCTTGCTGGAAAATATTCTATACTAAATCAATTCTACAACAAAGAAAGTCTAGTTCAACTAATTCTGACTAGTGATTCATGAATTGGTAGAGCTTCCTCTTGGACACCCACAAATCTTCAAATCTATTGGTGTGAAGCCCCCAAAGGGTATTATGCTCTATGAGCCTCCTAGTTTTGGGAAAACTTTAATTACTAGGGCAGTGGCAAATGAAACTGGTGCCTTCTTTTTCTGTATCAATGGACTTGAGATCATGTCAAAGTTGGTTGGAGAAAGTGAAAGCAATCTCTGAAAAGCTTTTGAGCAGTCTGAGAAGAATGCCCCATCCATTATATTTATTGATGAGATATTACAGAGATTTGTCAGTGGGCTCTAGCAATCCATCTACTTTGCTCTACGTGAAACTATGGGTTTTTTCATTTTATTTGAACTATTTGAGAGATAGGCTCTGACTGGTGATGCATAATTGGTTTGCATGTTTGCAGCGTGGAAGTAGTGTTGGGGATGCTAGTGGTGCTACGGACAGAGTCCTTAACCATGAAGATGGATGGTATGACAACCAAGAAAATATTTTTCATTATACCTAATGGCATTGGCCTATCATACCCAAGGATTCAATCGAGCCGATATTATAGAGATTTTTCAGCGAGCTTGCAAGTATGCTATTAGAGAAAATATTGAGAAGGTGAGTTTCAATTGTGGTGGCTTTTGCAAACTAGATTTGGTTATGAATTTCTTAATGGTTTTTTTTAACTGGTTTTTTAGAATTTTACATTTTTTGATTAAATTTTCCTCAACTTGTATCTTATTATTTCAATTTTTCATGTTCTCTTTTCTCTGTACTTTTACAAGATATTGAACGTGAAAGAAAAAGAAGTGAGAACCTCAAGGCAATGGATGAGGATGATAGTGATGAGGTAGCTGAAATAAAGGATGCTCATTTTGAGGAGTCAATGAAATATGCCCGAAAAGTGTCAAGTCCCCAGTCTAGGCTTTATTTGTAGATTTTTTATCTCAATATTAAAAGAATTAATTTAGTTAAATAAAGCTTTATGTTCCGAACACAATGACAACTAGGATGTGAATTTAATCTTTTTGACAACTAAAGAGTCAAAAAAGATAACAGATGGTTCAATATAACCTACAACTTTGTCCATGTATGAGTTGAAATCTAAAATTTATGGTATGAAGACCTACAACTTGCAGCTAAGAATATGATACTGAATAATTATGACTTATTTTAAAATTTCAGGAAAACTTAACCATTTCTGTAGTGATTACTTAAAAAAAAGTATACATGATCGATGACTCAATATTTGTAACCTCTTAGAAACTTTTCCTTTCCACTTCAATATCTTTCCTTGTGTTGGGTATATTCTTAGTTTTCTGAGGGTTTTGTTCAAATTTTGGTTTAATCTCCCTACAAGTGTTTTTATCTGGTCAAGGGTTCTTAATATTCATCAAAATTGCTATAACCAAGTTCGAAAATCCTTGCCTTAGGACTTGTCCTTTTAGAAAATCTTGCTCATTCGTATAAACCCTTAAGTTGACCCTAGTTTCTTATGTTTCATTGTTACTTTTTTGCCACTTAGGTGTTTAGACAATGCATTGACTTAGCGAACAAAGTGTTCACTAAATCGTGTAGTCTTTGTTTCATACTAGTATGTTATTCGGTGAACTGGAAAATGTGTTAAACCAATGTTAAGTGTCACCTTAGTTGCCAAGTCTCCAAGTCTTCTCGCAGTTACTTCAACCTTTGTGCGAATCAGCGAGTGTGTTGTCTCCTGTTCACTTAATATCTGGTGGTCTCATGTAAACTCTCAACAACCTAGCGTGATGGTGTTCCCTTATTCTCAAAATCGGGCAGCTAAGGATTGTATCACTCAGTGATTTAGCGAGCACCGTTGATCATCTGTAAGATCAGTGGTCATGTTTCAATCTCAAAATGTTTCGGTCTTACACTTAGTGTTTTGGCGATTCGGTGACTGGAATGTAAGCATCAGTGTCCTCTAAATTTGGTGGCTCTGATAGTTTGGCATGATGAATTTAGCAAAGATAGTTCTCCCTTTTGTTCGCATATTCTCGTAATAAGTTGGCAGGGTTTCTAATGTTCTGGCGATTGGGGGAACAAAGTAGTCGCAATTTCTCTTAAAAGGTTGGGTAAGGCTAGAAGCATTCAGCGAATGGGCGAAACAAGTAATCAGGGAAAGTATTAAGCCTTCAGTCACTTAATCGCATGATAGAATGGTCAGTGTTTAAAGTATTGGGTGATTCAACAAACTCTTTGTTCATTGAGTCTCGTAATCAAGAGGTAATTGTCTTCTTGACTCGGTGAATAAATGAGGGTCGTTGATTATGTCTATGATCAATGGTTGAATCAAAGTCGCAGTTTAATGCGGGCAGTCCAAAAAGAATTCAGCAATTTAGAGAGGAAAGTTTACTCGCTAGTTCGCACATTAAACATGCAGTTAAGTTTCCATTTTAGCGAATGAGCGAAGTTGTCAGTCGCCAAGTCTCAAAATAAATTGGTAGTCAACCAGGACATCCAGCGAATAAAAGATAGCCTTTGTCACTAATTCTTTGAATAAGTGACTATGGTCAAGTGTTTAGGCTATGTTCGTTGGTTCCCTGAATGGAGCTTGAGTTAAGAAATTCATTTCATGAATGAGAAAAGTCATCAGTCGCTAGTTCTCTAAATGTGAGCTAGGGTTAACTTTTCATTCAATGATCATGAGAACCTGCAGTCGCTGGTTCGCTGAATGGGCCCAGTTAGAGAAAATAATAAAGAAAAGGCTTGAGACTGTTGTTACATGGATAAAGTACACTGTCGAGTTGGAGAGAAAGAAATTAGCCATCCAATTACTTTTAAAGGAGGATTTCATGACGTAAATAGGGTTTAAAGTACAGAGCTATAATCATTGCCTTTTGCCTTGTTTTTAAATTTTTAAATATATCTGTCAACATCCCGGCACCGGCTAACTCTGATTTGAAAATTGGTGATATGTGAAATTGAATGCGGATGTAAATAAAGATGGATTTGCAATGATTTTGGTAGCTATACACATCTGATTTGCATCGATAAATAAGCTAACTCATTTTTTTATGTGCTCGACATCAGTTCAAGAGATTTGTGTTTTCTGGAACAATCTTTGAGCACCAAGAAAATCAAGTTTGTAGAAGTTGAGGGTAATTGTGAAGAAGAAATGAGTCAACCAGAGCCGTGTATGACTTCTTCTAGTGGTGAAGCTAAAGCCAAGGGTGGTGAAGACAAGAGAAAGCCAAATTATTCAGACAAGTTCATGAAGTTGTTGCCTGGTTCTAGCCAAAACAAGAGAGCTCCTGGTGATATCTTTGAAGATGTTCTAGGTCATTGCAGAGATCCTGTCATACCAAATAGCTCAAGTTATACAATTTTCAATTTCTTTTATGGAAATAGAGGTAAGCATGTTCCTGTTTGTAATGGTTGGGCTTTGGGTTTGGGGAAACTGGTTGTCCCTGATGTATTCTTAGATGTAGATTTAATTGTTGCTTTAGCTCAGTGTTATGACCCTATCTCCAAAACAATTAGGAAAGAGGACCAGTCACCTTTGGTTACTCTATTGAAATTATGAAAACCTTTAGTTTTTATACGTCTTCCTCTATTGAAATTGACTTGAGCCAAGAAAGAGAGAGGTACAAAAATAATATAGGGTCAATAAAGGACCAGATGATGAAGCATATCCCAAAACAAGATAAATATATAGCTCCCCTCCCTGGTAGCATGAATGCCCCTTACTAGTTTAAATCCCTCCATCACTACATGAGGCAGACTTGCTATGGGTTGTGTAGAGTTTTGGGAATAGATGGGGATGCAGAACTCTTGCCAGCTGATCTTTTGATGATGATCTTAGATGTCCAGAATCCCCTAGTGAATACAGATTATGATTACATCCAGTATATAATTGATAGAATGCATGAAGGGTTGATATCGGTTAAAGAAAGTAAGAATCCCATTAAGTTCATGCATTGTTCAATGTTGATGCACTTAATTTTGTTTTTCAACATCAATAGCTTTGATTTGAAAATGTTGAAACCAAGGTTCACTTTCAAAGGCCAGCATAACCCAGTGCAGCTGTGGGTGAGGAAATGGAATTCTACTTCAAATGAGGGTGACTTCTGTGTTTTGTAGAATTTCATTATTTTTCCAATTATAAACATGCTAGGCATCAATGTTACAAGGATATCACTGAGGATCCTTAAACTCCTAAGACCTCAGTAGTTTGAGAACAAATGGGAGGGAAACCATAATTGGGGTGACTTCCACTTTGGGGAGAATTCTACAATTTTAAGAGTCTATGGTTGTCCCCAACCCTAGCATTTGTTACCAAAATTTGTGCCACCAAAAGTTGCCACTTTGGAATTCATCTGGTAGTTGATGTGAACAGATAGAGAACTTTTGGCCCCTCATAAGAAGGGTACTTTCACACCGAGGCAGTTCAGAATTGGTGATTTCTTGACTGGCAAGAGGGCCTTCCCACAAATTACTGCCTGGCTAAATCAATTCAAGATAGTATCTGGTGCTTGTAGACATGTGGACCCTAAGGGTTTCATTAGGACTACAAGGTTGACCCAACTCCCTAATATTGGTGTCATTAAGGAACATGAAGGCCTCGATGAAGAGGATGTGAACAGAAATGTTGTGAAGGATGAGGTCACCAGGAGATGGAATAGATTCTTTAATTTGAAAGATCTATCAAATCAGGCAAAAGCAGCCCAAATTCCTTTTGATGGTTTCTTCACTGACCTTCCTTATTTGAAAAGAATTGATAGGATGATAGAGATGTATGACACTCTATCAAATTAGTTGGAGAAATTGATTGATCAAAAGTAGCAAAAGAAAAGGAAGGATTACTCATCCTCTGATCTTGAGGAGTTTTCTAATGAATCTCAAGAAGGAAATAGTCCACCACAAGTTGGGGATTTACAAGTCATTGATCCTGTTCAAGACCAATCAGAGGTAGAGAACTTTCCAGAGCCACCATTGAATAAATACAGACTTGAGGAGGGAGAGCCTTCTAAGCAAAGAAAGCAGAAAAGGGGGATTGATAGAGCATCTGCTCTTGTACCAGGTGATAGGGCTTACCATCACCAATTGAGGAAAACAATTAGAGCCAGCAAGAGGGTGGCCACTAAAGAGGAAAGTGAAGAGCAATCCCTGTGGGTAGGATAGGATATCAGAGAGGTGTATCAAGAAGAGTTTTTGAGTGATGACCAATTCATTAAGAGTGATGAATTTAAGAGTTTCCTTATTTGGAGGAAACATGAAGAAGTAAAGAAAGCCCTGACTGAAGGTATGGAACCAAGTGAAGACACTTTGAGGGCTTTAGGATCTTATGATCCTAGCCTTGATCCTATAACTGTAGATGAAGCTGGAGAAATGGTTAGATCAAATGGAATGCTTCTGACTCTAGGATGGGATTTAACCTCTACTTTTATTATTGATCAAATAAGAAATCAACCACAAGGTATTCTATCCTATGAGGTTCATATTGGTGACATGATTAGAGGAAGTGGCTATGACCCTAAATCCCAGGCTGTTGCAATGTGGTCTCTTGCCCCTAAGACTCAAAAGCCATCTTTATTGAGTATAGAGGATCAGATGGAAGGGAATAAGATCATATGGACTGTGCAAAATACAACTGATCTTGAGGTTTATAAGGAAGTGACTCATTGGGCTAACTTGAATGGAGCAAAGACAGTTTAGTTATCTAAGAGATATTCAAAATTGTTAGAGAGTTCAAGCATGGTGGCTAAAGATAGAGACCTAAAAATGATAAAGATCAACCAATTGGAAGATGAGTTGGTAGAATTGAAGGTTACACTTGAAGAAGCCTCAAAGATAGTTCCTCCCCTCCCATTGCAGATTGAGGCCCCTACTTAGATTGATTTAGAAGTACTTGATGAGCCTGTTGAAGATTTAGAAAAGGTGAGATTGGATGCATCTTTGGACACTGTGGCAAAGATTGTGCAATATAGGCAAGGTAAGATAAAAGAAAGGATGGAGTCAATCCATAAATCAGTTAGCCTATTGCACCAGGCCAATGGAAAATTGAATGAATCTTTGACCACTTTGGAGCCACTTTATAGTACATGGTCAGGAAGGAGCTCACTATTTGATAAGCTGGATGATTTGCAAGAATACAGGTCTGATATTCCTAAGGTAGTAACTGAATTTTTTGAAAAGATCAGTTCAATGAGTGCTATATTTAAGTTTTTTAAAGGTAAATCTAACCAAATAGCATCGAAGTTGGTTATGTTTGATGGTAACTACAGTAAATATTTGCCTTCAATATTTGATGGTAATGGGAGTTTAATTAGTATAGATGAGTGGAAAGCATCAATGGATCAATTTGTAATCAAACAAGATGCTTTCTTAAAAGGCAACAACACTTTAGACTTGGAGAGATGCAATGATGTAATTGATAGTTTGTTTAAAATTGAAAGTGATTGCATCCGATTTATAGCAGAGGCCAAAAATGTAACTGATTCCATGTGGGATCAGCAGATCAAATCACTAAAGGAGTTGCAGGCTTATAATAGGAGGTTCCAAAAGGCTATGTATAAATTGTTCCAAGTATTAAGATTAGATGATGCAATTTGCCTAACCACATATTTCAATTCTATGGATGGTAAAATGTCTTATCTATTAAGAGATAAGAATCCTTGTACCCTCAGGGATGCATTTAAATTGGCCATAAATATTGAAAGTAACTGAAAGGCATCTGGCCAAATGTACAAGAGGGATGAGGGTAGACTATGGAAAGAAACCAAGCCACAACCTACAAGGCCATCCAAAGATGAGGATAAAATAGACAAAGGGGTTGGTATTAACAAAGACTTCCCAAAAAAGTTTGACAAGGGTGGTAGAAATTTTCAAGATACTAGATCACCTTATTAGAGGTAGGATAGAATCCCTAACTTAAGAGATATGCCCTACAAGACAAATTGGAAAGATGGGAGGCCTGATCCTGACAACAATGAGCCCCAAAAGGGAAGAGATACACCAGATCCCTTGAAGAAAAGTATAGCACATAATGTGTAAAATACCCCTTGGTGTGTGGCTTTTAATATGACTCATTCACCATTCCAATGTGTTGTGGCTTAGGCCTTGGGAGAGGAGGCCAGTGATTCACATGCAGGAGATTATGAAGGATCTGAAAAGCCTGCTATTAACATGTTCACAACTGAAATAATGGGGGACTTTTTATCCTTAGATGATGAAGAGATTTGTCCTGATGTTGATCATAAGAGAATGATTTTCTTAGATTATGACAACAAATATTTACTCAATCTAATCATGATGAGTCTGATAATGATAATTGTAAAGCTCATATAGTAGAATCAGGACCAGATGAGAAGCAATGGAGGAAGCCCAGTGAAGAAGAGATCAAAACTCTAACTATGGCTGCTATAACTCAAGCCAAGTCCTCATACAATTTGAGGAATAGAAAGGTGGATATTGATCAAGGAGTCCCTAGGTTAGTATTTGTTAAGGATAACCTTCAAAATAAGGACTCTCCAAAGCCTAATGTTGTAAATAATAAGGAGGAGGGTCTTGTATTTGAGAAGAAAAAAGGAGAGGAAATTATTGCTGACAAGAATAAAAGGAAAGTCAGTAGGCAAAAGGATTCTCCTGATATTTCTGTTGATCCCCCTACCTTTGACATAAGACAAGCCTTGTCCCAAATGAAATTTTCAATCCCTTTGCTTGAAATGTTGAAAATTGAGGAGCACAAGACAGCAACCTTGGTTCTTATAAGTGAGCAAAGAACCACTCCTACTTTATAAGAAAATGGGAATTCAGTAGAAGGGGCTATTTCAATTGATAACATTTATGATGTCTATGTTGGAACTATTGTAACACAAGAACCTTCTTCTATTGACCCTTTCTATGTGACACTGATTGTAAATAATTTTCTGCTAAAGAATTGTATGATTGACTTTGGTGCTGCTACAACTGTAATGCCATATCATGTCATGAAAGAATTAGGATTACAAGTTGACACATCTAATGGAAGGTGTTATGTTATGGATAATAGGGTAGTGCCTGTGGTAGGAACTTTAATAGGAATTGAAGTAAAGATTGTTGTATTCCCAGAGACCACATACAAAATGGATGTGGTTGTTGTTGACACAAAGCCACATTATGGCATGTTACTGTTAAGACAATGGGCTGCAACAGTGGGTGGAAAATTGCAATTAGATTTATCATGTGCTATTATCCCAATCAATGGGACTAAGGTAAAGTTGTATAGGGAGCCCTGCTCTTCAGTTATGATTGAAGTGGTTGCACCAGAAGATTTGAACTGCTTTGTAGATATTGACATGAATAATTTCATGATTGAAGAGGTAGTGCCTCAGATGAAGAACACAGAGCCAATTATGGATGAGTTAATATTGTAGCAAGATGGCCTTTGGAAAATGTTCTTTGATGGTGGATGCTCCAAGGAAGGATCAGGAGCTGGTGTTGTTTTCATTTCCCCCTCAGGTATTACATTTAAATACTCCTTTTTGTTGACTTTTGAATGTACCAATAATATTGCTAAGTACGAGGCTTTAATATTGGGATTAGATGTAGCCATAAAGCATGGTATCAAATATTTAAAGGTTCATGGTGACTCCCAATTAATTATAGCCCAAGTAAGATCTCAGTATGTTGCCAAGGATGAAATATTGAAGTTGTATAAACATGTTGTCTGGGACAGACTAGAGTTTTTTTATGCTTTCAATCTATTTTGGGTAGAAAGATCCAATAATATCATGGCAGATTTTCTTGCTAATGTTTCCCTTAAGAGTGATGATATTACCCTCACTAGTGTGTCTATGCTAGAGGTCAAAAGTAGGCCTACAGTGCCTGACAATGTATATAATTGGCAAGTTTTTTAGGATGATTTTGATATCCTTAGATTCCTTTAGGGCCTTGATCAGTATGATGGCCAACAAATAGATTTCAATGAAGCACAACAGTGTGTTGAGGGAAAAGATTATATCATGGGAAATGAGATAGTACAATTACCCTCAAATCATATACCTAAAGGGTTAGTGGAGTTGGAGGGAATGTTCAAAATAAATAATGGTTATTTGTCTAAAAAGTCTAACACTAAAATGGAGGATGTAGAGGAAATAAACTTAGCATCTGAAACTTCCCCACAAATGGTGTACATTGGAAAAAAATTGAGCAGAGAGGTCAGAGGAAATCTGATAAGACTTTTGAAGAGATACAAGCATGTATTTGCTTGGTCTTATGATGATCTCAAGGCATATAAGGCCGATCTGTTTTAGCATGAGATCCCTCTAAAAGAAGAGACTAAACCATTCAGACAGAAGCAAAGACCTATTAACCCTCTGCTACCTACAAAGATGTAGGTTGAATTGACAAAATTAAGAGATGCTGGCATCATTGAACCAATTAGGCATTCTACATGGGTTTCCAATCTTGTGCCAGTAAGGAAAAAGAATGGTGACATAAGACTTTGTGTCGATTTTAGGAACCTGAATGTGGCTTCATTAAAAGATAATTATGGATTGCCTAATATAGAAGCCATGCTGCATAGGGTAACTAGTTGTGAGCTCTTGTCAATGATGGATGGTTTCTTGGGTTACAATCAAGTGCTGGTTAAAGAATCAGAGCAGTTTAAGACAACATTTACAACCCCATGGGGAGCATATGTATATATTCGCATGCCTTTTGGTTTAAAAAATGCTGGAGTGACTTTTCAAAGAGCAATGGATGTCACATTCAAGGAACTAATCAATGTCTTGATGGTTGTTTACCAGGATGATCTTACTACTTATTCTAAAAAGGCTGAGGACCATTGTTGTCATTTGGAAAAGGTCATTATCAAGGCCTTAGAATTTGGTGTCTCCTTAAATCCAAAAAAATGTCAATTTTTTGTGACAGAGGGGAAGTTACTTGGACATATAGTATCAAAAGAAGGAGTCGAGATTGATCCTGAAAGAGTAGAGGCAATCAAGAAGGTCCTTCCACCAAAAAAATGTAAAGGGTGTGCAATCTTTTTTAGGGCAGATTAGTTTTGTTAGGAGATTTATTGATAATTTTGCAGAGTTGGTGAAGCCTATAGTCAAACTTTTGAAAAAGGATGCAAAATTTGATTGGAATTATGAGGCTCAGCAAGCCTTTGAGAAAATTAAACAAGAAATCCAAGAAGCCCCTATTTTGGTGTCACCTGATTATTCAAAGCCATTTTCTCTATTCTCCTTTGCATCTTTTCACACAATTGCAGCCATCCTGTTACAAAAGGATCAAGAAGGTTTTGAACATCCTATAGCCTTCTTTAGTAAGTCTTTACAATCTGTTGAACTAAATTATGAGTTAATGGAAAAGTAGGCATATGCATTGGTAAAGGTTTTTAAAGCCTTTAGATCTTATCTTGTTTGTGCAAAGGTTAATGCATATGTACCTCATGCAGCAGTGAAAGATATTTTGGTGCAAAGTGAGGTCACTGGGAAGAGATGCAAGTGGATCAATAGGATTCAAGAGTTTGATATTGAGCTCCACATTACCAAATTGGTAAGATGTTTGGGACTTGCAAAATTAATGACCGAGGAGAACATGGATCTAGTACAAGTGAATGGTGTTGATGTCAAGGAGACTACAATCACTAGTATTGAAATGCAACCATGGTACAAAGATGTTATTTATTTTATCAAAAATGCTAAGTGTCCACAAGATTTGAATGATAATCAGAGGAGAAGTCTGAGACTACAAGCCCAAAGGTATGTACTAATCCAAGGTGATTTTTATTGGAAGGATAATGATGGAATTCTACTGTTTTGTCTAGACAAACACCAATCAAAAAAGGTACTAAAAGAAATGCACTCAAGGTTGTGTGGAGGACATCATTCTACCCAGTCCATAGCTCATAAGATTTTGAGGGCCAGATATTATTGGCTTGTGTTATTTAAAGATTCTCATTCTTTTGTTAGAAAGTGTGAGCCATGTCAAATATTTTCTAAGAAATTGAAATTCTCAGGGGCATTATTGTTGAACCCTGTTGTTGCAGAAGCTCCTTTTGCAATGTGGGGTATGGACTTTATTGGAGAATTTTTAAAAAAATCTAGTGAGGGACATAGTCATATTCTGGTGGCTACTGATTATTTTACCAAATGGATAGAGGCTATCCCAACCAAAAGGGTGACTAGTGTTGTTGTAATTGAGTTCTTGATGAACAATGTAATCACTAGATTTGGTGTTCCCATCAAATTGGTTGTAGATAATGCCATGAGTTGCAGATCTTAGGAGATCATTGATTTTTGTTTAGAGATGGGAATCATTTTGTCTTATTCATCTCCTTACCATCCACAAGCCAATGGGCAGGTAGAATCCAGTAATAAGAGTATCTTGCAAATTTTGAAGAAAACCCTGGAAAAGAATAAAAGGAGTTGGCATACAAAATTGAAACTAGCATTGTGGGCTGATAGGATTGCAAAGAAAAGAGCTATAGGGAAATCCCCTTTTGAAATGGTATATGGTTTAAAGTCTAGGCTCCCAGTAAACAACTTCTTACCGATTTACAAATTCATGCAAGAAGAAGGCATGGAAATCAGTGATCCATTGTAGGACAAGATGATTCAGTTGGTGGAATTGGATGAGATTAGAAGAGAAGGACAAAAGGAAAATGTGAAGTTGTAGCAAAAGATGAAATATCTTTTTGATAAAAGAGCAACTCTGAGAAAGTTCCAGCCTGGTGACATGGTTCTTCAATGGAACGCTAGAGCTGAAGACAAAGGAAAACACAAAAAATTTGAGTCTTTGTGGATGGGACCTTTTGTTGTTCATCAAACTCATGGAAAGGATTCATATTTTTTGCAAAATTTGGCTGGTGGAGAACAGGAATTGCCAGTGCATGGACAATTCCTGAAATTTTTCTTCAATTAAGTTCTTTTCCTTTTCCATGCACAGTAGGTATGTATATATGTATAGGTGTGTTTGTTTCTATTGTGTGTTGTTTCCTACTTTAGGTTAAGGTTTTGTGGTCTACCTCCCAGAGATTCATAAATTCTTTCTATGATCTTGCGTTCATGCATCCTCAGATAGAGCCAATGTTGGGTATATTCTTAGTTCTCTGAGGGTTTTGTTCAAATTTTGGTTTAATCTCCCTGCAAGTATTTATGTCTGGTCAAGGGTTCTTAATATTCATCACAATTGCTATAACCAAGTTCAAAAATCCTTGCCTTAGGTCTTGTCCTTTTAGAAAATCTTGCTCATTCATATAAATACTTCAGTTGGCCCTAGTTTCTTATGTTTCATTTTTACTTTTTCGCCACTTAGGTGTTTAGACAATGCATTGACTCAACGAACAAAGTGTTCACTAAATTATGTAGTCTTTGTTTCATACTAGTATGTTATTCGGTGAATTGGTGAATGTGTTAAACCCATGTTAAGTGTCACCTTAGTTGCCAAGTATCCAATTCTTCCAGTAGTTACTTAAACCTTTGCGTGAATCAGTGAGTGTGTTGTCTCCTGTTCGCTTAATATCTGGTGGTCTCATATAAACTCTCAGTGACCTAGTGTGGTGGTGTTCGCTTATTCTCAGAATCGGGTGGCTAAGGATTGTATCACTCAGTGATTTGGCGGGCACTGTTGATCATCTGTAAGATCGGCGGTCATGTTTCAATCTCAAAATGTTTTGGTCTTACACTCAATATTTTGGAAATTCGATGACTGGAATGTAAGCATCAATGTCCTCTAAATTTGGTGGCTCCGACAGTTTGGCATGATGAATTTAGCAAAGATAGTTCTCCCTTTTGTTCGCATATTCTTGTAATAAGTTGGTAGGGTTTCTAATGTTCTGGCAATTGGGCAAACAAAGTAGTCGCAAGTTCTCTTAAAAGGTTGGGTAAGGCTAGAACCATTCAGCAAATGGGTGAGACAAGTAATCAGGGAAGGTATTAAGCCTTCAGTCGCTTAATCGCATGATGGAATGGTTAGTGTTTAAATTTTTGGGTGATTCAGTGGACTCTTTGTTCGTTGAGTCTCGTAATCAAGAGGTAATTGTCTTATTGACTTAGTGAATAAATGAGGGTCATTCACTATGTCTATGATCAACAGTTGAATCAAAGTCACAGTTTAATGCGGGCAGTTAGGAAAGAATTCAGCAATTCAGAGAGGAAAGTTTACTCACTAGTTCGCACATTAAACATGCAGTTAAGTTTCCCTTTCAATGAATGAGTGAAGTTGTCGGTCACCAAGTCTCAAAATAAATTGGTAGTTAACCAGGACATTCAGTGAATAAAAGATAGCCTTTGTCGCTAATTCTTCGAATAAGTGATTGTGGTCAAGTGTTTATGCTATGTTCGCTGGTTCACTGAATGAAGCTTGAGTTAAGAAATTCATTTCACGAATGAGCGAAGTCGTCAATTGCTAGTTCTCTGAATGTGAGCTAGGGTTAACTTTTCATTCAGTGATCATGAGAACTTGCAGTCATTGGTTCGCTAAATGGGCCTAGTTAGAGAAAATAATAAAGAAAAGGCTTGAGACCGTTGTTACGTGGATAAAGTACACTGTCAAGCTAGAGAGAAAACAATCAGCCATCCAATCAGTTTTAAAGGAGGATTTCATGACGTAAACAGGGTTTAAAGTACAAAGCTGTAATCATTGCCTTTTGCCTTGTTTTTGAATTTTTAAATATACCTGTCAGCATCCCGGCACCGGCCAACTCTGATTTGAAAATTGGTGATATGTGAAACTGAATGGGGATGTAATTAAAGATGGATTTGCAATGATTTTGGTAGTTGTACGCATCCGATTTGCATCGATAAATAAGCTAACTCATTTTTTTATGTGCTCAACATCAGTTGAAGAGAATTGTGTTTTCTGGAGCAATCTTTGAGCACCAAGCAAATCAAGCTTGCAGAAGTTGAGGGTAATTGTGCAAAAGAAATGAGTCAACCAGAGCTGAGTATGACTTCTTCTAGTGGTGAAGCTAAAGCCAAGGGTGGTGAAGATAAGAGCAAGCCAAATTATTCAGACGAGTTCATGAAGTTGTTGTCTAGTTCTAGCCAGAACAAGAGAGCTCCCAATGATATCTTTGAAGATGTTCTAGGTCATTGCAGAGATCATGTCATACCAAATAGCTGAGGTTATAGTATTTTCAATTTCTTTTATGGAAATAGAGCTAAGCATGTTCCTATTTGTAATGATTGGGCTTTGGGTTTGGGGAAACTGGTTGTCCCTGATGTATTCTTAGATGTAGATTTAATTGTTGCTTTAGCTCAGTGTTATGACCCTATCTCCAAAACAATTAGGAAAGAGGACCAGTCACCTTTGGCTACTCTTAACAGGGGTTCTTTCATGAAAACCTTTAGTTTTTATACGTCTTCCTCTACTGAAACTGACTTGAGCCAAGAAAGAGAGAGATACAAAAATAATATAGGGTCAATAAAGGACCAGATGATGAAGCATATCCCAAAACAAGATAAATATATAGCTCCCCTCCCTACTAGCATGAATGCCCCTTACCAGTTTAAATCCCTCCATCACTACATGAGGAAGACTTGTTGTGGGTTGTGTAGAGTTTTGGGAATAGATGGGGATGCAAAACTCTTGCCAGCTAATCTTTTGATGATGAGCTTAGATATCTAGAATCCCCTAGTGAATACAGATTATGATTACATCTAGTATATAATTGATAGAATGCATGAAGGGTTGATATCTATTAAAGAAAGTAAGAATCCCATTAAGTTCATGCATTATTCAATGTTGATGCACTTAATTTTGTTTTTCAACATCAATAGCTTTGATTTGAAAATGTTGAAACCAAGGTTCACTTTCAAAGGCCAACATAACCCAGTGCAACTATGGGTGAGGAAATGGAATTCTACTTCAAATGAGGGTGACTTCTGTGTTTTGTAGAATTTCATTGTTTTTCCAATTATAAAGATGTCAGGCATCAATGTTACAAGGATATCACCGAGGATCCTTAAACTCCTAAGACCTTAGCAGTTTGAGAACAAATGGGAGGGAAACCATAATTGGGGTGACTTCCACTTTGGGGAGAATTCTACAATTTTAAGAGTCTATGGTTGTCCCCAACCCCCACATTTGTTACCAAAATTTGTGCCACCAAGAGTTGCCACTTCGGAATTCAGCTGGCATTTGATGTCGACAGATAGAGAACTTTTGGCTCCTCATAAGATGGGTACTTTCACACTGAGGTAGTTTAGAATTGGTGATTTTTTGATTGGCAAGAGGGCCTTCCCACAAATTACTGCCTGGCTAAATCAATTCAAGATAGTATCTGGTGCTTGTAGACATGTGGACCCTAAGGGTTTCATTAGGACTTCAAGGTTGACCCTAATCCCTAATATTGGTTTCATTAAGGAACATGAAGGCCTTGATGAAGAGGATGTGATCAAAAATGTTGTGGAGAAGGATGAGGTCACCAGGAGATGGAATAGATTCTTTGATTTGAAAGATCTATCAAATCAGGTGAAAGCAGCCCAGATTCCTTTCGATGGTTTCTTCCCTGACCTTTCTTATTTGAAAAGAATTGATAGGATGATAGAGATGTATGACACTCTATCAAATCAGTTAGAGAAATCAATTGATTAAAAGTAGCCAAAGAAAAGGAAGGATTACTCATCCTCTGATCTTGAGGAGTTTTCTAATGAATGTCAAGAAGGAAATAGTCCACCACAAGTTGGGGATTTATAAGTCATTGATCTTGTTCAAGACCAATCAGACACAGAGAACCTTCCAGAGCCACCATTGAAGAAACAGAGACTTGAGGAGGGAGAGCCTTCTAAGCAAAGCAAGCAAAAAAGGGGGATTGATAGAGCATCTACTCTTGTACCTGGTGATAGGGCTTACCATCACCAATTGAGGAAAACAATTAGAGCCAGCAAGAGGGTGGCCACTAAAGAGGAAAGTGAAGAGCAATCTCTGTGGGTAGGATAGGATATCAAAGAGGTGTATCAAGAGGAGTTTTTGAGTGATGACCAGTTCATTAAGAGTGATGAATTTAAGAGTTTCCTTATTTGGAGGAAATATGAAGAAGTAAAGAAAGCCCTGCCTGAAGGTATGGAACCAAGTGAAGACACTTTGAGGGCTTTAGGATCTTATGATCCTAGCCTTGATCCTATAACTATAGATGAAGCTAGAGAAATGGTTAGATCAAGTGGAATGCTTCTGACTCCAGGATGGGATTTAACCTCTACTTTTATTATTGATCAGATAAGAAAGCAACCACAGGGTATTCTATCCTATGAGGTTCATATTGGTGACATGATTAGAGGAAGTGGCTATGACCCTAAATCCTAGGCCGTTGCAATGTGGTCTCTTGCCCCTAAGACTCAAAAGCCATCTTTATTGAGTATAGAGGATCAGATGGAAGGGAATAAGATCATATGGACTGTGCAAAATACAACTAATCTTGAGGTTTCTAAGGAAGTGACTCATTGGGCTAACCTGAATGAAGCAAATACAGTTTAGTTATATGAGAGATATTCAAAATTGTTTGAGAGTTCAAGCATGGTGGCTAAAGATAGAGACCTAAAAATGATAAAGATCAACCAATTGGAAGATGAGTTGGTAGAATTGAAGGTTAGGCTTGAAGAAGCCTCAAAGATAGTTCCTCCCCTCCCATTGTAGATTGAGGCCCCTATTTAGATTGATGTAGAAGTACCTAATGAGCCTGTTGAAGATTTAGAAAAGGTGAGATTGGATGCATCTTTGGACACTGTGGCAAAGATTGTGCAATATAGGCAGGGTAAGATAAAAGAAAGGATGGAGTTAGTCCATAAATCTGTTAGCCTATTGCACCAGGCCAATGGAAAATTGAATGAATCGTTGATCACTTTGTAGCCACTTTATAGTACATGGTCAGGAAGGAGCTCACTATTTGATAAGTTGGATGATTTGCAAGAATACAGGTCTGATATTCCTAGGGTAGTAACTGAATTTTTTGAAAAGATCGGTTCAGTGAGTGCTATATTTAAGTTTTTTAAAGGTAAATCTAACCAAATAGCATCCAAGTTGGTTAAGTTTGATTAGAACTATAGTAAATACTTGCCTTCAATGTTTGATGGTAATGGGAGTTTAATTAGTATAGATGAGTGGAATGCATCAATGGATCAATTTGTAATCAAACAAGATGCTTTCTTAAAAGGTGACAACACTTTAGACTTGGAGAGATGCAATGATGTAATTGATAGTTTGTTTAAAATTGAAAGTGATTGCATCCAATTTGTAGCAGAGGCCAAAAATGTAACTGATTCCATGTGGGATCAGTAGATCAAATCACTAAAGGAGTTGCAGGCTTATAATTGACCATCTTATGATGATGTGGTGGCATGGGGCCAGTTGACAAAAAAGAAGAAGCCAACTGCTTAGACTATAGAAGAGGAAGAAGAATAGAGTGCACATGGCACCTGATCCAGAATTCGAGGGAGAGCATGTTTCAAATAGAGGATGATGTAAGTTAGCCAGATGGTGTTCATCATTCATGTAACAAATTTAGCAACTACTCTGAAATATCTTTAGACGAAGGTGCCACCTGCAAAATTGTTAAGTAGTTGAGAACTACATTTTTTATCATAATTAAATATGTTTTAGTTTGTACTTTTATTTTTAGTGCAAGATCTTTTCCCAACCATCTAAAGCTTGTTGCATCCTTTCAAGGATTCCAAGATGGCTGTGAGTATATATAGCAATTTTTGGCTTGTTTGTTGGGGGATTCAATTTTGTAAAGAAGGTTCTGAATATAGAGCTTTATTTTCTGCTAAGTTTGAAAAACTGTACCGAAACTTTTGAAATACTAATACAAAATACTAAAACTACTTTCCTATCATTTGTTGTCTTCATATTTGGGTGTTTTGATTTTCTTATGCATTTAACTGCAAGGCATTTCAGTGCATTGTTTACTAGGTAAATATAGGGGTTGAGCTTAAGTATCTTTCAAGGAAAGAACAAATCTTAGGGGAGGTCTCTGGGAATTATTTGTCTAAGTATGAATTTGATGACAGACATGGGAATTGAAAGAGTGAGATGTCAAGCATTTCATTTTGGTTTTTAGTATACTTGTTTTAGTATGATTCAGTGGATGTAGGGTTTGACTCTATTGCCCAATGAATAAGCCACTGGTTTAAACTGCATTTACATTTGTATCACCGAGAAAATACAAATAACTAATTAATTTTACCTTTATTGCATAATGTTTATCTAAATCATTCTATGACAAGTTCATGGATGTTTATTGTATCGCTTTAAAGAAGCATCTGAGAGAGGTTATCCTTCCTTGAGTTTCACTTATAAAAAGAAGAAGGATGAATGTCCTTATGCCACTGTTCCATGTTATTTCTTTCATAATTTACATCATAGTGCTATGGCTCAGTATAATTTGGGCTGTACTAAGAGTCATGATGTTACATTGAGTCAATTTTGATAAGATAGCATAACAGTGAAGGAGCTAGTTCACAATCCAGAGCTCATTTATATAGGTAAACCCACTTGAGTTTACACTCAAAGTGAAGAAGGCTTAAAGCCTTAATACCTTAGTGCTTGCATTTTGTTAGATGCATCTATTGGGATTATTGGAGTTATAGTTTTATCAAGAGTTTGTGAATTATAAATCATCTACAAATCTGAGCGCTAACACCTTGATAATTCTTGATCTCCTCAGAACCACTAGAAAAAAAACAATGACAACAAAACTTGCTACTTTAGAAAATTGCATCAATACTTAACTTAAACATTACAGTCATGAAGGGTGTAACAAAATCTGATATGCTAATAGACAAACTCATTTTGCACAAAATGGCATTAAGCATGGATTTTGGATTACATGTGGTACATCAATTCCTTCATCGAAGACATTATATATTACATTTATAATTGTTTATTTAGGTTCCATAGCACTAGCATATACATAAAAGGAATCTTTATTAAAAAAAAACATGGACACTACATATATATAAAAATAACCTGTTAAAAAAAAGAGGCCACTAAGGACAATTACACAGGGCTCCAGAAACAACATTACCCAACTCTTTCTCTCAAGCCAAAGACTTGATGTGTTCAATTTCCCAGACTAGTAGTCAATTCTATGTTGAGTATATCTGTCAGGCCCTCCTGCAGTTTGAATGAATTAAGAATAGAAGATAGGAAATGATTTAACACTTCACCTACTCAAAAACACAAACCAATGAAACAATCCACATTAGGCCAAGAGAGGTTGACGCATTCAATATGAGAATACTTACACAAAATGAAGCCAAATCATGCCAGACAATGACAATGAGAAGTTGACTATTGGCCCTTCTAGTTTTTTATTTGATAGTTGCCTGACAATGACACATTCAAAATGCACTTATGAGCAAAGACCTAGAATGAATGAAATTGATTAAATAATGAAGGTATGTTAGTTTGAGCTTCACTTGGTTTCGAGAATACTTTAATATTCTCCACTTAACAAGGCCAACCACGTGAAGGTGGAAGCTCATCTGGCCTCACCTCCCTCCCCCTAACATCAATCTAAATTCCCCATTAACACATAACAATATTCATTAACATGACATATAATTCAATATTAATACACAACATTCATAGAAAATTACTTAAAAAAATGTTCATGGAGTTATTATGATAGTTTTACTGATATTTTTGTCACAATTTGATGTTCAGGATAGGGGAAAAGCACCTGCAATAATAGAGGCAATAGTTGTAGATACAGATGATGATATCCCAAAAATCCCTAATACAATAAATACGGTGAAGAAAAAACTAAAAAGAGTCAATGCATAAATTATTAGTATTTTGCATGATGCTACTACTGGCCTCACCATGATGTCCATGAGGTAATTGAGCAAGCAAAAAAACCTGTAACAAGAACAAATACATATTTTAGTTCATGACATAAAAGAGTATAAAATATAAACCTTTATTGAACTTTTGTTATAACTAAAGATTCATTACTGCTTACTTCAAAATGACATGCTCACGCCATCAATTCATTTGTCCTCTTTAGCATCTCCTCGATTGGATTTGCATCTTCCAAAATAGTAATAATTTTTGCATTACTCTTTTTCTTCACTGTATTTATTATATTAGGGATTTGGGATATCCTCATCTGTATCTATAGCTATTGCCTCTGTTGTTGCAGGTGCTTTTCCCCTATCTGATATTTATCTTCAGGTGTCCACACTCATTCTATTGCTTGTTGCTAGTAAGTCATAGTCAATGATTGGGAGCGCCCTATTTTGGTACCAGTCATGTAGTACAAGCACTAGAATTGAGTTTTTCGACACGACTGGGAAATTTTTGTATATCAACATGCGATAGAGTTTTTTTCCCAAACTCTATCGCATGTTGATATACAAAAATTTCCCAGCCCGTGCCAAAAAACTCAATTCTAGTGCTTGTACTGAGACCTTAAATTATTGAGCTTCTCTTTGTTTCAAGAATAGTTTAACATTCTCTACTTAGCAGGGCCAACCACGTGAAGGTGGAAGCTCATCTGGCCCCTCCTAGGAGCCTCTTATGACCCTTTACGACATTTTAAGACCTCTAAGATGTATTCTTAGGGATCGTAAAGGGTCATAAGGGGTCCTAGGACACAACAGCTGAGAAACATAATTTTAGGCATCATGGTCACATTTTTTTGGAGACAATGTAATTAAGTGGTATACCCAGTTGATGGAGAGAAACTTTTGTACCTCTGGTTCCAAGTTGTTCTCCATCCCGCAGTGTCAACTTGGAATCGAAGGTGCAAAAGTTGCACTCCGTCTAGGTATACAACTCAATTATGTTGTCTCCAAAAAAATGTGACCATGATGCCTACAATTATGTTTGTCAGCTATTGTGAAATCCTTGTCACCCTTAGCTATCATCCTAATTAAGCCCTTCTTCCCTCTCCAATTCTTCAAGCCTCTGCAAGATATTTGGATTAATAAAGTCGGCAACATTGTGTCCATCCATGATCTTAGGAATATCATCTTCTTTTCACTCTTCATTTTCCAAAATATACTGCTTCTTCAAGCTTGTAGAGTAGTCTCTAGTGGTTGCAAATCAATCTTATTACAAACTACTATAAGAGGCTTAGTAAGTCTAATTTAATTTGTCCATGGACTGAGACCTTAAATTATTGAGCTTCTCTTTATTTTGAGAATATTTTAATTAACATTCTCTACTTAACAAGGCCAACCACGTGAAGGTGGAAGCTCATTTGGCCCCTCCTAGGAGCCTCTTATGACCCTTTATGACATTTTAAGATCTCTAAGATGTATTCTTAGAGGTTGTAAATGGTCGTAAAGGGTCATAAGGGATCCTAGGACACAACAGCTGAGAAACATAATTGTAGGCATCATGGTCACATTTTTTTGGAGACAACGTAATTGAGTGGTATACCTAGACAATGGAAAGCAACTTCCGCTCCTCCGAGTCCAAGTTGACACTACGGGATCCCAAGACCATAGATAAGGAATAAATTTAGAGAGTGGAGGAGGGCCATAACAACAAAAATAATACAGGACAAACCTCAAGTTAAATGAGGCAACTGCAAACATTTTAATAGAATTTTATTATTAAATAATGAAATTTGCATAGAGGGGGCTTAGAACACTAGTATATGCAAATTTAAGTATTTAATAATAAAAATGTATTAAAATGTTTATAGTTGCCTCATTTAACTTGAGGTTCATCCTGTATTATGTTGGTCATTATGGCCCTCCTCCGCTCTCTAAATTTATTCCTTATCTATGGTCTTTGGATCCCACAATGTCAACTTGGAATCAGAGGAGTAGTAGTTGCTTTCCATCATCTAGGTATACAACTCAATTACATTGTCTCCAAAAAATTGTGACCATGATGCCTACAATTATGTTTCTCAGCTATTGTGAAATCTTTTGCAGTCTGGCCTTTGTTGTCTTTGATGTGTCCTCCAACATATGAAAAGTTTGAAATATGTTACATGATATAGATATAAAGATCACTCATTAGTGAATTATTACATTCTACTAGTAGTTAATACTATTGCATACCTTCTTCTCTCATTTGCTGGTGTAATTCCTCTTTGAGTATCCCCTTTCTCCTTTGCATCCAAAATGAACTCATTCTAATCCCTCAGTAGAATAAAGGGAGGACACTCGTACTTCAAACTTCAAACTTCAGCGAGACTTCATACCACACAGTGTTTGTAGATTATGTTCAATGCATTATTTACGCTTGTATTGGTGGGAAAACTCTTGAAAACACACAAAAGAGATTGCATTCAACCATGTTGTTTACATGACACATGTAGTTTACCTCCAGCCTAAATCAGCATTGTGTACAAATCTGCGAATGGTGCATGGTATGAAGCCTTTCTCAAGCTTGAAAATGATAGTCAAACCATAGTCAATGTCTATTTAAACTTTAGGATGATACTTATATGATGGCTTAAGTAAATTGTTCTTACCTTGAGACTAGTACACCATGGGATTAGAGGATGGCTGTTATAATAGCAACTGTGTGTCTGTGGGATACTTTTATATTTTGTATTAAATGATGATACATATGTATTTCTTCCTTTTACAATAGTTTATATTATGATAATGATAGCCTATGATTCAGATACCTTGTATTCAACAGATGTTGGCAAGCCCATCTCATCATCCTCGTCACCCTTAGCTGCCATCCAAAGCCCTTCTTCCCTCTCCAATTCTTCAGGCCTCTGCAAGATATCTGGATCAATAAAGTCTACAACATTGTGTGCATCCATGATCTCAGGAATATCATCTTCTTTCCACTCTTCTTGCCTCTCTTTCCCATCTCGCAGCTTGGGCATTGCAACATGAATCCTATTTTCTACAACTAATGATGGATCCTTAGGTGTAGTTGAAATTACCAAATGGCCTTCAAAGGTCAAGGAACAAATGGAATAACCAAGAAAACACTATATGTTAAATCATGTGATTGATAGCAGATTGGGGCTCACCTGAGCCATAAACATGAAAAATTATTCTTAAAAAATATGTAAACCATATATATGTGCACTTGAGGCAAAGAGAAGTTACATCATATCCATATTAAAATATTAGTTACAATATGAAAATACTAAACTAACTAATTCTTGAGTTTGTCTCTACATATGGTCACAACAAAGATATGCGATTACAATACAGACAAGGCATCGTAAAAATATAATTTCAGAATTTGCCCTAGCCTGACATGTTTTGCACTCAAATCCTTCATCACAGATAAAATGAGATGGGCATATAGATGCAGATGAGTTGTCATCAACCAACCTAAATTATCCGCAGCCATTATTTCCCTGTGATGCCCAATCTACATTAGTTCTTATAATATAATGAATAGTATTTACATTAGAAACATTAAATATATACACATTAGCAACCTTTTTTCTATTTGGGCAGTACCAAAATTATCGTCCAAGGTTGCTCTATGTCTGTGAAGTCTTCAACACACACTGCCCACCACCACATTGATAGTTTGGCACATTGACAAGAGCCATCGAGCCTATATCAATAATGCACTGCACCATCGTTACTACATTTATTATTTTTATATGATTATTTATATATGGAATACACCAAGGAGTACCATCAGAAATATTAACCATTTACAATAATGAAAAGTATACCTAAATCAAATAGCTCATTTTTTTATCAACATGTGTAGTCTATGTGTATATGAAAAATGAAAGAAATATCAAGCTGAAATAAAATAGTGAACAAAATAGTATTCCACATAGAGTGAATGAAATATACCATCAAAAGAAGGTGACAAAATCCTGTCATGAAGCACATACATAGGAAATCAAAAAGGTACAAAAGACAAGAAATAAGAAAAATCATTAAGACTATAGAAAAATCATTTATACTATAATCAAAAAAGAAACACTCTTTGTCAACAATTTTCAAAATCATTAGGACTATAGAAAAATAATTAAGACCATACAAAATCAAATTTTAGAAATGGACGGTTATGATGCTTTGCCATTACAACAATTGAGCATTCATCATTTGGTATTGTGTATTCCATTTAAGTAATGTCAACAATGTTCAAGAAATAAGAAAAATCATTAGGACTATAGAAAAATCAAGTTCTAGAAATGGACGGTTCTGATATTGCTTTGCCATTACAACAATTGAGCATTCATCATTTGGTACTTCTTGGTGTATTCCATTTAAGTTTCTTGTTGAATCCTCAAGTTGAGTTGGCCTATTTAAGGTGATAGTAGAGGGCTCTGCATCAACAGTCTACAGAATTAGACCTTTCTTTTAAATGCATTTAACACACAAAAAAATTACAAAACTAAACCAATGGCATGTTTACAACAAAGAAATAGAATGATAATAATATGTTGAAAATTTGATTCTATTTAATACACACCAAAGGACCAGTAGGGGAGAGAGAGAGAGAGAGAGAGGACAGGAATGGTGAGGATATTGATGCTCCGCTTAGCCGTTATCTTAGAAAAATGAGCAAGAAACCAAAAAAGAAATGATTGTAATTAACATTTTTAACTAATCATTTCTTTTTTGGTTTCTTGCTCATTTTTCTAAGGTAACGGTTGGTAAGCGGAGGTACATGAGTTATGTGCATCTCACTAGTTATAGATGGGCAACTATGGCACACTAGTATCTATGAACTCCTATTAATCTACAAACTCTCATGTTAAACAACTTCAAAATAAAGTCAACATAGTTCTGTTAATCAACATGTCCTTTGGTTTACTAGTTTACTTATAATTAGTATGTCCTTTGGTTTAGTAGTTTAATCTGGTTTAAGAATGGTTTGTTTCATGTTTGAATGTACCATTGAATGAAGCTTGGCTATATTAAGTACAATCTTAAGACTTATGACTCTTCAAATTATCTTGTTTCCTTTAGACCTCCAAACATGTGTACTATGAGATTTCCTCCAACAAATGGACTTGTGATGATTTTCACAATAGTACATGAGTTGGAGGACTACTCAAAGTACTTCTTAGGCAAATCTAAATGTTCATCACTTGTGCATATAAGAGTTGATCATAGAAGGTATATGCACAGGTGAAAAACATGCATATTTGACCAAGCAATACTGGGAGCTAGACCCAGTAGCAAATAGATTTGTGGTGATTTTCACAATAGTACATGTGTTGTTGGGTAAGCTCCCAATAGCGCTTAGGAAAATATGCATGTTCATCACCTATGCATATGAAGTGGCTCTAATGGAAGATACAATCACTAAATTTTGCATACTCCTTATTTTGTTCTAGGTTGATATTGTCAGACATGGTCTTTCTTGAATGGAATGACTCATTACTTGATATTGTCAGACATGAGAGTTTGTAGATTAATAGGAGTTCACATTTTTATGGGAACATATCATTCAATTGAGCATTAATTCCCATCTATATCTAGTGAGATTAATATAACTAATGTACCTCATGCTAGTGTGCTTGGATTAGACTAGACATTATTCAACCGCCTATGAGGGTTGTCACTATTATTAATTGGTGTAAAAGGAGGACTATCTGTGTGTTATAGAACTTTATATAAATACTCACTATTTGGATAATGTCTAGTCTAATGAAAAATAGTGTATACAAGGTATCCAAGCACACTAGCATGAGGTACATGAGTTATGTGCATCTCACTAGTTATAGATGGGCAACTGTGGCACACTAGTATCTGTGAACTCCTATTAATCTAAAAACTCTCATGTTAAACAACTACAAAATAAATTCAACATAGTTTTGTTAACACAACCAAAGTTAAAATTAAATTATCTAAAACAAATGGTACCTTAGAGGGATAGAGGAACACTTTGCTAAAGAAGTTTGACTATTGTTTGTGAAAATGCCTCCAAGGAATATAGGTACTGCCAAGGAGATCTAGGAGTTGAAGGAGAAGAACACAAGGTTGCAGGAATCTTACAATGCACTTTTGGCCAGGCTTGAAGCACTGGAATCCAATCAAAGAAGAGTAGCAGATGAAGGTGTTGATAGTGAAGAAGAGGAAGAAACCCATAAGGAAGGGGAAGGATAGGAAGAAGAGGAACAAATAGATCCTGAAGATCCTATACTATCTAATTCCTATTACATCAACTCATGCCTTTATAGATTTAGGCTTATTACATGACATTCCATCAAATTCACAAAATGGACCATAAGTCCAATTACATTGATATATTCATGTTTTGATCTTTTAGATCCTATAATCTTTATGATCATTCTTCAAGAGCCATTCAAGTGACCCATTTTCATGACTTTTTCAAGGTGCCCTATGCCATACTCCTAAGGATCAAATAAATCCAAGTCCCTTTGATTGGGAGTTTCTTTCATTTCCTCCAATCTCTGCCCTCTTCTTGTTGAGGACCTGCAACAAAAGAGTATTCCATGTTCATGTGTTCTATGCCCTTGAAATCAAACATTATGTGCTCATGCCAAGCATTAAATATGTCAGCCTTCATGTTTATATTCCCATATATGTGTGCAAAAACAACACTTGCATGGTGAACACTATCAAACTCCGGCAAACCTATCATAAAAGTGTTAGAAACAAAAATAAACAAGGTTTTCTTGACCATTGGTTTCTATACAACTCTCAGAAACTTGTACACTCTCCTCATCAGCAACTCCTTGAACTCTCTCAATGAGTCCTCCATTTAGTAGTTTCTTCTCTGCCATAAGCCTTTTAATAGGCCACACAACCCTCTTCCTCATCTTCTTATGCCAACTTTTGGCTTCTTGCTACAACGTTGTCTTCAAGAGCTTTGACTCTTCACTCTCTAAGGTCCCTGTCACCTTTGAGACCTCTTTCAACTTCTCATTCCAATGCCATCCTCCTTGGCATGTAAACATGTCATCTACGGATTTCTTCACAACCTTGTCTTCTATCTTTTCAATAGAAACTTTTAATGGACACTTGACTATCCCAACTTGGATTCCTTCATCCATGCACTCATCTAGTTCATCAGCAACCTCTGTAATTCCCTTCTCTATCTCTATTATCTCAACTTCTTGAGCATTTTCCTTTTGTGTCCCACACATCCTTATTGTCTTCTCAATCCTATCATCTTCATGAGTATCCTCATACTCTGACTTCTCTTTGTTCATCTTCACATGCATCTCTATTTGGAAATACTTTATATGGTGTTCTACTGATTGTTCAATGTTGTCATTAGCATTCTCACCAATCTTCTCTTCTATCCTTTTTTTTGTTATCTTCCCTTCACTCCCCAAGAGTCCATTCCACTCCAAAATACCAACACTCCTTGTCAATTTCCATGACACTTCTTCATCTTTTAAGGGCTGCAACACAACTCTCCTTCCTCTATCCAAGAATGTGTAAGTGTTCTTTGCTCCATGATGGAGGGTACATTTACTTATCTGCCATGCTCTCCCAAGGATCAAATGAAAATCCACTATGGGAATGATGTCACACCATAGGCTATCCTCATATGGCCCAATGCTAAAGTGCACTTGTGCTTGCTCTATCACCTCAACTTGGTCTTCCACATTAATCCCATGTGCCCTATATGGCCTCTCATGTAGTATCCTTGGCAAATTCAACTTCTGAACCATCTCAGTGGAAACAAAATTTGAAAACACACCATTTGAAACTATAACTTTACAAACTTTATTTCTACACTTACAATGTGTCTTGAATATGCATGGCTCCACAATGTACCTTGCATCCAAATCTGTATTGATGATCACCATCTTTTTTATATCCCTCTGATGTGAGAAAAAAATTTCTCCACACTTTATCTACAATCTAGGATTCATTCAACCTTGAACCACCACCTTGGAATGCTCTTTAAAGGATAATTCAACTTTAAGGGTTCAACAAGGGATTCTAGGTCTTCAAAATCTTAGATTGTCTACTCCCACTCTTCTCCCAAATAGATCTTGAAGAGAAGAGGACAATCAGGATATTCAAGGCTATGAAGAATGAGCAACATAAGGTGAGGGGAGATATCCCTATGTATGATGGAAGTCTAAAAGAAGAAGAGCTTTTGGAAAGAATAGCAGCAATAGAGGAGGTTCTTCAATGAGGGGAAGAGGAGGAAGGACAAATCAAGTTTGGGAAGAAAAGGAAAAAGGATTGAATAGGACAATGCTACACAATCCTAGAAATGCAGACTTTTGGGATTTGAACTATGTTCAAATAGGTACAGTCGAGTGTCTTATTAAAGGGCATCTAGTAAACAACCATGTTTAGATGTGGATGTCCAGTGGGAGAAAGAACTAACTGTCAAGGCACCATATTCCTAAAGTATGGGTTCAGACATAGACATCCAATGCCAGGACTGATTCTTGGGACAAGAATCCTTTCGAAGGTGGTGAACATGGTGTAGGGGCACCTAGAACATCCAAAGACTACCAGGAGTCCATAATGACAACCATCCACCTAATGACATCTAAAGACATCAATTGGAATGTATTGGAACCTATAATGGTCTATAAGGTCATTCCATGCAATGCAAATGTCAAATATGTAATAAGTCTTAAAAGGCCTAATAGGCCTTAGGACCAAAATAAGAGCCTAGGATGGTATTTGGTGTTACAAGTTTATAATAGTTTAGATTTGATTTTAATAATGCTTAATAAGTTCATTTGGGTCACATTTCAAGGTCTTAAGGCTTCATTATCTTTAAAAGTTTCAAAAACTCCAAATTTGTAATGTTGCAAATTCAAAAGTTTGAAATGCAACGGTTATTAGAAAATGGAGGGAATTGGATTTTGTTATGTTTTAGTGCAAACTAATCCATCCAACCGATTGGGATTTGTTGGGGTAGTTTCAATGAATCCATCAAATATGCCAAAGTTTCACTGTATGGCAGAAGAGGCCTGGTGTACGAACTGTAGTGAGTTTTTGATAAATAAACTTCTTTCAAATGCAATTTCCTTGAGTTCTTAGAGTGATTTTGGATTCATTTTGTCATTGTCTTACATTTCAATGCATTTGGAATAGTTAGATATCGATCCTAGACCACATCTATGTATTTGTGAGGTATGTATTTGTGTATTTCAAACTAAGCCAAACAATTAATAACTAACTGTTACCGGTTACATGGAGGTTGTAAACCGGTTGGAGAGGCTTATTAGAGCATGGATGTGTATGTTTGAGACATAGGGGAGTAAGGGAAGATAGAAGAATCAATAAATTCCAAAGAAACAATGTAACATACTCGGGTTCTTAATGAAATGTAAATTATTCTCCAATAGACCCGGTCACTACCTGTGAGGGTACAGTCAGAATCCTTATTGATTTATTTCTTCTTTCATGAATGGTATGAATAGAGATGGATTGGTGTAGTGTGGTTATATATTTATACTGAGTTTTTGATAAATAAACTTCTTTCAAATACAATTTCCTTGAGTTCTTAGAGTGATTTTGGATTCATTTTGTCATTGTCTTACATTTCAATGCATTTTTAATAGTTAGATATTGATCCTAGACCACATCTATGCATTTGTGAGGTTTGTATTTGTATTTTTACTCAATTAATTCTGACTGGCAGAGTAGTTTCAGCCATTCCTTTGATAGTTTTGTGAGTTTCCAATTGAATATGGTCATTCCATGACCTCTGACCATGGTAACACATGGAAAGAATGAGTATTAACATGTACTATAGTTCCCTAATCCATTAATGTAATGAGAAGGAAGAATGTTTAGGTGATCACCATAATTTATAAAGGAAACTTAATGAATTTGCTTGGTATGCTACAGCAGTAGCCATTTGGTCTGAAGGAGGAACATAGATTATGATTTGGCTCATCTTATAATGATCATCTAATGGTGAAACAACTACCTATTGGACCTAGAAGTGATCGGAGATAGGATATTTAAGAAACCCTTGGATTAAGGGTTTAGAAGTGCTAAATTTGGGGATTTTGGGGTTCTCGGTGGACTGAGCCCTATTCCTTTGAGGTTTGTTCATTTTTAGACATTATTAAAGAATGATGAAGGTTTGGAGTCTTGGGAGTGCAAGTATTCTATGGTTTTTTTTTTATTTGGGGTCTTTTTAAGCACTTCTGAGGCCACAGCGTGTAGACAGTCACACCTGGTCTAAAAGAGTCCATAGAAAGCCGACTGCCCTAGTTTTATGTCAAAAATGGTCTATAGATGACTATCACATGATTTCTTTTAGATTTCTCCACTTTCTCCATCGAAGGATCTCAGACCAGTCGCAATTGAAAGCTATGACTCTAGGTAGACTTCCTATGGAGTTAGATTTGACATTCCAATCCACATGAAGTCGGCAGAAAACAAATACCAGTAAAAAAAAATGTTAAAAACACAGTTTTCTCAATCTTGTTTACAATATTTCCTCTTCCAACCTTACAATCATAAACCTAACACTAGTACATTTACAGTGTAACATGATGCGGTGATTCAAAAATTTAGGGTTTTACAAGTTCATCTCTAAATCAAATGTATATAAACAATGATAAAAAAAATGTGCTAGTAAATACCAAATACATGATGCCCTAGCACATTGCTCATGGTCCCTAAGTAGGTAACCAATAAAACAATGCTAGACAAATGCAAAGTAAGGAAATCCTTACAGGCAGTCCTCCTTTTACACCAAATCACAGTGGCAACCCTCGCAAGTAGATAGTCCTCCTTTTACTCTCACCAAATAACAGTTCAAACAATCGTAGGCTCTAACTACTTTGCGCACTCCAAATTAAAAGAAAAAAGATTTTGTATCTCATTTCATTTGGAGCCCGCTCCAGCTCCTTCGCGAACTCCAAATGAAATGAGATACAAAATCTTTTTTCTTTTTAAAGTTATGCCTGTGTTGGTCAAAATTTTGACCTACATTGTATTGGTCAAAATTTTGACTAACATGAGCATGGATTAAAAAAAAGGAAGTTTTCCTTCTATAATCCGACCAACCTAAACCTTTTTAATTGATTGTCAAAAAATTTGGTAGAAAAATGAGGTCAACTGTAGTAGTGCACTAATCTGAATTAAGAAATCAGATTACAATACCTAGTCTGATACCTGCAATATTGTTAAGTTCAATGTAAAAACCAAGAAGATTAACAACAAAATTGCAAGCCAAAAAAAGTGATCCATTCTATTCAAAATTGGATTTTATACAAATATGATGGATCCCAAGGGTCACTAGAACCCCTTGGAAATGAAATGAAGAGTACTCATAATGTTTATTACAAATAAACTATTAAAACTAATATATATATATATATATATATATATATATATATATATATATATATATATAGGTCCACTTGGAGAAGGCATAACTTTCTAGTCCTAGCTCCGAATTGCAAATCATTTACTCTGTTGGAAAGGTCTTTAATAAATATCAAACCAAACAGGGAGGGGCCCTGAAATTCCTTAAAGACCTTCAAAATTGCACTTTACTAAAACATAGAAAATACAAAAAAATTGGATTTCAGTATTTTTCCAATTCCATCCTAATCATCATTTATGTTGTAGAAGGTTTAAGAAAGATAATCCGTAATGATGAACATGGTGTTAATGTCTTGCATAGTATCTCTCATTTCATCGATGACAATGTCAAGCCTATTACAGATTGTTCTCAAGATCTAGGTTTCATCCCACCCACTACTAGTGTTGAGAACTTCATGCCTATTTCTACCTATATTCCTAGTGTGTCCACTTATGTTCCACCCATTCTAACAACTTCAATTCAAAATCTCAATCCTACACATGTTAGCATTCCTAATCCCATTATTTCCATTACTCCTTCAAGTGTACCATGTGTTTCTTTACCTTCATCAATGGCCTCTTACAATAGTGTTTATTTTTTATACTCCATTCTCCCTTCAATTTCTCATAATTCTCTAAACATTTCACATGTCTCTCCTACCATTCTTTCTAATGATTCCACTATTAGTAGTTTGGCTCAAACATGTCTTCTTTGAAACAAAAAATTGGTTTTATGACCCAATCCAAGTTCAACATCCCTACTTGTGACATTTCTAGTCCTTTTCTCTTGGACATCATCTAAGTTGTTATTCCACAATACATAGAGATTCCTCACATAGAGACTTACAATGGTAAAGGTGATCCTTTGACCTATGTCAAAACCTTTCACACCTTGTGTAGTGATTTCTCTCATGATCATAGGTTCATGTCTAAATTGTTTACTATAACCTTTCAAGATAAAGCCCTGCATTGCCACTATTATTTTTCTCCTTATTCCATTGATTACTTTCAAAATATTTCTAATGCTTTTATCCGATAATCTCAAAATAATATGGGTCCTAAGATTTCTTTGATTGATTCAATGCATTGTAAACAAGTTGATAAAGAAAAAGTAATTGATTCCATTGGTAGATTTAAGCATTTGCATGCTCATATTTCTTATCATGTGCTAATATATATGTGTAACATATTTTTATTTCTAATTTGCAAAAAGACATTAGATATAAGATTCTTCTTTCAGAATTTTCTTCTTTCACTCAATTATGTGCAGTACTTCAAAATTATTAGCTTCAAGTGAGTCAATTTGAGAGCACCACTCCAATGGCTCTGATTGATCAGAGTGATGTTGCATCCAAAAACTTTAACAAGTTTCATAAACTAAATAATTTCATCAAAATCAACAATTCCTCCAACAATGTTGATGAGCAAGTGGTAGCAACATCCAAAGGTGTGGCTCCTTTGTCATCTATTTTTAGATCTTCTCATAATTTTACTCAACTTTATGAATCTTTTCATAATGTGATGTTGAAGTTGATTAATTCTAAAGTGTTAACTCTTCCTCCTATTAAACCAATTAACACATCCAAACCCTTTCCTAAATCCTTTGATCACAAAGCTTTCTGTCAATACCACTATCAACCGAGTCATGATATTGAAAGGTGTTTCCATTCAAAATTTGTTATTCAAGACCTCATTGATTCTAATACCATATTTTTGAGGGTGGTAATGATCAAAGAAACAAATATATAACACCTCCTAATCAAAAAATTTAAATATATACCAACCCTTTGCCATCTCATTCGACTAATAATGTTGAGTCTACTCAACCTTTGCCTTCTTCCTCCACTCATGTTGTTGACTATAATGATAAGTGTGTTGAAGTTGATAATGTTGTCAACCTCATTAACCAATCATCACCTAAGACTAAACCCAAATCCAAACCGAACCTTTGCATTACCTTTGATCCAAGTGAGATAGTTAAAGCACTTGATGGTCCTCTTTACATTATTGTAAATATTAATGATATATATTTACATGGTGTCCTTATTGGCCATACGTTCATGGTGAATGTGATAATTGAAGAAAATATCTTTAATAGATGATTGTGACATGATTTCTATGATAAATATGATGATATGATTCAAACTTGCAATGGTTTCCTTCATCCTATTCATAGTTCTATCACATTTCCTATTAAAGTTGGTGGTAAAACTATATATGCAACCTTTGTTTTCATCCCAGCTTATGATCAATTTCAAGTCAAATTTGGTGTTCCTTGGCTTACTGCATGAAATATATAGTCTCTCATATTCATAAGTGTTTTAAATTCCTCCATAATGGATAAATCATGACTATTAATCATAGTCTCTATTAGCCTTCCATATCTTGAGATTCTATTGATCTTGATTTCTTATGGCCTTCGATACCTTAGCCCACCCAAACCCACAGAGATAACGTATTTTGATCATATAGAAATTACAAAATCCAAAATATTTGTAATATTATCAAACCTAAGGATGTTCCATCTCCTTTCCTTGGACTTCGACTTCTCCCTACACCTCCTATATCTTCTTATGTTCCAACTCCCATATCTTATAATTTTTCTATTAATACTATCTCTCAACCTAGTGAGGATCCTTTTGTTCTTCCTCCCAAGGAAGAAAAGGGCCTGATGTTGATTGATCTTGAACCAAACCAAATTTATAGAAAAACCAAGTGTAACAATTGTTCTCATGACTTCCACCGTAAACATCGTACTCGATCCCATCAACATGTTTCCCCAAACCCTCCTTCACCTAAGATACCTAATGATGTTGTGATTCCCTTTGATCAGTCCATGCATAGGCCAAAGGATGAATTTAACTTAAAAAACATGAAATTGAATAACCATGATAATTTTATTCAAATATTGGATTCTATTACAATTAATTTGGATGATGAAGATACTCTTGATGATAATGATTTTGATGTTCCTAATGTAACTAATGATGATATTCATGCTAGTGATTTTGATGATATGTATTATCTTATTAATGTTTTTGATTAAGGAAAATAGGTTTTAAAGGGGCCCTAAAACCCACACAGTTTTAAACATAAATAGAGATATAGCAGTTACAGTTTTCAAAGATATGATAGCCAAAGCAAAGAGTAAGGCCAAACACAGTCCACTAGTAGAACAAACAGAAAAAGCTAGAAAACAAGAAACAAAAAAGCCAGGCCAGGCCAAAAGAACCAGGGGAGCAGCTCAAGCAAACTCCCTGAGGATCTCTGGTGCTTGTATCTCGAGCTCAAAAGCCTTTTCCATCACGTCCTTAAGGTCAGCCAGATCCTTGTCAGGTTCCTGTAGGTCCTTCTTCATGGTACTAGACCTAGTTCTCTTCCTCGACCCTTCCTCCAGAGATTTATCTTTGCTACTATTAGGAGAATCCTCCTTGTTGCTCCTATGTTCCTCAAATTTACTGATCAAGACTTTTATATTGTCATTTGAAGCTTTGGGGATGTTGTGGCTCTGCTCTGCAATTTTCTGTAAAGTCCCCTCCAAGCTCTACATTCTCTTTTTCACTTCCTCCATCCTACTTTCCATGTCATTCTTCTCCTCTGTTAGCATGATCTTTCTATTGTTACCCTCCCTCTCCAGCATTCCCACCCTAAATTTTAACTCTTGAATTTCATGGAAAGTCCATTTGGTGGTTCTATAGCTATCAAAGACACTATTTTTAGCATTATTGAGCACATCCATTTGAGGATGTTCTTTAGTGATGTCACTCAGAATCACCAGGGTAGGGTCTATGATATCCTCCATTTGGATTTTGCCTTCCTTGTTTTCCTTAACCAGGGTTTTCATCATTTCATGCTTTAGGCCCATCTTGATAGACATATTGTGGAAGTCTCTCCAAACCACATTCTTCTCTTTATTTGTTATCTTGCATGGAAACTGGTTAGTCCCTTGATCTTCACCAGCCTACACCTGATCATCATCTCTCCCCTAACTCTCCTCTTCATCTTCGTTGTCTTTCCTCTCCTCTTCTCCTTCCTCCTTGTTCTCCTCTTCCATTTTCCTCCTTTTCCTCTGCTTCCTACCAGACTTTGTAACCTCTTCTCTATATGCAGGCATTTTAATTATGAATTTTCTCTTCCCCTTCTTATTCTCCTTAGTTTCCTCCTCCTCCCTGATAGTATCTTCTTCTACTTCAGCATTGTCTCCCTCAATGTCCATGCCTTCTGCCTCCTCATCATAATCCATGTCGGAAGAAACTTCAATGCACTGCTTTGGTTCAAGTTTCTCCTTTTTTTCCCATTTTTCCTTCTTACTCTTCTTTTTCCCCTTTTTGGTGTGAGGGGAGGTGATAGCATCCGAGTCTGAAAGCATATCTTGGCTCTCCTTAATGTTGGAAGGGATGTACTCTTCTTCCCTTGAATCGAGCTATTCATCAGTGCCCTCCTTCCCCCCTTTCCCCTACTTTAATTCTTTACCTATGGTTTTGGCTTTGAAAAACTCGTAAATCAATAACAACAGCCCCTCATGGAAAGCAGGATTTCTGATGGGCTTCTCCCTATAATCATTTATATTTTCATTGATGGATGAGTAAAGATAAAAAGGGATAGAGATTTTAGTCCTAGACCTGAAATGATTGAGGAGCATGAAGTGATAGGAATATATACGGTCGAACCTCGTGTCCAGGGATATGTATTTGATTATTGCCCTCAGCACAAACCTCCACAGTGGTTTGATGGACCTCGGCAGATAGTAAGTGCCATGCTTCTCAAGGGCCTTCTTCTCCTCCTTTCCTTTGGTAAATTCTGCCATCGCCTGACCAGAAATGCAGCGATCTCTGTAGAACTTCTTCCCAATAATGGGAATGCCTGTCATCACAAAAATGACCTCCTCCATCACATTAAACTCAACCCCATCAATTTTAACACTCCCCTCATTCCAACTTTTAACCATTTTTTTGGTTACCGAGGGTTTCCATCCATGCAGTCTTTCAATGAAGGAGGTCACCTCCCCTTTGCTCAAAATGCCCCACACTTTCAAATGCCTCTGCCATTTCTCTGCCTCATCCTCAGGTTCCCTTCTATGTCACTCCCCCACCATTTTCCTTCTTGTTCTACAGCCAAATCTTCTGGTCTCAGAGCACTTTGAGATATGGGGCAAGTAGTTGGTATGAAAAATGTTCTCGATCCATCCCTTAACATTCTAAGAAATGAACACAAAACCAGCCCTTGACATGCAAAGGTGGTAGTTGCCCAGGTGATTCATACTTTGGCTCCTGTTCTTACACATCATATATTGGCACAAATTCCCTAACACATAATCTTTCATCATTAGACTTTAATATTTCTGAATCTACTCGAGATTCTCTCACTTTCCATTAATTCCTTGATTTTGAGTGGAATTAAATGGCCTTCCATCAATCTTTTCACCTTGTTATTTCTGACAGCCCAGTTGGCCAATCTGTCAACAACTTGGTTAGAATCCCTGTATTAATGGGCCACGTGAATTCTTTCAAAAGACTTGAGGAGCTGGATGCTTTCATTGACTAAGTTGGTGATCATCCAGGTCGGCATATTTTTCTCATTGAGACAATTGATTATGTTCTTAGAGTCACCTTCCAACCATAGATTCTTGACTCCAATATCAATAGCCAGCTTAATGGTTTGATGGGCCATAGTCACCTCTGCAACATGGTTGGTCTGCACTCCTAGAGGAGCCGAGATGGTGGTAATGCCTTTCCCATGTTCATTTTTAATGATGCCTTTGATCCCAGCCTGGCCAGGGTTGCCTTTTGTAGCCCCATCAAAGTTGGCTTTGCACCATCCCTTAGGAGGAAGGGACCATCTGCAATCCTCCCTCTTGCTACAATCCTTCTCCTTGGCTTTGAGAAGTGGGTTATAGCCTTTGATGATAGTGTAGTTTTCGACCATAGCATTAAGACTTTTGTGGAAAACCACCTTAGCATTAGTTTCTTTATATCTGAATATACGGTTGTTCTGCTCCTTCCACACCCCCCAGCAAAGATGAGGGAGAGACTAGGTTCATAAGCCTTGACATCCATCTCTAGCCACCCCATTTTTCCACTGTTGGAAGAGCTCCGTTATCTTGCTCGGAAAGACCCAGGTCTTCTTGAAAAAAGCCAGAAAAGAAGACCATATGTTCCTGGTGAATTGGCAATGGATGAAAAGGTGGTGAACACTGTCCAGATGCATTTTACAAAGGCTACATTGATTAGGAATCTGATGGCCTCTCTTGATAAGGTTGTCCACCGTCAAAATTTGGTTCTAGAGCATTAGCCAGAAGAAAATGTTGATTTTGGGAGTGAGGCCAGCGAATCAAGCATTGGCCCAGATAGGGACAAGACCACTCCTTTGCATAGTATCATAGCCTGACGCCACAGTGTAGTTGCCATCCTTGGTCGGCCCCCAAACAATGTCATCCATACTAAGAGACAAAGGAAGAAGCCTAATCATGTCCATCACCAGTTTGAGCTCCTAGGAAATCTTAGTCAAATTCACCCACTTCTCATTAACCCTATAGTCTCTCACCCTGTAGCCAAATATTTCCATGCAAAGCATCACCCATCTATTGTACTACTTAAAATTCCATAAAGGCCCCACCCCAAGCTAGTCATCAAGCTAGAAATTAATATCTTCGCCATTGCCGAGTTTACACTTCACCTTTTCAAAAGCTAAACCCTTAGTCTTTATGATACCATTCCATATAATGGATCCCTTAGATTCCTCATCCCTACTAATGAACTGCTTTAAGTTGATGTTGGCAACATACTTATTTTCTAGAATATCCCTCCATTCTCCCTGGGATTTGAACATCCTCCAAATCTATTTAGCTTGCAGAGCCTTGTTGATCTGCTTTAGATTCCTAATCCCCAAGCCCCCCTATTTTTTAGATTTGTAAATATTGTCCCATGCCACAAGCAAGTACTTCTTATTACCTTCTAGACCAGCCCATAGAAACTTCTTTTGGATAGACTCCAAAGTAACCGCCACTTTGGAAGGAATAGAGAAAAGGTTGAGAGCATAAATGGGCAAGTTTTGAAGAGTAGACTTGATTAGGAGCACTTTACCTGCCTAACTCAAGATAATGCCCTTCCAGCCAGCCAACTTTCTATTGAACCTATCAATTAAGTTATCCCAAAAGAGGTTAGGAGGTCTAATCCCCATAGGGAGGCCCAGATAAGTGGAAGGAAGGGTCCCTATGCCACAGCACAAAATATTAGCTATTTTCCTTTGTTTGCCCTCTGGAGTATTGACAAAAAAGATCGAGCTCTTGTTCCAATTGATAAGCTGACCCGTGGCATTGGAGTAAGAATTAAGGATGGCCTTCACTTGTCTATCTTCCTTAATCGAAGCTTCTCCCCCAAGGATGCTATCATCCACAAATTTCTAGTGATTGAAGACCAGGGGTCCAGAGGAAGGTTTCAAACCAACTAATTCTCCTCTACTCCTTTTTTCAAGAATAAGTCTACCCAAGCATTTTGCCAAAATAATAAAGAGGATGGGAGAGAAGGGGTCCCCTTGCCTGATCCCTCTGGAAGATTTGAAGAAATCTATGGGAGAGCCATTGATCATAAGCGCAAAGGTGGGGGTAGAGATCAGTTGAGATATGATTTTCCTAGTGTTTTCATTAAAACCAAAAGCATGCAGGACCTAATCCAGGAACAATCAATCCACCCTATCATAGGCCTTAGATATGTCAAGCTTGAGTAGGAAGCCATCCTTTTTTCCTTCCTCTAGAGATTGAATCACCTCATGAACAGCTATAATAGAGTCTAGAATTTGTCTACCAGGGACAAATCCTATTTGTTGTGGGGAGATGATCTCTGGGAGAATTTTAATCATTCTAATGGTTAAAAATTTAGAAAAGATCTTGTAAAGAGAGTCGCAGAGGCTAATAGGCCTGAAAGAGTCAAAAGAGTTCGCACCTAAAACTTTGGGAATGAGAACCAAGAAAGTGGCATTGATTTCTTTGAGTAAACTCTTGGCCCCAAAGAATTCCTAAACCACTTTAACAAGATCAACTTTTATAACTTCCCAATACATCTGGAAGAAGAAGGTGGGGAACCCATCAGGACTAGGAGCTTTCTCGGTAGGCAAAGAGAAGACAACCACCTTAATTTATTCCATATCAGGGATGGTAGCGATGGCTTTGTTCTGACTAGCCTTAATAACTCTGGGGATGGAATTGAGAATATCTCATTGATCCTCAACACCCAAGTTAGTCTCTTTGGAGAGGATGGAAGAGAAGAAATTGATTGCTTCCTGGGCGATCTCCTTATCTTCTTTAAGAGAGACATCCCCCTTTTGAATCACACTAATTCTATTAGCAGCCCTATGCTTCATAGTAGAGAGGTGAAAGAATCTAGATTTTTGTCTCGTTCCTTAAGCCACACCGATCTAGATCTCTGCCTCCAGAACATTTCCTCCTTGCTCACAATGTTGTGAAGATCAGCCAGAATGACATTTTCAGCATTCAATCTATCCTCATCATATCCCACATTTTGGATCTCCTCCTGAACCCCAACAAGGTCCTCCAATATCCTATCTTTAGCCAGGAAAATGTCACAAAAATCCTTTTTGTTCCATTTTCTGATTTCTATTTTGATGTTTTTGAGTTTCTTTGCCACTTTAAACATAGTCATACCTTCCACTTCAATGCTCCACCAGTCTCTTATTCTATCATACAGACCCAGGTGAGCGGTCCACATCTTCTCAAATCTGAACGGGAAAGCCTTTTTCCTATTGCATTGCTCAAGAGAGAGGGATATTGGGGAGTGGTCCAAACCAAGTCTAACCAAAGTGGAAAGTTTCTAGTGGTAAGAGGTCAACAAATCCATAGTGATCAAAGCTCTATCCAGCCTAACCTGAATGCACTCCAAACCAATTCTTCTGTTAGACCAAGTGAACTTCCCACCATCTAATTCAACATCAAGGAGAGCCAGCTCACTAATAAACTCTGCAAGGTGCTGTCTACTATCCAAGTTTGGAGGGAGCCCACCTAAATTCTTAGTAGCCAATAGGGGAGTGTTGAAATCTCCCATAATGACACCCTTAGACCCTCCCAACAAGGGCATCAGGTTGCAAATTTTACTCCAAAAGTGCTTTCTACCATTTTTAGTGTTAGGGGCATAGATATTCATCACAAACTAGCTTTCCTAGTCCTTAGAATTCATGAATTGAATAAGAAAAATGTTCCCTTCATTAAAGATGATGTGCTCTATAAGGCTATCCTTCCATATCACTAACAGCCCTCCAGAAGCTCTCGAAGAGTCAGTAGCCGCTGACTTCATTCTTTTGTTGAAAACAATACTCTCAGTCTTCTCCTTCTTCATCTTTGTTTCCTGAATCACAAAAATATATGGCCTATGATCCCTAATCATATTTTTAAAGACCTCATGTTTTTGGATCCCATTGAGTCCACGAATATTCCAAGATATGATCTTCATATTTTCTTTTCAGGGTATGTATCCTGGATGGTTTTTTGGGTCCCATCCACTATGTTTCTTCTTGTTTCTTCCTTCCTTATTTGATGCTTGTTCCACCTGCCTCAGGTGCAAACTTTACCCCCTATATCAGCTTTGGCCCTACTTCTTGTATTAGCCAGAGACACCGGCGATGGGTCCCTACTATTCTTTTTTTTCTTGACAGATATCCAAGGACTAGCATTCTCATCTTTGCAACTCTCAAACAGGGCTTCCATTTTGGAGATTTGCCCTGGGGAGGAGGAGGTAACCAGGTCAATGATTCTATTAACCTTGCTTGGGGAGATAAGCAAGCTCCTGCTAAGGATAGATTCCTGGGAGGGGCCCTGAACCTCCTTGGTGCCCTCCAGCTCCTGGGTCTCAGGCACTAATGAATCCTCAATGATTTCCCCAAGATGAACTCCCCATCCTTAGGAAGGAACCTACTTTCTTTATCTCCCTTCTTAGTAGAAAAATCTTGCATTTGAGGGCAGCCATCACCTTCAACCTTATCCCTATTGCCACTTTCCTTGTGGGACTCAGGCTGAACCATGTTGTTGAGGTTTTCCTTACTCTCTAGACTACTATGTTCAGGAGGGGTCACTGAAGGGCCCATGGGTTTATCCCCTTGAGGATCCACCCCTTGAGAGGTTCTCTCCGGAGCTTTCTCCTTCCACACCTTCTTGGATCCTTCATCTTGATTCAGGCCCTTTTGCTGCTTCTAGGTCTCTTTTTTCTTACCTTGCTTGATTTGGGCCTTACGAACTTTTTCCTTCTCAATGAAGATAGGGCACACTTTGGCCTTGTGGCCCACCTTTTTACAATGGAAACAAGTAAAAGGCACATTTTTATAGTTGATTTTCTGCACCCACCTTCCCAATCTAGATTGAAACTCTATCACTTCAGGCATATCCTATCCTTCAACTACCCCCACACATATTCTAGCATACGTGAGTCTTTTTTGGTAGCAGTGACAAGATCAATGGATAACAGCTCACCGAAAGAGCTGGCAATACTATCAAAAACATCCTCATGCTAGTATTCCAGAGGTAGCTTAAGAAGCCTAATCCAAACCGGGGCTTGGGTCAAGAAATCATTGTTTAGATCCAGATTGGAAGTCCATTTTTGGAGGATTAGCGTGGATCTCCCCATCGACCAGTTGCCCGCACAAAGAATGTTTGAAAAATCTTCTGAGTAGGAGAACTCAAAAGACATGAAGCCTTGGCCATAGCCATGACTTCAACCTGTCCTTTCAAATCCCATTTTTTCCTTATAAAGGCTATGACCAAATCGATATTTGGTCTTGTACCTATGAACTTGCCAACAAGCATAGTAGCCATACTTTGAATGTTGTGATCAATAAGCTCTAAAGGCACTTCCAAAGCAACAATACCTTTCTCTTTGTTGAAGATGTTTTTGATCTTAGGGAAGGAGGACTTACCCAAGGGTTTGACTCCAAATAGATTAATCCAGCATCCCAACAGTCGTGAAGCAAGCCCCAATGGATCACCTAGATCCGGTTGCAAGGCTCATGGGTCCCCTTCCTCTATCACATATTTCTTTCCACTATCCTTCTCCTTCATATGGCCTGCATCCTGATCAAGCGGTCCCTACTTTGCATGTTTCCCGCTCAAATTTCCATTCAAAATTTTTCCCCCCTCTCCACTTTCTCCGCTCACCATCGATATTATCTTATTAATGTTAATCATGATTTACTAGCTATGTTTTCACAATACTTATCTCTTATTCCTAGTGATGAACAAAGTGACCCATCTTCACAACATGGTCCTTGTTTGGAATTGGCTATTGTTCCATCTACCATGCTTGATGTTTCTCCTCTTAAATGTTTCACACCTTCCTTAAACACTATAGACCAAGATGGGGGGCAAGCAATATGCTTAACTAGCTCCTCTTGTGTGGTGGATTCTATATGTTTTCTTATTGTAATGTGCTTCCCCTATGATGCGTTACTTGATATATGTTTTGTCTAGATTTATTTAGATGACCCTTGTTTCTCTATTGGCACAAGGTGATAAATTAATTGACCTATTCTAACATTCCTCTATTTGTATCTCCCTCTTCTATGTGTTGTTACATGTTATGTCATGTATGTGTCATTGTTCATAAATGTGCCTTTGTGTTGTCGGATTGGGGATGATGCAAAATGTTATCTACCTATTCTTTTTGGTCTTCATGATATCAACCCAACTCTTCTTTGTAACTCTTACATGACATTCTTCCATTTTGTTTGTTATTCTACTACCTTTGGGGGATGATGACATTTTATTTTGATATAATATCTCACACATTATCATATGATCATACTGACTCTAGAGTTAGTAGATCCCTTTTGTTCTCTCTTTCATCATGTGTTCATTTCCCTTGGTTTGTCCTTTCTTGGGGGAGTCTTTGAGTGGAAATGTTTCTTGTCGATGCATGTATGCTCTGTTAAATACATTTATCTTGTTAAGACATTTGAAATCACTTTAACACGGGGACATAAACTTCACTTCATGTTTCACATTTTGCACACACACACACACATAATGATTAAATGTAATCTTTGTTTCAGATGACCAAGGAGACAATGCTTTCCTTGTGTTATTCCTTTTCATTAGATCTCTTAATTAATATAATGTTTTCCTTAAGGATTGATCTTGTTTTATTTGATCCCTAAGGAGGAAATGATTTCCTTAGGCCTCACCATTTGCTTAGATACCTTAACAGAGACAATGCTTTCCTTAAGGACTAATCTTTTATTTTCTTGATCCCTATGGAGAGAATGCTTTCCTTAAGGGTTGATCCTCTTTGATGGGTTGACTAGTATAACACACCTTGCTAGATTTTTAATGTCATCTTATGCAATAATTTCTCTTTGTGTGATCCATGGTAAGGCAATCCCTTACTAGGTTGGTGGTCATACCTCTCTCTCTTTCTCTCTTTCTTGTCTCTTCTAAGTGATGCCTCTTTTATCTTGGTTTTGGATTTGATGAAGACTTGAGTCACTTGGGGGGCTTGGTGTTTCTTTGTCTTTGTGACCTTGATAAGATTGTTCTTATGAATTTATCTACTTTATCATGAGCATAAGCTTTCCAAGAAATCCTGCTAAGGTGGGGGATAAATGTATAGTCCTAAAAAGATAGCTCTTGTTATTGGATACTTTACTAGGACCTATTGGACCCCATTTTGGCAATTTCAAGGTTTGAATGCCCATTATGCTTGATCCTAGCAACCTTCCTTTTCTCCCCTTGCCTCTTTTCTTACATCCCAACATCCCCTCCAAATTTGGCTCATTTCCCATGGTACTAAACACAAATGGTGATTTGTCCATAGGAAAAATCACCAATGTCATTTTCTCACATACATTTTGGGCCCAAACTTTGCCTAGGGCCTGATGTCAAGGTATTAGTAGGATTTTTGAATTTATGGTTGGCCTGGGTAAAATTTGAATCCTAAAATGATGGATTAAAGTATAAAAGGGCCTTCTCTCTCCTAATTTTTATATGCATACATGATCTAAAACTTTTGGCAAGCAAACTATCAATATTTTCAAGCAATCAAGAGAAATTAAGCATTTAGATTCAAGATTTGAAGGCAAGCATCAAATTCAAGGTCTCCAAGTCTCCATTTCTTCCAGATCTATCAAATTCAAAAGAAATATTATCCAATTAAATAAATTTTCTCTCCCATGATGGCCAAGTAGAGGAATTCTCAATCAAGCAAGAAGATTCATCATTCATTCATTCCTTCTTCTCTCTCCTTCTTTGCAAGTGTTTTTAAGCATATTAACAATCAAGATCTAGGAGTGGAATTCATAGATATATGCATTTGTGATGAAATCATTGATTCTACATCACATTCCAAGGTCAAATCTTTGGATTCTAAGCACATTCAAGCATCTTCATGGGTACGAATGATTTATACATATAGCAATGAGGGTCTATGCAAGGTATATCTACCATTTGCCTTTTCATAGACTTTTAATTATGAAAATTCTTTATATTTTCAATGTTGATTCCTAAAAAGGGGTTTGACCAAGGAAAACCACTTTCCATAACCTTTTCCCCCATTTTTTTGTGTGTAGGAATAGTTTACAAATCCAACAAATTGAGATCAGATAGATCAGGTATAGTCAGAAGTTCTCAAAAAAATTTAGCCAAAATTGCCAAGTATAGAATACCAATGATGATCTTCCCCTAGGTAAAGGATGACTTTCATCCAGTCTCTATCACTTTCAAATCAAATTTTACCCATAGGTTAGTTTTGATCTCTGCTTTCCATATCTATACTTTTCTGCTTAATATCAGTCTATTTCTATATGTAATTTCCAGTTGTTTGCACTTAATTAAGATTGGTACATCATTTCCATGTCATTAATCACATTATTTTAGGAAGCAATTAATTTTACCACTTAGCATTTAAGTCTCCTCTTGGATCTAGTGGTGCATATTCCTTCCAAATGTGTAATTGTTTGAAAAGGGAGATGATTTACCTATCTTTTACATTACCCCTCTTTTACACCTTTTATACAAGTGGTAGTGTAATTTTTCAACCTGTTAAATATTTTTTTACTAGAAAAGGCAATAGGATGTTCTTTATTTCCTTTAAGTTGTGTCACCATTACTCATATAGTGATTTCAAAAGTGTTTATTTGAACTTGAAAATGATTATTCCAATATAGAAATGTAAGGATTAGTTTTGCTACAATCATTTGTCTTAAAGTGTCAAATGCTTTTTGAGAGTGGTTATTCCATGCAATTCTCTTTCCTTTTTTATTCTTCAAGAGTTCTTCTATTGGTACCACAATACTAGCACATCCCATTATAAACTTTCTATGTTATTTGGTGTACCCCAAAAATGTCTTGACTTTTGAAGTGCTCTTGAGTGTTGGTAGGTTTAGCATTATAGAAACCTTCATAAGATCCACCATCAATCCCTCTTTGCATCTAATATGGCCTAATAGGGTCCCACAAGGTACCAAAAACATACATTTCTTCAATTTTAGTGATGATTGCATACTTTTGCATTTGTTTGGCATCATGTAGAGTGTATGTATATGGTCTTTAACCAATCTATAGATTACATAATCATTCAAGTATACTTCCAAAAAGTATATCTTTATGTTTAGATCCCATATTTCCTTGCTTTCTTGTGTTGCACAACATTTTCTAATTGATCTGACCAATTTTATGTCAAACTATTCAATATACCTCTATATCCCTTATTCTTTAATGGGTGAAGGTGAGGGTCACAATATTGCTATCTTCAGGTCTTGGTCCATACTAAATATGGGTCTTCATTGTAAAAATAAAATGTATGTAAGAAATTTGTCACTACTTCTCATCAACGTGGTATGTATATATGGGTCTTCATTGTAAAAATAAAATGTATGTAAGAAATTTGTCACTACTTCTCATGTCTTAGTTTCTCTTTTTCACTCTTGGTTGATATACTAAGTCTATGCTAGTAGTGATAATTTCTAATATAATAACTAGATTTATGAATGTTTTCATACACATATCGTTCTTCCCAATGGTGTATTTATGTATGATCCAATTGGACTTGTGGTTAGATATCTCCCTCACATCTAGGTATATTCCAATGTTTGACAAGTATCTTTATCTGATCAATATTATGAAAGCTTCCTATTTGGTGATGGTATCCCTATCTACATAGTTCCAACATGTGGCACTAGAAGTGATTGTATGCTTTAGGATTTGAATTTTGTGGCCATCATCTTGAAATACATGTTCTATATGCCCAATGAATGCTTACACATCCTTCACTGTGGAATGTTCAGGTAGCTTAATCGTGATAACCCACATGATTATGGTAGAAATGGTAAGATGTCTATTTTTTATTATCTTTGTTTCCTTTTGTGTTAGTGAAATCATCTTGTGATACCCCTTCCATGGTTAAATCTTCTTTTTTGTGGCTTTCTTATCATAAATACTAATCAAGAACCAAAAAGCATATGAGAATATACTTTTGATTCATAATTCATTCGTGCATCCAAGAAAGTCTGGCTATTTTTGCTTCCACCAGTCTCATTTATTTCTAGTTACCCTTCTAAATTGGATTCTTCTGAAACCTTAATTGTAGACAGTCTAGTTATTTTAGTTATTTCTTATCATAATCTTTTTATTCTTTCACATTCATTATTTCTACCTAGTATTCTTTTAGATTCCTTCCTAAGAGGATTTTTACTATCCTCATATTATATGTATATTTCTTCTTTCCTGGCATCTATTACTCCTCATGAATTAACAAACCACTTTAAAAGCTAAAGCACATAAAAAAATTAGATGTCAATAATTTTTTTTACCCTTTGACACTAAATTCTACCTATTTTGAAGTACCCCTATTTTCATTTCAGTCTAATTCATGAGATTAATGTTGTAGAAATTTGCTCAAGTTATGGTCTTCATAAGGATTTCCATATTCTTTTGGGGGTCATATTTACCTATGCTCCTAATAATACCATAACTTAAGACATATTTCAATGCTAAATATAGAGGTCAATCATTTTTGGTTTGGTCTTCCAATGTCTCCCTATTGTTTGGACTTGCATAATTAATTTATTATTCAAATATTTACTGATTTATTTCAACTTTAACAAGAAGTCATGTTGTCCCACCATCTAATTTACAACTCTTACTTATTATTTTTTAAAATAGTTGTTTTGTTCCTTTTTTTAATTTTGTTCATGTTCCACTGTCCTCTTTGTTTATTCCATGATTTTACCATGTTGTTTCTTGGTGGGGTAAAATTCTTATTCTAATAATTTATGTTTTGATGTCGTTACCACCATTTCTTTCTAATATTGGGCCCTTTCTTGGTTACTAATGATGCTCTATTCTTTTTATTTAGTTTAGGTTTGGTGCTACAATATTCTTCTTTTGTGTTTCTCTCTTTGTAAGTGTAATCTTCATCTTTCCCAACTTTTGAACACCTACTTATTTCCTATGGAGGGGTCTTTGGAAGTTTTTCCAAGATTCTTTCTACTTTATTTTTATTTGAGCTCTTTGGATCATTATTTTAGGTTTGTGGTGTCACACTTCTGTAATTTTAGCATGTCTTTTAGTAGTTAAAGAGACCATGATCCTCTTGGCTATAGAATCTACAATGTATCATTTTCTCCCCCCAACATTCAACTACATAATGTCCTAATTCTCCACAATTGAATCAAGCAGCATTTACTTTCATTCCTCTTCCTTGATCTTATCCTCTTCCTCCCAAAATGAACCATTCTAATTGTATGGTTCTATATTCTATATAGTATTTATAATTATTTGGTTTTTTTTTCCATGGAAGTGTGGTGTATTCATGATCATGCACATGTAGCTTTCTTTCTACCAATCCTTTTACATGTGTCATGCCTCTATTATATTTTTGTTCTTCCTTTACCTGGAACCTTTGGGATAGGCAATTTGATTTCTCATGATAATCCCATTCTTTTTAATTACTACAATTTTGATTTTGTAATTATGCAAAGGTCCACCCTTAGTGCATTCACCGTGTTCTCTCAAATCCTTAGGAAATTTTTTTTTCATATGAACCTTTATATTGTAGTGAGAACACCATATATTTGGCCTTTATGGTCCTATTTCTTGCTTTTTGAGTTCCTGTCTTAACCCTAGTTTCTCAATTTAAAGTTGTAATTGTTTGACTCTTCTTATAATTAATCTTTCCTTTTTGTTGTATGTCGTGATTGGTTTTCTATATGAAAGGAAAGTGTTATAATTTTTGAGTACGTAAAAAAATATCTTCCATCCATCTTTAATTTTTCATTTAGAAGTTCTAAGCTTCACCTTTTTTTTCAACACCCAAAGTGTCCCCAATCCCCACAAGCCCAGCCATGCGTTTCCACTTAAGGGTGAGCTAGAGATGAGACTAGTCCCTAGGGGGTGAATCCACAACCTATAATTAGTCCCCCATCTTAAACCCATGAGGTATTTGAACCCAAGACTTATGAGGAGAAAACCCATCGCCCAAACCAACTCACCTACCTATGCAAGATTCTTATAGGATTCACATTACCTCTTTGAATCTTCTATAAAATTCTATGATGGATTCATCCTCCCACTAAGATAATTCCCTTAGTTTTCTTACTCATTCTATAGGGAGTTATGGGTTATCAAAATTTTATAGAAATGCCTTATGCACCTCATCCCCTTCTTTCTCATTTAGTGGATATATTTTATGGTACCATTTAAAGGGTCCATTATGTAGGGAACAATTAAAATCAAATATTTTTATATTTTCATGATTTTTATTTCTACTTTTTCACATGGATTACAATAGGAAAATATGTTCTACGGTGTCATTTATATCCTTTTAAAAAATGGGCATCTCCCTCATGTTGTTTATTTTGTCATATTCTTCAAAGGTGTTCCCTCGAAATCTAGAATTAGTCTAGATGTTACTTTCTTGATTTCTCCACTTGTTAGCATTTTTGTCATTGATGTCAAGTATTGCATTTGTAATTCCAATGACATACAAAAGTTATAGTATTTTAATAAGATATAAAGATTAAAATGATAAAGAATATATCTAAACACAAACAAATACAATGAATAAAAACTTGTTTAAATTTGTATCTTCTCATTTAGTTTGGTCTACATTGAATTCACAAACAATTTAATCTATAGGTCACAATGTATAAACAAACAAGATCAGTTTGATGAAAATCTTAATATGCAAACAAAATGAATTATAGAATGTTTTTTTGAATGTCATAGAGAAACTTTAAGTATGGTTTTTTAATTCTTCGATAGAAATCCATACTTTAATATACAAAATAGAAATATGAAATGTATTTCTTAAAGCATTTCATAGCTTGTTGAAAGGTTAGTCACATGTTCAAGGTTGTTAAGTGACAATTGTATGGTGGTTAACGCTTGGTATTGGTAGTTAAAACTTCTTTACTAATGTAATTAGTTAATCCCTTCAAACCATTTTACTAATTGCAATAGGAATTGTATATATGTGTGGCTTGAGTTCATTGATCATGGATGGGATTAGATATATCTTATGTAGTGAATGAGATATTATTTATGCAATACATGATTTATATTTTTTGATATGAATATGTGTGTGGAGGGTGATTGAATGTGAAGAATCATATGCAACATATAAAGTAATTTGAGATGTTTTATTGACATGAACAAGTGTAAGAGAGTTTTTTATGAAACATGAATTTTAAGAATCACATGTAAAGATTCATCTTGAGATGTATATTTTATCATTATTGATGTAAATTTTATGAAGAATTTTGAATGGGGAATGTGGTAGAGTGAAGGTTTTCAAATAAATAAATGGCTATGAAGAGGATTCTTTACAGTGTTCTATGTTGTGATCAAAAGTGTGGAGGTTTTCCTTTTTTATTAGAAAGGTTAACATGTGAGAGGAGTATTTGTAGAGATTAAATATAAGAATCATTTTTTTTAAGTCTACACTATGTTGAAAAGATCTAAAAGGCGCTAATCACAATTAAAAGAATTCTATTTTTGCTTCTAGTTAAGAACATTTAGTTTTTTAAAAGATTAATTGCAGATTTATATTATCAAAAGGCACAATACTACACAGTGTATTTGGAAGTTGACATTATTTAGATTGTTATTATTTGTTTACATATCCCTAATATTGTAAAGTGTAAATATTTTGAAGCCAAAGACAACTATAATTTGTAATTGTGATTGATTTTGGGTTCATTCTCAGGTTGTTGAGTGGGCACTCATTTGAAAGAATAGGTGCTCTTATATAAGGGATCAAGGGATTCCTTGGGATTGTGCCCTAAAAATTTGTAAATATTTCAATTTTGAGGTTAAATTAGGATAGTAGATCATAGTAGTGTTTCCCACCGTGGTTTTTCCCATCATGGGTTTCCACATAAATTTTGTGCATTATTTTATTTAGTGTTCTATTTTGGTCTTTGTCTCAATTAATTTTAGTTTTTTAATTGATGTTTAACAAGGGTTAAAATTGATTTATGATCAAAATTTTATATCTATTATTGATTCACCCCCCTCCCCCAAGTAGTAGAATTGTGTTCTATAATTGGTGTCATGGCCCAACACTTGAAAAGACTTAATCAATCTAAGCAGATCTTTGATATAGAAAACATGGCTAATTTGGAACAATCATCTTCTAATAAGGCACCTTTATTTGATGGTACCAAATATGCTTGATAGAGTATAAGAATGTAAAGTTATATGTCCTCTCTGGGGTTTCATGTATGAATGTTAGTAGTAGATGGGTATATAGTACCTAAAACTCCTTTAACTAATTCTTTTGATAAGAAATAATATGAAAAAACTACTAAGGCAAAAAAATGTTATTATTTGTAGTTTGTCTAACATTGAATCTATCAAGGTGATGCATTTTTAAATAGCCAAGGCTATATGGGACAAGTTGAAGAGTATCTACTGAGGAGATGATAAAGTGAGGTCAAAAAAATTAAAAACTTACAAGGCTAAGTTTGAAGGGTTCAATGTGAAGGAAGAAGAACAAATTGTAGACTATATCCTAATAGTTGATGAGATAGTAAATACAATAAAGGTATTCAAGAAAAAATGAAAGACTTTGTGGTTGTCCAAAAGGTGTTAAGATCTTTACCTTCAGGATATACTACTAAAATTTCAGCCATAGAAGAAGAAAGAGATCTTAGCAAGATTATAGTTGATGACTTACATGGCATATTATCAACATATAAAATGAAAATGGTTGGAGAAGAATACACTAAGAGAGAAGCCACTTTTAAAGAAACAATAAAAAAAAAGGTATAAAGTTCAGATTCATAGTGTGATATGGACAAGAAACTTTTAAAACTTGTAAAGAAACTCAAAAAGAGTTTTGGAAAGTACAAAGGGAAGCTACCCTTAAAATGCTTCAATTATGAGAAGATTGGGCACTTTTTTCTAAGTGTCCCTATGTCAAAAAATGACAAAAATGATTAAGAAGACTTCAAGAAGAAGAACAAAGGCCAATTTTCTTACAAGCAAAGAAATTGTTTAAAGAAGAAAGGCTTATACATCAAAGAAGAAAGTACAAATTCAAAAGACATGATGAATCCGATGGTTAAATATTGTTTGTCAAAATTAGTTCACCCAATCAAATAGATGAATATTTGCATGCTATTGAGGAGGGTGAATTTTTTTTCAAGGAGAACTATTATGTGCCCTGGAATAAGTCATGAGATTGAAGAAGGAGAATTTCTAGCAAATTGTTTTATCACTAATGGAAAGCAAAACCTTAAAGAAGGAAACCCAATGATCGTTAATCTAAAGATTGATATTGAAGAAGGTAAAATATGAGAAAAGGTAATTAATTCAAAACTCTTGTTAAAATCTGAAAATAATTTAAGGTAAGTGTCACCTATTTTTCATACTTGTGAGAAATAGATGTCTTTGCAATGAGTCTTAGGTCTGAGTAGAAAAAGAAAACATTTTTAGGTGTTTGTCAAAATCTTTTGGGGTTAAAATGATTTTAAAAAGGCACATCAAGAAGTTTTAATTGTCTAAAGTATTTAGTTTCCAATTTTGTTCCTTTCATCCTTTTGTCATTTTGACTTTGAAAAAGCCTTAAAGCTCTTGTGGTTTTTTTAGAACATTTGTTCAAAGAAAAAATGACGGTCAAACATGTAGGAGTAACATTGATGAAATTAAAAACATGTTTAGTGAGGAAGAGAATTTTGTAAAAAAGAAGAAATAAATTTATAATGAAAGAACAACAGTCTCCTCTTAAAGAGCAGTATATTACAAGTTGAGAACACAAGTTCACAAAGAGTAAAGGGTCATAAATTTTTGAAAAGGAAGCATGTTCATTAGAGAAAGCAATGAATTTCAAGGAAAGAAAATATAAATATCAATGCAAAGGACACTAAGAAGAAGAAGGAGTATTGAAGTGCAAGATTAGAAAAACACGTAAATGAGAAGATAACACAAAAGTCCTTGAAAAATGCAAAATCTTTGAAAAAGGCATAATAGTAGTGTCTAACATCAAAAAGGGGATTTTTTTTGTATGAATGCCAAATCATCTGATGAACAAAAAATATATTTTATAGAGAAGCAATGATATATTAAAGAAATTAGGGTTTCATGAGTTAACAATAATTTTCTTTAAAAGAGGATCATATTTCTATTGTAAACAATGAATTTCATGCAAAAGGTAGTGAGTATCATCAAGGAACAATAGATACCATCAAACAAAGAGCCAAATTTCTAAGGAAATAACATTGGGTTTCAATGAAAATAGTAGACCATGGAGTTACAATTCCTAAAGTAAGAATGACATATTTTGTGCAGTGGACAACAAAGTCATGAAAAGAAAGGTAGGGTTTATACCAAAAACTCATGATACCATATACATCCATGTTATTCTTTATAATTTCATGCATGAATTGATTTTTTTCACCATTCTTAAAGTTTCATTCATTGTCCCATGGGTTTTTAGTTGTTCTTTAATGATTCAAGATCTTCATCCTATAGTCTAGAGAGTTGTTTGGCTATTTTCTCAAGTTTTTTCATTGTTTTTGAATGATTCTTATGATTAGAACAAGAGGATGTAACTATCATAAAAGATATAGGTGCAGTGATTGTTATATTAGACTACAAGCTAAGTACCTCTGTTGTAGGTTAGATCATGATACTAATATGGACTAGGGACAAAATTGATATGATGATTGTATCCTTGAAGATATTTCTTAGAGCGTTGTAAAAGGAAATGTTAATATGATTTAGAACAATAGAGAGGGGGGGTGAATCAATAGTTCTCAAGTCTAAATGTATAAAACAAACTTTAAAACTCTTCAACAAATCAGATTTAATAACCAATAGCTACTCGGTCATTACTGATTGCATAACAAAAACATATAACAGTGCAGTCCACTTATCCAATAGCATCTAACTTGTAAAACACAAAAATGTTCAAACCAAAACATTCACACAAGTATCAACACCAGGATTTATAGTGGAAACCCAATTTGGGAAAAACCACTTTGTAACATGTTACTATTATGTTCACTCTTCTAAAGTGAGCTCGGTGAAAATCCAACCCTATCAAAGGTTACAAACACACTGTCAGGTGTGACCCGATTAAATGATTTAAACCACTCTGTTAAAAGTGCACCTTGTTATAGGACTTACATAACAACACTTCTAGCATCCTCTTTACTCTCAACCTCTAGCTTAGGTTCCCTTAATACTTCCTGTGTGTGAGTGATTTATACACCTTCATGAAATAACAAAATTTAAAAGACAATTACACTATTCAAAGCAAACTAATCTAAATAATGCACAATTAATCTAAATATCTCATGGATCTCTAAAATAAAGTGGTAAATGAGGCTCTCAGCTATGATCCTCACTAGTGACACTCTAAAGATGAGAATTAAGCTATATGATATGCAAATTTAGATCTATTCTATCAAATTCTAGCTCTATTTGATGAACAATCTACTATGATCAATGCAATTTAAGCTAATTAGCAATGACAAATGATAAGTGAGTGATGTGGATGCAAATTGACAAAGCTTTGCTGTAATTCAAAGATATGGAGTGGATGAATTATGCTTCTAAATGCCTTCAATATATAAGATTTTCCCAAGGGTAGGGGGTAGAGTGAGATAACCATGGTTATGCTTGGGTAAGGTCAATTGGCTTTGCTTTGTCCATAAATGGGGGGACAAGGAGGGGACAATCATTTAAATGGTTTCAAAAGGCTGGACCATTTCAACAAAAGTGAGTGATTTGTGTCCATTTTGTCTCATTTTTGCTTTGTTGAGGGAAATTAGTATTTATTAATTAATTAAAGTAATTAAATTTAGCCATGAAGGGTAAGATGTTCATTTTGATTTTTGCTTTCAACAACTATGTCATTAATTGAATTTAATCAATTTCGTAGTGTTTTTCCCCTTTTCAAGCTTTATTTAATCATTTAATCATTTAATTGAATTTTCCTTTGATTTGAATTGCCTTTGTTCCATTTATTGATTTTTCGTGCTATTTTGATGATTTGTTGCACCTTTTTGATTGAATTTAAGCCTTTTGCCAATTTTTCGTGTCTACAAATGCCCCTCTTTGAGTCGATGTGCGAAGAACATCGATTCAAAGATTCCCTTTAGTACTGATGATCTGATATAGGTCCTGATTCTGATATGCCTCTGATCGTTTTGATTGATGTACTTCCTGATGATGATGATGTGCCTCTGATGATGGTGCTTATATAATTCTGATGCCTCTGATATGATATGGGTCTTGGTTTGATGATAGGTCCTGGGTTCACTGATAAAGGTCCTGGGTTCATTGATTGCTGATATGTTGATAGGTTTGATATGATAACTTGATATGATATGATATGATATGATATGATATGCCCCACTGATAAATGTTTTTTATGTGATGCCAATTTGATACTTTGATGCCCCCTCAAAAATAAAACATATTGAGTCCTTGATTTGAAAGATTTTGATTAGTTGGAATATGTTTTGATTTTTGATACCGTTTTAAAGAAATAAGCAAGTTTTATTTATGCCCCGGCTAATGAAGATGTCATATAATAGGTCCAAAGTGCATTTTTAAGTCTTTATTAGGGCTAATTTCACCTTAAATAGGGTAAAACCCCTCATTTTACTATTCATTTTCACCTTTCCCTTTTGAGATTTTAGCTCTGATTTTAGCCCTTTTTACACGATGGTGGTCCCACATCACGAGCATCGGTTTGAGAGAGCGCGCCGGTTCGGTCGGAGAGCAAATGATGGTCCTCCAGTATGTCATTCAAATTTTCCTCGTGTTTCAAAAATTGCATTTATGACTTCATTTAATGCATTTTAAAATTTTGATTCTGCATTTTTGAAAAGAAATGTCACCTCCGTGCATTGTAGTTACGCCTGAAAAAATTAAATGTCACCTTTTAAAAATTTAATATCGCCTTCCTTAGCTCTGTTCACGCCTCTAGAAAATCCTTTATCGCTTGCGGACAATTTAATATTGCTTAGGGTTTAAGCATTTTAATTGTTTATCACGTGAAAAACCTTAGATAAGAAAATGTCGCTTGAGGTAAATATTATATCGCATCTGTTAAATGAAGTCACGTGGATGATTAAAATCATGCGTATGACAAATTAGATGTCACCTCTGGTAAAAGAAATGACGCCTGAAAGAAAAGTCGCGTAAGTGAAAAAAAGTTTTATGTTATTTGAGACTTTTCTATGACGTCTGATTGCTCGATTGCGCCAACATGATTGATATCGATCACGTCAATGAATTGGATTGAATGTTCAGTTAGGGTGTTCCCCTTGTTTGATTTCAACAATGAATTAGGACATTGGTAACTATGATATCGAAGAATAAGGTAAATCAATCTTCATCATGAATGATAGGTCATGGATCTAATCGTCCATTCATTTTATTCTCAAATGCTTAGAGACATAAAACTAGGATCATCCTTCCTCAATGCTTAGAGTTAGGATTGGTAGGTCTGATAGGTATATTTAAATTGATGACTGTGATTGATTGTTTGATTTCCTGATAGTAGGTTACTCATGTGATTCCATTGTTTTGATTAAACAGGAGGATGTCCCTGTTCTATACCTCCAGACTTTACCACATTGGGTGATGGAGCTGAGAGAGTAGTTGACTGACGCCGAGAGGTGAGTGATTAGGCGATGTGGTTTATTATGTGTATTAGAGCTTCCTCGGTTCTAGATGAACTGAGGTTTGATTACCGCTGTTGCAGAGCATTGGCACTCTAAGACACACTTTTTGGTTGCCACGGGGAGAGATGACTATTACTCTTGAGGATGTATATAGGTTACTGCAGATCCCGACACATGGAGAGATAGCATATTATGATGCAGTATATGATGGGACTTATTGTCGATGAGTATTCGGAGATCCTTCTATTGGTGATGATTGCATCCTATGGCCTCAGTTTGCTTCATTTCCTATTTTACCAGCGATGTTAGGTGCTATCATTGGTGGCGTGTTACTACCTGATCGTCGGGGTCGCGAGTTTTCAGTGTGTTGGGGTAGGATTATCGAGGACTTGTTGCATCAGCCTTGACGATTTGATTGGGGATCTTGTGTGCTTGCACAGCTATACCATGATCTTCATGAGGTGGTTTATAGGAGATCAGCTGCATTATCTACTGGGATTCATATTTTGCAGTTTTGGATATGGGAGCACTTACCAGTTAGTCATCCTATATCAGAGCGAGACCAACCTTTAGGGTATCCTTTTGCATGGCAGTACAATGGGATGGTGATACAGCATCACTTGGGTCATTTGGAGTATTGGCGGCGACAGATTGATGATATGGATGAGGTCTATTGGAGACCATATGTCGATGTTGAGGATTGGAGAGAGGATAGCTTGGAGTTACCGTATATGTTTGCTCCTCGATGGATGATCGGCAGGATCAACTCTGTCCTTGAGAGATTTTTGGCAGGTAGAGTGCTACGACAGTTTGGGCAGATTCAGCCTATGCCTCAGGGATCTGCAGTGTATGCTCATTCTAGTGCAGAGAGGGCTACTTGGGGACACATGCCTTCATATGATGATGCTATTGAGTAGATATTGTGGCTTGGTTTTATGGACTGGGATATGAGATTACACATTAGAGATGTCGAGGTTACTCAGGAGTATCTAGATTGGTTGATGGAGCATCCTATGCCTCGATTTACAGACCCTACAGAGCCAGTGCCTGGGAGAGATGATGATGGTGATGGTGTCGGTGGTGGGAGGAGATGCAGAGGTAGACCACAAGGTAGGGCGGTGATTAGACTCAGAGGACAAGCGAGAGATATACAGATACAGGCACCACCTCCTCCTCCTTCTCGTCCTGCAGTAGCATAGAGACAGAGGATAGATCGTCAGGACCATGTGAGGGCTGCTAGGCAGGATTCAATGGCAGGACAGGATATTGGAGTGAGATTACCGTAGGCTACCGTGGATGGTCAGGATACAGGTGCACAGCAGATGCCAGCAGCTTTTTCCCGTGATCGGGGAAAAGCTCCTATAGATACAGGTGATCCTCAGAGTACCTATGAGGTTGGTGAGAGTTCGAGTACTAGCCAGTTGCGAGCAGATGTGGGAGCGTTACAGACAAAGGTATCACAGATGTCTTCTATGATTCAGCAATTAGTTTCAGGTCTGGCTCCATTGGTTCCTCTCCTTGTTGCTATGGTTGGTCAGATGCCTCTTCAGCCACCTCAGCAGCCTCCATCACAGCCTCCTCCACAGCCTCCTCTGGGACCTCCTCCCAGTGGTGACGAGAGTTGAGCTATGAGTGCTCTTGTTGATCAGTTATGTATTGAGGTTGAGATACTTGATGTTGTACCATATTCTTGTGACCTTGGTGTCACCTTTCCAGTTGTACTTTGATACTTGTTTGACATTGATGCCCCTGTTGATGGGTGATTATAGAGTTGATTTATGATATCATTGTTATACTTGATGCGTTGAGTTTTGAGTAGACATGTGATATGAGGACATTTATGATCTTTCCTATTTTTTCTTGATGATATATGAGATTACCTTTAGATGCTGCTATATGTGTTTATCTAATGCATTTGTTTTGGATGGATGTGTCTATGGATGCAATGTATCTTATGTATGATATAGATAGATGGATGCATTTCTTTCTTCATGTATGGGTGCAATTTTTTTGTTTTTTTTTTGTGTTATTTTCTCATGTATGCAATCTATATCTCTGTCTAGATGTATGCACATGTAAATGATTATTTCCTTCTTTTCCTCGATAATATATCTATGTAATGATTAATGATATGGAATGAATGCAAAAAGTATAATCTCATGTTTTTATTGTAGAAAAGATGATATTGAGGTGATGTTGTCCTTGCTGATTTGACCTTGTTGATGATGTTATGTACCCCCTTTTTGATGTGAAATGAAGCTCTTGGGAAAAAATGCATGTGCAATTAATCTAACATGATAATGCAATTAACCTTTCTATGAATGCAATTATCTTTTCTATGAATGCAGCTAAGTGTCACTAGCTTTTAGCAAATAAATGCCTTGAGGATATATTTTCATCATTGAGCACTTGGGACCGGAAAGTCGATACAATCACCACTGCCCACTGACATGATGATATGAATATCGCTTTGTATTGCTCATATGGTAACCTCCGTTTTGCTTTCCCATCGGTCTCGTCGATACAACTATCACTGATTACAAACAATCATGAGAGTACGAATACTGATTTTGTCAGATTCTATGTTGCAAGTGGATTTTGGCATTTAGATATGAAGAATCTAAATATCCAAGGTATCCAGTTGCGTAAACAAACAAAAGTTAACTCATTGTTTTATAAGATAATCCTCGATGGTTCTTTGATGACCATGTCTTTAGATGAATTCTCATAAGGCAATGAATCTTCCTCCAAACATTCACTTCATAGTCAAGAAAAATATCATGTCTCCATCATTGCCAATCTAGTCGAAACATCATTGATTAGCTAAAAAGACTTGATACAAATTGAATTAATGTAAGTAAACAGATTTTTAACCAACTTTTCAAAAGAATCTATCTAGGTGTTTTGCATTATTTTTTGATCTTCAAAGAGTATTTCCAAGTGTTTTGATCATGGAATGATGTTTGATTTTTAATCCTGAATAATAAGTCAATTTAGGCTCAAGGATTTTGTTGTGGTAGTCAACTTCTTGGTTAGTAAACAATGATATCAATCAAAAGTTTACAAAAATCTGATCTCTCTTCTGAAAATGTTGCTCCCTTTCTGCTTGTGACTGAATGTTGCTCGTTTGAATCCTTTTTGAGGTACCCACTTTCCGATCTGTTTTGTGCTGCCCCCAAGTGTTTGATGTATCAGTTTTGACAACTTTTTGGGCAATGCAAAGGAATGATGCTAAAAATGTTATTATGACTATGTACAAATGATGGATGCAATGAAGGTTTGGACAAATGGGATGATGAGATGCATTATGTACACATGTGACTAGGAAAGAAATGACTTAAGGAAACCAAAAGTGCTTGTTGCCAAGTTTTCACCTTTGGGTGCTTTTTTTTTTCTTTTTTTCTTTTTTTTTTTTTTTGTTTTGCTACCGAGGCGCCTATTGCTAGGTTTTCACCAAGACACTTTTTCTTTTTCATTTTTTTTTTTTTTTCATTTTTTTTTTTTTTTGTTTTGTATTTTTCCTTATCACCTTGGCACCTATTGCTAGGTTTTCACCAAGAGATAGTTTTTCAAATGTTTCTTCTTTCTTCATGCTCAATTTTCCACTGTTTTTTATCTTTCTTCTTTTCCAATGTTTTTGGATTTTCCATTTTCAAATGTTTTTGTATTTTCAAGATCCCTTTTCAACTATGTACAATAATTATGATGCTCTCTCATCTGATACTCTTTATACTCTTTCCTCTGCTTTAGGTGTAGAACCTCTTCAAATGAATGCTATTTATGGGTTCTTATAACTCTTCACCATTACAATCTGATAACTTATATGTTCCAGTTCCAAAGGATGACACTATCACAAATGGGCCTATCCAATTAGCTTCCCACTTTCCTTTCTTTTCCCTTTCAGCTTGATTTTTGGGATTTTCTCTTAATACCAAGTCTCCTACTTGAAAAGTTCTTGGTTTGATGTGTTTGTTGTAATTGCGTGAAATCCTATTTTGATAAACTCTTAAATGCTCATAAGCTTGAGTCTGGTGTTCCTCTAACAATTCCAATTGTTGCAGTCTGGCAATCCTATAATCCTCATCAGTGATCAATCCTCTTAATGAAACCCGTAGAGATGGAATTTCAACTTCTAATGGTAGAACTGCTTCGGTTCCATAGACTAAAGAGAATGGGGTGGCTCCTATAGGTGTTCTGATACTAGTTCTGTAAGCCCATAGTGCGGGATTTATTTGCACGTGCCAATCTCTTCCTGATTTGTTAACTGATCTTTTTAATATTTTGAGGATATTTTTGTTCATTGCTTCAACTTGTCCATTGCCTTGTGGATAATAAATGGATGACGAATGATGTGTAATGTGGAATGTCATGCAAAGTTCATCAATATCCTGATTTTTAAATTATTTCCCATTATCCGTGATAATGGCATGTGGAATACCATAGCGGCAAATTATGTGGTTCAATATGAACATTGAAATTTGTTTGTCGGTTGCTATTGTTAATGGAACTACTTCCACCCATTTGGTGAAGTATTTTGTTGCTGTGATGATATACTTGTGTCTGTTTGAAGAAGGAGGATGTATGATTCCAATCAAGTCAAAACCCATTGATAAAAAGACCATGGTGTAATGAATGGGTGTAATTCTTGAGCCAGTGCATGTATCATGTTACCGTGATATTGACATTTGTTGCATGTCTTCACAAATTGACAAGCATCCTTTTCTAATGTTGTCCAAAAGTACCCTAAATTAAGGATTTTCTTAGCTAGATTAAGACCGCTTGAGTGTGACCCACAAATGCCTTCATGGACCTCGCGTAAAGCTAACTTAGAATCTTCTTCCTCTAGACATCTAAGTAGCGTCCCATCAAGACCCTTACAATACAATGTGTCTGAAAGGATTAAGTAACGGGTGGCTTGGCATATGAAGTTACATTTTTGGGCACGAGTTTGGTCTAAGGGGAGTACTTGGTCTTTAAGGTAAGTATAGATGGGTCCATACCAAGGAGAGTCATGTCCATGTAAAAGAGCAACAATTTGGGTGTCAGGAAGGTTGAATGCCGGTTTTACCAACTCTTCCACCAAGAACTCATACTTCTCATTTTGATCTGGTTTTTGTAATAAGGAAGCCAAGGTAGCCATGGCATCTGCTACTCTATTCTTTTCTCTTGGAATCTGTTCAAATGTGATCAAAGCAAAGTACTTCTTCCATCCATCAATCAAGGTTTTATATTTCATCAATGTTATATCTTTGGTATTGTATTCATTATTAACCTGATTGATTATGAGTTGGGAATCCCCATACACTTGTAATTCTGCAATATTCCATTCCAAAGCCATTTTGATGCCAATCACTAATGCCTCATATTCCGCTATGTTATCGGTGCATGGAAATAAGAGTTTATAGGACTTTGGAATGGTGTACCCTTGAGGAGTAACCAATAATATACCTGCTCCAGAACCTCCTTGTGTATAAGATCCATCAAAATATAACTTCCATGTCTTTGCTTCTATGTTGACAATTGCTGCATCTAGAAAATCAATTTGAATGGTTTGTGTAGACTCCATTGGGTTATCTGCTAAGTGATCTGCTATCAGTTGTCCTTTAATTTCTCTTCTATCAACATATTCAATGTCGAATTCACTTAGGATCATGACCCATTTTGCTATTCTACCTGTTAAGGCAGTTTTACTTAGCAAGTATTTGAGAGGATCAATCTTGGCAATTAATTTGATCTTATGCATCAACATATAATGTCTTGTTTTTTGAGATGCAAAGACCACTGCTAGACATGCTCTTTCCATGAATGAATAATTTAGTTCATATTTTATTAAGGTTCTACTAAGATAGTAGATTGCCCTTTTTTTTCCTTGCTCATCTTCTTGTGCCAACAATATGCCTAGAGACCTTTCTGTGGCTGATATGTATAACAACAGTTCTTTACCCTTGATAGGTGACATAAGAATAGGTGGGTTTATCAAATAAGTCTTCAAAATAGGGAAGGCCTTATCACATTCTTCATCCCACATAAATGTAGTGTCCTTGTGTAGCAATCTGGTGAAGGAGTGACACTTTTCTGCTAATTGAGATATAAATCTCTTTATTGATTGAATCTTTCCTTGTAATGATCTCATTTGACTAATGTTTCTTAGAATCTCCATTTCTAGAATAGCTTGTACTTTTTTAGGATCAACTTCAATTCCTTTTGCTGACACTATATAACCCAATAGCTTGCCGGATTGGACACCAAAGGCCCACTTCTTTGGGTTTAATCTAACTTTGAATTGTTCTAACCGAATGAATATTTTTCTTAGGATTTGTAAATGCTCTTCTCTATTGTGGGACTTTGCTAGAATGTCGTCCACATAATCTTCTAAGAAAGTGTGCATCATGTCATGGAAAATAGTTGTCATGGCCCTTTGATATGTAGCTCCAGCATTTTTTAGACTGAAGGGCATGACATTCCAACAAAAAGTACCCCAAGGGCAAGTAAATGCTGTCTTTTCTTGGTCTTCGGGAGCAATCTTTTTTTGGTTGTAGCCACTAAATCCATCCATTAATGAGTACATTATGTGACCTGCTGTCAGATCCACTATAGTATCAATGCTTGGCAATGGGAAGTCATCTTTGGGACATGCAAGGTTTAAATCTCTGAAATCCATACACACACAGATAGATTTATCATGCTTAGTAACTAGCACAATGTTAGAGATCCAATCAGGATATGCTATTATTCTTATGAACCCCACCTTTAACAATTTTTCCAATTCTGCCTTGACTAGGAGAGCCACATGTGGGTGCATTTTCCTTAGTTTTTGCTTCACAGGTTTAACTCCGGGTCTAACATTCAGATGATGCATTATGAAATCAGGATCCAGTCCGGGCATATAGGCATATGACCATGCAAAATTTACTTGTTGTTCTTGGAAGAATTTGATAAAGTCCTCTCTTTCAAGAGATGTAAGTGATGTAGCCAAGTGTATGACCTTTGGATCTACTTCTGTACCAATGTTAACTTTTTTTGTTGGTTCTATAAGAATAGATGACCGTTCTTCTTCATGTTCAAGCAAAGTATCCAATCTCTCTTCTAATGGTGCCACAGTTGGGTTTTCACCAAAAGAAACGTCTTTTATTTTCATTATTTTTGGTTCTAATGGTGCCACAGTTGGGTTTTCACCAATAGAACTTCTTATTTTTTTATTTTTTTTCATTTTTTTCTTTTTTTGACTAAGAGATTGGACCCTTGCTATTGTCATTATGTCCACATTGAGTTCATTGGTGAAAGAGGGCTCAACCACATTGAGATATTGGTTTGTTGCTTGGTCATTTGGGAAGTAAAGTAAGTCATGTGGTTCAGTTTGATCCCAATCAATGAGGTTCAGGTGCATCAAAATTAAGGAATTATTGGGTAAGGTATCATCAATAGGATTAATGGACATGACTTCATTTGAGGGTTCATACATTGTATCGTTTAGATCTATGATGTGCGCTTCCTCAAGATGATCCATGGAAGCAGGGTCAAAGTCCCCTTCGCTTGAATCCTCGTCAACCTCTACGGGAAACAATGTGGGAAAAGCCACAAGCGGGTTAAAACTAACGTTTGAATTTCCCTCCTCTGAAGGTGTCCAAAATGTTTCTATCCATGCTCCACTATTAGATGCTTGTTCTATATTAGGCCTTTGAATAGGAGATTCTTCATTAATTGGAGCATCTTGTTTTGGGATTTTTGCATAAGTATGTATAGCAATGACTTCTTTATCTTGACATGACTCATCTAATAAAGTATCCCATTCATAATCCCAAGATCATCACTATCTCCTTCAGACTCTAATGCATTTATTTGAGGATGAAAATCATGCATTGGAGTTGAACTTTCTCCCTTGTATTGGAAACCTACTCCGGATTTTTCATGACTTGCCCTCCAAATAGGTTCAATAGGTTCTAACAATCCTCTATTTCTTTGGCCTAGGGGTCCTCTTCCTTTGTATCCCATCTTTTGCATAATATCAAATCCTTTCCCATATTGTTTGGTTTGTATATTGACATGCTGAATTCTTTCCATGGGAGTGTCTAAGGTATCATCCTCATCATGATAAAGCCATTGAAGGACATCATCTTTTTCCTTATCCCATGTTGATTTTCTATCTTCCCTCACAAAATAAGAATTATACTTATGTGGAAGATGTTCTTTTGATGGTTTACCATGTGATTTGGGAGACATGGGCATGTCAAATAGAGAAACTGAATATTCTCCTACCCCTTTTGAACTAATCTTGCATTGTTTGTCAAATTTGTTCATCATCTCACTCATGTATTGGTAATGATCTTCTTTAGCTTGTTCTTTTTCTTCTTTCGTAGGTTTGTAGATCACTGTCTCCAATTTGGGTGCTAAATATGGACTTTCCATTACATTTTGACCCTCGTAGCTCACTTTTTCCTTGCCCTTAGTTGATGTAGTTGAGCTAGCTTGAAGAGGATTTTGTGCATCTTCATTGGTGATTCTTGGAAAAACTCCTTCACGATTATGTGGAATGTATAATTCATGCAAGGGTTTGAGTGCATTACAATATTGGAATGGATTTGAGTCTCCTCCAACTGTGATTTCTTCACCCATGTATGGGAACTTGATGCATTGGTGGTATGTGGATGGGACATCTTGCATCTCATGAATCCATGGTCTTCCCAATAAGATGTTATAGGTTAATTTCATGTCCAACACTTGACACTTGGTTTCCTTCTTGACTGGTCCCACTTGGATGGGCAACACAATCATGCCTTTAGAAGCTTTTTCAGCTTCGTCGTAAGCTTTTATGGTGATTTTCTTTGTAGGGTCAATGCAAGACTCAGATAGACCTAAGGATTTTACAAGACTCAAGGTGCAGATGTTAAGACTAGCCCCTCCATCAATAAGGGCTCTTTTGACTCTATGCCTTTCGATCAAAACCTCTATATGTAATGGCAAATTTTGAGGATGAGTTATAGACATGTCGTCTTGATCAGAAAATGAAAGACAATGAGGAGCCACAAGATGTCCTACCATATTTTGAAACTTTTCTTCCCCTAAGGTAGTAGAAACATGTGTCTCTTCTAAAGCTTTTTCTAAAATCTCTTTATGATTCGGTGACAACTTTAATAGCTCTAAGATTGAGATTTGTGCTGGAGTACATTGCAATTGGTCCACCAAACTATAAGGCCTTGCTGCTCTAGGAGGTTGTTTGACCACAATGTTGGATTGTGGGATATTGGTGTTTTGAGAGACTATCCCTTGTAAAGTCATTCTAGAATTCTGCCCTCTTGTAATGACATTTGTTGCTTCCTTTTGAGGCTGTTCATTAATTATTATAGCATTAACAATATGATCATATGATGGCACAAAGTTGAGATTATTGGCACTTTGTTTCTTGCCATTTGATGACTCACCTTTATCATGTTTGTAAAAAGGTTGTTTGAAGGCCGTATGATCTTCATTATTTTGGGGTCCATCAACAGTGATTATGTTATTATCTATCAAGTCTTGCACCACATTCTTTAATTGTAGACATTCATTTGTAGTGTGCCCCCGAATCCTATGATATTCACAATGATTCTTAGCATCCCACCAGCCCGGCTTGTGGTCTGGTTCATAAGGCTTAATAGCGGGTAATGTAATAACATTGTTAGCCATGAGAGCCTTTAATGTAGTTTCAAGTGATTCTCCCAAGGGTGTAAAGTGTCTTGAAGGAGTGGGCTTCAAATACTTATCATACTTGCTATTTTGATCCTTGTTTCCTTAATTATTCTTGTTGGCATTGTTGTTATTGTTGGAAGGTGCATTATATGCTTGATTAGTATTATTCACTTGATTTGGTGTCTTTGTAAGGGCAAATGGAATCACCTTCAAGTTGTTGGATTCCACTACACCATCATTAACAATGCCTTTATTATTATTTTTTGCAGCATAATGGCTATTGTTATTGTACCAACTTTTATTTTGATTGTTGTTATTGTTGGTATGATTGTTGTTGGAGTTAGAGTTGTTCTTATTTTTCTTGTACAGTTTCAACTCTCCACTCTTAATCAACACTTCTTCCATTGTAATTCCATTATCAATCAAATCTTGGAAGGTTTTAGGACATTGCATCCTTAGTCTATAATTTAATTCACTTCTTAAACCGTTAATAAAGATATCCATTTTTTCTTTTTCCGGTACACTTCTTGGATATCTATCAAATGCAGTCCTCCATCTTTGCAAGAATGTGAGGAAGGCTTCTCCATCTTGCTGCTTCATGTTACATAATGTTATCATTGTGACCTCATGTTTGATGTTATAGGAGTAATGAGTCACAAATTTAGAAGCTAATTCTTCAAAGGTTTTAATGCCGGATGGTAGTTTTGAAAACCAATCCATGGCCGTTCCTCCCAAGCTTCTTGGGAATAGTCTCATTAAATAGGTTGATTCATGCATGAATTCAAGACTCAATGCACAAAACGCCCGAAGATGATCATGTGGGTCAGATGTTCCTTCATACCTATCATATTTAGGAAATGTTACATTAATGGGAAAAGGCACCATGACCAAACTCTTATCGAATGGAAAAGGACATAATGTTTCAATAGAGAAAGGCTTAGGAGCCCCGTTTTGTTTCAAACTGTCGATTTCCATTTGTAATGCTTTGAATTGTTCCCTTATTGCTTCCATAGGGTCTTCTATTTCCTTGGGCTTTAGTTGTTCTATGTCAAAATCTTTAGGTAGCTTTACCCCTGTTTGTATCAAGTCCATGAAGTGTTTTTCTTTATCCATAAGCATGGTCTTTTTCATTAATTCTATGAAATAAGGACATTGTCTTGCCTCTAACACTCTTTCAACCGTGGCTTCTTCCACATTTGGGGGTAGGTTTGTATTATGAGGAGGAGGTAAGTTGTTGCCTTGTGAATTTGCTTCTTGGGAATTAGGATCTCTTCCTCCATTATTAGAATTTCCTTGATTGTTGTTAGGATCCATACCCCCATTCATGTTATTCCCTTGGTTGTTAGGATTGGTATTTCCTAGGGTGCCGCTAAACATCTTGTTGGTGTCCTTTGCCTTAGCGGGTTTTTCAATCACTCGTGAAGTAATGAAAGTGTCCTTCAGAAATGGGAGCTCTTCTCCTTTGTAGGTCCCGTCTGTTTGTAATGTTTTCTTTATAGAGAGTGATCTTGTAATAACAGGCATGAACAAACTTTAAGGGTATGTTGACTTCTTCTCTTGATAAGCTGGTTTTTGGAATAAGGTAAAGGTTTTTTGATCAATTTTAAATGGTTTAAAATTTTAATGATGTTTTGATCAATAACTTTGGAATATCTTGTTTGAAAATATAAAAACAATCTCAACACACACATCAATTGGGTACCATATCCCTAGAATGCTCTAATGTGTGTATTTTTGAACATTTTCACAGGTTGAAACATAAGAATAGCTTCCACACAATCTACCTAGCACATAATTGGTTCATAAACATGGCTCTAATAGGTAGTTTTGCTATTTTACCATTATGTAGTAAGTTTTCCGTTCAAAATAGATCTTAGCCTTTCATCCCACAAGTATGTTAAGGGGCTTCCCACATGCACCAAAGCATGATTTTGCGCAATCTGTTAAGACTACTAGAGGAAGTTCGAAAGAGCTAAAATCCTTTTTTTCGTGCACCCCATTAAGGATACACACGTTTCATTTTATAGTGGGTCGGATTCTCATGGCAAAAGCAAGTGTATCCCACTTTGGGCTGTCCCTCTCACCAGTCTTTTTAAGGCAATCTCGGGAGGCAAGCCCACTAAGTTTTAAATATGTTCATTTGAAAGCATGAAAAGTGGATTTGGTAGAGCAAGTTTGGGAATTTGATTCACTCAAAAAGTGAAGAGCATATCCCTATTGCTTTTCCCTTATCCCAAACACTCACAATCAATTTGGTTCTTTTTCAACCCCGTGACAAAGGGGTTCTTAGAATTGAAGTGTTTATTCTTTCCCTTTTATGATTAAACTATGTTTTGAACTTTGAAATGCCACAAGCTAAGGGAATGTGCAAGCTTGATGAGAGAAATACCTCAAACGATGCTAGCAAAGGCTAGGCGCATTTTTAAGTAGTAGATTTCTCATTTTTCTCTCCAAATCCTTCCCTTACCTTAATGAAACGTTCTCTCCACCAGAAAGTTAGTCGGCACAATACAAACAAAGTGAGGGGAAACCAAAATCAAAGCTTAGAATGATATAGTTGATTATGCTTTTGATTCTTTTTACCAAAATGCTTGCAAAATTCTTACAGACTTAAGGACTAAACTCCCAATTTAATGATACATATTTCTGTTTGTAAGCATCTACAACAGCAATGTATTTAGCATATAATTCTACCTCCTTTTCTAAATCATTATTGAGAACAAAAGTAGAGTGTACCTGGTTTTCCTTTCTTATCCTCTTAGTGATCAATTTCTCCTCTAAGTTATGCCTTCTCTCTGGTTTTTGAACTTTCTTATGACAGACCATACTCCTGAGATAGAAAAAAAATGACCGTGAAGTCAGAATACAGTCATCATTTTAACATTTTTGATAAAATATAGAAAATACAGCCACGTGACATTATCCAGACTATAGGCGAGATAAAATTTAACAAAGACATGACTACTTTAACCATGAGCGTCACCTTAAGGGGCTCAAGCGAGATTAAAATAACCAGGTGTGATATCAAATTTTATCTAAGCGTGAAATCTTTACTAGACGTGACAACAGTAATTATTCTGATAAAATATAAATGCGTAGTCAGGCGACATTGTCTATACTGAACGCGAGATCTAATTTAATAAAGACATGATTACTTTAACCGCGAGTGTCACCATAAGGGGCTCAAGCGAGATTAAAATAACCAAGTGCGATATCAAATTGTAGCTACGCGTGAAATCTTTATTATACGCGACAAACTAATACTAGAAAAGTGATATTTCATTAATCAAAGGCGACATTTAAAATGAAGGAAGTGACAAATTAAATGGATAAGGCAGAGTACTCCCTTCACACCAGACGTAAAATGATTCCTCGGCCGTGGCTTTTTAATTCTGATCACGCGACATTTAAATGACCAAAGGCATCAATAGTTTGTCCAAAACGTGAGAGTTTAATTTCTGACCACGTGATTTCTTTCGCCAAAAGCATGATTTTGCAGGTTAACAAGCGTAAGAGTTCAGACTGTAGGTGATATTTTAATTTCCATCCATGATATTTCTTTGCTTTAGGCGTGACTTCTTTACTGGTAGGCATGATTTCTTTTCTGTAACCTGCAAACAGTAAGCAAATTTATGCAATTTTAGCCTAAATTTTGCAAATAACATGGAAATAATGATGAATTTGAGGCCTAGAGCCCCACGGTGGGCGCCATTTGTGTGCGAGTGATTTATACACCTTCATGAAATAACAAAATTTAAAAGACAATTACACTATTCAAAGCAAACTAATCTAAATAATGCACAATTAATCTAAATATCTCATGGATCTCTAAAATAAAGTGGTAAATGAGGCTCTCAGCTATGATCCTCACTAGTGACACTCTAAAGATGAGAATTAAGCTATATGATATGCAAATTTAGATCTATTCTATCAAATTCTAGCTCTATTTGATGAACAATCTACTATGATCAATGCAATTTAAGCTAATTAGCAATGACAAATGATAAGTGAGTGATGTGGATGCAAATTGACAGAGCTTTGCTGCAATTCAAAGATATGGAGTGGATGAATTATGCTTCTAAATGCCTTCAATATATAAGATTTTCCCAAGGGTAGGGGGTAGAGTGAGATAACCATGGTTATGCTTGGGTAAGGTCAATTGGCTTTGCTTTGTCCATAAATGGGGGGACAAGGAGGGGACAATCATTTAAATGGTTTCAAAAGGCTGGACCATTTCAACAAAAGTGAGTGATTTGTGTCCATTTTGTCTCATTTTTGCTTTGTTGAGGGAAATTAGTATTTATTAATTAATTAAAGTAATTAAATTTAGCCATGAAGGGTAAGATGTTCATTTTGATTTTTGCTTTCAACAACTATGTCATTAATTGAATTTAATCAATTTCGTAGTGTTTTTCCCCTTTTCAAGCTTTATTTAATCATTTAATCATTTAATTGAATTTTCCTTTGATTTGAATTGCCTTTGTTCCATTTATTGATTTTTCATGCTATTTTGATGATTTGTTGCACCTTTTTGATTGAATTTAAGCCTTTTGCCAATTTTTCGTGTCTACACTTCCTCCATTAGGTCAATACATCTTTTGCCACTTAATCTTCTTCGTAGATCTTCGGGTTAGGTCAGATTCATCGAATCCATCCTACATTATGCTCTTCGGCTATCCTTCTAGAAATATCTCAAATCTCTTAATAGATTTATGATAAAATGTTGTATAGTGCATTAAATGCTTTCATAAAATTAATAAATAAAGTCAACACATTTTACATAATCCAAGAATTCAACGATGTCAGCTGGAAATATGAATTCTTCCTCAAATGCAAAATACTGACACTCGGTCAATACCGTGTTCAACTTCTCGGTCTTCACTAGAAAGCTCGATCACCTCATAAACTATTTCCTCGGCTAATACTGTCTTCCTCGGCAATTAACTAGTGTTCGGTCAACACTAAATTTACTCGGTATATACTAGCTCGGTCGACACTAACAACACTCGACTTAAACTAGATTTCTTCACTTTTGCTCGGTTAAGCCTACCAGTTTAGTCTTCATTCTTACTTAGATAAACAATACATTGTCTTATCATTGTGCCACATAATCAAGTACTCATTAAAGCATCAAGATAACTCAACCTTTCCTTAGGTGCTATTGGTACCAACCTTGCCTTACCCCTTAGCAACAATTAAATAGATATAATACTTTCTTAAATAGCAACAGTCTTACCAGTTAAGGTTTGACATCAATGACAATACAACAATTGCTTCAATTGTAGTTCCCAATAGGAAATTCCTTCCATTGCTCCAAACACATAGCCCTATGAAAAATAAAGATGATTAGTCATAAAAGAAATAGGAAAATGAGATACAGGATTTAATACAGTCATAACACCATGCAAGGTCTATGAAAGGGTGTAAATCATGGCATAGAACATGTGTTAGAATAGAATGCATCGTAATAGAAAAAATTAATAATAGAGATCAAATGACCAATGATGAATAGTGCCAAGAAAGTGGAAAGCAATGAAAGGTTGGTATCAAGCACAAAAACAAAGACATTGATATTGTAGCATAGAGATAAGTGCATTAATCATCAAGAGAACTATTATAAATATCAATGGAAAATCACATAGGACAACAACAATGATATGGTTTCATGAAATAGTAGTCTTAAGAGAATATCACTCAAATTAAATAGTAATTTCTATTATTGGAATCAAAATAACATGAGACTTGAATGAACAACCAAAAGAAAAATATAAATGTGGAGTATCAAATAATCAAAGGGGTGTTGTTATGGTGATGAGATGCAAATTAGTGATGACACCAAGAAAAATACCAATTAGAATGAAAGTGGTGGTATTGATCAACAAAGAAGATCATCGAGTTTCATGATGATAGCATATCAATGATACAAAGATATACATGTTGTTATGATAGACAATAGACTATCAAAGATTGATTTTAAAAGAAAGTACAATGGTAATGAATGTATGATAATACATTAGTAAATCAATAGGAAATTGACATTGAAGTAATGCAAAACATAGTGGAAATGAATGTTATGAGTGTGACATCAAAATAATGGAATTCAACTCAATGAGAAAAGACTTAAAATGTTAAAATAAATATGATAAAGATGTCGATTACAATGCCAAGTACAATAGATATTTTTTACAAATGCATCAAAATGGTGGGAATGAAGGTCAAGTTGCTATTTTAAAAGGAATACACAATAGTGATAGCCAAATGCAAGATGGATGCTTGAGTATTAGAGAGAAAAGTATGTTGGAAAATAGAATGATCTGGACACTATTCTAAATATAAATATATCTACAATTTCCAAAGATTTGATGATCAACATCAAGAATAATAGTGGATAAATAAGGAATAAATGTTGTAATGTACATATATAAAATCATTGTTATGATAGTGGTATGTACAACATTAATGAAATATAAGAGTGGAATGACAAGAAGATGTATGCAGGGACAATAAAAGACAACTCTTGAGAATGTTAATAATGACAAAGGTAATCAATGAGCATAGGAGGTATATAAATGAGAGGTCAATAAATAGATGAATGGGACAAAAAATACAATGATGAGTATATTGAAATCATGCAAGCTATTTCAAAAGATAATAAAAGATCAAAATAGTGACAATAAATATTGATCAGGATGGAATAGGGAAAATACTAAAATCCAAATTTTCAATATTTTCTATGTTTCAATAAAGTGCAATTTTCAAGGTGAGGTATTTTAGGGCCCGAATGCACCTTGGTGTGACATCCCATTTTTGGTTCAAGATTTATTGAATACCTTTCCAACGGAGTAAACGGTTCACAATTCAGAGCTAGGACTAGAAAGTTATGCCTTCTCCAAGTGGACCTATTTTTATATATAGTTTTTTTGATATATTATAATATAAACATTATGAGGACTCTTCATTTTGATCCCAAGGGTGACTAGAACCCCTTGGAAATGAAATGAAGAGTCATTATAATGTTTATTACAATATATCAAAAAACTATATATAAAAATAGGTCCACTTGGAGAAGGCATAACTTTCTATTCCTAACTCTGAATCACAAACCGTTTACTCTGTTGGGAAGGTGTTCAATAAATCTCAAACCAAATTTGGAAGGTCACACAAAGGTAAGCTCTCTTGAGGCATCTAGGCCTTGAAATTCCCTGAAGACCTTCAAAATTGCACTTTAATGAAACATAGAAAATATTGAAAAATTGGATTTCAGTATTTTCCCAATTCCATCCTGATTAGATATGATGCATTAACAATAAAAAAATAGTGATATTTGAGAGAAATGATGCAATATTAATAGATAGTGAGATGCTTTTGTAAACAATGACTTCTTTGTGTTTTCAAGGCATGTGTAAGGGGACTTGGTATATATTGTTAGAGTGCATTAGTTTTTACTATCATAAAAATCATAGCCAAGATCAAAGACACAATCATGAGTTAAGGAAAAGGTAATGGTCACAATAATCCCAAGTATATATCATGACAGTTAGACATCTAATGCACAAATAGAGATATAATTAGATATGATGCATTAATAATGACATAAAATGGTGAAAAGGGTGTAGTGCAACCATGGAGGGCTCAAAACCATTAAAACAAGTCCAAATCCAATGAAGTAGCAGTGAAGGTGACAATTCCTAGCATTAATATGCCATTAATCAACATTGAAAAAAGTGTAATATTGATATTTAATATCAAAATGCAAGTAAATCCAAGAAGGTATTGTTACAGAGATGGAGGACAATAAACACTGTAAAATTGAGAATACTAAATGCAAAGCCATGGAAAATACTAAGACTTGGTGAATCATTACATTCATCATGAATAGATGGAATATTGATCATGTCAAGGTTTCATTGTCTCAAAGGAGATCATGTAATGTTATTCATGATTGATATAAGGCAATGGTATATAATATTAGAAGAAGTAACATTAACTATTAGAGTAGTCACAAAAATATTAGAGATAATAATGAAAATATTAAACAATGATAAAATAGTGATATCTTAGGATCAAAACAATGAATTCACTCATGAGAAGATTAACTAAGAGTAGCATTAAACATGTTAATCAATTTACCAATGCAAGAAATAATTTCTACATTAGTTCAAGGCATAAAGAGATGAGTTCTTGAGGTACAAACATCATTTCAACATCTAGTTAAGACTCCCCATGGGTTAGGTTTCAAACATGGGTAGTTTTGAGAGAGAAATATGTTACAAGTAGTAGTTGTTGTTGCACCAAAAGACTAGCTCATTAATGCCTGATACAAACACTAGAATTATAGAAGACATAGGAGGCAGTTAAGCCATGTCACAAATCCTAAGGGGAGCGCTGATCATTTTGCCAACAATCTCCCCCTCAACGTTACCTGAGGAGATTCGAACCTATGACCAAGCTCTAATACCACTTGTTACAAGTAGTAGTTGTCATTGCACCAAAAGATCAACCTGCTAATGTCTGATATAACCACTAGACTTATAAAAGACACATGAGCTGGTTAAGCCATGTCACAAATCCCGAGGGGAGCACTGACCATTTTGCCAACAAAATCAAGAGGTTTCTTTCAGTTTCAACCCCTTTTTAGGGGGTTTTCTCTTTTGCTCGAAGCAAGGAGATATCATGCAAGTTGGGGATGGTTTCAAGGGAGTCAACACCAGTTTAGACACATTTTAATGTGACTAGTTTAGTTAAATTCAAGTTTACCTTCTATTTCTTTTTGCTAAAGAAAACTTTTCTATAAGGCAAATTTTGTAATCATAGTCTCTCCATTCCTTTCATTTTTTTTATTTTTGCATCAGTAAAAGTAAAATTGTATTGAAATCATTTGTATTCACTATTCAAATTGCAATGTGGAAATTCCTTCAAGTTTAAAAAAGAAGCAACATTCTTTCTTAGATTTCTACAGAGATCGTCGCATTTCTAGTCAGGCGATGGCGGAATTCACCAAAGGAAAGGAGGAGAAGAAGGCTCTTGAGAAGCACGACACTTACTACCTGCCAAGGTCCATAAAACCACTATGGAGGTTTGTGTTGAGAGTGATTATTAAATACATATCTCTAGACATGAGGTTTGATCGCATATACTCCTACCACTTCGTGCTTCTCAACCATTTCAGGTCTGGGACTAAAATCTCTATTCCTTTTTACCTCTACTCATCCATCAATGAAAATATAAATGATTATAGGGAGAAACCCATTGGTAATCTTGCATTTCATGAAAGCATGTTGTTGTTGATTTATGATTTTTTCAAAGCTAAAACCATAGGTAAAGAAATTAAGCAGGGGAAAGGAGGGATGGAGGGCTCTAATGAAGAGCTCGACTCAGGTGAAGAAGAGTATGTCCCTTCTAACACTGAGGAGAGTCAAGACATGCATTAGGACTCGAATGCTAATGCCTCCCCACAAACCAGAAGGGGGAAAAAGAAGACTAAGAAAGAAAAATAGGTTAAAAAGGAGAAACCAGATTCTAAGTAGTGCATTGAGGTCTCTTCCGACAGGGATTATGATGAGGAAGTGGATGGTATGGACACTGAGGGAGACAATGTTGAAGCTAAGGAAGATATAATTGGGGAGGAGGAGGAAACTAAGAAAAATAAGAAGGGGAAGAGAAACTTTATCATCAAAATGCCAGCAAACAGGGAAGAGGTTACAGATTGTGGTAGGAAACAGAGGAAAAAGAGGAGAATGGAAGAGGAGAATAAGGACGAAGGACAAGAGGAAGGAAAGGATAGTGAAGAGGAAGAAGAGAGTCAGGGGAGAGAGGACGATCATATGCAGGATGCTGATGATCAAGGGGCCAACCAGTATGCATGCAAGATAACAGATAAAGAGAAGAATGTGGTTTCGAGAGACTTCCACAATGTGTCTATCAAAATGGGCCTAAAGAGAGAAATGATGAGAACCCTGGTAAAGGAAAATAAGGAAGGAAAGATTCAAATGGAGGACATCATAGACCCTACCCTGGTGATTCTAAGTGACATCACTAAAGAACACCCTCAGATGGATGTCCTCAATAATGCCAAAAATAGTGTCATTGATAGCTACAAGACAACCAAATGGACTTTCCATGAAATTCAGGAGTTAAAATTTTGGGTGAGAATGCTAGAAAGAGAGGGAAATAGCAGAAAGATTATGCTAATAGAGGAGAAGAATGAGATGGAAAGCAAAAGGGAGGATGTGAAGAAGAGAATGCAGAGCTTGGAGGGGACTTTGCAGAAAATTATGGAGTAGAGCCACAACATCCTCAAAGCCTCAAATGATAACATAAAAGTCTTGATCAGTAAATTTGAGGAACACAGGAGCAACAAGGAGGAGTCCCTAAATAGTAGCGAAGATAAAACTCTGGAGGAAGGGCCGAGGAAGAGAACTAGGTCCAGCACCATGAAGAAAGACATGTAGGAACCTTACAAGGATCTGGCTGACCTCAAGGATGCAGTGAACAAGGCATCTGAGCTTGAGATTTGAGCGGCGGAGATCCTCAGAGGATTTTCTTGATCTGCTCCCCTAGTTTTTTGGGCCTGGCCTAGCTTTTTGCTTTCTATTTTTGGTCATGTTTCCTGGTTTTTACTGTTCGTTTTGCTGGTGGACTGTGTCTGGCCTATTTTTTGCTATGGCTATCATATCTTAGTGAACTGTAACTGCTATATTTCTATATATGTTTAATACTGTTTGGGTTTTAGGGCCCCTTTAAAACCTGTTTTCCTTAATCAAAAACATTCTTTCTTAGATATTTTTGTTTTCATCATAATTGAATGTTTGGTATATTTTTTGTGTTTTTCTTTTGAGAAATTCCTAAATGTGTCACCTTTATGTAATAAAAAGGATAAGGATTTCATGTAAATCCTTTTATAAGTTGTGTTATATTGTCAAAAGTAGTTTTAAAAATCCACGTTTCCTTCTTACAAACACTGAAACAAAAATCTTCTTGTGAAACATTTGCATATTTCATGATAGTCTGAGTTGTGATTCTACAAAGCTTCTTTTGTTGAGTCTTGTTGTGAGTTTAGGATAAGTTATTAAATTTTGTGCATCACCTTTAGGCAAATAGAGTTTCAATTAAGAGCAATCCTTCTACCCTTTTCCCAGTCAAGAAAGGATAGTTTTAGGTAATCATAAGGGAGTCAGCCCATAATTTGGAGGTCTGATTTCATTATAGGATACTCACAACCTAAAAGTAGTCCCTTATTTCACAGGATTTTTTATCTCACAACATAGCATCAGGGTGAAATCCTTATGAGAAAAGTAATAAATGAAGTAGTAACTTTGAGGAATAAACTCAAACAATTGAAGATGGTTTATAATAGAAAAGTTAAGTTTGGGAAGACTTCTAATTTGTTAGATGAAATTTTAACCAAACAACGGTTAAGCAATGGTAAATTTGGTTTGGATTTTGATAAAGGCCAAAGTTATGGTAACTCTTTTAGTGAAAAGGACAATAATGATGGATTTGTTAAGGTTTAGAGGTAGAAAAGATATCCATGGTGGCATATTCCAATAAGAAAAAATGAATAACTTTTATCCTTTTATGGTTATTGTAATTTTTGTAATTACTTTGGTCATAAAATAGTCGATTGTAGAGTAGTGTCAAGGAGGAAAACTAGTTTTGTTAGTCAAAATTTTGATTCCTTGCAATATTTTAGTATGATCTAATTTTAAATGTCAGAATATTGGTCATATTGCAAGGAATTTTCAAATGATCTTTGTAGTAAAGAGAAGGGTTGATAATAGGTTCTTGAATAAAGAGACAAACAATATGGGAAAAGAAGAAAAATAAATCCATGATTTTTCAAACGACATTGCACAAGAAGCAAAATCCTTGGACAATATGTAGTTGTTGCTCAAATTACATGATAGGTGATAAGAGAAACTTCACTACCTTTACTAGTTAGAATGGTGGTGTAGTAAAGTTTCATGATAGATCACCAGTTCAAATTTTTCATAAATGTTCTTTAAGCATTTAAAGATACACGATGTTTGGTATGTTGAAATATTGAAGTATAATTTTCTAAGTGTTAGTCAAATGTGTGAGAATGGGTATTTTATTATGTTTAATCCTTATGAGTGCGGAAAAAAAAAGGTTATGATAGGAAGGTTGATCGTTGAAGGGAAAATACAAAAGGCAACATCTACAATTTGAGAGAGTTTAAAGGTAAGCATTGTGTGTTTGGGCAAGTTGATGAAATTTGGCTATGACATAGATGTAAGCTAAGAGTTTTATCTTCTTCTTCTTATCCTTATTATGTTAGAAGGAAAGAATATACATGGGGAGACTATTTTATCATACATACATTGTTGTCCTTGACCCTTTGTCATTGTTGTCGAAGGGGAATAAAGTGCTAAGTATATTGTCGAGTTTTCAGTTTGATTTTTATGTTGTTGTACAAATGTTCAGAACGATTAGATTTTGGGTTTGATGATTTTGATTTTAGATTATTGATTTTGGTTCAAATTGTGATGCTATGTTCAAATTATGATTTTTATGATGAGTATTTTTTGTTGACTTTTGCAGTTTTGCCATCAATGCCAAAGGGGGGATTGTCAGCATTTTTATCATTAAGTTCAAGTATTGTGTTTGTAATTCCAATGAAATACAAAAGTTGTAGTTGCTTAATAAAATATAAATATTGAAATGATAAAGAACGAATCTAAACACAAAAATATCAAATGAATAAAAACTTGTTCAAATATGTACATGCTCATTTAGTGTAGTTTGTATTGAACCTACAAACAATTTAATATGTGGATAGCAATCTGCAAATAAACAAGAATAGTTTGATGAAATCTCAATTTGTAGACAAAATGAATTATAGGATGTCTTACTAAATATCTTAGAGGAACTTTAAGTATTATTTTCTAATGGTTTGATGAAAATATGGACTTTAATATACCCATGACACATGGCCATGAATAAAGTGTTGCATTTCTTGCCTTTGTCAAAGATAAGATTCTTGAATAAGTTGATCTCCCTTAAACCAATACCATTATTTTTATCCAGTTGCATCAAATGAGGCCATATGTATGCACACACCAATTTGCAAATGATTCCTATACAATGACAAAAATTTCACTTTTAGCATCACCACTATAGAGAAACCTTAATCAATAGGTGGTGGACCTATTCAACAACACAATAATAGAGATTTTAGAAAGAAAAAAATGATAATTGTATGTATGCAACTGTATTATAGAATAAAAAGGATGGATAAATACCGAGGAGACCTTCTTTTCAAGTGTTGGTGTAATTAAATATTCTTAATTACACTTTACTTAAGTTTTCTTAGGATAATGCATTTGCATATTAGTTGTCACGTAGACAACTAGGAGTTTGCATTTTGTTTTAGCATATGGTGTAGGAGAATGTTAGAATGATTTCAGAATAACTGAGGGGGGGGGGGGTGAATAAGTTATCCTCAGATCTAGATGTACCAATTCAACTTTTCAACACTTCAACCAACTTAGATCTATTTAGCAATCCACTCAGTCTCTATAGAATATAACTAGTAAGATAAACTTGTAGTCCATTGTCCAAAAGTAATTGACTTGCACAATATAAAACTCTTAACTATAAAACACATCAAATAACATTCACACAAGTATAACACCAGGATTTAACATGGAAATCTAATTTGGGAAAAACCACCAATAACATGCTACCAAATTTTCACTCTTCTGAAGTGAGCTCTATGACGAGCCAACCTTATTAAAGGTTACAATACACATTGTTAGGTGTGATCCTGTTAAAGGATTTAATCACCTTGTTAGGAGTGGCCTTGTTAGAGGAATTAAGAACATCCCATTAGAATGTCACATGATTAAAGGATTTACAAATGATTGTTAGGTCGACCTTGATTAATGGATTTCAACTAATACAATGGTTAGAAAGTAACAATAGGTTTTGATCTAAAACATACAACTCACTTTGCAAATACAAATCCAATATAGCTCATATTTTGATCTACTGACTGGCCTTTATTATCATCTCCATCTTTTATCTGCTTGGAAATCCTTCAAGCAATTACCACAACTCTTCTCATCTCTTCACAACTCTTCTCAGCCTTTTGGTTAGGTTTGCCAATCAACATAATCAACCTCTTGCATAACCTACAATTAGGTTATCCTTATACCTCCTTGATTAGGTAGTTTAATCTTTTGCTACTTAATCATCTCCATAGATCTTAGGTTTAGGTTAGATTCATTGAATCCTTCCAACATTTTGTTCTCCTTCCTATCCTTCTAGATACTTCTCAAAAAATCTCCTTGAATCCATGCATAAAAATGGTTTACCATGCATTAAATACTCCAGATCATTCATCCTTATCTTCAACACATTTTACATATTCTAAGAATTCAACTATGTCGGTTGGGAATCTCAATCCCTTCACAAATTATAAAATGCTAACACTCAGTCATCACTATGTTCTTCTACTAGGTCATCATTGGATAACTCGGTCATCGCTAAAATTGTTCTTCTCGTAAATTATTGTCTTCACTCAATTAATTATCAGACACTCGATAATTATTGATGCTTAGTTGACACTATATTTACTTAGCTTATACTGGTGCTCGGTCAACACTAGCATCACTCGGCTTCAACATAAGTTCCTTAATCTTCTGCTCTTTTGTTCGGTCAAGCCTATGCATTCAGGCTTTCTTTCCTCATTTCTTCCATGCTTCAAATCAACTGTCTTCTTCACTTAGTGTTATAGATAAATAAATCATTACCTTGCCAATGTGCCAACTAATCAAGTACCCATTGTAGTTTCTCATAACTCAACCTTTCACTAGGTCTTCTTGTTATCTCTTTTCAAATCCTCTTCATCAATCAAATGATATGGCACTTTACTAGATAGAAATTATCTCAGTAGTTGAGATTTGACATCAATGACAATATAATAATTGTTTCAATTGTAGTTTCCAACAATCTCCCTCTTTGGCATTGATGGCAACACCATATAACACCATATGCTTAATTGTTTTCTTGGTTACCATACAATCCAAAAACTATGTATAGAATCAACTTCTATCAACTCTTCATTAATATCCTTATCTTCATTCTGATTCTTATCCAATGCAAATATCATCTCCTTCTTGGATAGATTTCTCCCTCTTTTTTTGTGCATCAATTTTACTGAATTTCTCATTTTCTTCTTCAAAATATCTCCCTTATCAACTCATGGTAACTCCATCTGTGAATCTCTCCCTCAAGTTACTAAATCTCTCCCTCATTTTCTTATGGTAACTCCTTCTTAATCTACCCCTCTTTGAAAACAATGCCAAAGACACTTTCAATTTTCTCATTCATCTTCACCATATCTTCATCTCAGCTTTCTAAACTATATGCTCCCTCTGTCATCTTTCTTATGTCTGATCAACATCTTGTGCTTAGCTCTTCACAGCTTTAGGAAACTCCTAAAGTGTGACCTCCTTGCATCAATTTGTTAGATATTCTAATTAGTATATTTGATGCAACACTCCTACTTGATTCTAAGTAGCCTCGGTTAGGGGAATCACCCCTAATTTACCTCTTAAATACTCATGTGCATCCTTAGGTAAAGCCTTAGTGAATATATCTGCTAACTGCTCCTTTGTATTCACATATCCAGTCTCACTTCTTTGTCTTGAACTAGCTCTCTCAAGTAATGATACTTGATAGAAATATGCTTAGTCTTAGTGTACATCATAGGGTTCTTTGATATATTGATAGTACTTGTGTTATCACAGAAAATAACAATTGGATCAGTGATTTATTCCTTCATACCTTCAACAATTGCTTGATCCACACTATATTTGAATAATTAATTGTTGCTTCTACATATTCAACTTATGTTGTAGATTGAGATATGCAATTTTGTTTCTTGTTTGTCCATGAGACTAACATCTTTCCTACAAATAATGTGCCACCACTTGTACTTTTTCTATCATCCACATTTCTTGCCCAATTTGCATTAGTATAAACTTTCAATTCAAACTTATCATTCTTCTTGTAATACAATCCATAGTCCTCTGTTCCTTTTAGATATCTCAATATCCTTTTCACTGTCATCGTGTGATTCTCCTTAGTATTTTCTGAAAATCTTGCAAAGATCCCAATTACTAATGCAATATCTGGTCTATTGTGAACAACATATTGTAGCTTTCCAATCATTGACCTATACAAATTTTGATTCACTTATGTTGTATCATCATTATTTGATAGTTTTTTTCCAGTAGCCATAAGTGTACTTACTGGTCTTAAGTCCTCCATGCCAAAGGTTTTCAGTATCTCCTTGATATACTTAGATTGATTAATGTAGATACCTTTCTTCATCTGATAAACTTGCAAACCAACAAAGAATTTGATCTCTCCAAACATAGACATCTCAAATTCAATTTGCATCTCATTTGCAAATGTTTGGCATAGTATGATATCACCAACAAATATTTTAGCTAACAATATCCCTTTACCTTTTTCAGTCTTCAAGTACAGATTTTTGTTGTCATTTGTCCTTGCAAATCCAATTTTGACCAAGTAATTATGCAATCTCTCATACCATGCTCTAGGGGCTTGTTTCAATCCATACAATGTTTTGTGTAGCTTACAAACCATGTTCCTCTTGCTTGGATCTACAAATCCTTCTGGTTGTTCAAAGTATACTTCTTCTTCTAGTATTCTATTCAGAAATACAAATTTGACATCCATCTGATATACTTTAAATCATTTGTAAGCGGTGTATGCAAGTAGAGTTCTAATTCCTTCCAATCTAGCAACTAGGGAAAATGTCTCCCCATAGTCAATACCTTCTTCTTGTGCATATCATTTGCATACCAATCTAGTCTTATTTCTTGTGAATTCTCCATGCTCATTCAACTTATTTCTGAACACCCACTTGGTTCCAATAACATTATTGTCCTTTGGTTTAGGTACTAGTGTCTAGGTTTTGTTCTTTTCTATTTTCTCAATTTCTTCATTCATGGCTTGAATCCAATCTTCATTCCCCAAAGCATCTTTCACCGATTTAGGCTCAAATTCACATAGTAAACATATTTGGTTTTTCAACTTACTTCTTGTCATGATTCCTGAATCTTTTGCTCCAATGATTTGATCTGGTTTATGATGTATTCTCACATAATGTGCTAATGTAGGCTCTGGTCTTCTTTCTTCCCACTGTTGATCTTCAGGTTCATCTTCAAAATTCACTTCAAGTTCATTTTGTATGTCTACTTCCAATTCTGATTGTTCGCCAATTACCTCCTTATGCTCAACATCTTCTTGTTGTAACTTGACAAACTCTAATTGTTTCTCGACAACTTTGTTATCTATTTCAGGTAAATTATTGGGCTCTCCTTCATTCATGTATACGAATGATCTGTAATCTTCATATTCTTGCTTGCACTCAACTTCATTCTTTTTTGCACATTCATCAACTCTTACATTTGCACTTCCCACAACTTTGTTAGTATTAGAATTCAAACACTTATAAGCTTTTCTCTTAGTGGAATAACCTAGGAATATGCCTTCATCACCTTCAGCATCAAGTTTTCTTTCATATTGTCCTTGAGTATATAAAATTTTCTTCCAAAGACTTAAAAATATTTTACATTAGATGCATAACCATACCATAACTCAAAAGGTGTGGCATTTGTACCTTTTTTGACTTGTACTTGATTCAAGGTATAGACAGTTGTACTTATAGCTTCTCTCTAATATTTTTGTGTAGTATTTTCTCTATCATCAATGTTCTAGCATAATCCATGATTGATCTATTCATTATCTCTGCTATACCATTATGTGGAGGGGTCCTTGGTGTAGACATTTGTCTCTCTATTCCTCTATCATTATAGAATATGTTGAATTCATTAGATATGAACTCTCCTCCTCTGTCAGATCTCAAACATTTCAAGCTCTTACATGTTTCTTTTTCAACTTTTTCAAAATACCACTTAAACAACTGAAAGATGTCAGATTTTTCTTTAAGAATCATCATAGTCATCATTCTAGATAATCATCAACAAAAAAAATGAAATATTTGTCACCATACTAACTTTGCACTCCAATAGCTCCACAAAGGTCAGTATGAACCAATTCCAAAATATCATCAAAAGTATAGGTTTTTCTCTTGAAACTACACTTTGTCATTTTGCCCAATTGACATTGCTTACACATCACATTATCAAGTTTCTTCAATCTTGGTAATCCTCTTAATCTTTTCATCTCACTAATTCTTACCAAATTATCAAAGTTCACATGACACAACCTCTTATGCCATAACCATACATCATCAAATTGTGCAAACAAACATGTCTCATCAGATAGGTCTAGATAGAACAAATTACCTCTAGTTTGTTCTCCACTTCCAATTAGTTCACCAGTAACATCAAATATCTTAGCCTTTTTGTGATGGAATTAAAATTGATAACCAGAACTGTTCAACTATGCAACACTCAACAAATTATAGTTAAGTCCTTCAACCCAATAAGCATTATCACATCTAATCTTATTGATCCTTTTCCTTTCACAAGATATGGTGCATCATTACCAAACTTAACACTGCTACCTTTGTAATGATTTAAGGTTCCAAACTTACTTTTATCACTAGTCATATAATGTGAGCAACCACTATCAATTATCCATCTATCACCTTTACTCACATATGAAATAAGTGCAGTTTTCTCATATTCATTAGAATCATCTTTCATAGCAACATAAACAACTTCTACATCATGATCATCAGACTCATCAGATTCACTGTCAATTTCTTCTTCAACAATATAACAAGATTTCTTATCTTTTTCCTTGTAGTCCTTATACCTTCTATAGTCTCTATTATCTCTTTTGTCTTTGTACTTATTTTCTCTTCTTTCATCCTTATCATTCCTATCAAGACATCTTGTTGCAATATGGCCAACTTTATTACACGAAAAATAAATTATAGGAAGTTTACCTTTGAATTTTCCTTTTCCTCTAGGTAGTCTTCTAGCCATTAGTGCCTCAAGATCATCAAGATCATCATCAAAAGTGTCACTGTCATTGTTCTCACATATTTATTTTCCTTTCTTATACTTTTGAAGAACCAATTGAGATTTGAATGCAGATTCAATGTTATGAGTAGTGAAATTATCAAAATTTGACAATTCAAAAGCAGTAAGTCTACCAACAAGACCTTCCAAAGTTAAGTTATTACCAAAAGCACATCTAAGTTCTTGTATTACAAAAATAGAATAAATAGGAAGTATGGTTCTCAAAACCTTGCTAATAATAGTTTCATCATCAATAATTCCATTAGCTCCTCTAATAGCATTCACAACTTCTTTAACTCGGGCACAATATTGAACAATAGTCTCACCTTCTAACAATCTCATTTCATCAAACTTACCTCTGAAGCTTTCAGATTTGGCTCTTAGTACATTTGTGTCTCCACCATAGATAGATGTTAGTGTGTCCCACATTTTCTTTGCATTGGTACAGTCCTCAATGTCTTCAAATTCAGGATAACTTAGGGATGATGCAATCTCCAACATTGCTTGATTATGTTCTTTCTTTTCCTTCATCTGTTGAGCTATCAAAGGTGTCGATACTATTATGTATTCATGTTCCACATAGTATTTTGTTGCATCTCCAATTCCATCTAGGTGTAACTTCATCAAACTTTTCCATGTAGGGAGGTTCTCCTTGTTAAGATTTGATACCTCCTTTTTGTACATCTTGATCTTTAGCTCCAAGTACCTTCAAAATTTTCTTACAAGCACCACAAGCTTTGATACCAATTTTTAGAATGATTTTAGAATAATTGAGAGGGGGGAGTGAATCTATTATCCTCAGGTCTAGATGTACCAATTCAACTTTTTAACACTTCAACCAACCTAGATGTATTTAGTAATCCACTCGGTCTCTATAGAATATAACTAGTAACATAAACTTGCAGTCCACTATCCAAAAGTAATCAACTTGTAGTATATAAAATTCTTAACTGTAAAACACATCAAATAACATTCACACATGTATGACACCAAGATTTAACATGGAAACCTAATTTGGGAAAAACCACTAGTAACATGCTACCAAATTTTCACTCTTACGAAGTGAGCTCTGTGAGGAGTCAACCCTGTTAAAGGTTACAATACACACTATTAGATGTGACCCTGTTAAAGGATTTAATCACCATGTTAGGAGTGTCCTTGTTAGAGGACTTAAGAACATCCCATTAGAATGTCACCTTGATTAAAATGTTTACAAATGACTGTTAGGTCAACCTTGATTAAAGGATTTCAACTGATATAATGGTTAGAAAGTAACAATAGGTTTTGATTTGAAACATATAACTCACTTTGCAAATATAGATCCAATGTAGCTCATATGTTGATCTACTAACTAGCCTTCATTATCATCTCCATCTTTTATCTGCTTGGAAATCCTTCAAGCAATTACCACAACTCTTCTCAACTCTTCACATCTCTTCTCAACCTTCTGCTTAGGTTCGTAAATCAATAGAATCAACCTCTTGCATAACCTATAATTAGGTTATCCTTATATCTCCTTTATTAGGTAGTTTAATATTTTTCTGCTTAATCATCTCCATAGATCTTAGGTTTAGGTCAGATTCATCGAATCCTTCCAACATTTCGTTCTCCTTCTTATCCTTCTAGATACTTCTCAAAACTTCTCCTTGAATATATGCATAAAAATGGTTTCCCATGCATTAATACTCCACATCATTCATCCTTATCTTCAACACATTTTACATATTCCAAGAATTCAACTGTGTCAATTGGGAATATCAATCCCTTCACAAACTATAAAATACTGACACACAGTCATCAATGTGTTCTTCTGCTCAGTAATCACTAGATAACTTGGTCATCGCTAAAACTATTCTTCTCGGTAATTACTATCTTCACTCAGTTAAATATCTGATACTCGATAATTACTGATACTCGGTTGACACTATATTTACTTAGCTTATACTGGCACTCGATCAACACTAGCATCACTCAGCTTCAACATAAGTTCCTTAATCTTCTTCTCTTTTTCTCAGTCAAGCCTATGCTTTCAGGATTTCTTTCCTCATCTCTTTTATGCTTCAAATCAACTATCTCCTTCACTTAGTGTTATAGATAAATAACTCATTACCTTGCCAATTTTCCAACTAATCAAGTACCCATTGTAGTTTCTCATAACTCAACCTTTCACTAGGTCTTCTTGTTATCTCCTCTTTTCAAATCCTCTTCATCAATCAAATGATATGGCACTTTACTAGATATCAACTATCTCACTAGTTGAGGTTTGACATCAATGACAATATAACAATTGTTTCAATTATTGTTTCCAATAGAGAATTATAATTTAGGTGGTGATAGTTGTTATCTCATTCCACTTTATGTGTGAGATCCACCTTTAGTGCTCTTATCACATTATAATCTTCTCATTGTTGCACATGTTGTACAATGAAGGATGATCCACCTTTGGTAGACATGTGATTACACCTAGTGTGATTGATTGGTTATCCATTTCATATCTCCTAGTTATCATGCATTGCCTATATATTCAGACATATATAATTTTAATTAATTAATTAAACATCCATTATCAATTAATCAATATTGAATGAATCATTTGATCAATATTGAATCAATCATTTGATCATATCATTCTTCCTATCTCTCTTCTGCTATCAATTGAGCTTCTAGATCTTGGCATTTTCATTCATTGCCTTAGGCAAATTATTATATGGTATTAGATTCATAGGAGTGTTCATTGTGTATTCATTGGAGATCATTTGTTTCAAATATTGGGGGTGTGATGACAATGATTCAAAAAATATATATAGAGGATCTTTTCAAACAACAATATCTCAGTCATCTAGACTCCTTTTTTTGAGAAATTTTTGTTTTAGGGTAAAAATTTCATAATCTACACAATGGTGTAGGTGGTTTTTGATATTTGTTCTTTATTTTTTTTTAAACTGTAAATCCCAATTTTTACAACTTCCAAGGCCTCGTTTGGGCTCATATGGACTCCTTTTCAAGTGATTTTTTTAATGTGCATAATTTTTTCTATATTTTCTAGCTCTAATATTAGTTTTTAGTGACTGTGATTAGAAATTATAATTTCATAATTTGGCTTAGTTTTTCAATTACAATGCATAGTCCTTAGATTGGAATTTTGCATAGTGATCTAAGTCTATTATAGCCTGATTGTGGGGTGTAATCAATTTGTGATCTTAATTTGTAATGTAAGAAGTATATCATTGATGTAATCATGGAGATAGCACCACATCCTGTTGTCATAACTTTGAATGGGGGCAATTATGAGTCATGGGAAAAAAGAATCATCATACATTGTAGATGGCTTAATCTCTCACCTAATCTTTATGGACTTGACCCTGAATCATATATTTTGTGGACTCATGGAATTTGGGAATATAAGAATGACCATGTCAAATTTTTTATTTGTAATAATATCCATCAATTTCTCTTCTTTGGAGTTGACGGAATCTATCGCAAGATATAATGTATTGAGTGCACACACACAATTTGGAGATCCAAATGTTCCTCCATTCCCAAAAGCTCCAGCTACAAATTGCCTCATTTCGCTTGATGTTATAGATAAAATTCTCTTTGGTGATGATTCCTTACAGATGTTATCAAATTGGACTTATGTTCGAGATCCTGAAGATACTTCTCTAGTTGAAATCACTCCTATTGTTGCTCCTGATGATGCTTGTATTCCTACAACCATGAATGCTTGTGATTTAGTGTAGCAAGATATTCCTTGTCTTCTAGTTATAGTTCCTTGGGATGACTTCTTGACAAACATTGGGGGCTTTTTTTTGGAGTCTTGCATTGAGGAATTAGGAGACACTACTGATGACATTCATCTTCTCTTTGTTGAGGATGATTCTTCTCCAGCTATTGCAAGGGAACATTTTGACCCTCATCATTCTCCACTTGATCATTCTTTTGAGTTTGACATGATTGTGGATACTTTGATACAACATTTGGAGGAGGTATCTTTATCTTTAGAGAAGACATTTGAGTCTTTGGAGATTGGCATTCACAAGTCTTAAAATTCACTTGAGATGACACATTGCATGGTTCGGGTTCATCATAATCATATGTTGGAGATTCCTATTTAGTTTCATAAGACATCATGCATTTTAAGGATTCTTCCTAGAGATTGGGAAGGATTCTTTGATACACCTATGACATTATTTCTTCCTAAAGGGAAGAACATCATTTGGTTTTCTTGGTACATTTTCTATATTGATCTTGGAGCTTCTACCATAGGTGTACATTCTACATTGAGGGGGGGATACTATGTATATCTTCCTCTTCTTCTCTCCTATATGAGGATTCTTGATTGTATATACATGATGTATGTCATAATAAGGGATCTTGATTACTCCATTCATCCATGCATCTTGTTTTCTTTTCATATATCTTTTTGGGGGAGGGTTTTTCCCATGAGGTTTTCCCTCTTTCTCCATTTTATGAGAGATTGAATCTCATATATTTTTCACTTGCATATTGTTCATGGGGGTACCTAACATGTCCTAGTAGCCGCGAACCATCATGCATTGTCATCTAGAATTGTGAGCTTAAGTGCATTTCCATAAGTTGCACTTAAGGGGGGATGTTGGTGTAATTAGATATTCTTAATTATACTTTTCTTAAGTTTACTTAGGATAATGCATTTGAATATTATTTTTCATGTAGACACCTATGAGTTTACATTTCATTTTAGCACATGGTATAGGATAATTCCACTTTAGGTGGTGATAGTTGTTATCTTATTCCACTTTATGTGTGAGATCCACCATTATTGCTCTTATTGTATTATCATCATGTCATTGTTGCACATACTTTGTTGAACATTGAAGGATGATCCACCTTTGGTGGATATGTGATTACACCTAGTGTGATTGATAGGTTATTCATTGCATATCTCCTAGTTATCATGCATTTCCTATATATTCGGACACATTTACTTTGTATTAATTAATTGGACATTCATTATCATTTGATCAATATTGAATCAATCATTTTTCCTATCTATCTTGTGTAGTCAATTGAGCTTCTAGATCTTGTCATTTTCATTCATTTCCTTAGGCAAATTCTTACACCAAGACACACCCTAGGGAATAAAGTAAGAAAAGAGGTGAACAATGATTGCCATAAATTATTAGCATAAACACAAAGACAAAAATCATATTTTGGCATGAAAAGGACAAGTGATCTATGAGGAAATCAATTTAAGGTGGTCACCAATAGGAAGTTGACAAATTTAACTGAGACTAAGCATCTACTTTGAACTTACAAATTTTTAGGCTAATCTTTCTCCACTTGGATAGGAGAAAAGTGCAATGCTAACTTCCAATTAAGATGAGGTGATATGGTGATAGGGGGGAGTAGGTGTTTCTAAATGGTTTAAAGAGAGAAGTGTATGATACAAGAATTGGGCCACCTCTATTCACTCACGGTTAGCATTTTATTCAAGGGATAATAAATTACAAAGATAAAGAGTAACTGACTACTAGATTTGAAGGATTTGCTACTTATTAAAGGTTGAGAAGTGATACTGAGATTTAAGAAGAGGCTACAACTTTTATTTGAAGGTGAAGTCATGGGTCTCAAAATTTGAATACCTTTTTTAAAGAGGCACTTTTCTTTAAGCCTATTAATAGTTCCAACTAGATTTCCACTTTTTTAATGAATTGGTTCCAAAAAAAAGAGAAAGAAGGAAAACTTAGCCCATGGTTATGGAACTGATAAAACCAATTTGTTTTTGTTGGAGTGATCTACTAATTTTTCCAAATAGAGTTAAAGGGGTCTTATCTGTGAGTTATGAAAAATTAATCTAATAGAATTTATTGTCTTAATGAAATGGTGAAATGGGTGATCTAATCTAATAAGGAAAACTAGAAATGATTTCCAGACACTTTCACTAGGGAAAAACCAATTAGGATCAACTTCATCCCCTTAGGAGAGTTGGGAACATGTGGTTGATGTTTCCCTTTTATATGTTGATTGGATATTATTAGATATGATTAAAATTGAGGATGAAATAACTAGGTATAATTCTAAGAAATTTATCAAAATAAATAAAAAATAAAAAAATAAAAAAACAAACAAACAAACAATAAGCTACAAAATAGACATACAAATTTTGAAGACAAATCTAGAAAGAGGATGCAAACAAAAACTTGTCTACAATTTGAACCTAAAAGTGTCAGTATATGTCAATACCTATGCCACTATTCTGAAGATGTCTGATGTAAATTCCATGAGCAGATTCCCAATCAAGATACCATACAAATTGTCCTACTAAAATTTCACCAAAAATGCGTCAGATGGTGAGTCCATAAATCTATCTTTTTTGGGTACTTTGGGGTTAGTTTTATGGTATTTTATCAGACTTTGTTAAGACTCTTTGATACTTAAACATATTGTGATGAACCCACTACGATACTTAAATATGCATAATATAACGATATATATTTAATTATAATTTTGTATGATGTAGTAATTAATTGCTATTTTAATGATGTTTTAGCATGATTTAGTATGTTTGTGTATCTTGCCTATTCTTAACTAACTTGAAAATTCAAGACATGATGGTGAGCTCTATTTGGAGGTGGTTACCATTGTTATAATGGATAGGACAAGGTCACACGTAACAATTAGTGAGCCATTCTTCAACACAATGGTCTCATTTTTTTATTTCCACGAGCATTGATGGAGACTTTATGACTTGCAATGATCATTTGATTAGATGTAAGTTTTGTTCCTATATGACGATATGATTCATGATGGGGTGTTGAAATTCATTCAAAAATCCATGTTTTTAGTTCTATTTAAGTAATTCTTTTATTGAAGAATAAGTTAATTCTTCCTAAAAGTTGACATGTATGAATAAGACTTAAATAACATTTATTACTGTTGGTTTAATTAAAATGTTGTGCCTAGTGATAACCTCATCTAGGTCCTTATTATACATATCAATTAAGTTTACTTACTGATCACATACACATTAGGAACATCTCCACTTTTGGTGGTTATAACAAGCTATCAAGTATCCACCTCAAGTGGATCTTCCATCTTTAGCAGTCTTATCACACTATCACTTTTCCACCTTATGTGGGTGATAGGTTGTGCATTGCATAGGATTAAGAAATTTTTCATCATCTTTTATAATCCTCCATAGTCACCATGCCTTTATAAGAAAGGCTCATTACGTACATTTTTATGTCCATTAGTAATATTGTCATTCTTGCATTATGATGCAATCGTCTTTCTATGCTCTTGTGGAAGTTATTTTGGTCTCTCTTTGATATTGGGGGTGTTTTAGAGTCACCTAAAACCCTAACAATTACTACCACTCTTAATATTTCCTATTTAGTTGGGATGGTATCATGAGTGTTAGTAATAATGTTTTGATAGATTTTTTGCTAGATCATAGTCGATAATATAGCCTATTGTTATTTTGTAATTATCATTGGCACTTAATACAAGTAATGGTTGTTTCTAGTTGAGTAGAGTGTTGATTTTTTCTAAGGTCACAACCCCTTCAAAGAAAGGGTGACTTGAGGTGAAGTAACTCTTTGTTAGCTTAGATTAGCAACTTTATTTATTTTAAACAGTTAACTCTGATAAGTCGTCTTAATTGGTTTCATTTATTTTATAGTATTTAGGTGAACTAGTTAATGCTAGTTGTTGTTGAGATCTCTTACAATTAAGATTTTTTTGGGTAATTCACTTTCATATAATGTATATTATACATTGTTATCTTCACACCCATACAAGTATACCCACAACCATTTTTGTGTGATTGGAATTGGTATTAGATTATTTTTAGTACTCTTGTTTTTGGATTTAGTTAATATTTTCAATAGATACTAGATCAAATTTGCTACATACAGTGTCAGTTCCATCCAAGTAAATATGTCCCTCAACGATAATTAAATGAGGCTCTGTTAGGATGAAGTGTTACTTAATAGGGGATTAGTTTCCTCGTTAGGAGAGTACATTGATTTGTCTACAACAACTAATCATCTATAATAGAAACACACCATTTTTTATGTCATTTGTGTAGATGGTGCCAAGGCTTATGATTTCTAGTATATATTTTCTTTATGTTTATTTTTTTTTGTAACATAGATGTTACCTTTTCAAGTATTAGACTTTAGTCAGTATAATTTTTATTTAAACACACTTCACTAAAAAGTGTAAGAAGATAATTATACACTCAAACACATATGGCATGCAATGGAAAATAGATGTATTAGGGAGGTTTATTCCCTCTCCTAACACACAAGACATACTAGATATACATATTGACCAAGAGGATCAATTTATTTTGATAGGAGAACTAGAGGAGGGAAACATAACAATAGAAGAAGGGGACCCCTTTTGAGACCTTAGAAAAATATCATTTAGGCATATTCATCATATAGCTAATATGGTTGAGGAAGAGGTCAAGATTCCTAGAGACCATGTTACCTTTGAGATCCCAATCTTAGACCAAGAATGAGGAACTGCCCTTAAGAATATACCCCATCTGCTTTTCTTGATTTCTATGGATTAGTTACAAAGGAACCTAATACTTTCTTATTTGAATTTGATGTTATCTTTTGGAGACATGATTACACCATTGATGCTCATAAATTAAATCTCTTCCCAACAACCTTGAAGGATATTTCCCTAAGATGGTTTATGGGGCTCGATAGGAATGCCATTGGTAGTTGGGAAGAAATGAAAGAGAAATTCTTACAAAAATATTGAAAGACTACTATAGAGGTGGAAACTCAAGGAAAGAAGACATATTTAGGATGAATTGGAAGAAATAAGAGCCCTTGGAAGACTACATAGAGAGATTTTAGTTTGCTCTCGAGAAATACCAACAAAAGCAACTTTCTCCCAAATCTCTTGAGCTTATTTTATTAAGAGGAGTTAATGATGATTGAATTAATACATTTATTTTTATGGGATTTGGAGATGTTACACAATTTACCTTTGAGGAAATTTTCAAGTTGGCTCAAAATTACTCAAGATCAATGTTAAATAAAAATAGGAGCAACCAACTATTGCCCATTGCAAAAACTTTAAATTGTGTCTCTTGCATGGAACTTAGCAATTTACTCTCAAATATGAAGGAGAACATAATAAGCCACATGGTTACATATTTGGACATGTTTTTTATTAATAAGAAACAATAAGAGGTTGATGCTACACTCAATTAATATTGTCTACATTATTGATAGAGGAAAGAAGCATGTAAACACAAGAAGGTGGTTGTAATATCTAAAGAAAAATCCTCACAACCAGAGTTCTCTGCAATAGAAGATGATGATGGTAAAATATTCTATATCACTCAAAGGAAACCATGGAAAAAATAGTAAGTTATGCCTCTTGATTCGTTACCTTATGGCAATGTATTATCTGAGGTTAATCAAAATACTGCAGGTTTGAATGCCCAACCCTAGGGACCCTAAACCGACCATGGTAGGGTAATAAAAATTCTAATTCAGTACCATAGTAAGGGAGATGGCCTCATACATCTCCTTACCATACACCCAACCATAATTAATGTTAAGGTGCTCAAAATCCATGTTCTCAACTATGGATAGGAAATCAACAATGATCATGAGCTAATATTCCATATTCACAGCTAGAATAGAATTAGAGTCAACCACCTACTATAACACCTAACACAATATCACAAAAAAAAGATATTATGCCAAACCCAAACCTATATGCCACTCCATAACAAAGAGATACATAATTTCCTACTCAACTTGCACCCAACCCTAATAATAATATTGTTCAATGAGCTTATACTAATGATGCCACTCAACACTCAACTTACAAAATTGAGATTAGTGATGTCCATCTCCATTTAGGAAGGACCCTTTTTGGTTCAAATGCTCCACAAATCACATAAGTAAATGATTAATAACTAAAAAATTATGTCTCTAGCCTAATGTAATCACAACCAATCACTAAATAAGAAAGTCCAACCAAAGATCCTCCATTTCTAGGTAGGATGGCCACTTAAAAGTATCATCTAGAGCTAGTACTTAACTTGATAGGCCAATTGAAAGATATATCTATAAAAATTCATCTAATTCAAGCTATCAAGGATGTTCCCATTGATACCAAGGCTATTAGGGAATTGTGTCTTAAAAATTGAGGTTGGAAAAGATGAGATCCTCAAATTGTTCATTTAATAGGTCAATTGGTTGATATTATGTTAGGAACACTAGTTGTTCCTAAGTATACAGACCTTGGTATAAATGTTTATATCAATAAAACTCTCATTGAAAACACCATAATTGATTTAGGGGGCACCATTATTGTTATAACTAAGGAAACTATAAATATTCTAAAATTAGCCAACATTAGGCCTACCCCAACCATGTTGAAATTGGCTAATAGGTCCATTGTCAAACCAAAAGGAGTATTAGAATATTTTTCATCATTGTGTATCCATGAAAATATCCCTTAGATTTCATTATGTTGTAGCTTAAGGCCACTTTGGGGGGATATCATCTAATCCTTGGGAGGCCATGGTTGGCCAAAATATATGGTTTCATTGGTTGTCATTCTAGCAACATGACAAACTCTAATGGGAACACAACCAAGAATTTGATACTTTATCCTCTTGCTTAACCTCATTTTGACAATGAACAACTCATTTTCCCTACATTAGAAGATGGGGAACAATATTCCTTGTAGACATTAATGATGATTGATAGAATTCCTATGATTAAAAATCGGGATGAAGATGATATCCTTGTACACATAATTCAAAATTCATATGGATTAGATCAATAATCGGAGGAATTGCTTAACTACCTAACTTGTCCATTACACAAATTGTTTTCTCATGATGACGCTTCTACAACAACTATGATATATGATCTATTACCTACATATTACAGCCTCAATGTCACTAGCTTGGATTATTTTTATGTAAATGAAGCATCTAATCTAGTAGAAGTAACTTTGGGTAAATTAACTCTAAATATTGGTTTTGAATTGGTTTAGACTTAGCGAGATGCTTTATTGACAATGTTACAAGTACATACAACTCCTTTTGCATGGGATTATAGTGATATGAAAGGAATTTATTAAAGTTTTTGAATGCATATAATCTATATAAATGAAGGATTGCCACTTATTGACCAAGTCCTAGATTTCCTTTCTAGTAAAAGGTATTTCTCTTTTCTAAAATGGGTTTAGTTGTTATAACTAGATTAAAATAGCTCCTAAAGATCAAGATAAAATAACATTTACTTGGCCATAGGGAACTTATGCATATTTAGTATTGCCATTTGGTCGATGTAATGCATTGGCTACATTTCAAAGATTTGTACTTGGTATTTTTTATTATGCACATGAAATAATGGAGATTTATACAGATTATTTTGCAACCTATGGTGATTCCTTTGATGAGACATTAGCTAATTTGGAGAAGGTATTACAAAGATGTCAAGATCATGACCTTTACCTTAGTAATGAAAAATGCTCCATGATGATGGAAGAGAGTGTAGTTCTTGGGAATTTTATATCGACACAAGGCATAAAAGTTGACCTTGCTAGAATTTTTTTTTATTCAAGAGTTATTAGAGCCATAAAAGCGATGAGATGTTAGAAGTTTCCTTAGACATGGGGATTATTATTGACACTTTATCAAAGAATTTAGTAATATAACAACACCTTTGTATGTCTTTTTGATAAGGATGTAGAGTTTGAATGAACCTTAGATTTCCAACAATCATTTGAATCTCTCAAGAAGGCTCTCACACAAGCACTAGTTCTCAGAGGATCTAATCGAAAGCTACCATTCCATATCCACACTTATGCATCTAATTTTTCCATAGGAGTAGTTCTAGCTGGTTGAGATGAAGGTAATTTGGAATATTTTATCTATTAAATAAGTGAGAATTTAAAAGGAACCAAGGTAAACTATATTATTACAGAGAGATAAATACTTGATGTCATTTATGCAATTAACAAATGGAGACACTATGTTTCAAGGTATCATATTTTTGCTCACATTGACCATGCAACCATAAATATCTTATGAAAAAACTAGTACTTAATGGACATTTGGTTAGATGGCTCTTGTTGTTACAAGAGTTTGACATTACAATAATGGGTGAACTAGGGAAAGCCAATGTGGCAACAGAATTTCTTTCTAGGTTACCAAATTTGTCATTTAATATAGTAATAGATGATTCATTCCCTAATGAATTATTATGTTCTCTCACTACCTTTGATCCCTGGTATGCCGATATAGCCAATTATTTGGTCACAGGGTGCACACCACCTCATCTCTCTTTAAAAGAGAGAAGAAACTTGTTCAAAAAACTTTCTCTTATTCCTGGATTGTAGCTTATCTATTTTATATTGGACTTGATCATGTTATGCTAAGATGCCTATAAGAAGATGAGACATTTGAGATCCTTAAAGTATGTCATGATAAGCCTTGTGGTGGCCATTTTGCAACCAATAGAACCATATTAAAGATTTTAAATATAAGGTACAATATTGGCCTACTCTCCACAAGGAATCTATACAATATACAAGAAAATGTGACATATCCTAGATAATGTGATCACCTACAAGGAGTGATGAAATACCTCTACAATCATAGTTATTGGTTAGTCCATTTGATATATGGGGTATTGATTTCATTGGATCAATTGAATCCACATAAAATGGAAAATATTAAATTCTAATATGTATTGACTATCTCAAAAAAATGGGTTGAAGTTAAGGCTTTGACACATGCTAGGGATTATAAATTTGTAGAGTTTTTATATGAGGAAATGTTTACGAGATATGGTGTCACGCGAGAAATAGTCACAAACCAAGGACCAAAATTTACATATGATTTTATTACACAATTGGAATGAGAATATTAGATTAGGCATAAGAAATCTACACCCTACCATCTACAATCTAATGGACAAGTTGAGGTTACAAACATAGAGCTTGAGAAAATTCTCACCAAGATAGTACCTATTCATAAACAAGATTGGGTTGCCTATTTACCATAAGTAGTTTGGGCCTGTAAAATAACATGGAAAACCACTATAGGATTAACACCCTTTGAATTGGATTATTGTAATAAGGTTGTTCTACCAATTGAATTTGAATACAAGACTCCATGTACAACACTTGTGTTATAAATGGATCTTACTCAAGCTCAACAAGAACACATACAACACTTGAATGCCCTTGATGAACTACATGTGGAAGCAATATAATGCACACAACTTGTTCAACAATAAAGGATAAAATGGCATGCTTAGTATATAAAGAATAGAGAAATCCATGAAAAGGATTGAGCATTGTTGTATGATTCTCAATATGAAGACCACAAGGGGAATTTGTAGACACAATAGTTAGGGCTTTATCAAATTTAAAAATTTTATCCAAATAGAGTCACCAAGATCACTACTATAGATCATGTTCAGTTCACTTTGATGGTCAATGGCCATAATATTAAGTTTAATAAAAAAATCCACAACAAGGAGGAATTTCTTCAACAATTGCAGACTCAATTTTTAGTATCTCCTCCAAACACACCTATTTGTTCTCATTCATTTGATCCCTCCAACCTACCATCATCCACCAAGATTTTGTTCACCTTAGGCAATGATCTCACTACTTCACAAATTCCATTACCAGACGATCCATTTAGTTCACCTCCACCTATTGCTAATGAACCATTTGGTTCACTTGTACCTATTGAAGATCCATTAATTAACAAAATTCCTTCACATACACACACTGCACAATATCCACCTACAAGTTTTCTTTTCCATAAAGCTACATGGATATCCAACAACATATGAACAAGACCTATCATCTACCACTCTCAAGACCTAACTTAAAGCTTCAAACATAGTGTTTTCACACACAAAAACTTAAACTCCACTTTAGCATGCATCTGTTCATTTCCCACTATTTTTAAAAATAATTCACCATCATCATTACCATGGTTTTACTTGTCAGATCCATCACTTCTATTATTTTTTGCATTATCTTTTTGGTACATTAGTAGATTTGACGTTGTACTTTTTATAATGACAACTACATAACTTCTGTTATTATCTTTTTATGTCATTAAGGGCCCGTTTGTTTGCGGGAATTAGAATTTGAGACAAAACTTGATTATCTCAAAATCAGGTTTTGAAATTCTGGTTTTGTGTATTCGGAATATAGTTTGGACCATTTGGTTCACCCGGAAGATGGCTGAGACAATCCATATTTTGCATTTGGTTGCCATTTTCGAAATTGGAATTGGAAGTGACAAATTCCTATTTATGTGTTTGGTTTGCAATTTCAAATTGGAATTGGAATTACATTATCCAGTTTCTGTGTTTGGTTCTACATTTTCAATTGGAATTATATTTTGAGAAGAAAATTTAAGTTTTTATAATTATTATATAATGTTTTAATTTAATATTTTATTTTTGTTGTCCATTTTTTATTTATAGTTTTTTTTTTAATTAATTTATAATTTTATATAGAAAATTGTAAACAAAATTTAATATTTTTTTTCCAATATTGTGAAGAGTAAACTTAAACTTTTTTAAATAATTTTATACAATAACATAAACAATATTATAACAAGAAAGTAATTATAGCATTGCTCGATATCACATCAAAATATAAATAAGTCATCTAGTCCACATATATATCTATTTCTGCATAATGATCCAACAAATGGCCAAACTAAATAGTACAATTGTTGCACAAATTAAACATCATAAAAACATGACTTCGGCTTTATACATAGCCTCCACTTTTGCAAAAGCTTTTTCGAGCGCTTTGCAAAACTTGCACTCATCATCCACAATAGGTATATGTGGAGAACGTGTAGATGACATAGACATCGACGGGGTGTCATTGGCCCACCAAAAATACTGACATCCACCACCATCCTACAATACAAATCTAAGTTAGTCTCACTATAATGACTAATATTTATTCTTTGTAAACATTTAAATATTGTGCAATTAACAACCTTTTTCTTATTTTTGCAACTCCAAAATTGACGATCTGGATTATCCCGCATGTGTGATGTCTTTAACACATAGCGTGATCCATCACCACACTCACACATAGGGAAATTTACCATAGCCATCAACACTGTATCAAGCAAATTTTTGTTCATTCATATATAACAACATGACTATATTCTATGAGTACAAATTGAAAAAGTTTCATTTATGTTGATATTACAAATTTATAGAAAAAATATAATGACACAACTATAGCATTAGATAGAATTTTTGGGGAAGAACAATATCCATGAAGTAAATGGTGGTGTGAAAACACACCGTTAAATAAGAAAATGCAAGGAAATCCACACTCTACACCCTTATGCCCCACATTCGATGAGCAACCATCTCATATCCCGCTCATTATTCCCATTACTTTCCGTATTGTTAGATGGTCAATCCTGCATCTACAAAGTAAACATGCTAGAAAAACTAAAACTTGTTTATTTTTAAATGGAATATGCGAAGGAGTACCATTAGAAATATTGACCGTTTACAAACATGAACAGTAAACAGTCATCAAATAGCTCATTTTTTATCATCATATGTGGATATTTTTGGCATCAATGTTTCAAATAGCTTCTGGATTTGATTGTGTAGATAGTTATGGATCACACTCTGTGATCCATCATCAGGATGAAAGAGACCAAAATGATTGCAACAGACCAAAATGATGGACTTTTATTTTCAATCATTTTTCTCTCTTCCATCTTGATGAGGGATCACAGAGTGTGATCGTAAATGTTGATGCCAAAAATATCTACAAAATCAAATCTAGAAGCTATTTCAAACATATTTAATGTCAGCATATGTGTAGTCTCACTTTATTATCATATGTGTAGTCTCAAAACTATCCATTTCTATTTTTGTACCTATCACGTGGTTTTAAAAAATGAATGAAAAATGAAAAGAAAATGAAAATGAAATAGAGCATTGAACAAAGTAGAATTATTTAACTTAATTTCATAATGCAACAATAATAACAAGATGGTTATGGTATATACATACAAAATCATGAACAATACAGTCCTCTACCAAAACACATTTATAAAATCATGTTTGAAGAACTAGAAATGGATAGTTATGAGACTACACCTTAACAATGCATTAAATGAAGCATTCATCATGTGGTACTCCTTCGTGTACTCCACTTAAATATGCTAAAAGCAACAACACTAACAAATGCAAGCTAATATGTCTATAAAAGCACATTAATGAAAACAATGGTCAAGGGAGGGCACGCTTGTTTGTCCATTAATTCAACAAGATCTTGCAATATCAAAACATTAAACCAATATGCACCAATATGCCATTGATGGACCTCTGAAAGCACTCAAAATTCAAAGGAAAAGAGAGAAACAAGGTTTCCTACCTTGAAGTGGAGAGAAAAACCAAAATGGAGAGGAAGACAAGCACACTCTGTGAAAGCCAACATAATCACTAGCAACACAAAATAATCTTGGCATGGATCCAACAAATTAACACAATAAGGATACTAGTGGGTACTTACTAGTGGCTACTATATACCAATGTATACCAAAACAAAGAAGGAAAAATGAAAGAAATAACTTGATTGGGTTGACACATGATCCCAAGAGAAGTTCTTAAACATCTTTGCATGGCCATTGAGAGAGCAAGTTTTTACAATTGATTATACATTTTTAATGTAAATTTTACTTCACAAATCACAAAAAAAATGCATGGTAAGAGGAAAGATGGGTTCAACTTGTGTTCCAACATAAATATCTTTGACTTTCATTTCTCATAAGAGTGCTGACAAACTATATTTTGTAATGGAGATATACCAATGTATACTGTAACTAGTGTATATTGTTATACAACCACTGGCATACAGTCCAATTAGTGCATAAACTTAACAACATCTTGAACATGCATTGCATGTTCAAGATGCATTTCATGTTCAAGATGTTAAGTTTCTCCATTGATTGGACTGTATGCCAGTGGCTGTTAACATCAATCACAAAGTATTGTTTCTTTTTTATTCATCTGTAAATGATACTTTGTGATTGATGTTCTAAATACAATAACCAGTGTATACTATTATACAGCCACTAATTTGTTTAAAACTTTGTTAAGACCCTTTGTCCTGGAAGTAAGGCTTCAAATGACATTATATTGAAATTTTTATAGCTTTGTGTGATTAGGGAAATTTCTATTTGGTTGATGGTAATAAAAAACTTAAATCATCTGTAATTCTAATATACCCACATATGTCAAGATGGTTCATCAAAGTTTCAATAGAGGCCATTTTATCTGCATCGACCTCGTATGACAAAGTTTTAAACAAATCATTGGCTGTATAACAGTATACTTTGTGATTGATGTTCTAAAGATGCATTGCATGTTCAAGATGTTAAGTTTATCCACTGATTAGATTGCATGTTCAAGATGTTCAAGATGCATTACATGTGATTGATGTTCTAATTACTATAACCAGTGTATGCTGTTAGACAGCCACTGATTTGTTTAAAAATTTGTTAAGATCCTTTGTTATCTCAGAGCCCTGCAGGAGATGGTAGTTGGATCGTGTACATGCATCTTCCACTGGAACTGTTAAATGCAATTGAATCTGATTCCAATTGCCTTCTACTTCCAATCACACAAGATTTCATACATTTGGCTTAGGTTTTTATAAATTAAAAAAATGGGTTGTGACAACTCACTCCACCTCTTCTCCAACTTATTGCAGAGGCAAATCCCACAATAACAACACAAACAGGAGCTAGAATCATCACACTGAAATAGAGGGCACAGTCTACTGGTCTTAACTAGACCTTTCTAGACAATTTCTCATCCATTTATCAGGTAATGATGCCAAATCCATTCAACATGCAATGAGAAATATTGAAAGAGGAATTAGTTTTGGTACAACCATAGTTTGATTTCAATTCTAGCATGACAAGTTTATTAGTATTTCATTTTTCCAAATAATGTATGGTGAAAATCACAGTGTAGTACTTGGTTGCTCTACCTAAAAGAGTATCATTTAATTGAGAGAACAGAGATTTTGAGTGGAATATCCAAAATATACAATAGTAGGTCATATAAAACCTGTAGATGATGAATGTGCCATTAACATAAAGAGAGTGGATTTGCACAAAAAATAAAAAGTATTCCAAGAAGGAAAGCATGTCATGGTACATGACATAAAGAAAGGCATCCTCATGGTACCTACAAGGAATTAATGCCTTAAATGGAAAGCCATTTTAAGATCTTGAAGAGAAGCAATGACAATGCTTGCTTGATTGATATAACTTCAACATCTAATTTAGCTACCATTTAGCTGCCAAAAGCTCTCAAATTATCTCTGCAACACCAAAGATGATATTGAAAAGAGAAATCAAATCCATAATGATATGTCCAAAAAATTGCACAATTTTGCTAATTGACCAACCATTAAGAGAGGCAAGTGTGACAGGTATACCAATCACAAGGAGAATTGAAATTGCAATTACCACAAACATAGATGATTGGAACACAACAGTCATGGTTGTGATCTTAAAATCTTCCAGCATATTCAAAAGGCTATATTATTAGATCTCTATCTGGTCAAATTTGGATCAAATAGCAATGATAAATTAAATATTTGAATAGAATAGCAATTATAGATGGAATGAGAATGAAAATGATGCTTCTAATTCTTTCAAAGGTGGTGTTTTTAAGAGAATGTTCTGGCATGGTGGATATGTTTATGATGCCTAGTTCAGTTGTGCTTCTAATCAGGTCATTCATTCATGGACTATGAATCTCTGCCATGTTCATGTTATCAATCTTTGTGAACAATATACAAGGATGTCATATCCCCAAATTCAGAATACTCAGAATACTTTCTTTTCTAGCTTGCCATTGTTTTCTAAGAAAACAATGGCAAGCTGGAAAAGAAACGATACTTTGTGATTGTTGTTCATAGCCACTGGCATACAGTCCAATCAGTGGATAAACATAACAACATCTTGAACATGCAATGTAGTCACAATGAGCAATAGTCCAATGCAGTCACAACAACAAGCAATAGTCCTCAACAACAGATATTCTACTGTATTTTATCTCATTATCTCAAAATATATTTGATAAACAAAAACTATGTTTGATAAACAATCATCAACCATAAACAATCATAAACAATCATCAATGAAAACACAATTGTATCAGTGTATGTGAACAAGTATGATAATGTTTCAACTCATGATCAAGTTTGATAAAGTATGTAGAAAATAACTATAAATCACCATATGTGGCTACAATCCAATCCACTCTCTCATCCTCAGTCATCAACAAGAACCATTTGGCTCTTTCATGTTCACTCGCGAAGGTTTCATATACCCTGAGGAATACACCTCGACTCAATCTAGGGATGGATTTGAGAGCGTTATATGCATTCGTCAAAGCCTTGTCATGAGCAGATTCATCAATTTGGACAAGGTGAACATTGCTCATGCCCTCTTTTATTTTCTTCATTGTTTCACACATGGAATCCAAGGAAGTGGCCATACTTTCCTTCCTCCTCTTTCCCACCTTTCTAACTAATGATGTAGGAGTCCCTTTAATACTTGTTGTTGCAGTGGACTAATTGGAATTATAAGGGTCTTCGTCCAAATCAACAACACTATCAAGATGTATATTGAAACCAAGGTCATCTTCATTATTCACATCGAATGGCTCTTCCATAGGGTTCCCTTCTTTAGTCTTAAGGGTCATGGTAGCTACATTACCTTCAGCAATGTCATTACCCACAGTTACACCCAATTCATTGAAGTACTGGAAGGGCTGCCTCTTATAAATTTTGGCATTTTTTAACTCTCTTCTCTGCATGTTGGCATAAATAAATGGATTAGGTTCTTTATCTTTCATTATTAACTTTAAAAGAAGGCAATATTATTTCCATCAAAATAGTAGAGAGATCACCCTACCTTCAAAAGCTCATCCCACACACTATCCTCAGCATCCATGCACTAAGTTGCCTCATTCCAAGCTAAACCACTTGTATTCTGAAGCTCCTTCATCACTCTATAGGCAAGCTTCCAAGTTTGCAACTTATTTTTGAAGTTGTCCTTGGTTAGATTGAGGTTCAAATTAGCGTTGAAGCACCTCTCAATTGCAGACCATGCTTCTTTTTTGAAGCCTCCATCACATTTTTTGCCTAGTTGTACTTGCTCGAGGAGCAAGTCTAGAAACTTGCATTCCATTTCCTTTGACCACATCATCTTCTTCGAGGAAGGAGATATCTGGCTCATGTTACCAATGTCATCCATGTTCATTAATAATTCTGTGTATGCCATGTTGTGTATACAAATTGTTGTTAATGGTACCAAAGTATGTTCATACAATAATTTACTCAAATAAAACACATTCACCCATACAAGTCCAATACTTGCAGATAGAAAGAGAAGAAAAAGGAAACCATCATGTATATCGAAGTATCTTCATACATTAGTTTACTCAAATAAAACACATTAACCCATACAAGTCCAATACTTGCAAATAGAAAGAGAAGAAAAAGGAAACCATCATGTATATCAAAGTATCTTCATACATCAGTTTACTCAAATAAAACACCTTGACCAATACAAGTCCAATACTTGCAGATAAAAAGAGAAGAAAAAGGAAACCATCATGTAGTCTTGACTCATACAAGAACAACTATTGTTGGGATCTGTACTCTTCCCACATTCTACTTGCTATATCATTTCGGAACTGTGCCCACTAGTCTCTATCATGTTGAGACAACCCATATGTCTCCAGCAATGGTACATCTACCCCATCATGATCATCTTCCATTTCGGTGACAATTTTTGATGGAATGTCATCCTCTAACGTAATGTAGTTGTTTAATATGCAACATGCTAATACAATATGGGCTTGTGTCATGATAGGATAAGACATGGCATGCCTCAGGATTGGAAAACACTGCTTGAGAATACCAAATGTACGCTCTACCAAGTTTCTAAGAGAGGAGTGTCGATGGTTGAACAACTCTTCTTGAGATTTTATTGGATTCTCTCTTGAAAACTCCTTCAGGTGGTAGCGTGTACACCGATAAGGAGCAAGAAATCCAGGTGCATTGGGATATCCAGCATCCACTAGAAAATATTTTCCTACATAAATAAAGTATATTATTAAAATGTGAAAAATTGATTGTACCCTTGAGTATATTAAACTATGATTTGGCTTATCGGGGGGAATAACAAGAGGATTTGCTCTTGACAGAGCTGAACCTAGAACATGACTATCTGCGGTAGACCCTTCCCAACTAGCAAGGTAGTACTGAAACTTATGATCGAAGGAACACACACCCATAATATTTTGCGACAAGTTGCCTTTTCTATCACGATATTTACCTTGCATGTCGACATTGATAGTGACTGGTATATGGGTTCCATTGATAGCTCCAACACAATCCTATATGATATGATACAATCAGCAATTGTACGGTCAACCAATAATATGATAAGGATAAAAATCCATACAAGAAATTTGTAACAACACAACAATTACCTTGAAGAATGGATCAAAGCATTCATTCCCACTAATTTTAGGAGTGTTTGGACTAGGTGGTAAAAAGAAATCCTTGTGGAGTCCTAAGATAGCCCTCAACACCTTGTGGAAGTATCAGCTGATTGTCTCTCCTGAGTGCCCAAAGTTGTGGGCAATCTTGCGGTTCCTCAAATTGTGGCCAACGGTGTGGAGGAACATCACAAGTTGTTCTTCTAACGTCAAGTGTATCATATTTGTCAAGGTTCCTTTCAGCCTTAGGATAGTAGCTAGACAAAAGAAGGCTCCCCTACTCATGCGAATCTGATCATGACAATCCACGTCGTTGGAATGAATAACCATTCTATAAAAAGAATTTCCTTTTCTTTTTCATTTACCCATTTGTGCATTGCTTTCTCAGGCCACCACTACTGTGGCTATGGCAACACAAGCAATTAGAGCTATGAGAAGATGATAATATGTGGTCTCCACAACTACCTGTACTAGAACGTCAATATTCTTAATAGGATCCATCAATGGCCTGAAATGTGGACAAACACAACGATTTCAACAAGGAGATATTGGTAGCATGTTGTTGATGTTCTATTTTTCTAACCAGCCAATCTCTTCAAATAACAGTTACCTTTTAACTAAGGAAACTCATATTCAATCAAATAATAGTTACCTTTTAACAATGATTTCCATGGAAACCTGAAGGGTAAATGACTTCCATTTATATATTATTTTCATTCAAAAACCTATTTAGATTTTGTTTGATACCAATGATATGACTGAAAATTCAGATTGTGAACCATGGAGTACAAGAATTTGTGATGAAGGGCATGATGGATACTGCCAGAGAGTTTTATACGGGATTCAAGACTCCTTAAGCAAGTATTGGCATTTCTTATCACATAGATGATATCATTCTTCCACAGTCTATTGAAATGAATTGAAAAGTGCTTCTACATATGACTGTGTATACATTTTGATATACAAGCTTATATAAAATTTAGCATCAAGATTTATGCACAGTTTCATCCAGAAAGCTAATCAACTTTGGTTTATTACATATTTTGAGATTTAGTCATTCCCTCTTATTGGGCATGCTCAGACATAGCCATATTTTAGGGTTAGTTAGGGAGAACTTTACATTGTGTCTTTAATGTTAGATTGATGTTTCTTCAGTTCCCTAAGATGCTATATTAAGCTTTCCCAAAAAAAGGATTCGAGTCTGAAATGCCTGTTGCAGTGAGAATCAACAGTGGGAGAAAATAAATGTTTTGAAATGATTCAATTGTTGACTTTGATACATAAACTGGTCTCAGACAAGATTTTACATGTTCAAATCTGGGTAGGTTTGTATGTCTGACTGAACAAAAGTTAAATGGAAAAATAGAGTTGGTGTTTACTCAAAAGACCTCGACCTAGAAGAAAGTTCCAGCTTAAATGGATTGAGAATGACTAACTGGAAAATTACATTCTGTAAAGAGAAATAATGGGTTACTAAATGCCAGTGAGCTCTTGGTGTTGTATGATGCAGAAGTGGCTCTCATCATCTTCTCCAACAGTTGGAAGATCTACAAATATGCTAGTGAAAGGTATTTTTCAAACTTCCCTGAGCATAAATGGAATTCCATTATTTAATAAGGTTAATGAAATGTATTTAGTGATTTGTCATTGCACTAGAATATAGCAAATCTAGAAATTTATAATGTCGTCCTCTATATTCTAGAAATTTAAGAAATATCTATTAATGGGTAGTATTATTGTTTACAAGTACAATATGACTGATGATAATAAAATCTGTGAAAAACTCCTAGAAATAAGATTATGGAACGTGCCTGTTTATAAAACAAATGTTGAAGGTTTCTAGATACTGTTTACACCATTTGAACCCTTCTCTAATCATACCCCTCTTTTAGGGCATTCTATTAATCAAATTTCTTCTTCCCTTATGTCGAATATAGATTGAGATGATGAGAGGGCTTTAATCTCGTGCATTACACAATGCATTGCATATCGAACATTTCATAGTACATCAATTCATGGGCTATTATCCATTATGATGAGAGAGTTTTAATCTTTACACAATGCATTGCTTATCCAACACCTAAGAGGGCATCAATTCTTGGGCTATTTTCTAAGATTTATCTACTAGCCTAAGGAGCATGCTCATACATTCTGTAGCTATTCCCATGCATGTGTTAAGCACATGCAAATAAATTTTACTGTACTTGTCTCATTATAACATTACCATATCATAATTAAGTTTCATCAATTAAGGGTGTTTATATTAAGATCCCCATGTTTGCCTGAAGTGTATAAGCAAACATCAAATGTTTAGACAAAAATACAAAGAAAATTCAATAGAAACCATAAAATTGGAGAGCTAATTAACCAGCTCTAGTCTTGGTATCAAAGAAATTCTATGAAGAGTTCTATTCGATCTCAAAATCAAAATCCTTGTGAGCTGCTTTATGGCTTTGGATTATAACTGTCTACACCGGTGCAACTTTCACCTCTACATAATACAAGAGGGAGAAAAATGGGAGGCCTCTGCATATTTTGTAGTCTATTGGAAACTGAAATGTCTTAAAATGGTTGCTTGTCAATATCCTGAATAGTTGGATCTAAGAGAACTGATTCATGGGATGCAAGGCTACAAATCTAAGCTACAAAAATGGAATTGTAGCTTATCTGCGTGACCTGAAGATTTCAGAAGAGGGGAGAGAGCAGTATGGGAAAAATTTGTACCCAAATTTGACTGAGGGATGCATGGTTGGTGCCCACCATTCATCAAATACTGCTTGAGCATCACTCTGTGAAACTAGAGGATTGTTACCCAAAGCTCTGGTTTATACGAAGCTGCAGGATTGAAATGCCTGTTGTAGTGAGAATCAACAGTGGGAGAAAATAAATGTTTTGAAATGATTCAATTGTTGACTTTGATACATAAACTGAGTGGACATGAGTGGGTCTCAGACAAGATTTTACATGTTCAAATCTGGGTAGGTTCGTATGTCTGACTGAACAAAAGTTAAATGGAAAAATAGAGTTGGCATTTACTCAAAAGCCCACCCTTGTCCTTACTTTAGCTATCTAACATGTTAGGGAGGAAAATAAAACATTGTAGGTGACGACCTTCTACAAAAGTTGAAATATCCACTCCAAATATAGTTTTGATAATATAAAACTTGAAACAAACAAACAAACAAGTGTCATCTGATAAGCCTTGCAGTTGAGAAAGCAATGAACAAACAAAGAGGAAGCACCCATACTTGTTACAGGAAAACCCCTTTGAAGAGCTGAGGTGAATGAAATGAAATGGAAAACCCTTCGAAGACTCTTCGAAAACCCTGTAGAACGTGAATGCAGTCGGAAACCCCAAAAATGCGAATGCAGTCAGAAACCCCAAAATCAATTTCAAGAAGACAATGGACCTGAAATTTAATAGTGATTCATAAAATGCCAAAATCAGGTTATAATTTCAAATTCCACCTCTTTGGTGGGAAGATGGATATGCTCATTTTGGTGATATATTCAGGTTTTGACGGTATAACCTGATTTTGAAAATAAGCATTCCAAACAGTGGATTCAGGTCAAAACCTAATTATCATCTTCCAATTCCTGCCATCTTCCGGCAAACAAACGGGGCCTAAGTGCTACTTAATTAGTGCTATCACACAAATATATCATTATAGATACCATTTTATTATACAATATTTTCCACTTGCTTATCTACTTGTATATCCCTTCCTTGTCATAATTTGGCGACACATTAATATTTAAATTAGGGGGATGCATCATGCGAGTTGTGTAAAAGTACATGTGTGTTTGTTTGCATGACTATAGAAGTTGTAGATTTTGGTTCAAGTTTAAGTATGATGAACTAATGTGTCACCATGTTATATTATTTGATTTGATATTTTCTACTATATCTACGAGCTCGAATATTAATTATAAAAAAATAAGACTCATGTGTGAATTATTTTTGAATTCAAAATAATTATATCACATTGAATCCAAAAAAATATAGTCGCTTGTAGAGTGGAATGTATGTTTTTTAAAGAGGTGCATAGTGCATTTAAGTTTACACAGAGTGTTGAAGAATCCATCTGGATAATTGCAAGCAAAAAATAGGAGATTGTGCATAAGTAGTGAAGGGTAGGCGATCATGAGTGGTGATCCAATTCACTATGAACCCACTAATCATAGTATAGTTCATGGAGATGCTAATAGTCTACCTTTCTTTGAAAGGTCGGGATGGATACATTATTTTCTGAGGTTGAATGAGTTTGATCATGAAATTATGGAGAAATTTGCTTAGACCTTTATCAACAATAGAGTAGTCATTAAAGGTCTTAGAGTGGGATGCATCTGAGGTAGAAATTTTAAATTTTTTAAGGCTCCATAGGACATGAGAAGAATACTCACCATCACCGAATGTAGAGTTTTCCAAGGTTGAATTCACAAGGCCTAGAGAAGTGTTTCAATCAACAAGGCAGGACACATGACAACTATCCTTACCACATTTCAATTAGTTATGTTGTTGTAGGCTGGTAGCAAGAGTTTATTCACTTTATTTGCAGAAGAAATTCTTGTGTTTTTAAATCAATCAATTGTTAAGTGGCCTTCCTATTTCATTAATCACACCATTTATTATTTGTTTTTGTAAAGTGCCACAAGAGATGCAACACCAACTTTTTGAGTTCTGTTTGAACAACTTGGTTGTACCCTATGATTCTAGCTGGAATCCCCTCTTCTACGTATGAGATTTGTAGATAAGACCATTGATTTCTTATCTAAGGAATGAAAAGAAAATAGGAGACTCGACACATACCTATAGAGAATGAGAGAAAGTCATCCACTGTATATTAGAACAAAGATTGAGAATCCTGAGCAAATTATTGATTAATGGGTGGATATGATATGTATAAACACAATGACAGAGAAAATAGATCAGTACGTGTTATACGATTATAACAAAATCAAGGAATTGTTTACTACATAGAGGACAAAGATTAAAGTTTCTTGTTAAGAAAGACAGTCTCAACTAACCCAATCACTCAAAAAGAAGGAGCCCCACTCAATTTATAATTGTGTAACACTTGAATCATGTGTATCTAGATACACCAAGGTTAGGAGGGTAACTTGTGGACTTCAGAAAGGAATGCAAAAGATAGGAGTGTATAAAGGGGTGTAAAGGACTTTATATGATAGAAGGAATAGGAGTTACCCAGTATGTGGATTATAGAGTTGATGTACTCTAATACAATAATAGGCTTGCTTGAGGACATGCAATTGTCTAAATTGGGGGCTATGATGAGTACATAAATATGTGTCTTTTTGGGTACTTTGGGGTTAGTTTTATGGTATTTTATAAAACTTTGTTAAGACTCTTTGATACTTAAACATACTGTGATGAACCCACTATGCTACTTAAAAATGTATTATAATGTTATATATTAAAACTATCATTTTGTGTGACATAGTAATTAATTATTATTTGTATGATGTCTTGGGATGATTTGGTATGTTTGTGTATCTCCCCTTCTCTTAACTAACTTGTAGCTTCAAGACATGATGGTGAGATCCAGTTGTGGAAAGTGCCACTATTATAATAGAGAAGACATAGTCACAAGTAGTGATTAATGAGCCTTTCTTTAACATGATGGTCCCATTCTGATATTTCCATGAGTGTTGATGAATACTTAATGATTTGTAGCGATCATTCGATTGGATGCAATTTTTGTTCCTATATGACAATTAGATTCATGATGGCGTGTTGAACTTCGTTTAAAGCTCCATGTTTTTAGTTCTATTTAAGTAGTTTTTGTGTCGCTGAATAAGTTAATTCTTCTTAAAAGATGACATGTATGAATAAGAATTTAAGTGTATTTATTACTACAACTCTTAAGATTTCCTATGTATTTAGGATGGTCTTATGATTGTTAGTTATAATATTTTGATAGATTTTGTACTAGATAGCAATCCACAATATAGTTCACTTTTATTTTGTAATTCTCAATGACACTTAATACTATTAATGGTTATTTCAAGTTGAGTAAAGATTTGATTTGATCTAAGGTTATAACCCCTCACACAAGGGTCGCTTGAGGTGATGTAACTCTATGTTAGCTTAGCTTAGTTAGTTCTTTCTTTTATTTCATCTTTGTATGAGTAGTTAACTTAGTGCAATTTATCTTCATTTCTGCATTAACTTAGATAAGTCATCTTAATTGGTTTCATTTACTATGTAGTATTTAGCTTAACTAGATAATGTTACCTGTTGTTGAGATCTCTTACAATTAAGTTTTTGTTCGGTAATTCACTTTTAGTTAATTTCTATTATATGTTGTTTTTTTCACTCACAACCATATGGGTACACCCACAACCATTGATGTGTGATTAGAATTGGTCTTAGATTATTTTTAGTACTCGTGTTTTTGGATTTAGTTAATGTTTGCAATGGATACTAGATTGACTTTGTTGCACATACAGAGTTGGTGCCATCTAAGTAGATACATCCCTGGTTGATAATTAAATGAGCCTCTATTAGGATGAAGAGTTACTTAATAGGGGATTAGTTGCCTCGTTAGGAGAAACACATTGAGTTATCTTCTTGCAACAACTAATAATCTATAATAGAGATCAACCATAGATCATTGAAGCTAATTGATAGTGACTAGGGGTTTTCACTTCTTCAAAGTATGGATATGTTCATCTCAGTCTACTCTTCACCAATCTATAATCCAAATTTGTTGAATCTAAATACTACACATAAGAGATAAACAAAATATATTAGGTTGTACAGGGGCTTGCCTAAGTCAAATCTCAGGTCAAAATTAACCTCCCCCACAATAATGATGATTAGTAAGAGAGTGTGCCTTTGATTAGGTAGAAGCTAAAAATGCTTTAATGAAATGTTGAATCAAAATATTACACCTTTGCCATGATCTTCTTGCCTTGAAGCTTCACGAGAGGTTGATGTTGCTAAGTAGGAGTTCGTGCATGTCTTCACTCATGGAGGAAACACATAAAATTTATCATGAATGCCATTGTGAATTCTTGAATACATGACCTCTCCTTCATTGCCCTGAAGATGCTTGCTTGCTTGCTCAATTGGATTGCTTGGTGTGAATTGTAAATGAGAGATGAGAGATGTTCATATGAGGGGTGAGACTTACTTTTATACTCAACCTCATAAAACATGTTGATAATTTTGAAGACATAAGACATTAGAAGCACTTTCCTACTCAACAAACTTATTACCATTAGAAGTTCAAAATTGGGTCCAAAATGGCCAAACACTGGCAACTAATGCCATAATCTTGCCATTTTGAAATGATATTTGGTTTGTATGCTCTAGATTATGTGAGGCTTCCAAATTTAGCCATGGAATGAGCACAATGAGTCATCTAGTAGGGCATGAGGAAAAACCACCAAAGTGTGCCACAAACGAGTATGCAATTATATGAGGATACAATTAATGACACTGCACTTTCCATTTGTTAGTTTCCAAAAATGTCCAACATAGGTGGTTTGGATGCGAAATTCAACCAATTCCTTCCATGGAGCATTTCCCTCCAAGGTTCTAATTATCCATTTAGTTGTTATGAAAATTCCTTGTATGTATGAATCTATGATTCTCGGGCCTTCCTTGTCCTTTGGTTGCATGCATTGTTGCTAGGAATAATAAGTACTCCTTTTTGTTCGCCATATGACCCATAAAAATTCTTGATAAGTTTAGTTAATCGATTGTAGCATTTTTTGGAAAACAACCAACATAAGAATATATAAACATGAATAACGAGTAGCATTTTATTTGTCACTTAGATACAACCACCCATGAACATCAACATATCTTGTCCAAAAGACATAAATATGAAATCTCACATTCCAAGAGTTAAAAATGTCAAATTTGAATATAAATATATCTATATACTCTTCACATATGCACAAACAAATGGAATCTCAAACTTCGACTCGAGATATGGAACATGAAGCACTTCATTTCCCATTCAATGAATGGGAGAGAGGCTAGGTATGACTATGCTTAACTACCATTAGTTTACATGACAACGACCGGCATACTCCACCGTATATGGTGTTTAATTTTTTGGAGTGTTGTTGGGGATGTAAACAATGCCTTATATTCTCCGAACAAGTTGTCTATCAGAAGGCAATGGGCATATGTTCCAAACAATACAAACCCTTAAAAGAAAAGAACCTCCTAAGCGTTGAAGGGCTTTCTCCAAACGAATCTATTTATTTTTTTATTTTTTAGAACACATAAATTCTTATTCTAAGTCACAAACACCTGTCTGTACCGTTCTCTGTATTCATTTGCCTTATCCTCCCATATCTGGTTCTTCTATTGGAAAGACAACTCCGATATAACCTGTTTAATTTGCTTTCAATCTTTGTCTACTGGGTTTGGTGCGATGGCTTGTGTTGCAGAATACCCATTTCATATGGCAGAGGATCGCCCCAGAAAGCGCAGAAAGTTAACTTCACTGTGGGATGTTCTTCCTCTCAATAATCAGGTCCGTTCTTTTTCTTCCTCCCCACATTTTTTTTCGGTGGTTTTCATAGGTAAGAAAAGATTTTGCCGTCTTTTGTTTTTTATTAGGGGGCCTGTAATTTGATGGGCAGATGAAATTGGAATATGGGTTTTGTGCTTCTTTTGTTAATCAATGGAAGAAATGAATAAATGGCTGTGTGTAGGCCCAGCAAACACTAGTATTTAGTGGGCAAGGTGTATTGGCCCATAAAACTGCATCCCCTCCATGGCGTGACGATGACAAAGATGGACATTACATGTTTGAACTTGGAGATAATTTAACGCCTCGCTGTAATTAATACTTTTTCACCTGACACCCATAAGTTATTTTTGCCCCTTTGGAATATAGATCTGTAGATAAATGGCTTCAGATCTGACCGCTTCAGGGACTTTTTTATTTTGTTCTCTTTCTCTCTCGATCTATACTTTTTTCACACCGTGTTTTAGATTAACGGGGAATGGATATTTTGGTTCTCTTGCAATTCTGATAGTCTGGCTCATATTTTTTTTTTGTTCCTGCAGACAAGATACTCAGCAAGATGGGGGAAGGTAAATTTGGGTTTTTGGTTATTTTTCACCTTTTCCTGTCTATCTCTTTCGCCATTTCTAAGTCTGGATATTTTGTTAAGTGGGTGCCATTGTTTTATGGATTCAAGTTTGTGGAGAGGGTTTCTTAATTTCATGCAAATGACAAACGTTTTAGGTCATTATGTTCCAACATTTTCTATAATTGTAGGTACTTTTGGTCAAGTGGTGGAATGTTGGGATCGACAAGCAAGAGAATTTGTAGCTATCAAGATTGTCCGTGGGTTGCAAAAATACAGAGAAGCTGCAATGATTGAAGTTGATGTGCTTGGTGAGGTTGGCAGGAATGATAAAAAGGGCACCCGGTATGTACATGTGCCTGATGTATGACTGTTTTGATAGCCATTTTCTGAGATTGCTTGTCTCTTGCAAATGCCATTCTTTTTTCTTGTATTTTTTGAGTGGTTGGCAGTAGTCTTTTAGCTGCTGCTTTATGGAATTGTTTGTAAACACTAGGCAATTGAAAATGAAGATTTCCTTCAAATTCTATAAAACATATTTATATAGCTTTTCGTACCATATTCATTTAAAGTGGTGTGAGCAGACTCAAACCATATATGAATGTGGAAATTAAACCTGGGTCGTACTCTTGTCAGCATTCCTATTAAAGTTGCAGAACCACTTACTGGACAGAAAATTTCAGAATAAACACAAAAGACACCTGGAAAGATGGACTTGGCTCTTTAATACGGTTACATCCATCCTTACTTCTAGGTGTTTTTTTTTCAGTGATCCATAGAGTTGGGTCTAGATCTATGTGCTCCCATAAGTTCAACTCCAATCTTTAGGTGTATCGATTGCTACTAGAATTATTTCAATGACCTTTGGGAAAACAAACGAGGCAGAGGATGCGAAAATCATCAACCCCCTGGCCTTTTGTCCCAGTTGTATTACATTTTTAGGAGATTTATCAATTATTTTCTACATTTTTGATAGAATGAAAGGGGAACTTATGATACTGGAAAAGATTACTAAGGATCTAGACATCAAAAGATTTTCTTACCATATTATCTTTATCTTCCCTTTTCACTGCACAAAAGTTTCCTGATACTTGTTTTTCTTCTTAATGCAGTTGTGTGCAGATGCGGAACTGGTTTGATTACCGGAATCACATTTGTATTGTAAGTAGTTTAGAACATATTTGATCATAAACCAGGTTTCCAGATGCTACATTTGATGCAAAAGGGTTATAGTTTGTGTTTTCTTTATTTGGGAATGCAACAAGCCATGCTGCTAAATCTGGAAAGGGAGAGATTAAACGTTAAAGCTTGTGTCAATGAATGCAAATGCTTTTAACAGGTTTTTGAGAAGCTTGGGCCGAGCTTATACGATTTTCTACGCAAAAACAATTATTGTCCGTTTCCCATTGATCTAGTACGGGAGATCGGCAGACAACTTTTGGAATCTGTAGCATGTGTGTAAACTGTAGACAATACTTGTGGCTTTTCTGTTTAAATATGGGATTATTCTTTTTGTTGCAGTAATTTTAGTGGGTTTTAATGCATGTTCATTTATGAGATACTGCAGAAATATGCTCTCAGAATATATTAGAACTTTTTCTGTTATGTTCAAATGCTGTTTCACTGTTTTTTGGATTAAACATTAGAGCTTATAGTTAAGGATATTCGTTGTCCTAATTTGTTATGTATTTTCATGGTGACAGATATGCATGAACTGCATCTAATTCATACCGATCTGAAACCAGAAAATGTTCTATTTGTGTCTTCAGAATATGTTAAGGTAAAATAGCTGTGCTATATCTCGTTAAATGTGAATATTTGTAAGGGCTGATAAAAAAGTGGTTAGAGTTCCTTCTCTGTTTGGTAATTGTAAGATACCTATGTGATTATCTCATCTTTTAATGTCTGATAGTAGAAAATTATCTACTGAAACAATCTGCACATTTTGGAATTTCAAATTTTAAATTCTGAGTAGCTTCGAGCCACAGCGGTCTTTCCTTGGATTAATCTTTCAGTTTTCTATTTTTTATTTAACTATATATAGAAAGGCCTTCACTTGTTTTAGCTGTACTTATTTTAGCTGTTTTAAATGTTTTAAAGTTGTCTTTACAAGAGAAAGAAGGCATGAGGTTGCCAAAGTCCAGTGCAATTAAGCTGATTGATTTTGGAAGTACTACATTTGAAAACCAAAATCATAGCTCTGTTGTATCGACAAGACACTATCGAGCTCCTGAAGTTATTCTGGGTAATATTAGAAGTCTATCAGAGCTAATGGTTGTGATTGGACATTTTTCTGTCTTTCATGGTGTACTAGTTATGATCAAATAGTTCTTCTTGTTGCATTTACAGATTCATCATATCAAATCACATTTTCTGACTTTATTGTGTGCTCAATTTTAATCTCAGGTCTTGGATGGAGCTATCCTTGTGATATTTGGAGTGTTGGATGCATATTAGTAGAACTTTGCACGGTAAGCTATTTTAATTATTTTCACTTTAGGGTTTATTTATCTTACATATGTGTAGCAGTATCAGTTACCATTCCTTAGAACGGATGAGTGTGGTTATCCTTCTGAATGATTTAAAAATAAATCACAGGGAGAAACCCTTTTTCAAACACATGAAAACCTAGAGCATCTAGCCATGATGGAAAGAGTCTTTGGGCCATTGCCTCAGCATATGATCAAGAACATAGAGTGAGTTTTCTTGATTTTTCCTTACATGGTGTAAATTTGGCCATTTCTAAAAAGGCATGTTCCAATATGTCTGGCAGAAACCTGATAGTAATTTACTAATTTGTTCTGGGGACAGTCGAAAATCTGTGAAATATTTTAGACATGGATCAAGATTGGATTGGCCTGAAGGAGCAGCATCAAGAGAGAGTATCAGAGCGGTTAGGAGGTTGCTACAATTTAAGGTACCATAAGTAATTTGTATTATTACTATCTATGCACTGCATTGACTAGGGAGGCACAACTCATCTACTTTGACTGTAATTTTACCATCTAAGTTGGTTTGTGCAGAATTTAATACTGGCACATGTAGACCACTCTGCTGGTGCTTTTATAGATTTGTTACAAGGTCTTCTTAGATATGAACCCTCACAAAGATTTGAAGCACATGAAGCATTAAACCATCCATTTTTTCGGGAAGCGCCTAGAAGATTCTAGTGACATTCACCTTTAAATTCACGAGTCTTGATTTTATACCAAAATCTGTAACAGAGGTGCAAATGCGCAGATATTAGCTATTGAATTGTTTTGCTATAATATGGCACTGGGTGTTTGTTAGGCAGTGTTAACATTGCTGGTTGATGTATCCTCACAAAGTTGTATATGGTATGTGCAGAAGTTTGACAATTTTCAGATTTATAAGGTAATATATTAGGGGAAGCCTAGGTTGGCTTCAATTTATGAGATTGCTGTATAATGTCTGTATATCTGTTTCCAATGTTTCGGGCATTTCTTGAAAAGTTCAAACTTCATACATTTGAGGTGTTCTAATAACACATAAATAATTGTGCTGTTTAACACTAGCACAATCCTATCATGTTAGTGGTGATAATTGGTGGGCTTATTAATAGTTGCGTTGTGGAAACTAAGCATAGCAAAGTCTGATTATATAGCAAAATTGGTAGTGTATGGTTTTTCACGGTGAGAAATGATTGGCAACTCTCCTTGTTTGTTGAATGATAATTGCTTCTATTCAATAAAAGGACAAGGACATTCATTTTGTAAATATCACTATTACTACAGCCACTGGTAAAATGATTTTAGAAGTGAAGTTGATGGTGCGCATGTGACATCTAAACCTCATAATCTAAAGATATATCAGGCCAGGAAGCATCAATCTGAGTGAGTGTTGGAGGTTGATGACTATTTGTTATAGGAGATGCTCGGAACTGCATTGAATTCTAATGCTGCTTTACCTATAAGGTCAATCGAGGTCAATGGAGTTATTTTCTTGACATCGAAGTAGGTGGTCACAAGATACAATATTGTTGTTACATGGGTTAACCTGAGAAGGGAACACGGAAAAATTCCAATTAACACGTTAATGGTTTTGTGAAATGAGAAAAGAATTCTGGAAATGTGTATAATTTGCTGCAGGTGAAGGTGAGTATGAGCAGATGTGATAATAGGTTTCATTGCCATGAAAGCTACTACCTAAATTTTGCACCCCAGATTTGGACCGTAAATGCATAACTATTGCATCTTCAATCCCCATTCCCCACCAAAATTTTTCTCAAGCGTGAATATAGTTATGGGTACAATTTTCCTTGTCAGGGTTATCTGTGAATTGCTTGATTGGTCACGTAGTAGTTGAGCATACTACGTGGGTTTTGTTGTGGTTACTTGGAGCTGTCTCAACGAACCATATTTTATCAGGAAATTCTTTGCTCATTTTCAACATGATTAATTTAACGAATCTTGTACCTTTCAAATATTATAATGAAGTCTTGGCCATCCATTTACTCGAGGAGATTTTCATTGCCCATCCTAGAAATGTGATTTTCACATGTGCCAAAAGATATTTGTCAAATTAGTCCATGTGATATCTCAGAGGTGTGGAAGGACGTAATTGTGTATGCAGGCATCAAAAGGTCTGATGGCAAGACTTTTTTAAAATTTAATAATTAAATTAAAAATGAGAATATAACTGTATTCTGAAATATAATTTAATTAAAAAATGTCTGTTAACAGTCTTGATGCCCGTACAGACGGCTCCTGGAAGGACTCCCATGATTTCTCTTTTCCATGTGATCGCTTACCCCTGTCAGTCACTTTTCCAGTCCATATGCTTTTACATGTGAGTACATTATAATTTATTTATAATCCCATATCTTTTTTCACAGGTGAGGAGCTTGTGATATCAGTCATCCATATATGTGATTTCTTACAGGTGAGGATTTTTAATCTCAACTATCCATCAAAGATCAAATCAATTCTAAAGGTTAATTTTTTAATTCTTCTTTACAATTGCACTAATCACAAGGTGCTATTTAGAGGCATTTCCTTTATCCAAATCTCCTTATCCTCAACTATTGATTTAAATGGTACAATCTTAATTGTTATCAACGATCCACAATAATTTTCTTCAATGCAACGTCACATTGTTGGATTGAGTAGCCTACACATTAACGAGCGTCATAAACACGTCAAAAGGTGTTTGAGAGATCCATTGTTTTTCTCTGGGATTATCCTGTAGACATGTGCTTGAGTTCATTGATTTTCTCATGTCTCTATGTTGGGAAACTCTGGAGGAGAGGCAAGCCTTATAATTCATACCAAATGAGCAGTGCCCAGCTTTTGTATCTATAATTCATGAGAAATAGGGATGGAAAAGTGAGCTTGGTAGATAGAAAATCTTACACCATTTGGGGGTCTTATACAATGTGGAAAACATTGAACGCAAATGAACAAATGTTGGCAGTTCTGCGTGGACCTTCGCTCCGCGTCAAAAAAAGGGGCCGAAAGAGAATTGGGGCGAGACTCCACTTTTAGTCAGCCTCTTTCGACATTGGGCATTTCTTCTAGTCAGGCTCAATCTGAGATTCTTGAGAGGCCAGGTGCAAGGTTTATTCCTTCGCATTTGGATTTTGTTTTTCATATAATCCCATTAATTAGTAATAAAATATAAAAATTAATGAATAATAAGAAGATGATGTTGATTTAATTTAAAAAGAGAAATATTTGATTTTTTTTCAGAAAGTGAAACATAAATATGATTTTACAGCCATCACAATTAGTGGACCTAATTGTTGGGCATCTTAATTTTGGACTTTTTAAAATTATGTGGAAATTTTGAATTACTCTCAATTTTATAAAGCAGTTTACTTGACAAGTTTCTTACATATAACTAAGGTTTCAAAACTATATCATCAAATATGTCACATAAGCATATTTTTTTGCCAAGGTTTTCAAAAAGACCGAAACTTGTGCACTAAGTTATGTTTTATTGGTGCAGTTGTAGCATTACATGATTTGTTGCTTTTTAGATCTAAGAAATGCATTTCATTCAATTAAGGGTAGTTTAACTATTGGTATGATCTAGCGAAAAATATTGGGCATTAAATAGTAAGTATTAAAACAACTATTGTAACATGCTCAACTGTTGGGGTCTTGTGTCTCTGCAATTCCTTTTATAAAATTATTTCTAAGGTCCTCACTTCTAGGATGCTGGCTATTCTTCCCATGATTATCTCTCCTCAGCAAAATGGTTTTGTCCTTGGTAGACAGATTCTCGATTCTATTATAGCAGTCTATGAGAACATTTACTCGTTGGTTATGGCCAAAAGACAAAGCTTTATGTTAAAACTTGATCTATCAAAAGCTTATGATAGGGTGGATTGGGGGTTTCTATAGGAGATTTTTAAGGCCTTTGGTTTTGGTGTCAAGGTGATTAAACTATGTAGTCAACTCTTTCGTTATGTGCTGTCGGTTGTGATGGTTATGTGCTGTCGGTTGTGATTGTTAATAGCTCCCCCCTCGCATTTCTTTAAATCCTTGAGAGGTCTAAGGTAAGGGGGTCCTATTTCTCCTATTCTTTTCACAATTTCGGTGGAGGGGTTGGGCAAGTTTATTAATAAATATGTGGAGGAAGGTAAACTTCAGGGCCTAAGACCTACTTCTAATGAGCTTATTTGCTCTCATGAGTAGTTTATGGATGATACCATAACTAGGGGGGAAGCTTTGGTTAAAGAAGCTAGAGTAATGAAATTGATCCTCAATATCTATGAGATTGCCACGGGTCAGAAGATCATCTGGGCTAAAAGTTCTTTGTTCTTCATTAACACTCAGGAGGAGAGGCAAGCCAAAATTGCTAAAATAATTGGTTGTGGTAAAGTGGATTTCCCATCTACTTACCTTGGTCTTCCTCTTGGTTTAAAACCACTTGAATCTTTTTGGAATCACTTGCTAGATAGATTCAATAAGAAGCTTGCTAGATGGAAAGGGGCTTTTCTCAGCCAAGCAGGGGAAGGTACTGTTACTGAAATCCTCTTTACAAAGCCTTCCTATTTATTCCCTTAGTTTGTTCAGAATTCTTTCTAAGTTTGTTGAAGCTATTGAGAAAATATAAAAGCACTTTCTTTGGTCGGGAGTTGAGGAGAGGAAACGTATTCCCCTCCTTGCTTGGGAAAATGTTTGTTGGCCCAAATGGTTGGGAGGATTGGGTATCAGACCTATTAAGGTTATCAATAAGGCTCTTTTGGCTAAACATATTTGGAGAGTCTTTGGAGAAGATAGGGAGTGGAGTCAAATTTAGAAGAATAAATATTTATACCGTCAACCTTCTGAAGAGGAATTTTTGGACCCTTTGTTTTTAGTGGAGGGTCCTTATATTTGGAATTCTGTCCAATTCTCTAAAGACTGGGCTGCTTCCGGCCGCTGCTCATCAATGATCAGATTTTGGGAAGATAGATGGTTGTTGGATATTCCCTTGACTGAGCACTCTTCTTTCAAGGTGTGGAAAGATCAATGCTCTACCACCTTTGGTGTTTGGACATTCGAGTATTGGAATGATTTTGAATGGGTCCCGCTTTCTAGTTTGGCAGCCCCTTTATTGTCTATTGATACCTTTTATCTTCTATGGCTATATCTCTTAATTCCAAGGATTCCCTTGTTTGGGGTGACAACCCGAGTGACAAGTTCTTTGTGGCCTCTGCCATTTCTTTACACTTCATTGATGGGCAGTGGCCTTTTTGGACTAAGGCCTGGTTGAAAAAATGTATTCCTAAAGTTAGTATTTTTTACTAGCTTGCCCTTCAAAACAAAGTTCTCACCTTGGACAACCTTCATAGAAGGGGGTTCTCTATCCCTAACAAATGTTGTCTTTGTTGTAGGAATGTAGAATCGACGCTTCATTTGTTTCTCCACTGTGATTTCTCCCAACAAGTTTGGCCCTTGTTTCTTTTGAAATGGGATATTTGTTGGATTTTCCAGAACTCTTTAGAAGATTTCTTCTCTCAATGGAAATGTCCAAGTTCTAATAAAATTACCATTGAGCTTGGAATCTCTTTGTTCCTTATATCTTCTGGCATATTTGGAAGGAAAGAAACAACAATTTTTTTTAGAGATGAAGCCTCTTCCTTGGTTTTGATTGGTGACAAAATCAACATAGGGCTTTTTGAATCTCTCAACTATTTTGACTTGAATGGCCAAAGGGATCAATTGGACCTTGAGCAAAGATGGAAGATTTCCCTTCACCCTCACAAAACCCTTAACCCTAGGGAAGGGCTTGTTTGGTTGTCAATCCCTCCTGGATGGATCAAGGTTAACTTTGACGAAGCTTCCAAGGGTAATCCAGAGAAGGTTGGTTTTGGGGGAATTGTTCGGAATTCTGTTGGGTGTTGCCTGACTGCGATGGCTGGTGCTTTGGGTGATAAATCTAGTCATTATGTTGAAGCTATGGGGGCTTGGAAAGCTCTTTCAATTGCAAAAGATTTGAATTCTGATAATTTGTGGTTGGAAGGGGACTTGATGAACATAATAAATTGTCTTGATGGATCTAATAAGCCATCTTGGACTATAGATACTATGATTAAAAAAGCTCATGACATCATAAAGTCCTTTAAATGTGTCATCATTAAGCATGCTTACTTTGAAATTAATGCTTCCGCGGGCAGGCTTGCTAATTATGGGGCTAATTGTAATAAAATTATTATTTGGAGAGGGGAAAGCTTATTGCCTCAAGATATATTCGCCATTGTGTGATATGAAAGGACTATGATGAAGGTCGGCAACATTCCCAATAATGACTAATATGATTGCTTGTAACTATTACCCTAATTATAGCATGGGCACGTGCCTTTGTGGAGGTGATATGCATTTTAATAATGTTAACACACACACTTTGTGGGTGTTCAACATTGTGTCAAATTGGGCTTTTCTGTTCATTCAAAGCTATTTTTTTGAGGCTGCCTATGTTACTGATAGTGCCGAGAAAATGAGAGGGGATTTACGTAGGGAAGAACCTGATGATTGCAACAAATGGGAAGGGGAACCTAAGGCAAGAAATTGTCGAAAGGCAAGATTACGCCTTCCATGGAGTGCTTGAAAGGGTATGATAAGGTCAAAGCTAAGATGGATGTTCAAAAAAAATTTGAGTAGTGGGAGAAGAGCCATTTCTCTTTGTATGGGAGCAGGTTCAAGCTCACGACTAAGCTCATTGCTACTATTATTGGTATGCCGCATACTGGGTCGAGCTTCTATCATGACAGGAAGATTTCGGATGGGGTTGTGAAAACCTTCCCTAGGGATGATGAAGAACGTGAGTTGTTGGGTAAGCAAGTCTCTGGGTACTTCGATACCGCAAAAATCAAAGAGTTGTGGAAGTTGGTTCTCTCCGTCATCATGGAGTATGTTACGGTTGATGGGAGGTTTAGGAGAGCCCGCACTTACCATTTTGTTCTCCTGAATCACTTCAAGCACAAGAAGAGGGTTTTGCTACCCTACTACCTTTGCTGCTCGTTGACGGACAACCTCAACAAACATACGAACTAAGTTAGTTCCTTTGTTCTTCACAGTGGTCTTATTCTTCTTATCTACGAGCATTGTAAAATTCTGGCGATGAACAAAATAAGAATTTGCTCTTTTCGCCAGTTATTGGGAAACAAAAGTTTCCTTGTGGGGAAGGGGAAAGCTCAGGTCAATCTGACCAAATGCCGATGAAAAATGTGAAAATTGATAAGGAAATTGAGAGGGAAGATGCTAAGGGCATGGATACTGTTGAGGAGGGGGATGAAAGTGGGGATGAAGTTGGAGAAAGGGACAAAGAGGAAAAGGGTGAGATCTCAGAGTAGGAGAAGGGTGAGGAGCATGGTGATGAGCAGGATAAGAGGGGCATTGATAAGAGTCAAGATATGGAGTATAGTGAAGGCGCTGAGCAAGAAATTGGTATCCAAGTGAATCTTAGTGGTGATAAGCTGGAGGATGTTCAAAATAGGGCGCTTAGCGTTGAGCGTGGATCATCGAATCTCTTTAAAGAGGATGAGGATCAGAAAAATAAGGCCTCAGAAATGAATGAGGCTAAGGATTCTCCTTCTCATCTTGTTGCTGGCAATTTGGGTGAAGGGTTTTACACTGAACCTTTGGTTAGCTACGAGGACTCTACGGAGCATGATAACCCGCCATTGCGAAAGGGCTCCCTTGCCTCGGTGGATCTAAATTTGGAGTACCCAAACACTTTTGATGACTCTAAAATCTGGCTGGCTATTTCTGTTTCAAAAGATGCTCTCAAGTATGATAGTTGGGTCTTCCAACAAATTAAGAGTTTGGCAGTCACGAATCAAATTCTGAAAGAAAGGATTAAAAAGTTGGATGATGAGGGCAACAACAAAAAGGGTAGGTTAGACAACTTGGAGCAAAAGGTCACATAGTTGGCAAAAAGGTGGAAAATAGCGCTGAAACGATGAGGAAAACCCTTTAGTGATCTCAGCCAAAAACCTGGATGCCCTAGCAAGCTATCTTGAAGGGAACGATCCCTCAAAAGCCATTGTGGATATGGAGAAGGATTATGATGATAATTAAAGATACCATGCCCCCTGGTCCGAGAAAGCATATTAGGGTGAGCGTGAAGAAGAAGGAAACTTTTGTTTCCAATGATGTCTCAGTTCTTCGAGAGACAGTAAAGAAGATGGGTGAAATAAGTGAAGAGGCAGGAGAAATAATCAAGAATATGATTTAAGTGGTGCTCAATTTTTTGTCTCGAGATGGGTTTGTTTGGGGGGTTGCGTTGACTTCTGTGCTGGCTCTGTTCAAGGGAGTTGTTGACTTTTCTGCTGGGCGTCTGTGGTTTTTGTTGTCTGGTTTGTTTTGGGTTTTTTAATACTTTATCTTTAGTTTTGTTGTAAAGGGTTGCGGGGCCCTTTCAAAACCCGATTGTGCTTTAATCCAAAACTATTGGGGTCCTCTCTCCTAGTGGAAGTCCAATTGCCATACATTTGTCATAATATAAAATTCAACCATTTTGCTTATAGAAGTAGGAGCGCGCACGTGGGCACACATATAATTGACAATAAATGCAACCATCTAATTATATTAGCTATGCTCTTCCATAACAAATTTAGAACTATATATTAAATTTAGAGCTATAAATGACAATAAAATGCATTAAGTCACCTCCTCTTTTCAATTAGTAGTTCACAAGAAAATAAATTAATATTTGCTTTACAAAACTACTTTTGTTTTCTTTTTTCATAACCTAAAGCAAAAGAAAGAGAATTGTTGCAAATATGGCATGTTGGTTGTCATTGATGTCAAATTTGTTGAAAAGAGGAATGTTGTTGGCAAGATGAAGTATTAATAGACATAGTTGAAAGGATGATACATTGATTGATGACATTTTGTATATTGATCCGGTTGTATTCTGACTTGCTCATAATGGTGTGGATAGTAGGAATCATGATGCAAGTTCCTTTTGGGGATATGATTTAGAAAATATCTTATACATTTGCTATTCCCTTGGTTTGGAAGACGTTCATATAAATATGCAAGCATATCAGTTGTGTTCCAGATACTGTTGTTATGATGATGAAATTGTTGTCTATATGTGGTAATAATGTTGCTGATTTTCTTGTTCAGTTCTATAGTATAGTTCTAGTTTGATTGCAGTTGCAATTTTGGCTTGATATTAATAATGTGCTTTAAGAATGGATTCACTACTTGTCTAGTGATGCTTAGTTCGGTTTGAAATATTTTAGTTGGTTTATTAATGCTATTTTATTGTTGTCCATGTTGCCTTTGTGGGCTTGATCGTTTGTTGCCATCAATAACTTGGGTATTAGCACTATGTCTTGTGGTGTCAATACCTAATTGCAATAGACGTAGAAGATTAATGCTATGATTGATGAAGAAGATTTGAAAACTAATCAATGTCTTTCATAATCAAACTTCTTTGAAATTATGCAAGAATGTTTGTGGTAACCATTTTTAGTGGATCCGTAACCTATATAAGGTTCAAAGTTAATTCTATGGTTCAAAAGGTTTGTTTAAAGATTTTTCGTTTGTTTCTTTGGTGGTGGTTCTGTTTTGGGTTCATAGCTAATTTCTACATACGATAATGTGTGATGTTTAAAGAAAGTTTTTGAATGCCTTCCGAAGGTGTGTCGACTCGGTGCAAATCTCTACACATCTTCTTTTCCTTCCACTTATAAATTTGGTTAAGATATTTGAAAAACTTTGTATCTACACGTTACATCTTCCTTTGGGCCAACCTATTGTATGATCTAGATGGTATATAAACAATCTTGATGATCATTTGGCAGGTGAGAATAAAAGAGCTAAAAAGTATGATGTTGTAAAAGAGAAAGGCGAATAGAAAGAAGTGCTGAACAAAATTTTTGTGGTTTGGGTAGTGCATAGATGAAGACAAATTTAGATGAGTATTATCTGTGAATTGTACTCTAACATATTAGTTGCTATTTTATCAGTTCAATTTTTTTTTATAATTAGATTATATTGTACTTCTTGCTCTAGAGAGATGTTCTTCAGATTGCAAATTATTTTTGTAATTTGCTCTATTGGTTGTGAACCTTGCTTGCAAGTCTTGAGCAGTGAGCTCTCCAATAGTGAGCCTAGCATTTTATTTATTATTATTATTATTTTGTGTGTGTGTGTGTGTGTGTGTGTGTGAGAGAGAGAGAGAGAGAGAGAGAGAGCTCACCATTATTCTCCACCCAAAAAATCCCAAGGAAGAAGTGATCAAGTCTCTATGTAATATTAGAAAAGTCTAATCTACAGTTGTTCCATGTGAACAAACCATTAGAGGGAACAACATCCAAGAGATCATTATGCACCACAAAGTCCACAAAATCAAACATAATTTTTTTAGATTTAATAGTGCCTCCCTTTTTCTCCTATGAGTTAAGGATCACATTAAAATTGCCTCCCAGAACAAAGCTACTATTTCCTGCCAAATTTAACTTATCACACAAAGAGTTCCATAACATCATTTTGTCCGCAGTCCCCATGAGTCCATAGGCATTAAGAATACAAAACTACAACATATATAACCTGACAAACACCTCTCCCATTATCCACTTGTGCCCAGAATCAGTTAGAGAAAAATTCCAAGTATTCAAATTCCATAGTATACCAAGTCCTCCATATTGTCCCAAGACATCATGAATGAAAGATACCTTACCATCTTTTGCAGTATTTGGAGAATTTGAGACCCGCTTCTCTATTGGATTTAGTTTCTTGTAATAAATAATGTCATCTTTCGATCTCCATAAATAGCGTTTGACCAAGCTTCTTGTCAGGGGCAGAGAGACCCCTAACATTCCATGATAGGATCTTCATTTCCTGCCAAGGGAGACTTTGGCTCCCTTGGTCCACTTCAGAAAATTAGAGACACTAACCAATCCCTTCTCTAATGCTTCGTCCTCCCTCTTTTGCTTATTCGATTTCCTTCCCCTTCTCCTTTTGGATCTCCCAAGATTAGAGGCCGCCGATTGACTTAAACATCTAGGATTGAGATTATCCAAGATGTCATCTTCTAACCAATCTCCTTCAAAAAGCCACTCCTCCTTAGTGGTATCCTTATCAAGAAAATTAGAATCGTTCCCCACTTGAATACTAATTACTTGACATATATCATTGACCTTATTCAATCCACACCGGGTCCTCAACAAATGTACAACAATCTACCTATTGTCATAGATTGGAATAACTTCTTTACCAAAATCATTGCAAAGCCTACTCAAAGTGGGAGCATCATTTCCCTTCGGGGTGCTTTCCTCCTCCCATGACCTTGACTTTATAGTGGGAGAACGACTGGGTCTTGAGCATTTCCCTCCCACAAGGGGATCAACTATAACTTCTTTACCTTTCTCTTGACCTTTGTGCAATATAACTATTTTAATAGGGTATGATGGATTATATTTTTTTGGAGACCATCTCATTTTTGACCCCCTTTTAGATATTAAATCTCAATGATCCCTACTACCACATTTAAGGCAAAAAAATTTGTCCTCCACATCAATATTTTGACTCCAATGTTTATTCAAAGGGCATAACTGAATTACTTTGGGGATTTTCATAACCACAACAATCTTAAGTGTGACATATTTATAGAGATCCCCATTTACTAGTTCTTCATCAATTTCTATCAATGTCCCCAAAGATCTCCCAATTTCTTCAAGACATTCTTCAGACTAGTATTCTACAGGGAGATTGTATAATTTGACCAAAACTGTCTTTTCATACGAGTTGCATACCAATGGATTAAAATTTGCAAACCAATTTTGAATGTAGACTGGGTCGTCATTCATGTACCATAGGCCGTCTAGTAAAATCTTGTTTTTCTCCTCAATATTACCAAAAATGACTCTACAAAATTCTTGGGAAGCAATTCAACAATACAATCTGTTTTATCAGTCTGAGTTTGTTGTCCCTCCTATTGGTTTTGCTGATTCGACTGGTTCTATCCCTGCTGCTGATACTGATAGGGTCACTCCTGGAGCATCTGCTAGTGTTGTGCCTACGTAGATCCCTCCTTCTAGGACTGTCTCTGACCCAGGTTCTCCACGGCTAGCCGATTATGTTGGCTCTCTGCTTTGCGCTGGCCCTCTTTGGGCATTTCAATGTTAGATTTGTTGTCTTGGCAGGAGGAGGCTACTAAGGTTGACGATGGTTGGATTACTGTCCAAGATAAACATTCTAGGAAGTCTCCTCCTTTCAACATGACCCTTCGATCCCATAAGAAATGATTCAAAGGGTAATTTTCTGGTTTTTAGGTCTTTCTGATTTTTGGGTGTCTGCTGGTCTTTTAGCACCATTTTGTGTGTTGGGCTTTATTGAATTTTTTTTTATAACATGAATGTAAAGGGTTTCATGGCCCCTTCAAAACCTTTTGCATTTAATAAAAAACAATACAATCCATTTTCGAACATTCATTTATCCAAATTTTGATGGTTTTCCAGTCTCTCCTAATACCAATAAAACAACATATAATTGCTAGGTCTTGCATAACTTCTTTGTTAATTGCAACTTCCTCAGAGAGATTAATGGTAATGCAACCAACATGTCCCTCTAAGTAGTATTCTTTCACCGCAAACCTCCTTTTAGACCAATCCTTTGCATCCCCTCTATCCTCATTGCCATTCTGCAACTTATATATATATATATATATATATATATATATATATATATATATATATATATATATATATATATATATATATATATATATATATATATATATATATATATATATATATATATCCTTCTTTTATTTAGATTTATTTATATATTAATTTTAATAATATATATAACTTCATATATTTACATTCATGTTCTTATTTATAGAATTATATTTATTTTATAAGTTGTTCTTTTGTTATTTGGTTGTTTATAATTTCACATATATATGAAATTATAAATAATCAAACTCCGATAGTAACATCCTATAAAATAAAATAATATAAATATATTTTTATATTTGCTAATTTGCTTATATATATATATATATATATATATATATATATATATATATATATATATATATATATATATATATATATATATATATATATATATATATATATATATATATATATATATTGATCGGTAAAAGGCCAAGGCCCTATAAGTTTTTTATTAATATAAATATATGTTTTACAATATGACCCTGCTCAGTGCGGGCGCTGGTAGGAAAGAGCGGGGTTGAGAAAACCTCCAGCCTTGCCCGGGACCATAGGTCCTGTCCTAATACAAAAATACGTGGGCATACCCACGACTTGACAATTGTCAAGATTTGTTAAGGTACATGTTTTCCGTAGGCATACCCATGGCTCGATAATTATCAAGATTTGTACATATTTTCATGGACAATCCACGTCCCAAAAAGACTCGATATTGTTTAACTTTAAGAGACATAAACTAGTTAATATACAGTGCTGGACGATATGATAAGGATTGAAACTTTTATGTACTTATAACATGACATCTGATCCTCTTGCTTTGTCGAGAATGTGTATATAGCATCCGCATGATGGTCCTGCCTGTAAATGCAAAACAGAAATCCTCCAGAACCAAGGGTTAACCAGCATCAAGACATGAGAATATTGTGTCTTGCTATTCATATCCTACTGTCTGAAATACAAGAAACAAATTTACCTTTATGATTACTGATCCTTATTGATTAGGAGTGTTATTTCCTGCCAAATGTTAACATTCGTTAATCTTAACCTTTAAAGGGGAGATGTATATATATATATTTATACTAGCACCAGTGTATATATGTATTTATTTATATTATTATAAATATCTGACAGGACAAGACATCAAATTATAAAGGGAGTGAACTTTTATATCTGTCTCTTGCTACTTAATTTACATCTGCAAAGGTAATGAGCCATCCAATTCATTATTTAACAGGGTTAGATAGGACATCTACTCGGGATATAAATTTCCATGATTCTTTTAATAATTTTTTATAGTCTAATATAAATACCTTAAAATTGCAAATCTGATGTGGTTTATGAGTGTTTCCTAGCTTATTTGCGTAAGAGTATGAATATAATTGTGGTTGGATATAGAAGAACTGTGAGTCCCTTATGTATGATCATCCAGATTAAGATTCGCTCTGTTATTTGCAGAGTAAATTGGTGTTAACTTAGCCTCATCGGCCTTTAGATAAAAAAAGCTATGTCTAACAAAATGAGAGGGAAGAAGGGGAAACAACTATATTTTATTCATTCCTTGAGAAAGAGTCATAGTTTACATCGATATGTCTTCTTGGAAATGGGATGTCTATGTTGATATGGAGCTCCGTATCAATTTCCAAACTATCAACCTCATCTTCCATCCTGAAGGAATTAATTCAATCTGCTCCTTCCGGTGGTTTAAAATGATAGGAATCTAGGCTACGTAGAGTTCCAAATCATCAAATTGAAGTACTAGATGGGCTTGTAGAGGACGAACTCCTTCCATTGTGTTTTCATAGAAGCATGGTTTGGGAATAGTGGAATCCGCTCTATTATTTGCCAAAACTTTATCCAAGTTCCCTAAGTATGTCTTTTGAACAATCTCCTACATAGGATCCCCAATGATGTTTTGTCAGTGCCCGTGCCCGCGAAGATTGGTGATGCTATGAAAAAAGCAAGGATAACAGAGTTGACCCGGTATTTTCCAGATTATTGATGCATTCTCTGCCTAGGATTCTCAAAATTGCTCTGATAGCTAGACTGTGAGTCGAGAGAGTAGATTTTTACCCTGTATCCTGAAAATGGTAAATCAAAAGCTATTTGCACCTTGCGGCCTTTGAGTTTGATGGGAGTCGTCATTCTGGATTTAAGTTTAGATAGTCCTTTAACCTAGATCAATTCCTGATTAAGCTTAAAAAAGGTTCAGGTTCGATGATACAAAGAAGAATCAATTCGTATTCTTAAAATTGGAAGATTAAATGAAAGGTCGTCGATTTAAATCTTGGTACTTAATTTTAGAGATGGGATGATTGCAGACTGAAATTATCATGTTAGATAAATTAATAACTATTGGCCAGGATTGTCTAAGATGGTTTGAGATGGAGACCTTACCAGGGGAAGGAAACTCAACGCACATGAATAGCCTACTTATAGTCAAAAGCATGAGGGTAGCTAGGTTCTCGCCTGGAAACACGGCTCTTGAAGACTAATACCTTATGAGCCGTGAGGACTAGTTATTGACTGTGCTACATAAGATGTAATTATCTTCCTCTTATAGAAAGAGTACTCGGATACCTGTTTCACTGCTTAAGGTGAAATTTCTATACCAAGTCAAACTTTCATCATAATGCTAAAATTCTTTGCATTTAATTTGGAGGTTACAAAGCCTGAGAGATTAATCACAATAAATACAAAGGTCTATATCTTATTAATCCATCCTTACCTTTTCTATACAAAGGTTAGTACAGTGATTTAAATATCATTCTAAATCCGATCTGCTTGTTCCAAAAGTAAACTAGGAGATCGTCAACATGACCCACCCATTACCGAACGATTTAATTTGTGTGTTATTTAAGAAACAAAGAGTTTGCTAAAGAGATCTCAAGTACTTTCAAATTAGTATCTACTATTTTCAAGCTTAAAAATCTAGAAAAAACATCTATGCATAACACCAAGTGAATAAAAGATAGCAAGACAATAATATATCTAATACTACTTTTTACATTAAATAGTAGTTAAGATCTCAAGGAACAAAGTTAATCTTTTTAGACGTAAGAATACAAAATGTACTATATTTTTGTTCCCCTAATTCTACATATCCACTTCTGACCCAGGATCCATCTGGGGCTCAACCTTTTCTAGTTCCTATCTGGCAATATGATGGTCAATGTTACTTAGTAAAGATCCTTAGGAGAGCCTGCTACTGGTTTAGATTATATAGTGACCTGACTTAGATGAACTGGGGATAGCATGATAGTAATATTAAAAGCTATCATTATAAAGTCTTAAATCGAGCCACAACCTTTTGATTTCATTTATTTTAAATCATACAGATTCTACTTACTATCTACGAAAACCATTTATACCTTTTATCTAACAAAATGGACATGTAGAAACAGTGCATAAATAGTATATTCAAGGGAGTTAACAACAATTCCTAATTGTTCAACCAAAACAGGAATACTCTCCACGCTTGTTATCAAAACACTATGATTAAAGTATTATAATATCAAAGTATTATAATAACAGAGTATAAAGTATAGAATATTGTCGATCCGATTTACTTCACCTTATATAATCACAAAATAAAGGCTTATGTCTTTTCTGTTTTGTTAAGTCTAAGAGAATACTCTTTATCTATAAGTCCTGAGAAAGTCTAATACTTAGCTTAAAGCCACTTGACCCAAAACAAAGGTAAAAGGATAATAACTATCCTATAGGAATTAGTGCTATACATTATTCTTTTGAATGGTCATCGGATTCCACGCATTCTTCCTTTTGATCATCACAATAATCCTCTCTATGTGTTCAATGCCTTTCCTGTGCTTCGTCGTGCGCCTAGTGATTTATGGCGCCATAATATGGATGTTTGGGGGAGCAATACCGTCCAATGCTTCTGGCAGGGTGAAACCTTCCATCCTCCAGTATTTGAGGTGCCAGCTAATGTCCTGAGTTTCTTCCAGCACTTCCCTAAATAAGTAGTCCAGGTTTCTGGCCATTTCCGGCCAATGTTCATCAAAACTCTCTTCTTCCTTAAATGCTAACATAGCAATTCTCTAAGATTGAGGAATCATGTCTAGCTCTGATAAATCCGTCTTCATGGTTACTTCTGGATAAGGAACTGTGAGCTCATTATCTACACAGTAGACCATCTTATCTAGACCTCCTAAATGTTCTTTGATGAAGATTTCCTTTGCCACACTGATTATGTCTTCTCTTTTTTTGTCGGCAAAGATGGCCAGCGCTATGAACATCCCTACCACACTCCCGTTGGTTCTGTACGTAAAGGAGTTATCAAAGTGTTGATCACCAAAGGATTTCTCTATAGCCCTTCTAGTGGAATCTGGAAGTGGATTGAGGATTTGGTTCCACCTCTCAGGGCTAATACAACCCCTAAATGCCATTGTTCGATCACTGTTAGTCTGGAAAGTACTGATCCTAGTCTCCATATTGTGCCTATTATCCACTTCTAGCTGCTATCCTGAATATAAAGTGTGGCTGCAAACCTTCTGGATGTTCCCAGAGTCTTCCTCATGCAAATCTTCAAGTACTTTACATAAGGAAGCTTAAAACATCTGTATACCCAAATAATTATGAAGAATAAAGGGAGAGAGAGAGAGAGAGCTAACTCGTAATGAGTTCTCATTAATCATGAATTAGAAAGGAGGCTTAATCTATCATGGTTATAAAGACACTGCCCATCGAGCCATCAGTGTTTCAAGTCCTTGTCCCCATCATCATTACTCTAAGTAGCTGATACCAAAACTTTCCACTAGAGGCCTCGTATCCTAAGGTTTTGATCTTAGGTACAGAGCACTAGGATTATTTTAAAATCATAGCTCTATATCTTCTACTAATGATGTAATGAGTACAAAATCGAGATTAAAGGCCTATTGATAAGCCATAAGGTTTAGTTCCTAGGAAATTTCCTAATCCCCACATTGCACTCTTTATAACATACTGGGGCCTTAAAAACTTAAGGAATCCTTTGCCTCAAAGAATTTCGTATGCTAAAAAGCAGGGGCTTCATCATACCATAGATAATAGCTATTGATCTACAACTAATTACAGAGTGTCTTTTATAAATCCTTAAAGAAGTCTAGACTAGACATAATGATTTACAATTGGTTGCTCCTACAATATAAACCCAAGCCACAATTTCCTAGACCTAAACAAAAATTAGATAAGGATGAATCTAGCTAGGATGGTGAAAAGGGATCTAAAACACTAAAGCAAAAAGGACCATAAACTAACCTTGCCTAAACATCATGCTCTCCTCCAGAGGGGTGGCTTAGAGAAAGGGGGGGGGATTAGTAGGCAGATAATAAGATAACCAAGTAATAGGTATTATATAGTTAAATTATATACAATATTAACCACTAGTCTTACACCTAGAAAGCACTAGGAATGGAGAGGGCTGAATACTAAATATTTGTTGAATTTGTCTTAGAAAGGGTCCTTATTTGACCAAACCTGTTTAAGAATAAATGAGGATTGCAACTGTTGATTAATTTTATATGTATCGACTCTAAGCCACTACATTTCTAACGGTCATTTGGTATTTTAATTGAAAATCCTTATTAAAATTAAATCACATATGCCTAATATTGTCCATTGCCTAATATATATTTAATCTCACATGTCGACTCAGAATGATAAATCTAGGTTATGACTCCATTAGCTCCAAGATTAGCTAACATATCTGCCTCTGTGTTACCTTCTCTGTATGTATGCCTAATCTCAAGTTTGGTGAAGCTCTCCATCACTAAATTGATCTCCTCAACTTTAGAATTTAAGATCCAATTGGGTGTTTTTTTGGTTCGAATGGCATTTACTATAATTTGAGAATCACCTTCAATTATTAATTTGGAGATGTTAAGATTCTTACATAGCTTTAGACCCTCTAGTGCCACTATGCATTCGGCCATGTTGTTAGTGGTGGGATTGATAGGCCTTGAGAACTTAGCAGTAACTTTCGATTTCCAATTTCGGATAATCCCCCCAATGCCAGCAACTCCAGGGTTCCCTCTAGATGCCCCGTCAAAGTTGAGTTTATACCATCCTTTTTTCGGAGGGATCCACTTGTAGGAGGCTCTGTCACTCTTCCTTTTGGATCCCCCTTTGCCATAAAGGGGGGGGATATCTAATTTAGGCCACTTGCCTCTAATTTTGTTGTCCCAGCTTTTAAAGGACTCCTCATAACTCAATTTGTCTTTGAGCTTACTGTTAATGATTTCTACTATTGAAGCTTCTATCTTGTTGGTGATTGTATTCCATGATAATTTTTGTTCTGTGAAGATCTGTCCATTTCTTTCTTTCCAGATTTCCCATGCTACTATAGATGGAGAAATGAACCATATATCCTTATATAAATTGTCTTTAAAGAGAGAAGGCCAAGCTTTGAGGTGGCTGACTAGATTAGAATGAAGAGCTGACTTCCAGCCAAGGCTTTGATGAAGCCAATTCCAACAGTTTTGAGTATAAGGGAAATTAAGGAGAATGTGATTAACATCCTCAGAATGGTTCTCACATAGGGGGCATCTAGATGGCCCTTCAAAACCCAGTTTATTAAGTCTTTCTGCTGTAAGAATTCTATTTTGCAGAGCTGCCCAAAGAAAAATGGCAGCTTTGGGGAGGCAAGTTTTGTGCCAGCATAGATTTAGTGGAATATCTAAGCTATCCATATTCATCTCCCAAATAATAGAATTGTAACCCTCTTTAACTGAATAGTTGCCTTTATTTGATTTAGCCCAAATTAAGATATCTAGTCTATTTTTGAGTGAAACTTCTCTATCTTTCAGAATTGTGAAAAGGATCTATTTTTCATGCCATACGGGACCAATTTCTTCTTAATTACTCCATTCATAACCTTCTTTTTTACATAGATAATCTTTAAGATAAATGCCTTTAACTCTTTTACATTCTTCCATAAACTCTGGTGAGAATCCTAGAGTGTCTAGGGGGGGATGACCTGCCCATGAATCATCCCAGAAAAGTGCTTGATCTCCTAAACCTATATCCCATGTTAGACCATTGCTTATAATGCCTCTGTTTTCTTTAATAAAGTTCCAAATCCGGGAGCCTTTGACAAGAGTGCACGATCTGAAGATATTCATCAAGGATATATTTATGAAGTAGTATAGATGCCCATTTGCTACTAGATTCCTTATACATTCTCCAGATAAGTTTAGCTCCAAGAGCTTGGTTTTGCCATAGGATATTTTTGATGCCTAGACCCCCCTTCGAGATTGGTTTACATAAGGTATCCCATTTAATGAGAGCAAGTTTTTTGTCTTCTGATGGGCCTTGCCAATAAAAGTCTCTAAGCATTTTATCTAAGTGCTTTTTGATACTGTAGGGAGGGGGAGTACGGACATATGATACGTAGGTATGACAGAAAGGATTGATTTTATCATAGTCACCCTACCTGCTTTCGTTAACCATCTTCCTTTCCAAGAACTCTTCTTATTTTGTACTTTAGTGATAACTTGTTGCCATAGTTTGGAAGATTGGATGCCTTTGTCCAGGTCAATACCAAGATATTTGCACGAGAATTTCCCAATCTTGTATCCCATAATATTACATATCTCTGATTCTACCTTCGGTGAGGTGTTAATAAAGAAGATTTCTGATTTGGAGGGATTGACCCCTTGACTTGAAGCTTTCATATACATGTTTAAGATGTCCTTAAATGCTCTAGCTTCTTTCCTGTTAGCTTGGCCGGGTAGAATTGTATCATCTGCAAACTGCTAATGTGTAATATTTGGAATGTTTTCTGAAGCCTTCAGTCCTATGATTTTGCCTTCCATTTGTTTCTTAGTGATAGATCTACCTAACGCTTCTGCTATAATGACGTAGAGGAAAGGGGATATTGGATCTCCTTGTCTTATGCCTCTAGATATACTAAAAAAACCTTCCGGTGTTCCATTGATTAAAATCAAAATTTTAGGTGTGAAGATACAGTTAAAAATGAGATTAATCCATTGTCTGGAAAATCCAAATGCTTCCATACATTTGCACATAAATCTCCAATCTACTTTGTCATATGCTTTTTGGATGTCTAGATTAATAAGCATACTAGGATCCTTTGTTATTTGGGCAATATGAACTACTTCCTATGTTATAATAATTCCATCCAAGATCGATCTATTTGCTACAAACCCTGTTTGTTCTTCTGATATAATATTGGGAAGGAGAGATTTAAGCCTATTTGCTAAACACTTAGAAAGTATCTTATATATTGTATTACACAGGGATATAGGTCTAAAATCCCGTAGCTCCATGCTCTCATTTTTCTTTGGGATTAATGCAAAGAAGGTATTGTTTATTTCATTTAATAATGATCCCGAATTTCTCGTTGCTTCTATTGCTTGCCATACCTCCTCACCAACAAAGTGCCAGCATTTTTGGAAGAATCCTGCCTGGAACCCATCTAGGCCCGGGGCTTTATCCGAATGTAACAAAAAGACGGCTATTTTCACCTCCTCAAGGGATAGTTTGTCATTAATCATCTTATTATCTGTTTCTGTAAGTACCTTGGGAATAGTTTTAAGCATTTCTTTTTGTGCTCTTAGATTAGTACCTTCTATGTTGTTAAGAAGGGATTGATAGAATTGCATGAAAAGTTCCGATATTTGATTAGGATCCTCAGTGAGATCTCCCTCATGATTCTTAATTTTAGAAATTCTATTAATGCTTCTCTTAAAATTGGAGTTATGGAAGAATTTTGTGTTACAATCTCCTTCTTGGAGCCAAGTTTCTCTAGATTTCTGTTTCCAAAATATCTCTTCCTTAAGGAGGATGGCATTGTATTTAGAAATTAACTCCTTCTCCTTATAATAACTTTGTTCATTCATCCCATGTTCTATTACTAAATTATTAAGGTCAGCGAGCTCTTGTTCTAACTGAATTTTTTCTGCAAAAATGTTGTTGAAATTGTTCTTATTCCATTCCAATGCTTTATTTTTAATGATTTTTAATTTAGCTATTAAGCAGTACATTTTGGATCCTTTAACTGATATCTGTTTCCACCAGTCCTCTAATAGATTAATGAATTCCGGGTTTTGGAACCACATAAACTCAAATTTGAATGGATTTCTTTTTGGTTTAGTATCTTCTATAATAGAAAGCCTAATTGGGAAATGATCCGATCCAACCTCTGGAAGGATTTCTGCAGAATATAGCTGATTAAAATTTTTCGTATTAGTCCTAATAAAAAACCTATCCAACTTTTCAGCGATGTAACTAAAACCTACTCTTCTATTATTCCAAGTATATATTCCATTATTTGTGTCTATGCTAATTAGATGATTATCCATAACCCAGTTGCGAAAATCCTTGTGAGCTTGAGATACATAATGTGTACCTCCAAATTTTTCTTTAGGAGCTAAGATGGCATTAAAATCTCCTCCAATCAAGAAAGGGTATTCTGATGCATTATCTAAAAAAAGGTGAATCTCATGCCAAGCTCTCCTTTTTTCTTCGTTGGGAATTGGTCCGTATACATTGATTAGGTAGAATTTCAAATCAGACTTTAAAATTTTAACTTCTAAAGCCATCCAATTACTATTATTAGAAATTGGTATGCCTACAACTTTACGGCGGTCCCACAATACTGCTAACCCTCCTGAATGTCCTGTAGAAGTTACGAATTATGATTTCCAAATGCCAAGTTTCTTACTTACTTTAGTGCTTTCCTCCTTGTTGAGTTTGGTTTCCTGTAATAATATTATTTCGGACTCAAATTTTTTTAGATATCTCTTGATTAATCTTTGTTTGTTAGGGGCATTTAATCCCCTAACATTCCAAGTAGTGACTTTCATTTCTGCTGGGGAAGGTACTTCCCCTTCCCTATGTGCAGAATTTCAGATATCTTTTTTTGATTGCCCGCACTACCATCCATTGTTCTTAATTCAACTGCTGATTTCCTACCTCTTTTCTTCTTAATTCTGTTAATATTAGGGGAGCTAAGGCTTCCTCTATTCATTTCTATTCCCAATTGCCTTTCCTTATTAGTAATTCCAAAGAGACCCTCAATAGAGTCCTTAACCAATGTAAAGTTTTTATTTGAATTAATGATGGGGTTGTCCTACTGATCGAACTATTTCACTCTAGTTCAATCTGAACTTGGGTTATTTCCTTATCTATAAGCTCCTTTCCATATGATTCAATTATATCTTCTGTAAGGTCTAGGTTTAGTGTTTCCAGCTCTAATGGAATAGAGAATGCATGGTTCTCCCCAATTCTATGAGTATTCTTAGCTATCATGCAAGGGGTCACAATCCTGGATTTGCAAATATCCTTACTTTCCTCTTGCACTATAGTTGTATTTCCTGAAACAGGTTTGTCCTCTTTCTGCTCTTTCTTTTCTAAATCTAATTGATTTGATACCATGCCAAAGTGACCAAAGGGAGTATTGTCTGAGGCTTCCTTTACAGGGATAGTGAGATAAGTATGTTGAGTGGACATAAAATCCACTTTCTCATTATCTTCTCAGATAATATTCTGTATTAGATTGATTAAAGAATCTTTTTGATATTTCAATTCCTCGCGATCGTAAATCTCGTCCATGAGCATATCCAAAAGTTCATCTGTAAGAGTTTCTCCTAGCTTTATATTCTGATTATCTTCTTCTTTACTATTTTCTTCATTCTCTTTAGAGGCTATTGGGTCTAAACATACATGTTTCAAAGGCTGGACATTAATGAAATCTTCCTCTGGTTCAATCATTTCAATTTTATCCTTATCCTGCGATGATCTCTGATCTGTAAGTTCCACATCTAGCTGATCTTTGATGATATTATTGGAACCCTTTTCAAGTAAATTTTGATTTTTATTTTCTGATTCCATCTTGTTTTTCAAGCTGGCTATTACACAACTTTTGTTGATATCATTGTCCAACTTCTTAGTAGGTGAAGGAGATAGTAGGATATCATAAAATTTGCTAGTCTCTATCGGGGTGGATATTACATTTGGATGAGAGTATGGCACTTCTATGCTCTCCTTTGCAATGTTCCTAAGAAGAAAACCTCCTTTATCCTCTAATAAATTTACCTTTATATTATTATTTGGATATAATAGTGTTTCTTTACTATGCTTTTGATTGTAAGTATACAATCCGTTATCTATCTTTGGGTTTTCTACAAAGTCTTCCAGCATCATTGGATTTATAAATATGGAATTCGAGTTAAAACTAAGCTTAAGGGGGGGGATATACTTGTGATAATTTGAATTAACTATTAGGATAGCCTCTACTTGATTATGTTTAGTTTTAATGATTCTTTTAAAATCACCAATCTTATTTCCTATGCTTTTGAGAATCTCAATATGATTACATTCTAGTGGTAAATTTCTTAGTAAAACTGCTTTTTCTACCATGAAATCCATTACATTTATAGGGTTAAACAAAGGAGACCAATTGCAAACATGAAAGGATATGTTTCTGTATTTCAAGGAACCTACTCCTAATATTTTCTCTTTAAGGCTGCTGGATAAGCAATCTACAAAAAGGAAGTTATCAGCCATGATAGAAATACTTACCTCGAATGGGATTGTAGATGTCAGACCTTTTATTATGTCTTCAATGTGAGCCCCTATTCCGGTCCATTTGCAAAGGAAGCCTCTATCTGCAAAGGCATTCTGGTTTCGCAAAATACAACTTCCATCCACTGTCATTCTAATATGATTTTGGTCATAATTTCCACATTCTAATGAAAGCTTTTTATCATTTTTTCCAGAACGTTTGTGAGGCGGAGAATTCACCTTCTCAGAAGACTTTGACATAGCAGGGATAATATCATTATTATTTTTAGCCGGGATAAGGTATTTCCTTTTCCTTGATTTCTCATTTCTCCTCCTGCGATGAGAAGGGATATAGGCATTCATTGATTTGTGTATAGATTCATAATTGAAAAATCCCTTTGACTGTATATGCCCTATGGTTTTGACAGGGGGAGAGGATGAATTTACCATATTTGGTTGTGAGGATTCTTCATTCATCTGCGGTTCCTTCCATACACCCCTTTCCCCTTCCAAAACCCTACTAGTTTGTTGTATCATTTTGCATGGGGTCTGGGCCTTGTTTAACAATTCAAAGGAATTTTCCAAAGTTAATAAATTGCTGAGGTGCTTTTTAGGGGTAAGATTTCTTCGGATACCTACCTTTAACCACATGCCATTCTGCGCTACTCGCTTCTTCCATCCCGGAGAATATCTTAGCTCTTGGAAATCCCCCTCCCCCCGTCGCAGATAGAGGATCATCAGAGTTCTTAGCCAGAGTAATCCTGGATGCCAGAGCCTTTGTATCCCCAGGGTGATCCCTCCTTCTTCTTGCTTCTAACCATGAGGCTGGTTGATTCAATATGCGAGCTGAATGTGCTTGAAAAGGTACCGGTCCAATTTTCCTATACTCTTGGTTGCATTGATGCAGAGCATACTCAACTCTTTTCGATCCAACTCTAAACTTCCCTAATTTAGCATATTTGGTCTTTGCAAATAGGGCCAACTGTTCATTTAGTGACTTGACAGTGAATACCTTATACTCTGATTTCTTGATGCGGTTCACAAACCCTTTACCTTTTGGACTTTCAGAGTCCGAAACCCTAGCTATATGAGTATCATATAGTAGAGACTTCCTCAGGTTTATATCCTTGTTAACAAACTCTTCATTTTGAGGCTCCGTAGTTTTACAGGAGGCCGAGGCAGCTTCTTCAACCACAACATGATCCTTCTGAGATTCCGCAAGGCTTTTAGCCCGTTGTTTTGCAATAAAACCATCGAGATGCTCATATGTGGGATGCAAATGACGCACATCCAGCCTCCTGCAGTCCTTATGTTTATGGTCGTAAGTCCAGCAGTTAAAACAATAGCTGGAAAACTCCTCTTCCGCACTATTGTATTTAGGATCAGGGTTTCTAGAGGAACGCACATTACTATGGCCATGAGCATTCGCAACAATTCGCTGATGATGAGCAAGCCCTACTTGCATCTGCCTTCTCTGTAAAGCAAGCTTTCGCTGAATGCAAATTTTCTTCATAGCAGAACATATACTTATTGTGCTTTTACCCGCCTATTACTTGTTTGAAAGTGCATATATTTTAAATTTAAGCTCTCATTGGTGTTGGAAGTGTACAATCCTTCACCAAGAATCACCTCTCCTGGCAATATAAAAGGTGGATATTCTTTTTCTCCTTCCCATTTCTTAATGTTGAACATTTATCTTTATCAAAGATCTCCTCTCTTTATGGAGGTATATATTTTTAGGAATATATATATATATATATATATATATATATATATATATATATATATATATACACACACAATTTTATGCTTTTCTATTTATTTTATTTTATGGGTAGTTTCTCTTATTATTTAGTTACTTATTTGTTTAATTCTTTTAATTTTTTTGCATTATTTTTTCTATTTCTTTGTTTGCCTTGTGTATTATTTATTTTTTTAATTGTTTTTTTTTTCATTTGAAAACACACACATATATCCTTCTTTTATTTATATATTAATTTTATATTAATTAAATAATATAATATATAATTTTATATATTTACAATCATGTGCTTATTTATAGAGTTATATTTATTTTTTAAGTTGTTTTCTTGTTAGTACTTGCTCATAGACTAAGCAAGTACTATTGCATCATTTTATAGATTTCTTCCATTAATTAGTGATTAAAACTAATTCTTTGTACCAATTACAATTTATTGTATTTCTTATTTTATTAAAAATAACACATATTCTATAGACTAAATGTAAATTTTTTAAGTTTATAAATTGTGAAAATTATTTTTTGTTGATATGATTGGCTAATACATTTGAGGTCTTATAGACTGCTTTTTTAAGAATAAAGAGCATAACTACCTTGAGTTTTTTTAGGATTTTACTCAATTTTATTACTCTTCCATATTGAATATTTTAAAGTTTTATTGAATTTTAATTAATTTTCTTCAATTTTTTAAATATTTTTTTTTTACAAATTTTTAACCAAAAGTATAATATCTAATTTGTGTCATAATATATTAAGATAATATTAGCTATTTTTTTAATATTATAAAATATTAAATATTTTTTAATTTATTTTAATATATATTATATAAATTTAAAGTTAATATAATAACATTAAAAAAAATATTATAATTAAAAAAATATTATTACAACTATAATTATAATAATTATTTATAATTAAATATCAATTTACATATAAATTAAAATTAAAATTAAACTTAATTATAAAACTAAAGTTGACCACTATGTGGCACTTGTTATTTAGTTGTTATTACTTATTTGTTTAATTCTTTTAATTTTTGTGCATTGTTTTTTCTATTTCTTAGTTTGCCTTTTGTTTTATTTGCTTATTTTTAATTGTTTAGATTGTTTCTTTTTGCATTTGGATGTGAGTCTATATGGTTGTGTATTTAGATGTACTAATTAGTTTTTTCATTTATATAGCATGTATATATATGTGTGTTATATCTTTATTTTAATTTTAATTTATCTTTTTATGTTTATTTTATTGTTATAGTTATTTTTTGAGGATGTCTCTTGGGTTATTTAGTTTTTTTTTTAAATCTCTTTTGGTTTACGTCTCTTATTTGTATTTTAGTTTTTACATGTATTTTTCTTCATGTTTTTACTTATGTGTTTTTATGTTTGTATATTTTTTAAGGTAGTTTATTAGGTTTGACTTTTTGTGGGTTTTTATTTTAAGGCGTCTAATTTTTAGTTTCTTTGGGTGCTTGGAGGTCTTGTCAACTTTAGGTTGCATGTTGTTCCCCTTCTCTACCCTTCCCTCCTTCTCCTCTTTTTATGTTTTTCTAGGTCTGCAATCTGCAATTCTTTCTCGTTGTGCTCTCTTGCATCCTAATGATGATGGATCATGTAGTGTGATTTGAAACATTAATAATAAAAAAAATTTACATAATCAAATCGAGAAGCTTTCATAAATATTTATATGGATTACAAAAATTGGATAGATTTGATTATGTTTAGTAATTTTAGTCATGTACTTTGTGTTAAGATAGAATGCCTCCTGGAGTTAGAGGTCGAGGTAGGGGTCAAAGTAGAGGCCAAGGAAGAGGCCAAGGTCAAGGCCCTAGTCAAGCTAAATGAAGTAATCATAGTTCTTCTCTGAGTTTGCAATGTGAGAGTTTGCAAGAGGAACATCAAAAAAATAATCATATTGAGGAGAGAAGAGCATAAGTGAATATGAGTCAACAAGATGAATTTGAAGGTGCTCAAATGTGTCATCTCCTTAAGGGGTTTCTTAATTGGTTAGAGCCCAGATATGAAAGAGTCCAGTGGGATGACTCTTGTCACTCTTATCATGAGGAAAGAGAGATATATATAGGAGTCCTAGGAGGAAGGACCCCACATCAAAGCAAGATGCCTTACTTGCCAATCACATGATGGATTTCCTTAGATATTGTCCTTCTACAATTGATGGATCTAAGGGAGGGTCAGTTGCAGAGACATGGCTCATTGATCTAGACAAGTGCTTTGTTATGCATCCATACAACAACAATGCCAAAGCCAGGTGTACGATTATGCATCTTAAGGATTTTGCCTCCACTTGGTAGTGCATGGATGAAGAAAAGCTCCACATTCACATTTCGTTGGTTTAAGGGGAGCTATTTTTGGAAAGCTTTTGAACTCAATTCTTATCAGATCACTGGAGACAACAGAGACTTGAAGAGTTCCATACTTTGGAGTAGATGACTATGGTAGTGGAGGAATATGAGTGTCATTTTTAGGATCTCAATCCATATTCAAGGATAAGGATAATGAAGCTATGTTGGTACAACAATTTCTTAGGGCATCAATGGCCATATTGCATGAGTTAGGGTGCTTGAACCAAAGACAGTCAAGGAGGCAATAATTAAGGTGTAACATCCCGCCAAGGAACCCGAGAGGACAACATGAGATTACTATAATCATAAAACCATTTTTTTTCTTTAAAAAACTTATCTATACATCTATAATTACTGTAACATAATAAAAATACCACATCCTCTAAGGTTCCCCAAGGTCGCTACTTAGCAATGCTTAAATAAATAAACACTTTAAACATAAGGTGGAAATATCATATTACTAATGCAACATCCATGTTAATAAACCATAAATCCATAAGAAATTAATCTTTTACTTAATGATGGTAGTAAAGTACATAATTAATCCATCCAATATTACATCTCAATGATCATCAATACATAACCATAGCATGGTTACAAGCATTTACAAGAGCATATTTTTGCAATGCCAACATCCTCTACATCATATGATATAATTTACAACATTGATCAACTGCCAAGAAGTTGGTATGAGAATACAATGAAGATGCTAGAATGTTGTAGAAACTATTCAAAATTCAAAAACCAAAACCACAAACTAGCAATGAGCCTCGATGAAAATATTTGTCACCCAACCACGTGGAACCCTAAGCCCCACTCCTCTGTGCTAGGAGATAACACAAGGCCCCACACCACGCAACATCCCACAACATAGGAAAACTCAAGAAGACCAAACATGACATGGCATAAGCTCAGAGAATACATGCGACATATCACAACAAAGATACACATGAGATACCACAAGATTAATGCTATACTAGAGGCGAACCACAATGCTGACTAAGGGAATCCTAAGACATGTGCCAAAGAGTGTCATCACATAGATATCACTCTTGAGTTACCCCGACAGTCTCTCTCTCTAAACCCTGGCCCCCAGGTAGAACTCATGTGGAACCGATAACCTTTCATGAAGACAAGGAAGATAATTTTCCAAATCAATGCCTATAGATGGTCAAGCCTTCTCTAACCAATCCTTAGTCTATACAAACACTCAAGGCCACAGGCGAAGAAACTTGATTATCTTGATTAATGTGTAACCCAACCTAGTTCATTTTATTATGTTTTCGCTTGATTAAAACTCCACAATGGGTTACCCTAGATTGACCAATTTGGGCCCTAGCCTCCATTATGATCCACTCTCCTAGCAATGCTCCTAGAAAACCCTCCTATGGTCCAAACTGATAACCAAAAGAATGAACAAGCAATAATATCAAATAAATCCTCACAATCAAACAAACCAAACAAGTAGAGTTTGGAGTATAAAATCAAAGTCATCAATATGATCCACAATGCCATCATAACAAAGATGACTTTGAAACCAATATCATGTTCACAACATAATAAAAATCTCATAGGAACTCTCTAGGTTCCAAACCATAACCATAATCCAGGTACAACAAATCTCATGTACAAGTCCTCTTTTGGATCCGTTCCAACAAATTGGATACACAAGATCTCCTTGATCCATCAAATGCATATTTAGGCTCAAAGAGAACCAATAAACCATAACACAATTCAACCATGGTCACCAAACAACATACAAGAATCAAGAGAACCACACTCATCAACGAGTCAACATTAAACTAACTCCAACAATAAGATGCCAAGAAACATAACTATGACCTTCGTTTGACCTCAATTATGCAATTAGGCCCAAAATATAACAAAAAATCAAATTGATATTTGAAATTCATCACCATGAAAACAATGACCTTAAATCCAAAATACCCCTCACCTCTGGTCACGTAAGGAAACCCAACATCAAACCTTCTCATCATAGCACAAATACAATATTATCTATATTATCAACAAGACACATTGTGACTTAACTCATTAGCTTATTAAAGATATATAATCCAAAGGTTAAAAATAACATATAATTGAAACTCAAGGAATAAGTAATCCTTAATTAAGCCTCTAACATACATAATTAAAGATCAAATCATCAACCCCAAAATGTCATAGCCCTTGAAGATATACATCATACCAATGCAAGAGAATCAAATAATCTAATTCGAAGGAAAGAACCTCTCAACTTCTATAATTACTCAAATGATCAAGTGAACAATTACAATCAAAGGGACATGAAAACAAAACCCTAACTAATTATAGGAAAATTTGATTCACATTCAAATAAATACAAACTCTAACCATTAAAGTTAAGTTCCAAAGTTGCTAAAACAAATGTAATGAAATGTACTTATTAAAATAATCTAAGTTATGTTAACAATTAAAATTGAAGTAAGAGTTCCTATTAGAATAAATTGTACATATTATTAGCATTGAATAATTTATTTACTTATTATTCTTAAACCTTATTTTGTAAATTTAATCATAACTGGCATTGGTCATAGAATCATACAGTCAAATAGAAACTTTACACATTCTAAGTTTTCACAAAATCATTTTCAATCATTATACACTAATTGCTATATTTTCTTATCTAATGAAAAATGAATATTTTTCTAATAAAACATTATTGAACTTATCTTCTAGATATTGATAAAATGAATCATGAAAATCTCTATTCACAACCTAATAATTTATTCCTTATGCATATAATGTGTTTGATAATTATAATATTGGTATCTTCTTATTGACATCTAAACCAAAATCACACATCATTTAAATACTCCAATTACTATTAGAAATCAAATACAATTTCTAACTACAAATAACAATGGAAATAATATACATATATTTCTACCATACATAAGGCTACATAATGTAACTGGCTCATTTCAAATGCAAGGTTTCATTACAACTTCACCCAGCTGGCTTGAGAAGGCCCAAGAAATGGTAGAGTTAAAACAAAGAATATGAGCATCACATAAGAGCGCTTAAAGAGGCACCCAAAAGAACTCAAAACAGTGCCATATTACATGACAATGAGAAGCGACAAAGAAAAAATAGAATATAAGAGACCACTAATCATGAAGTCTAATATATGAACAACCATAGGAAATAAAGAAGGTCTACAACAAGGGAAACTTATACCCTTCCCACCTATTTCCTATTTCAGTATGCTTGCTCAGGGCATTGATGGATTACTGTAGACTTTCTATTGTAATTGATGGCATTAATACTTTATTTTGATGATTGTTAGATGGAATTTGACTTGATGGATATATTGACACTTATATGATCATTGTTTGTGTTTCTCTATCTTCTTATGGCTATTTGATGATTATGCCTTATATTTATGTTTCAAATGCATGCATATATGATTATGTTCTAACCCCTAATTGTGCTAGTAATATTTACGATGATTATTGTTTCATGATTACTGGACTAACACATGATTTGTCAATGATGGTTTAGAAGTGACTATGCTTCATGTATATGTTATAATTGATCTCTCCATAATGTGTTTGTATGATGAGGGACAAAGTTGTGTTCCTAACATGTGATGCCCACATGATGTCTCGATCCCCTTCATTGTCTATACTATTTTCCATAATATATATACATGTGTGTGTGTAATACACACACACACACGTGTGTGTGTGTGTGTGTGTGTGTGCCTTATCTTTATGATGTAGGTGCGCAGGTACCAAGCATCGACTCCCTTGAATTGGTACGACTAAGTATGTCTTTACATAATCAATGAATGTTGTTGATGGAGATAGCATTAAGGCTCATTTTGTCTATCTTATCCATCCATCATTCCATGTCAGGATAATTAAGCCTTGTCTTATCTATTCAAGTTGTCGGGAAAAAAACTTTGAATTCTCTTAGACCCTTCTGATTGAGGTTGGTATGAGTTGGTGTTTGTTCTTGTCATGTTTGGTATGATTTGTTGTGCTTGTGTTTAATTTTGATACCTTTTTTATGTCTTTTGATCTCTTGCGTTGGATATTTTCATCTTGGTTTAATGTGTGATGTTCAACTTCTAGGAGTAAGTTGAGTTGTAGGAGAGGAGGATGTAATACCTCTCCTTTGAATGATTATGTGTTTTCATGTGCATTTGTTGTGGTTATTGTGATTTTGTGACATTTGTTGATGCATTAGTTTTTGAGTGATTTTTCTTTTTTGGTTGAGTCGTGTTCTCAATTTTGTATAGTTATGTCAAATTTATGTTATAGTTCTAGTATGTCATTTCACATTATTGTTGTTTGGTGATTTTATAGTTTAAATATGTAATTGATATAATTAATATTGGTATTTTATTTTATATCATTATTTTAATAAAGAGGTTAATTGAATATATATATATATATATATATATATATATATATATATATATATATATATATATATATATATATATATATATATATATATATATATATATATATATATATATATATTGTTAGAATGATTTTTAGAATAGTTGTAAGGGGGGGTGAATCAGTTATCCTCAAGTCCAGATGTACCAATAGAACTTTGAAGCTCTTCAACAAACTTAGATCTAATCAGCAATTCACTCAGTCTCTATAGAATATATCAGTAACATAAAACTTGTAGTCCACTGTCCAAAAGTAATAAACTTGCATAATATAAAACTTTCAACAACATTCACATCAAATAACATTCACACATGTATAACACCAAGATTTAACATGGAAACCCAATTTGTAGATCTCTCAAGTAATGATACTTGATATCAATATGCTTAGTCTTAGTGTGCATTACAAGATTCTTTGATATGTTGATAGCACTTGTGTTATCATAGAAAATAACAACTATCTTAGTAATTCCTTCCTTCATACCTTTTAACAATTGCTTAATCCATACTAAATTTGAACAATTCACTGTTGTTGCTACATATTCAGTTTCTGCTGTAGATTGGGAAATGCAATTCTGTTTCTTGCTTGTCCAAGAGACTAATCTCTTTCCTAAAAAGAATGTGCCACCACTTGTACTCTTTTTGTCATCCACATTTTCTACCCAGTCTGCATCAGTGTAAACTTTCAGTTCAAACTTGTCATTCTTCTTGTAGTACAATCCATAGTCCTCTGTTCCTTTTAGATATCTCAATATCCTTTTCACTGCCATCATGTGACTTTCCTTAGGACTTGCAAGATATCTTGTGACGATCCTAACTGCTAGGGCAATATCCAGTTGTTATGGATAACATATTGTAGCTTTCTAATCATAGATCTATACAAGGTTTGATTTACTTCAATTGTATCATTAGTTTTTGATAAGTTTTGTGTAGTAGGCTAATAGCCATGGGTGTACTTACTAGTCTAGAATCTTCCGTACCAAAATTTTTCAATATCTCCTTGACATACTTAGATTGAGTAATATAGATATCTTTCTTCATCTAATAAACTTGCAAACCAACAAAAAATTTGATCCCACCAAACATAGACATTTCAAATTTAGTTTGAATTTCATTTGAAAAAGTTTGACATAGGGCATCTTGTCCTCCAAATATGATATCATCAACAAAGATTTTAACTAACAATAGATCCTTTTACCTTTTTCAGTTTTCAAATATAGATTGTTGTTTTCATTTGTCCTTACAAATACAATCTTTATCAAATAATTGTGCAATCTCTCATATCATGCTCTAGGGGCTTGCTTCAGTCCATACATTGCCTCATGTAGTTTACAAACCATGTTCTTCTTGCTTGGATAAAAAAATCCTTCTGGTTTTTCAATGTATACTTTTTCTTTCAATATTTCATTCAGAAATGCATATTTGACATCCATTTAATACACTTTGAATCCTTTAAAAGCTGCATATTCAAGTAGAGTTCTCACTCATTCCAATCTTGCAATTGGGGCAAATGTCTCCCCATAGTCAATGCCTTGTTCTTGTGCATATCCCTTGCATACCAATCTAGCTTTGTTCCTAGTGACTTCTCCATGACCACTTAGCTTATTTTCGAATACCCATTTTGTTCCAATAACATTCTTGTCTTCTGGTCTCGGCACTAGTGTCCAAGTTTTGTTTTTTTGTATCTACTCTATTTCTTCATTCATGGCTTGTATCCAATTTTCATTCTCTAAAGAATCTTTCATTGTCTTAGGCTCAACTTCACATAATAAACATGTTTGATCCAATGATTTATTCTAGCTTATGATTTCTTCTTACATACTGTGCCAATGTAGGTCCTTTCTACTTGTTCTTGATCTTCAGGTTCATATTTTAGATTATTTGTCTCTTCTTCTGATTGCTTGGCAGCATCCTCCTGATGCTTGACATTTTCTTGTTGTGGCTCAATAGGTTCATGTTGTTGCTCGACATCTGGTTTGGGTACATTACTAGCCTCTCCCTCTTCCATATATACAAAAGATCTGGAATCTTCAGGTTCTTGCTTGCACTCAAATTCATTCATTTTTTCATATTCATCAACTCTTAACATTTACACTTTCCACAATTTTGTTAGTGTTAGAATTCAAACACTTGTAAGATTTTCTCTTAGTGGAATATCCTAGGAATATGCCTTCATCACTCTTAGCATCAATTTTTCCATTCCTATTGTCTTTCAATATATAACATTTTCTTACAAAGACTTTAAAATATTTCACATTAGGTGCATATCTATACCATAACTCAAAAGATGTAGCATTTGTACCTTTCTTGATTTGTACTCGGTTTAAGGTATAAACAACTATACTTACAGCTTCTCTCTAGTATTTTGTGCAACATTCTTCTCTATCATCAATGTTCTAGCACAATCCATAATTGATCTGTTTCTTCTCTCTACCATACCATTTTGTGGAGGTGTCCTAGGTGCAGGCATTTGTCTCTTTATTCCTCTGTCATTACAAAATATATTGAACTCATTTGATATGAACTCTCCTCCTCTATCAGATCTTAAACATTTCAAGCTTTTACCTATTTCTTTCTCAACTTTTGCCAAAAATACCACTTAAACAATCGAAAGGCACCAAATTTCTCTTTTAGAAACATCATAGTCATCATTCTAGAATAGTCATCAACAAACAAAATGAAATATTTATCACCACAATAGCTTTGCACACCCATAGGTCCACAAAGGTCAGTATGAACCAATTCCGAAATATTATTAAAAGTATATGTCTTGCTCTTGAAACTAGACTTTGTCATTTTTTCCAATTGACATTGTTTACACATCACATTATCAATTTTCTTCAATCTTGGAAAACCTCTAACTTTCTTCATCTTACTGATATTTACCAAATTGTCAAAGTTCACATGACACAACCTCTTAAACATGTTTGTTTGCACAATTTGACGATGTATGACTATGGCATAAGAGTCTTATGCCATAGCCATACATCATCAAATTGTGCAAACAAACATGTTTCTTTAGATAGGGCTAGATAGAACAAATTACCTCTTGTCTGTTCTCCACTTCCAATTAGTTCACCAATGGCATCAAATATTTTAGTCTTCTTGTGATGAAATTCAACTTGGTAACCAGTACTGTTCAACTATGCAACACTCAGAAAATTATAGTTATGACCTTCAACCCAATAAACATTATCACATCTAATCTTATCAGTTAATCTTATTGATCCTTTTCCTTTCACAGGACATGGTGCATCATTACCAAACTTAACACTTCTACCTTTGTAATGATTTAGGGTTTCAAACTTAATTTTATGATCAGACATGTGATGTGAGAAACCACTATCAATAATCCATTTATCACCTTTACTCACATATGAAATAAGTGCAGTTTTCTCATCTTCATCAAAATCATCTTTCATAGCAACATAAACAACTTCTATATCACATTCATCAGATTCACTAATTTCATTGTCAGTTTCCTCTTCAACAATATAACAAGATTTCTTACCTTTGTCTTTGTAATCTTTGTACCTTATGTGATCTCTGTCATTTATTTTGTCTTTATACTTGCTTTCCCTTCTTTCATCCTTATTAGTCCTGTCAGGGCATCTTGCTACAATATGGCCAACTTTGTTACATAAAAAATAGATTATATGAAGTTTACCTTTTGAATTTTTCTTTTCCTCTCGGTAGCCTTCTAGCCATAAGTTCCTCAAGATCATCTAGATCATCGTCAGAAGTATCACTGTCACTGTCATTTTTGCTGTCACTATTCACACATCTTTATTTTTCTTTCTTGGGCTTATGAAGAACCATTTGAGACTAGAATGTAGATTCAATGTTGTGAATAGTAAAATTATCAAAATTAGACAACTCAAAAGAAGTAAGCTTACCAACAAGACTTTCCAAAGTTAGGACATTACCAGGATTACATCTTGATTCTTATATTGCAGACACTCTAATAGCATAGATAGGAAGTAGGGTTCTCAACACTTTACTAATAACAGTTTCATCATCAATGTTTCCATTAGCTCCTCTAATAGCATTTACTACCTCCTTAATTCTACCACAATACTAAGCAACATTTTCACCTTCTTGCATTTTCATTTCATCAAACTTAGCTTTCAAACTTTCAAATTTGGCTCTCAGTACATTTGTGTCCCCACCATAGATGGTTGCTAGTGTGTCCCACATTTTCTTTGCATTAGTATAGTCCTTGACATCTTAAAATTTAGGATAGCTTAGGGCAGATGCAATCTCCAATATTGCATGATCGTGTTCTTATTTTTCTTTCATCTCCTCAACTGTCATAGGTGTAGTAGGTGGTACATAGTCATTTTCCACATAGTGTTTCACCGAATCACCAATACCAGCTAGGTGCAACTTTATCAAACTCTTCCATGCAGGGAAGTTCTCTTTGTTCAGCTTTGGTACTTCTATTTTGTACATCTTGATCATTAGCTTCAAGTACCTTAAAAATTTCTCCTTACAAGCACCAACAACTCTGATACCAATTGTTAGAATGATTTTAGAATAACTTAGAGGGGGGGTGAATCAGTTATCCTTAGGTTCAGATGTACCAATAGAACCTTTAAGCTCTTCAAAAAACTTATATCTAATCAACAATTCACTCGGTCTCTATAGAATATATCAGTAACATAAAACTTGCAGTCCACTATCCAAAAGTAATCAACTTGTGTATGCACTCAAAAATGGTCGCCTAGACTTTGGGCCCCATTTATTTGATTTATCAACCCTGAATCAGTTTTATCAATAATCAATATTTTCAACATTATCAATTTCTTAATCAAATCTTAGTTTCGATCATATATTGGATTTTATCCTATGGGCTAACCATTTATCATAAGTTTTTATTTACTGAAAAGGAATATTTTCTCTCCTTTTATTAAATAAAAAGCCCCACCTTTTCCTCTTATCCTAAGTTGCACAAATAAAACATTATTCCTATTTTATAAAAAGGAGAAAAGCACTTTTTGTCTCATATGGACATAAAGTCAACTCCTATTTTCCTATTGGAAGATACTTGTGCACATGGATTGCTCCTCTTTCAAGCTCCACCGTTGATTAAGACTTTTGCCTCTTAATCTCCATGGTCCATTTCTCCTTATTTCCTATAAAAGGAGAGCTCTCTCCTTCATTTGCATATCCATCTCTTTCATGCTATTGTTATGTTGTAGGTTTTCTAGGTGCATTTGGAGCTTTTGGAGATCATTGCTACATCAAGCTCTTCTTGGATTTCCTCATTACTTCATAGTTTAGGCTTCATTTCTTGCATTATCATAGCATCCATAGCTTCATTTCATAGCTTAGTTTCTCTTATGCAATAGATAATCTCACTTAGCTTAATTAGGAAGGTTGTAATCCTTTGTATTTCCTTTCAATAGCTTAAATTGCACTTTCATTTTCATAGACTAGCTTGCATCCTCATTCTTAGCTTACTTGCATTGCATTTTCATTTGGATTCATTGGAGATATTGGCACTCTTGCCCTTGTCTTCAACCTTGAATCTCTCATTGTGTGGTTGATTAGCAAGGTCGTTAGCTTCATAGCTCTAGCTGAGAGCAACTCTACATCTTGCAACTCCATACATAAAGAGCTATGGATTGATTTTTGAGGCCTCATTCTTGAGTGTCCTTGATTGTAAGGATCCATAGAAGTGCACTACTTTTGTGTGTACATTTTTGGCGCCCACCGTGGGGCAAGACATTGGCTTTGTCCCTTCATTTTCTGCATTTTTGTCAATTTTTGCTAATTTTTCATCAATTTTTAGCGCTATTTTTCTGTCTCTAGTTTTTCTGTTTCAAAGTGTCACGCGGCATTTTTCCAGTGTCATGCAACAATTCTCTATATAGAGGTGTGACACTTTACCAGTTAAAAGTGTCACCCCCTTTGACAGAAAGAGTCACACTGTTTGAGGAGTTTTGTCGCCTGCAGTAGGGTGAACTATCACACATGGAAGTTCTATCGCCCCTGTATACAAAGAAGTGGCGCACGATAGTTCTGGTGACTGTACTGTCGCTTGTACCTGACAATGAGTTTTTTTAGCCCTTTTAGCCGAGTTTAGGTTGATTTATTTGTTAGTTTGATTTGTTGTGGCTAAATAGATTGCATTTCCAGATTTTAGTTGGTTTACTTGCTTTCATAGGCACATCTCTTTTGGGTTAATAAAAGGACATAGATTTGCTTTTGATAGTTTGTAAATGCTCTTTGGTTTCCAATATCAAACATCTCATTTGAGTGATTGAGGGCATGGATTCATTCCTTGTTTGCATAGGGGGTTAAATGCACCACTTTGTGGACTCACTCTATGTTTACTTGGAAAGTTAAATATTCCATTGTTCAACCCTTTTTCATTTGTGAGTAGTGTTGATAAGCAATTTTAGATTGCTTTTGATTGAGCTTGTTAGCTAGATTGGGTGTTGGACTCGCTTATTTCTAATCGCCCCTCATTACCGCCCTTTGGATGCAAGGTCAACATTCATACATAAGGGAGGGGTCTACTTGAAAAGAGTGTTAAGTGTTCCACAAAGTTTTGCCCTTTTATGCTTTCTTGATCTCATTAGTTTTCTTAAGTGTGGACTCACTTTGAGTTGGCGTGAAGAGTTAAATGTTCCACTTTTGGGCTCACTTTGAGTTGATGTGAGGAGTTAAATGTTCCACTTTTGGACTCACTTTGGGTTGGTGTGAAGAGTTAAATGTTCCACTTTTGGACTCACTTTGAGTTGGTATGAAGAGTTAAATCTTCCACTTTTGGACTCACTTTGGGTTGGTGTGAAGAGTTAAATGTTCCACTTTTGGACTCACTTTGAGTTTGTGTGAAGGGTTAAGTGTTCCACTTTTTGGACTCACTTCACATTTTCTTGAAGGGTTAAATGTTCCACTTTTGGACTCGCTTCACATTCTCTTGAAGGGTTAAATGTTCCACTTTTGGACTCGCTTCATATTTTCTTGAAGGGTTAAGTGTTCCACTTTTGGACTCGCTTCACATTATCTTAAAGGGTTAAATATTCCACTTTTGGACTCAGTTCGCATTCACTTGAAGGGTTAAGTGTCCCACTTTTGGACTCGCTTCACGTTTACTTGAAGAGTTAAGTGTTCCACCTTTAGTGCTTTAAATACTTGTTGATAGTGGATTGCTTGGAGCTAGTTGGATTTTAGGATTGTTCTAACCATTTTGGAGCTAACAAGTTGTGCTTGTAGGTGCTCTCCTTGCTCAAAAATTTGCCAAAAAAAAAAAATGCATGTCAAAGAGGGCTACTAATGGTTTTTGCAGGGCTGCCCTAAGCATAAAAACCAAACCAAGTGCTTGTTTGATTGCTTTCTTTATTGAGTGCAACATATACTACTTGTTTCATTTCATAGGCACTTAATACCTTGTTGTAAGAATTTTGAGGTGGTAGGAGATTATGTTCTTCACCCTTGTGGTGAAATAGAAATCTTGATCCATCTTGGGATTTTGAAAGCAAGGGGGTAATTGAATTTGTTTGGTGTGTTTGGGAGAAGTTTTTGAGATAAGGGATTATGCTCTTCACCCTTGTGGTGAACCAAAAACTTTGAACCTCAAAAATCATCCACTCTTTGTTTAGTATAGGAATCCTTTAGCAGGCCTGCTCTTGAGCAATCAAGAGGAACGACCCAAGTGGGGACAAGCCTTTTGCCGACTATTTTGACTCACTATAATCTCAAGGCTATCGAGGACACAAAACCTTGGTAGACATAACACTTATCTTCGCTTGATGTGAGTAACTTATGGGATCATGACCATGGGGAAAGCATTGAGCAAGAATGCTTAAGGTACTCTTGAGGCCGCAAGGTCCTAGTCCTTTATGAGGAGCAAGAGGGGTGTTATAAATGGAAGCCCTTATTAAGAACCATAGGTTAGAAGCCACCTTTATTTAGCCGCTTATCTTCTTAGTGCAAGGATTGATCCAAGTGGACTAACCCGGATCACCCCAAGATACTCACCATATGTGTCCCTTTGGTTGTGTTGTCTAACACTTCCATGACAAAGCCAATATCTCTTGTGGGCAACCACTTGGTGTGAGGCAAGGGGACATCAAGTTATGGGCTAAGTTGGTAAGTATTAAGCCTTGTCTTGTAGGTAGATATTGCTTGAAGTGTCTTCGATTGTGTGATACCAGTGTAAGCGTTCTCAACATACAAACAATCGGTAGCATTCATAGGGTGTTTTTTTCAATTTTGATATCACAATCGTTTGTCTTGGCAAGGTTGCTTTTGCCCTTGCTCCAAGTGCCTGAAGACACGTTTGATCCCATATTGTTTGCAAACTTGTCAATTTGTTGTTGTCATTGTGATTACATTCAAAAAATTAACCCTCAGATTGAAAATTTTGAATGAACAAGCCTTAAAACTGAGATTTTGACACTCACTAGTCATAGAGTTGTACGACACTGAACAAGTGGCGCATCTTGTTGTGAGAATTGTTGCGCACCAGTTCGCCCCACACATCTATTGCCCTGTTTGACAAAAAGTGGCACGCTGGTAGCCTGGAAACTATCGCCTGGATTCGGGTGAAGTGTCGCCTAATCATAAACTGTCGCCTTTCTTACCTGGAAAGTGTCACCTGGGCAGTTTCCGCTGCGTTTTTAGTTTCAGTCAGTTTCAGTTGCTGCTAGTCAAATTAAGTCTTAGATTAGGTTTCTTTCTCTATTGTTGGAGACCTGTCTTGGCTCAAAATCTCTGGTTTTTACCCTCTAGGAATAGCATCAATTGGTTTACAAGGCCACTTTGGAAATAGTTGTCAGGTTAGGAGGTTATTCTTGGTGAGAAAGCTCATCTCTAGAATTGTTAGCTACATTCTTGGAGAATTTTAGTGCTCTTATTGTCCAAATCACTTTCATTTAATCAATTTCAGTTATATTTCGGCCTAGTCCAACCTCCTGATTCAAAAGTGCAAGGGTAGTCACCCTTTGATTTGAAGCACCTCTTTGACAGTGTTGGTAAAGCCCCTTTTTCTATCTTTTCATTCCATTTTGGACAATAGAGAACTTTGATTATCCTGGTCTGGTGTTGACATTTCGAGAGGTTGTCCTATCATTAAGAATCTTTTTCTTTCATGTCAATTACAACAAGGTACCAAGTCAATCAAGGGAAGCGACCCCCTGTTGTCTTTAGCCAGTTACCACCAGTTAAGACTCATCAACAGCACAAGGGAAAAGAACCCCTTTTCGATCAATCTCCTAAAAGTGAATTTAAGGTTTGTTTTAATCCAAAAGGTAATCCTAGTGAAGTGAGCACCTCTTTAGCACCACTTTCATCAAGTATGGACATGAGTTACACTTTCACTCGACAACAAAGAGAAGCCATGAATCAAACTCTTGAGGATATTTTCCAACGACATAGGAGTACCAGAGTGTATGGTGGTTCTTCTCATGCTAGTCCACCCGGGTCACCCCCCAACAACATAAGGTATTTTGATGCTCACCAACGAGCTGAACGACATTATAGACAAACTCACTTAGATTTCAGGTCACAACACAAGGACCAGAACAACGAATCTAGTGACCATCACATCAATGCAGCCAACACAATAAGGCATTCAAGACAATCTTCTCCACTTAAAGATACCTCTCGATATGCAAACACAAGGTTGAAAAGCATTGAAAGGGAGAAGCAAGCCTATCTAGATGAACAAGCTGCCAAAAATGAGAAATTTAGACAACTAGAAGAAGAGGAACGTGCATTATTGGACATAAGAAAAAGAGTCACCCAAGAAGAAGAAGATAGGCTCTATGCACAACAACTCCAAAATCAATTTAATGGGAGGGGTACCAATAGTGGGACCAACTCATCCCCATCTACCCCTTCACCAAGTCCTAGAAGAAGGTCAAGGACACCCTCAAGATCCCCAAGTCCTAGAGGTAGAAGGACTTCAAGATATGATCACCATAAGAGACAGTTGTCTCCTAGAATTTCAAAGCAACCCTCTCAATGAGCACATCATGGCTCACAACATAGAAGAAGTTATGCCAACTTCAATCATATAGATTTTATGACTATGCAACAAGAACCATCCTTTCAAGCGTATGTAGAAAGGTATGTGGAACAAAACAAGGATCAGTTCCTAGAAAGTCTCATCAACAAAGGTGCTAAGGTCCCATACAATTTTGATGTGGACCGAAAGGTAAAGAAGCAAGATCCATCAAATAATGAGGTGATCAAACAACTTCAAAGGGAAATAGAAAGGATGAGGGCTCCTAAGAGCACATTTAATTTGGATTCCATATGTCCCAACCCAATTGACAAGAGTGTGGTGTTGGTTGAGTTTCCTAAGAAAATTGAGTTTCCAACCTATGACAAGTACGATGGTGTTGGTGACCCTCATGACCATGTTAGACAATTTTATATAATGAGTTTTTCTTTTCACCATGAAGACTCCTATTTGATGAGATTATTCCCAAGGAGCCTCAAGGGTCAAGCCATGGAGTGGTTTCCTAACCTTACTCCTCCAGTTAAGATATTTAAAGAGCTTGTGGAAAGATTCGTCCAACATTTTGCTTACAACTTATCAAGGTCAGTCACCATACTTGATTTGTGCAAACTCAAGCAGAATCAAGGGGAATCCTTTGTTACCTTTTTACAAAGATGGAGACGTTTGTGCTCCAAATATCCAAGGACAATTCCTGAGGAGGAAAGAATAGACATCATTGTGAGCAATTTAATACTAGAGCTAAGGTATGAAGTAAGGAAGATCCCATTTAATTCTTTTGATACCATGGTAGAAGTGGCATGTCGCATAGAGGATGTCCTAAAAGAACAAAGAATTTTGGCCAAAACAATTAATAACAACAATGGCCAAAACAACAATAATAATGGTAATAAGGACAAAAAGAACTCTTATTGGAATAAGAATAAGCAAGTTGTCAATGACGGAGTTGTTGACTCATCACAACCTAAGAATGAAGGAGTTCTTAATCTCTCTAATGCAATCCAAGCCATGAAGATGTGAACATCTTCAGCACAACAAGAAAATAAGCCCAAGTATCAAGGGAGACCTAAAATAGAAAAGAGACAATTTACCAAACTTGGGGACTCCTATGCAGACATTTTCAAGATGTTAATTGTTCATAATTTGGCACAACCTTAGGATCCTACAAAGTTCTGCATACTAGATCCTAAACCTCATTGGTGGGATGAGAAGGCTTTCTGTGTCTTTCACAATGGAATTGGACATGATATAGAAAATTGTTTTAAACTTAAGCATCTTGTCCAAGATCTTATTGAAAGCGGAAGATTACAAGTTGATGGTTTAACCACTAATGTGGATCACAAAGCTTTTAAAGAACCTTTGCCCAAATATGAGAAAGGAGAGAATTCTAACAACAAGAACGGCAAGGCTGCTATCAACTACACCTACACAAATGTTGAAAATGTTATTAATATGCTTGAAGTTGTTGATGATAATGTCAACATGATGAGAGGGAAAGACCCTTATGGATATGATGTGGATTTAAATCCTATGCCTGATGAAGGACCCGTTGTGGTACTAAGAGGTCCTCACTCACGAAGGATGTCTGAACCCCTCAATGCAATCACTAGGAGTTAGTCTCAAGCTCCCATTGTTATTAGAGGTCCTAACTCTAGTAAGTCTAAGTAGCCAGTGTCAAAAGGTGTTCTTCCTAAATCTGTTGTTGGTCTTGAGTTGAATTATAATCTTGTTGACCAATTACAACGTACACCAGCGTAGATTTCAATCTTTGAGCTTTTGGAATTGTCCCCTAAGCATAAGCGTATCCTTGAGGATGCCTTGTGAGCGGCTAATGTCCCTAATGATATAGATGTATATTAATTCCAGAATATGGTCAACCACTTGGCTAGCCCTCACTACCTTACATTCTCAGAAGAAGATGACAGGTCATTAAGCCACCCACACAATTTGGCCCTTCATATAGAGGTTATGATCCACAAGACCCGTGTCAGGCGCGTGTTGATAGATGGGGGTGTTGGGCTTAATATTTGTTCTTTGAGCTTATTGAAGGCCTTGGGTTATTTAGAAGAAGTCATTGACACAAGGAAGAAGATAACTATCAAGGCTTATGATGAAGTAGAACGTAGTTCTAAAGGATTGGTTGTTTTTCCTATCCGAATTGGTCCTGTAGAGAAAGATATTTTGTTTCAGATTATTGATGATGGTCCTTTGGCTTACAATATTTTGTTGGGTAGACCTTGGATACATGAGATGCAAGTAGTCCCATCTACTTATCATCAGTGTGTGAAGTTCCCTTACAATGGAGTAGAAGTTTGCATACCCGGGGATAGCACATTGTCAGTCAACATAATTTCAGCAGGGTCTCACATTCATTTGAATAGGGAGGCTGACACTTTTGATACTACATTTGAAAAATGCAAAGACAAATTCAAAGCCATAGATCTTGGTATGGGGGATTACAAATTGGATTCATTTACAAAATTGCCAATTTCCCCTAGGTCTTATGGCAAACCTTCTCAAGAAATGAAGCCCTCGTCTTCGACCATGACATTGTTTGATAAGTTTGCAGAATCCTCAGTTTTGATTCAAGAAGAAAAAGAAGAGGTTGCCATTAGGGACTGGATTTACCGAGAAGAGAAATACCTACATAATGAGAATTTTGCACCTTCCCCTAGAGCTTATGGGAGAGGGTATACATTGGTCAAGAATATGGGTTATCCAGGACAGGGTCCCCTTAGTCATAGGCTAGATGCTAGGGCTGAACCTCTTAACCATGCCCTTTTTGGATGAAGGGATAAGTCAACAGTTGGCTTAGGTTTTGAAAATAAGAAACAAAAAAGTGTCCCTATCCCAACTGCGATGGATAGTGACAGTGACTCAGACTACACACCTAATCTCTCTAATCAACAAGACATGTCTGATGATTGGGTGCCTTCAACAAATCTCCTTTGGGGAGATTCACAAGATTTGACAATTGACAGTATGAATGTTAGATTGACAATGGAAAGTGTTGCTATCCTAGTTGCGACGAATGTTAGATTGACAATGGAAAGTGTTGCTATCCTAGTTGCGATGGATAGTAACAATGCTAGTGTTAGAGAAGGGGAAACTCTTCCCAATCTTGAGGCTTCTACATCACAAGGCCCAAATAATGATTCAGAAACAAACTCACATGAGTTTGAATGGGACTCACTTTCAGATGCAACAGTTGATTTGGACATGGATGTTGTCCATACTTATAGTACTCAACCCAATGTGACCAATGAGCCTAGTGTAGGACCAGAGGATTGGACTCCTCAAATTGCCTTAGTGGACGACGCTTCGTTTGATAGGACAAATCCTGACTCGGGTATCTTAGGGGGGGACTGAATGAATCCCAATTGTATGGTCACCAGTGATAACACCTTTCACATACACAATGTTGAACCAGTCATTAACCTACCCATTGTTCATTTCCACCTAATTGACTAGTCTCAGCAACATCAAGAGCCTGAACTCCTCACTTTTTCAGAATGACTACAAAATTGCCTGCTATCTAAATGCTCTTGAACCTGTAGTCTCTTCCACCAGTGAACCGACAACAAGTATGATGGAGCCTAATATTAAGTATCTTAGTCTAAAAATAAAAGAAAAAGAAAAAAAGAAAAATAGGTCTGATGGCAAAAACCACTTTGTGGCGGTGTCAGAACCAAAAATAGTAAAAAGAAAAGACACATCTGAGGGTGAAAACCTCTTTGAGGTGCCTAAGGATGGGGTACTTAATAACTTGCCAAGTTACTTCCAAGATAGGTCATCAGTTCTCATTGAGCCTATGCAACCAGTGAATGTGAATACAGAAGAGGCTCCCCAAATAGTGCACCTAGCTCAGTCTCTATGAGCTGAAGAAAAAGAAGCATACACAAAGTTTTTGCAAAAGAAGAAAATCAACTTTGCTTGGACATATTCAGATATGCCAGGACTTGACACTAATCTTATTATGCATCATCTATCTATAGCTCCAGGAATAAAACCGGTTAAACAAAAGTTGAGGAAAATGCATCCTCACATAGCTCTCCTTGTTAAGGCTGAATTAGAAAAACTCCTCAGTGCAGGATTTATTAGAGCTATCGATTATGCCGAGTGGATCTCAAACATCGTTCCAGTTTCAAACCATAATGGATCCATTCATGTATGCACAGACTTTAGAGACCTTAACAAAGCGTGCCTAAAGGATGACTTTCCACTCCCAAACATAGACATGATAGTGGATATGACGACGGGTTATGAGATATACTCCTTAATGGATGGGTTTTTCGGATATAACCAGATAAAAATAGCTCCTGAAGATCAAGAGAAAATAGCTTTCACATGTGCATGGGGAACCTATTGTTGGAACGTCATGTCATTTGGCCTAAAGAATGCAAGAGCAACATACCAGCGAGCTATGACCACAATTTTTCATGACATGATGCATAAGAACATGGAAGATTATGTGGATGATACCTTGGCTAAATCTAGAAAATGGGACACACACCTTGACGATCTGGAAGTAATTCTAGATCGCATGGCACAGTTTTAGCTTAGATTGAATCCAAAAAAGTGTGCCTTTGGAGTTGCCTCCGGTAAACTCCTAGGATTCATAATTTTAGCAAAAGGAATAGAGGTTGATCCTGAAAAGGTCCAAGCTATATTAGATATGCCACCTCCAAGAAATGTTAGTCAGATGAGAAGTCTTCAGGGATGACTCCAATCCATAAGGAGGTTTATTTCATAGCTTGCAGATAGAGCACAACCATTCAATAAAACATTGCATAAGGGAGCCACATGTGCTTGGAATGAGGATTGCCAAAAGAGCCTTGATCAAATAAAATAGTATTTGGCTAATCCTCCGATTTTGATGCCGCCTATTCCTGGGAAAACATTGATTTTATACATTTCAACAACAGAGTCTTCCTTGGGGGCATTTTTGGCTCAATTAGATGATACTGGGAAAGAAAGGGCCATTTACTACATTAGTCGTACTCTAGTATCTTATGAGATCAATTATAATAGCATTGAAAAGTCTTGTCTGGCAGTAGTGTTAGCTTCCCAAAAGTTGCGACACTATATGCTTGCTCATACTATACATTTGGTTGCAAAAATTGATCCTCTTAAGTACTTGCTTAGTAAGGCTGCCCTCACAGGTAGGCTTGCCAAGTGGATGATGGTTTTATCTAAATTTGATATAGAGTACATTGAAAGAAAGACCATTAAAGGGCAAGCTATTGCTAACCAATTAGCTGACTTCCCAGTTAAGGATAGTATGCCTATTCAGGTAGAATTCCTAGATGAACACATACTATATACGACTACCCACACTTGGAAGATGTTCTTTGATGGTTCCCACATGTGCAAAATGGATCAGGTGCTGGAGTATTATTTTTCTCTCCACATGGGTACAACATTACAAAGTCTTACAAACTTTTATTTCCATGTACAAATAATATTGCCGAATATGAAGCTTTGACCAATGGATTGAAAATGGCTATAGAATGGAACATAATAGAATTACATGTCTTTGGGGATTCACAGTTAATTATCAACCAAGTCAATGAGGAGTATCAAACCAAGGATGATAAATTGGTACCTTACAAAAAGATAGTTGAATCATTGAGACGTTACTTTACATTTGTGACATTTCAATAGATCCTTAGGATAAAGAACAAAGCTGCAAATGCTATGGCCACATTAGCTTCACTCCTTCAGTTGGAACAACATGAATCAAGATTTGAATTCTTGGTGGAAGAGCTACACCATCCCATATTTGACTTATCTAAAAGCAATGTCATTTGTACCCTTGTCACACATGAGTCTTCCCGCTATGGTGCTATCTATTCATATCTACGTGATGACATCATCCCTGACACTTTCAACCATTCTGAGTGTCGAAACCTCATCTGTAACGCCTCTCGCCACACCCTTATCTTTGGTGATTTGTATAGGAGGGGTTTAGATGGGACACTTCTTAGGTGCTTGGAAAAGGAGGAATCCAACCAAGCGTTAGCAGACATCCACGAGGGCATTTGTGGTGGACACTCTAATGGTTTTTCCATGGCCCGAAGGTTGCTTAGGGTGGGGTATTACTGGCCCACAATGCAGACAGATGCAGTAGCTTTCTCTAAGTCTTGTGAGAAATGTCAAAAACATGGAAACCTGATTCATGCTCTAGGTAGGGAGGTAATTCCTTCCATTTCTCATTGGCCATTTCAGTGCTGGGCCTTTGACCTTGTTGGGAAAATTCACCCCAACTCATCAGGTGGACATAAGTTTATCATCACAGCTACTGATTATTTCACGAAATGGGTAGAGGCAGTCCCTCTTTCTGTTGCCTCAGGCAAAATAGTTTCCCTATTTATTTTGAATCATATCATTTGCCGATTTGGAGTGCCTTCTGAGATTATTACTGATAATGGAGGTCAATTCAAGAACAAGGACCTAAAGCATTTATGCAAGAAGTTTAAAATCAAATAGCATTGGTCCTCTATCTATTTTCCATAGGGAAATGGATAGGTAGAAGCCTCTAATAAAACCATTCTTAAAATCCTCCATAGAACAGTACACAAGAATGGTAGGGATTGGCACTTACAAATTAATTCGGCACTATGGGCCTATAGAACTAGCATTCGTACACCTATAGGAGCTACTCTTTTTACTCTTACCTATGGCGCTGAAGCAGTGTTGCCTTTAGAAGTAGAGATACCTTCACTTAGAATCTCTCTCAAAGGTTTGATTACAGATGAGGATTACCATGCCATGAGGTTACAAGAACTAGAACTTCTAGATGAGAAGCGTAAGGCTTCCTTTGATCACATGAGAGTATATCAAAAGCGTATGTCCAAAGCATTCAACAAGAAGGTTCGCCCTAGGGAATTTTAGATAGGTGATCTTGTTTTGAGAGAGAACCCTAAGAATCAACAGAACAAAGAACAAAAGGGAAAGTTCGAACCTAATTGGCTTGGACCATACATTATTACAGCAACTTTTGGTATAGGTATTTACTATCGAATGAAGATGGAGAACAGCTCCCTGAGCCCATCAACATTTTGCACCTAAAGAAGTTCTATCCTTGATGCCCGTTTCTGTATGGGGGCATCCTTTGTACATATTTTATTGATCCTGAAAAAAATACCAAAAAAATTGATATATGATGCTGAAAAAATCCTAAAAAGCATATAAAGTCCTAAAAAAATACAAAAAAAAAAAGAAAAAAAAAAGAAAAAAGAAAAAGTGCCTTGGTGAAAACCTGGAAACAGGAGCCTTGGTAGCAAAAAATACAAAAAAATAAAGAAAAAGAGAAAAATTGCAATAAATCCAAGTGGTGAAAACCTGGAAACAGGCACTACTTGAGGCCTTTGCACTCCTATTTGTTAGCATGCATCCTCGACACTGAACCTTTCTCCATCATGTCTTGACCTTATTTAGCGTAGTCTGGAATTGTTCTTTATCTTTGTCTAGGGGGCATAACTGTTAGCATAGGTCCTTTAGGTGCGTTTGTCTCTTGGGGCATTTCACAATAGGTGTTTTTCAACACCACCCCAAATAGTGTTTCTCAACACTACCCTTGCGTCGAGTGTTTCTTAACACTTATCAAATGTCTTACCCAATAGTCTAGGTTTGATGTAATATTTCTCATTTGCAGATGCAATGATCAGAGTCTGACTCTATGACCAACACACACACACTTAAACAATTAACTTGTTGAGATATGACTTTATTTTTCTTTGTGTGCTGTCTATGAGGATTTCTTTGATGAGTGGTCTCTCCCTGAGAAGTTTTCAATGATGCATAGCTAGAAAACTGAGGGTATGAGAACATGTTTTCTTTCTTTATCTGCTTATGGGTATAGTTTGTTGATCCTAACTGTCATGAGCATTTATGCTGGTCCTACTTGACACTATGGATTGACAAGGTATTATCTTTGACTATTTTATGCAAGTGCATGCTTCTAGTTATCCTGACTTTCATGTGTCTTGATACAAGCATAATCTCGCCATATCAAACTTAGGTGATCTCATTGCATTAGTCATCTAGACCTACATGTCTTTGATGCCTAGGTGGGATTTCCACATTTCTATCTGATAAAGATCATATTCATATCCACATAGTTATGCTAGTGTGCATTGTATGATCTTACGACGCTACCAATAATGCTCGATGATGATAATTAGATGTCTATAAGCATTGTGACCTTGCAAGTCAACCACTTTCATAGTAGCTTGCATTTCTAGGTTCATGTTAGTTTAGTTTTGCATCTTGCATATGGAGAGGGCTCTCCTTTTCATCTTACATGGACCTGTCGGTCAACTGCGCTCACTTTTCCTTTTTTTCACTCATGTCTTTTGCTCCTTGTCTTTCATATCATGACCTGTTCTTGTCATCACAAGGGGTTAATCATATCATCATATCTTTATCAAAATTGTCATTTTCAAGAAACATGAGTCTACATCATACACATGAGAATCAAACATATATCTATGAGAGAGAAAATACGTGTGCATATACATGAACATTTTGAGCAAAATGACAAGACAATACATAAACTGATACATCCATCACAAGTGAGACGTAAACACATGATATATCGAACATCCAGTAATCTCATATATAAATCAATGTCATGATACAATATACAATACAATATGAGATCCCAAAATCTGGATCAAAAGTCTCATGACATGTCCAAAACATCTAAACCTAAGCCTAAACCTAAGACTCGCTGCCACTATCCCAAGGACTAGGTGGTGGAGGGGGTGGTGCCACATCTGGTACCACATCTGATCTACCCACTACTGTTGAGTAGGAAGGAGCCCTCTGACCCACTGGCACTACCTGTATGTAGAGACCATGATAATATGCAACTCGCGCTGCCTCTCTTTGTCTCTCTGCAAGGGCAACCTGTAAGGCTCTCTCTTGTCACTCTGTCTCTGCCCTCTAATCAGTCAGCTGCTGCTCTCTAACTGCTATAGTGATCCTAAGCTACTGCATCTCTACCTCTAGAGCCTGTATCCGGGCTCTCAGATCCTCTCCTCCTACAGGTGGGTCCTACCTGGCCTTTGCCTGTTGGCGAGCTGGTCTCACCTCATCCTCCGAAGTGGCTGATCTCCATCCCCGTGACCGTTTCTAGCCACCTGATCTGGATCCCTCCCCTCTCTCCATCCCCCTCCCTCTCCCTCTCCCTTTGTCTCCTCTGTCTCCTCCGTCATCCCCCTCATCCCCTTGTGCCGCTGGTGGCTATACATCTGGGACTGTAAATCTAGGAAATGGAGCCCTACGCCTCTCTGCCCTATATGTTGCATCTGCACCTGCATCAGCCATGTTTGGTAGGTACTCCCATGGCTCCTGGTGTATAGCAACTGTATCTTGTACTGCCTGCTAGTAGTCTAGCATCGACAGCCAACCCTGTCCATCCTCATCTTGAAATCGAGCATGTGTTGTGGTCTTTGTGGACACCATCTGCTGGCGTCAAAACTGCCTCTAGACTCGCGTAATCACAAACCTCTCCACAATGTCTGGGTGACAGCCTACCAATGGCCGACTACACATCATGTAATCCAGCTCCCACCTATCACTCCACTGCTCACATGACCTTTATGGTCTCCATATGAATGAGGCAAGCTCATCCAATATCCTGCGATAATAGGAAACATCCACGCTATGTGTATGTGGGATGAACCCTATATACCTGTATATATAGGGATACATGCGCTCCCTAGGCTGTACTCATGGATGCACTACTGCAATATGCTCCCACGCCCATATCTAAGTGAGTATAGCCCCACACGCCCAAGTCCTACCATCTCTATAGACAATCTCATGCAACTCATAGTACATATCAGCTAAGATAGTCGGGCCCCATGCCATCCATCATGGCTGTGCCACCAGGTCTGCTAGTAATCTCCCCCATCCCAGTGGGAAGCCCTTCTGACTCCTGTTAGGGATAAGGGCCTATCCAATAAATGATGCCACAATACATGGCACTAGGAAGTCTCTACCAAAGTCATCCATCAACCTATCCCAGCTGATGTGCTGATCTAGGATCGTGACATCCTGGAACATCCCCTGGATAATCTATCATCCTACCATCACATCCTGATCATAGTATACATGTGCCAACAAACAATCATGTTAGTTTCTATCATATGGAAACTTTACAACTATGCTTATCTATAAACATGATTTTACTTACAGGCTCTCCATGGCACGGAACCCGTAGAATCTGATAGACATCCTCTAATGTGATAGATGCCTCTCCTGTCGGTAGATGAAAGGTGTTGTGCTCACTATGCCATCTCTCGGCAAGAGTAGTCAACAGTCCATGATCGGCTCGGATATGAGGAAACTACAGTAGGTAGTGGAATCCCATAGCTTTGATATCGGCCTTGCCTGAATCATCCAGATCTCGGACAAACCAGAATCTTGTCACATGGGGGGCTCTAATCTGGAGCATAGGGAAGACCTCCTGTACGTCATGAAACCATACCAGATGTCAGAACATATCATGAAGGGTGTATCAGTACAAAGCATCTTAAAATCAAACATTGTCAGGACTCATGTCATTTTGGCTCGAAAATGTTAAAACATGTCAAAATTTTATCCTAGGCGACACTCTTTTTTTTACTAAGTGTCGCGTGACACTTTCTCTTAAATAGTGTGACACTCTTTGTTAAAGCGATACTTTGCATCGTATCGTGCGACATTTCGCCCTGTGTCGTGCGACACTGGTTTCCATGTTTGCGTGACACTATGTTTATCCACGAAGTGTCGCATGACATTTTCCTTCAAAGGGTGTGACACATGTAAAGTGTTGCATGACTTGTCACCCTAGTCTAAAAATTTGACATGTTTAAATGTATTAAATGCAATAAATGACTCAAACAACGGCTAGTTTTCAAATACATACCGGGGCACCATAATGTGGAGGCCGGTTGTGCAACTGAGCTCGCTCAAATCGGTGTCTATGGATGGGAACTCCTACTGGTTGAGCCATCGCTATCTCTTAGAGCTCTAGAATTTCAAATAGTGAAAAGACAAATGATTTTGAAAATGACATTTTCACCCCTTATATAGCATTTTGACTTTTTGACCAATTTTCAAAACACCTCAGAATTGCGTGAAAATTGCACCCCTAGCTAATTTCGACATTCTGGATCTATTTTTGGACTTGACATCAAAATCTGAGGTTATCTTGATTGTCAAAATCACGTTTCAAAATTTTTCCCTTCTGAGCAATTGACTGACTTTTTGAGGCATAATCCAATTTTCGATGGACTTTCTTCCTTCCATGTCTCTCAAATTTTCTAGTCTTTCATTCACTCTATTTCTAGTCTCCTATTTCTATTCTTCTAATTCATCACTGGGGCATGTTTCATTGCCTAATGGTTAATCTATTGACCTTTACCTTTGATTATGATTTCCTTATAATTTGATCAACCTTATCGATTTTGTTGTTCCTCTTCATCTGATTTCGATTTTGATTCCCAGGGAGTAGTATCTATTCCTTGATTCTCTTGATTCAGACATCTTTTGTGAGCTTTTGCTCAAAATTGATATTCTTATATCTTACTTTGAATGTGATCCCGAATTGACATCATATTCAAAGGCCTTTGTTTATGTTTGTCCGGGTGTGATGCCGAATCGACCTCACATCTGAGTTGTTTTGTGATCCCAGATTGATCTCACATTTCAACTTCATTCTTTGACTACATGTGTTCCCAAATCGATCACACATTAGTCAAAAAGGGGCAAATGTATGCACCAAAAAATGGTCGCGTAGACTTTGGGCCCCATTTATTTGATTTATCAACCCTGAATCAGTTTTATCAATAATCAATATTTTCAACATTATCAATTTCTTGATCAAATCTTAGTTTCGATCATATATTGGATTTTATCCTATGGGCTAACCATTTATCATAAGTTTTTATTTGCTCAAAAAGAATATTTTCTCTCCTTTTATTAAATAAAAAGCCCCACCTTTTCCTCTTATCCTAAGTTGCACAAATAAAACATTATTCCTATTTTTATAAAAAGGAGAAAATCACTTTTTGTCTCATATGGACATAAAGTCAACTCCTATTTTCCTATTGGAAGATACTTGTGCACATGGATTGCTCCTCTTTCAAGATCCACCGTTGATTAAGACTTTTGCCTCTTAATCTCCATGGTCCATTTCTCCTCATTTCCTATAAAAGGAGAGCTCTCTCCTTCATTTGCATATCCATCTCTTTCATGCTATTGTTATGTTGCAAGTTTTCTAGGTGCATTTGGAGCTTTTGGAGATCATTGCTACATCAAGCTCTTCTTGGGTTTCCTCATTACTTCATAGTTTAGGCTTCATTTCTTGCATTATCATAGCATCCATAGCTTCATTTCATAGCTTAGTTTCTCTTATGCAATAGATAATCTCACTTAGCTTAATTAGGAAGGTTGTAATCCTTTGTATTTCCTTTCAATAGTTTAAATTGCACTTTCATTTTCATAGACTAGCTTGCATCCTCATTCTTAGCTTACTTGCATTGCATTTTCATTTGGATTCATTGGAGATATTGGCACTCTTGCCCTTGTCTTCAACCTTGAATCTCTCATTGTGTGGTTGACTAGCAAGGTCATTAGCTTCATAGCTCTAACTGAGAGCAACTCTACATCTTGCAACTCCATACATAAATAGCTATGGATCAATTTTTGAGGCCTCATTCTTGAGTGTCCTTGATTGTAAGGATCCATAGAAGTGCACTACTTTTGTGTGTACAACTTGCACAATATAAAACTTTCAATAAAATTCACATCAAATAACATTCACACAAGTATAACACCAGGATTTAACGTGGAAACCCAATTTGGGAAAAACCACCAGTAACATGCTACTAATTTTCACTCTTCTAAAGTGAGCTCTGTGAGAAGCCAACCCTATTAAAGATTTACAATACACATTGTTAGGTGTGACCATGTTAAAGGATTTAATCACCCTATTAAGGGTGTCCTGATTAGAGGGCTTAAGAACATTCCATTAGAATGTCACCTTAATTAAAGGGTTTACAAAAATGATTGTTAGGTCAACCTTGATTAAAGGATTTTGATTGATACAATGGTTAGAAAGTAACAGTAGGTTTTGATCTGAAATATACAACTCACTTTGCAAATACATATCCAATGCGCTCATATGCTGATTTACTGATTGACCTTCATTTCTATCTCCATCTTTGATCTACTCAGAAATCTCTTCAAGAAATCACCTCAACTCTGTTAAGCTCTTCACAGCTTCTCCTTAGCCTTCTGCTTAGTTTCATTATTCAATAACATCAACCTTTTCCACAATTTCCATAACCCACAGTTAGGTCATTCTTATACCTCATTGATCAAGTAGATTAATCTTTTGCCGCTTAATCTCTTCCATAGATCTTAGGTTTAGGTCAGATTCATCAAATCCTTCCATCATTTTATTCTCCTCCTTTTCCTTCTAGATACATCTCTAAACTTCTCCTTGAATCCATAAGAAAATGGTTTACCATGCATTAAATGCTCCATATCATTGATTAATAATTTTAACATGTTTTACATATCCCAAGAATTCAACTATGTCAACTAGGATTCTCAATTCTTTCACAAATTGTAAATTACTGACACTCAATCAATATTGTGTTCATCTCCTCGGTCATCAATGGATATCTCGGTCATTGCTAAATCTTTTCTTCTTGGCAAATATTGTCTTCGCTTGGTTAATTATTTGTTGCTCAGCAATTACTAATGCTCAGTTGACACTAAATTTGCTCGGCTTATACTGGCACTCGGTTAAGCCTATGCTTCCAGTCTTTTTTCTTCACTTAGTGTTAAAGATAAACAACACATTACCTTGTCAATGTGCCAACTAATTAAGTACCCATTGAAGTATCACATAACTCAACGTTTCCTTAGGTCCTCTTGTTATCTCCCTTTTGAAATCCTCTTCATCAATCAAAAGATATGGTACTCTACTAGATAGAAATTGTCTTACCAGTTAAGGTTTGACATCAATGACAATATAACAATTGTTTCAATTGTAGTTTTCAACTATATATATATATATATATATATATATATATATATATATATATATATATATATATATATATATATATATATATATATATATATATATATATATATATATATATATATATATATATATTATTAATTAATATTTTACATTTTGAGGAAGAAGTATTATTAGCTAAAAAATATTTATGTTTAAAAAAAGCTATTATATGATTTTATTATATAAGATGATAAATATATCTATGAGATGTATGTTTGATATCTCTTATGACTGATTTTTAATTAAACATTTTGGAGAGGGAGTTAGTTGATTCCTGTACAACTTCCTCCAAAAGAATTTTATATCATAATTTGATTCATTTTTCACATGGTTTTTTTTGTTAGAAACTTTGGGGGAAACAAAAATCTTACAACTCTTCTCTCTTTCTCTAAATTTTCATTTAGTAGGAAAGGTATGAACTTTGAATTATACATCTTCTTTTCTAACTTTCTTGTAATAATTTCTAGAGGAATTGATTCTCTTTCATGCAAATTTGTTTCCAAATGGGGAGGTCATAGTTTTCCCTCTTTCCATATGACATATTTTTCTTCCTCTCTCTGTGACAATGCAAAGTGCTTGATTTCCTCAAGTTACCTTTCACATTTTGTAGAATGTCATAACTTATGTTTATATTTGATCAGCTAGGTATATGGGCTATAAAAAAATGTTTAATTATCTATTGAATAGTTTTGGTATTGGGGTGTTTTGAAATCATCCTCTCGTATGCAACAATAATCCATGCAATCTCTTAGGCATTAGTCACTCTATTTCAGCTAGCAGATCATTTCAATATTTTGGTATTCAACCTTGGTTTGGATAAGGGTATTGGGACATAACTACATAGATCCAGGTATGTTTCTTGGTGTTATAAATTTTTGAACAACAATTACTTTGATGTATGGTTGACTCTTGGGTAGCTGGTTGATAAGTTTTATGTCTCATTTCCTAGATCCTTTATATTTGTTAGTTGGTTGTTTATTGTGCAATTCTTCTTCCTATATACATATTTTTATTTTTATAGCATTGGTGTTAAGTTTGAAATTTGTTGAATTATTGTTATAATTATTTATACTTTAAATTATTCCTAATATATTATAATTCTAACTTAGTTTATATGGTAGATTAGTATAAGAAGTTATGCAATCTACTAATGGTATATTTGGGTTAGTAAATAGTTTCTAATGTCTTAAAATAGATGAGTCATTATGATACTATGTGATGATGGATATCACCTTCATGAAATTAAGATCTAATAGCATCAATTTAAAGAAAATACAATGCAAATCTAATTTAAAATGAAACTATAATCTAGAACATCTCATGGTTCTCTAGAAAGAAGTGGTAAATGAAGCTCTCAGCTTAGATCCTCACTAGTGACACCTCTAAAATGAGCATTATGCTGCTATATGCTTTTATTATGCTTCTATTATGCTTAATCTAGCTCAAATTGACACAATTATTATGCTAAAATGCTCAAAATGCTCTTAGATTGCTTTCAATTGCCTATAGTAACAATGCTTTGCAAATGAAATTCTAAGATGGAAATGCTCTCCAAAATGCCTTATATTTATAGTAAATGTCCAAGGGTAGGGGGTGGAGTGAAGTAATCATGGTTATCCCTTGGTTGAGTCAAATACTTTGCATTGTCCATAAATGGGGGGACAAATGAGGGGACAAGCCTTTAAATGGTTTCAAAGCTTTGGACAATTTAAATGTTTGAGTGATTTGTGTATTTTTGTCCTCAATTCTTATTGTTCAATCACTTTGTTGAAAGAAAATAAGATTTATTAAATTTAATTAATTAATTAAATTTAGCCATGTATGGGTAATAAGTTCATTTTGATTTTTTATTAAAACAACTATACAATTAATTGATTAAAATCAATTATATATTGTTTTTGGCCCCTTTAAGCTTTGATTTAATTATTTAACATCATTATTTAATTTCTCCTTTGCTTTAATTGATTTTGTGCCTCTTTATTTAATTATGTCCATTTTTACTTGATTTAATCCCTTTAATGATTTTATTGATTTTTGAGCCATTTATTGATTTTTACCATTTTAAAAGCACTTGTCCAATTTTGTGTGTCTACAGATACATAGTTGCAAATAGATCATATTAGAATAGTTGTATTATATTACATTCCTTATATTTAGGTTTCATTATGGTTTTAAGTGTGTAATAAATATTAAATATCTAGAAACATTATTAAATTAGGAATTGGAATTCTTTAATTAAGAATTATGTTTCATTTCAATAGGAATGTGTTGTATTTAAGTCTTTACTTCTTTTAAAATAATTGGCAGTTGTATCTAATTCGTGATAAAATACTTTAAATTGCATTTTAATTTTAATTTGTAGAATAGTTAAATTAGTTATTGGGATGCATTGGTTATATTGATATGTTAACTAGGTTTGAAGTTAATTGGTCATTTAGGAAATGTAGTTTGCATGATGTTTCTGTTGTGGTTAGGAATGTACATAAAGGTAGATAATAGATATTCATTAATCTTGTCAAGTTTTAAATTGGTGATTTGAAGAGTAGTTTGAAATATAATTATATTTTAGTTTGTATAGACATGTTCATTAAATCAATCAAAGTTAGAATGTGCTATTTTAAAAAATTGTTAAGATATTAATAATTGATATGGTATTATTTTGTTGTCATCTCTTGTTTAGAAAGTGTTATTAAGAGAACTAATTCGTAAGAATATAATCATATTAATATTAAACAAGTTTTAAGATAGTAGGTAATTAAAACATCTATGGTTTATTTATTAATTATTAGTGTCACTATTTAAATTGTTCAGTAAATTATAAGTATGTAGCTCAAATTACTCATAAGATGATTCATAATTTGTTATACAAATATTTTGTTGTTTTATTCATAATGTGATAGTGGAATTTGAGAAAAAAAAATTATGTTGGTTGTTAAGAAGGAATAAGTGGTTATCATGTTAGTATATGGATTCTCACTTCATACCAGAGGTTTTGGAATTGTTTTAGCTTGTTACTATTATCTTTTGAGGTTATGGTTTTTGTATAAAGATTAACTTGGCCTTAACATATCCTGGGGATTATTATTGAATTCTCATTTTTTATTGACATCTCATTGATCTTATGGATCCCATTGAATGTATTGGTTTTGGAGTATGTTGTTGTTCTTAAAGAACTAGCATGTCGAGTTTTCCTTGGAACCTAAAGGTGTTCCCATGTGATTATTATTGAGTTATGCTTAAGATGATTCTATTGATGTATGGAGATATGAGAATCATGTTTGTGTTATTGTGATATTATGAACTTTTGATTTTATTTTAATGGAGAGGGTTTCCTAGTAGCATTGTGGGAGAGTGGCTCACAATAGGGGTCAAGGCCCTAAGTGGCTACTAGGACAACTTATTGTGGAGTTGTGATCAAGTGATAACATTATAAAATGAACTGGGTTTGGGTTTATACATTAATCAAGATAATTAAGTTTCCTCGCCCATGACCATGAGAAATCCTATGTGGATTATGGATGGGTTGGAGAAGGCCTAGTGGCTTGTGTGGTGGTGATTGGAAAATTGACTTCCTTGTCCTCATGAAAAGTTGTCATTTCCACATTTGTCCTCACCTAAGGGTTGGAGTCTAGGGAGAGACTGCTAGGGTAACCCAAGATATGTAGATACTATGTGATGACATTCTCTTGCACGTGTCTTAGAATCTCCTCTAGTTAGCCTTCAGGTTCACCTTCGATATCCCAGATTGTGTCCCTTATGAAGCCTTTGTGTTATTCTTGAGTTTCTTGTGTTATAGCCATGTTATAGTTTTCTTGTATAGTGTGGGGCTTTGGTGTCTACCTCTTGAGCACATTGGGAGTGGACCTCTGGATTCTACTTGGTTGGGTGGTAAATGTTTTTCATCAAGATTCAATTTTTCATGATTGCATGGATGGATCCTTGTTTTAGTGCCTTCACTCATTGTTACATTAGAGATCTTCATGTTGTTCATTCTATTATCCTAGGCCATATGGTACTCATCTATTATATATTGATGTAATTTGCATACTCTTGGGAGGAGATTGTTATAATTATTATCATAATAATGTAATTGTATACTCTTTGTAGAGAAATGTAAATGCAATGGTATCATGCATATATCATTTATTGAAGTGTCATAATATAGTTATATGGTTTGTTGTTTATCACCATCACACACTTGTATATTATTTGTCATGGATTAGGGATATGTGGACGTACGGTTTAAAATAAATATAGATTATTAATGATTATAATTTTTCATTATCTCTTATGGTTTCTTATATTATATCATGTATTTATGCGGTGCTTAATAGAAACATTGGAGAACCTAAGAGAACATGGTATTATGTTTTGATGTTTAGCATTGTTCATGTTAACAATATTTTGCCTCATTTAATTGGTTTTCAATATGTGTAACATGTTATTATTGCTAAAAAAAATTCCATGTTCTTTAGCATTTTTGTGTTTTCCTCTCATGTTTCCTAATGGAGCATTACATATGGTATTAGAGTGCAAGGAACTTGATGTTCCCATTAGGTGTTTTGTTAAGTATTCTCTTATTTTCTTGTTTTATGTTCAATAATTTTAGTCAAGTGCTTTTTGCTAATATGGGATACCTCCCATAGATTAAGGTTGAGGTAGGTAGAAAACTTGAGGTTGAGGTCATGGTCAGGCTAAAGGAAGTCATCATAGCTCTTCCTTGAATTTTTACCATGAGATTTGATTGGAGGAACATCATCAAAATAATCATAGTGAGGACAGAAGAGCAGAAGGGAATATAAGTTAGCATGATGAATCTGAAGGTTCTCAAATGTGTCATCTCCTTCAAGAGATTCTTAATCCGTTGGATCCAAGAAAGGAAAGAGGCCAATGGGATGAGTCTCGTCACTCTCATCATGGGGAGAGAGAGAGAGAGAGAGAGAGAGATATGAGTTCTAGGATGAAGGACCCCACATAAGAGGAAGATACCTTACTTGTCAGTCACATGAGGGATCTCCTTATGTATTTTCCTCCTACATCTGATAGATCCAAGGGAGGGTTAGCTACAAAGACATGGCTTATTGATCTAGACAGATTCTTTGTTATGCATCCATACAACAACAATACCAAAGCTAGATGCATGATTATGCATCTTAGGGATTTTTCCTCCTCCTAGTGGCACATGGAGGAAGAAAAGCTCCACATTGACATTTTATCATTTTCATGGGAGCTATTTCTTGAAGGCTTTCAAGTTCAATTCTTATCAGATCACTGGAGAAATGAGAGAGATGAAGAGCTCCATAATTTGAGGTAGATAACTATGATAGTAGAGGAATATGAGTGCTAATTTTATGAGCTCACATCATATTAAAGGTATAAGGATGATGAAGCTATGTTGGTACAACATTTTATTAGGGGTCTCAATGATTGTATTGCAAGAGGAGTTAGGGTGCTTGAACCCATGATAGTCAAGGAGGCAATAATTAAGGTTGCTTTAGCAGAGAAGAATTTGGCCTTGGGTTAGGGTGGTCATGTTGGTATTCAGGTTTGTAGTGCTCCAAATTTTGGATTAGGATTCAAAGGAAAGTAGTCCCATGGAGAAATATATTCTAAGAACTAACCTTCATCCTCCAAGGGTGGGGCAAAACCATTAAAAGAGGGAGTTTCAAGATGGTAAAGAAAACAATTCTTAAAACAATCATGGCTTTGGGTATGTGAAAGACCACAATAGGCTTTGTAACAAACATCATTAAGATACATAGCCTACATGGAACACTTAGCACAATTTTATTAGAGGTATTTTCTAGGAATCAAGTGCTCCTACAGTAGGGATAAATCCTAAAAAAAATAGAAATTGTTACTCTTTTGGTCATTTAGGTCACATTACAGTGTAATATCCCTAGATATCAGTACAAGCTTCTAGCCAACAACATGCTACAATCAAGCCTATCATTGGTGATGCAAGTAGATCCCTCTTAGTGTTTACAACTATCAATCATCGCCAAGTTGATTACTAAGACATGATAGTTGAGACTTTAGGTAGAGGACTGACAACTAGTTTTGGAACCTTTGTGCATAGTGCAATAGTAGGGACTGACCCTCAGGGGTCCATTCATCTACCAGGTAAGGGACCAATTGGATTTGAATGTTGAGGTATCATCTTTTTGCAATGATTAGTGAGGAAGGGAAACATATACCTTTGCCACCTATTTACTTTTTTAGTATACTTTCTCAAGAGATTGATGGATTACTATAAATTTTTTATTGTAATTTATCACATTAGTACTTGATTTTGATGATTGTTAGATGAAATTTGATTTGATGGATAGATTGACACTTATATGATCATTGTTCATGTTTTCTCTATCTTCTTATGGTTATTTGATGATTATGCCTTATAATTATTTTTCAAATGCATCCATATATGATTATGTTCTAACCCTTTTATCATGATTGTATATTATGAAATAGTGTTAGTCCAAACAAGAAACAACTCTAAACATACTCATAGGACATTATTTCATCAAATAGTTCAAAATAGCACAAAATTGAAAGCAAAGCTAGTTTGAATAAGATCGTCCCATGATCCTCTATCTCTAAGGATCTTGCTTTGATCTATTGATGGCTCTTAGTTTAGAACATGATATCAAATCCAAGATGGCAACCTAAAGAGTGAGAGATGCTTTATGCTAAAATGCATGAAATGAGTAAAATGATGATGATGATACAATATTCATAACAAATATACTAATGAAGATGAATCTATGCTAATGATGCTAGTAATGAAAGTTAGGATCTAGATGATAATGAAATGGAAACTAAATGTTATTCACATGGTCTCATTATGCACAAAATTCAAGGAATAAGACCATATGATAATGATATGGTGCCAAAATGCTTAAGGATGGACCAAAGATAATGGACCATCAAGCATAGATGCAAGAACGACAAAATGCCTTAAAGATTGACTAAAGATAGTAGACCATCAAGCATGGAAGAAGATGAAAATGAATGAACAAATCAAGATTATGAATTTAATAGCAAGAAGATGGATCCTTTCTTCTCCAAAATCACTTCTATTTATAGATTTTCCAAATGGGGGATAATAAATTCTTGGTGGTTAATGACCACAAATGCCCCAAAATAACTTGTGATGTGGGTGATTTGAATGGGGTGGAATGAACTAGATTTAATTTGGAAAGTGAAAATGCATAAATGATTTATGGTAGATGTAAGAATAATTTAGGGAAAGTGAACTATATAGTCAAATGAGTAAATGAGACTATATAATTGAGGAATGTTATTAATGGGGTTTTTAATATGTTAATTTAATGTGCCAAATTTAGGTGTATACATTTTGCCCCTCTTTGAATTGATGTGTAATCAAGAATGTCGATTCAAAGAAATCATTGAATTTCCCCTGTTTAATTTGAGTGATGCATTTTTTCCCCTACTGATGATGAACTTCGATATGAGACTCTGATTTTGATACCCTGACAATGATTTTTTATTTTTGATCTTTTATGTCCCTAATTTTGAAAAATGCCCCAATCTTGATGATTTTGTGTCTTGATGCCCAATGTGCAATTGATAATGATGCATGTCCCCTCATGAGACAAATTGAAATAAGTTTCTAAGGTTTCGATTGAATTCCCAATAAAAAATTGATGTGAAAGATGTCTCGATTAGATTATATCATTGATGTGTCCCAAATACTAGATTGTATGCATATTTGATGAATAAGTCAACATTTTTTTTTTATGTGTATTTTGATGTCGGATGATAGGATTTGATGTTTCTACCTCACAATATAGAGAATCAAAGATAAATGTGCTTGTTGAGATTCAAAGAAATCTCAATTGAGTGGATAAGATGGATGATGTTTGATGTTTGACTGGTTAAGATGATTGATAGATAATTGATTAATTGATGTTTGATTTTATAGGCTTACTTGGATGTCTTGACGATACAGGGTCCATTAGATGTTCTGATGATACGGGATCATGGACTAGTGGAGGATCAAGGCCATCTATAGGTGGTGTAGGCATAGGTGGTAGCATTTTGATGAGCCATCCTATAGATTCATGATGTAGTTATGCCTAGTTCTCTCATGATTGCACACTCAGATTATTGATGATACTTTATGATTGATGCACTTGTAAATTTTGATGATGTTCATGTACTCCATTAGTTTTGTGATTAAGCTAAACATTTCATAAGAGAATAATCTGACACTTTTTGCCAAGAAAATACTATGCAATTTACCATGAATGCAAACTAAATGCAAGACTAAGGTGCAAAGTTGTCATCCTTTGATCAATTTTTTGTGTTTTTTTCATCATTGAGCCTTTTAATTTGTTGCAAGTATGTACAAACACCGATGGTGGATTTGAACCATGATGACCTGAGTACTTCTTACATGGGTTTTAATGTTGCAAGTTAACACAAGCATCAAGGTATATCTGTGTGTGTGCATGTGTGTGTGTGTGTGTGCGCGATGTGTATATATGTATATATGTGTGTGTGTATTTGACATGATAACAAAATAAGGAAATCAAACTAGCTTCAAATTATAGTTAAAAACATTAATAATTCATTAACATAATGAGTAATATAAGTTAAATAATGTAAATGTTAATTTTTTTAATAAAATATGTGAAAGACTTAAAACTGCACCAAGAGGCAATGTCTTCTCCATAATAGGTTTTTTTGGTTCACCAAGCACCCTAGGTGGCCAAATGGGCTACTTAGGTAGGGTCCCATGAGGGGGGTTTAAGCTTTTTGAATTATGAGTAAATTCGAAAGAAAAAAGAATAGAGGATTAATAGTCATTTATTTAGTCATTTTTATTTGTTTGACAAATTATTTAGTTGTGATTCTACCTGATAACCAAATTAGTTATTTATTTAGTCATTTATACTTGTGAATTACAAAAAATTAGTAGAATTTAATCATTTTTAGTCACATGACTAAATTTTTAGTCACGTAGTCATTTATTTGTCAAATTCTACTAGTTTTTTTAAAGATGTTCATAGAATTCTTTGTTTTCATAAAAGATATAGTGGATGTTTTATATTGTACTTATAATAATCCTTCTATAAATGAAGTTGAGATGAATCGCGTTTGAACCTCTCTTAGAGTATCCCTTACCAAAGTGGAAATAGTTAATACTTTTAACATTGATCTCTACTAGCGATGAAGCATTGAACAATGATGATGGATCCTATTCCTATAAGCTTAGTTAATACTTTTAACAATGATCTCTACTAGAGATGAAGCATTGAACAATGATGATGGATCGTATTCCTATAAGCTTACTTTGGTGCAAGAGGAATATCATTTAAATGTTGATAATCCAAATCTCAACACATCTATAACCTTAGATCCCCCTTAATCTCCAATCCCTTATTCTCCAATAACTTATCCTAACCATCAACATGTTTTGAGACAAGATGATGCTATACATTTTCTTGATGACATGTCACCTAACATTACATTGAGTAGAAATGAAATATTAGATGATGAAAATACTTCTTCCTGACTTAAAAAAATAATTCAAAATGACTCTCTTAGCTCCCAACTGGACATGATGATGCTAATAAAGGTGTGCATCCTCCTACAAGGATCCATCCTCATTCCTCTATTCATCATTTTGGTGCTTCAAGATATACTTACACTATAAATTTTAATGAGGTCTATGATGAAAGTCCTTTCCCATCACATTTGCAAATTAATTACAAATGTAATTTTACACAACTTCAAAACAAGAATATAGAGGACACGGTCTTAGACAGATCAAACCAGGAATTAAGGTCCCTATAGAGCCCTCATCCCAATATAAAAGAGAAGATAGTATGAGATTCCACACTCCTTCCTTATCAGTTGCTTCATCAAAACCTACTCTTCCCCTCCCACAAGAGGAAATAACTTCTCTAGTAGAAATAATCTTTTGGAGACTCAAATAAAATATAAAGACCACTTTACCTTTCATAAGACATATATATAACTCTAAAATAAATGTTGGTAATAGTTTTTGTATCTACCATCATGTTTATACTCTCTCTATTATATTTTTAAAAATAATTTAAGGATTTTGTTTAAAAAGTATAAGATAGGGCTCTCGTTCATATAAAATATGATGTCGATCATTTTCAAATGCAAATTTTCATATAATAAATTAGTATTCATTAAGCCTTATTATGTTGCTTCTCACTATGTGATGCTAGTAGCTTTTCTTTTAGGGGCTCTTGTAATTCACAGTGGTACAATTTAACATGTAATTATACTTGGTTAGCAACATAATATCTTAATTATTCTTGTCTCTATGCTGGGGGAAATAATAGCTTTCAAAATTTTATCCTTTACGATCCACTTTCCCTTTTTTAAGTCTATCTTTTTATTTAATTGTGTCCTTTCTTACATAGACCTATTTGTCCCTCATGAGGATATTATCCTTTCATGAAGATGTGTGTCCTTAATTATGACCTGGGTAAAAGCACAATCAGGTGTCACCTTTTAGGCTAACTTATTAGCATAGCTGAATTTTAGTATTTCTAACTAAAAATTAATTTTGGTCAAACATATGGTCTAGCTAGGTTCATTCTAGCTAAGTTAGATAAGTGCTTTAACTTTTTCAATTGGAAATATCTATTAAATGCATGTTTTATAACACTTTGGGTCCAATTACCATAAAAATAAAATTATTTGAAAAAAGTGGCGTTTAAATAACTCCTAATCTTTTTAATGATATTTTTAAAAAAAATTAAAAAAATACCCTTTTGTAATGATCGGAGTCAAGAATATCCTCATATATATTTTATAGTGTTTTAATAAGACATAGTTTATTGTAATTAAAAAATATTGCAAGTAGGTATTTTAATAGTCAAGAAGATGTTAATTTAGAGAAAGAAAAAAATAGTAAATCATATTAAATAAATTTGAAAAATATATGGTGCACTAGAGGAGAGATTCCTCTTCAAGAATATATATTTCTTTTTTTCATTGGGATAGATTTTTTATGAAAAATATGTTTTTGATTAAGGTAAAAATAGGTTTTGAATGGAACCCGAAACCATTTACAATAAAGCATAAAGATATAGCATTTGGGCTTTTCAAAAAGAGACGCTTGCTAAAAAGACAATAGCAGGACCCGACACAACCCTAGAAGTGACAACAAAAACAAAAGAAAATAGTTACTAGAAAAATAACCAGTAACCACCCAGAAAAGACTAATTGGTTTTTATCATTTTCTCTACCTTCATCTACAAGTCCTCCATCTTCTGGATAGCATCTTTCTGATCCTTCAATTCCTTTGGAGTTTCAGGGACCTTCCTCTGAGTGCGACCTCTAGTTCTCATTCCTAGACCAACATTCCCAACATCATCATCAATTGTTATGGTCATTTTTTTCAGCTGGCTTTTTTCCAGATAGTTGTACAACATTTTCATGTTCATAACAGCAGCACCAAGGCCCTCATTGCTATGTTTCAAGAGCTCATTTATCATGTTCCCATTGTAACTGATTTTTTTCGTTAAATCTTTTAACTTTTGTCCACCATCATTTTGATTTTAGCTTCCATATCCTCATTCAAGTTATTATTTTTTACCTTATCCAAAAACTTCTTTTCCAGCTTCTCCAACTTTGTTGTTAGGGTGTTCGTAGTATTTTCCATAGCCTGAAGATGGAGTTTCATTTCCTACATCTCCTGCTTGATCCAATTGTCCAGATGAGTACCATGACCTTCGGCCTTCTTGACCTCTTCCAGAGTAGTAGCACCCATCAGGAGGCCTAAGGCATCCTCCTTATGGATATTACCATCCTCATTGCTAGTTTGGCCCTTTCCATCCTCTGCTTCGGTTTGTTCTTCTTTTTCACCCGGAGTAGGGAAATCCTGACCAACATCCTCCTCCTCTTCAGCTCCATCTTCATCTTTTTATTCCTCTTCTTTACCTCCTCCTTCTTCTTCCATAATGTTTTTTTCCTTCTTATCCTCTTCCTGCTCTTTTTCTTCAAGACTTCGATCCTCTTTTTCCTGGGCTCTCTCCTCATTACTAGATTCCTCCTCAGCATTATCTTCATTGGCACTTCCCTTTCCTTGAGACAGAGGGCTATTGTCATCTGCATCATCTCTATTGTCCTTGACTTTCTCCTTGTCACTTTTATTACTAGCATCATCACTACTGTCAAAGGCTTTTTTCTTGTTTCTCTTCCTCTTCTTGCTAGTTTCATCCTTTCTCTCGACCTCTCTGTTCTCCTTTCTTTCTCCAGTGACCCTTTTTGGGATTGGGTCCGGGATTATATCCCTAGCATAGTCTGTGATGAGGAGAATCAAACCCTCATGCAACACTAGATTAGTCACTTTCTTCATGTGCTTCATTATACTATTACTTAGAGAGCTCAATAGAAAATATGGAAAATAAATTTTCTTATTGTGCCTAAAGTGATTTGCCAAAACAAAGTGCAGGTTATAGATTTTGGAGTAGTGCCCATCGAGTGTGAAATACTCAATCAGCACCTTCAACATTTTAGCCCAAAATTCCTTAATTTTTGTTATATCCACATAATTCCCTTTTCTTTTTGTCATCAGGGCTTCTTCATCAATAGTTTTAGGGAAAAGCTTAAAAACTTCAGTTCCTAAACGCTTGTTGTCTCTATAGAAACGGGTACCTTCCATGGGTAAACCAGCGATCTCAGACATAAGGGTAAGAGTGAGGGAGAAAGATTTTCCCCATAAATTGACTTTACCATTTACCCAGCCATCAGCAAATAAGGTAGTTACCTGTTTATCATAGTTGTGAAGCTTTTCCATATACCGAGTGACCCCTCCTTTCCTCAGCTTCTTCCAAACTTTCTTCTCTTGTCTCCATTTCTCACAGTCGAAGGGCTCCTCTCTCCTTAAACCTCCTCCCATTTTTTTCTTTCTATTTCTATTCTAGCTCAGATTCTTACCAATTATCCACGTCTCACATCTTTTCTTTCTATTGCTATTCAGATCACTAGAAATAAACTAGAATCTGTGTTTCATTAAAACAAAAATAATGATCCCACACTTCTCCTTACATGCATCCCTCCTTGATAATTGTTTCATCCTTGTCATCATTATTTTAAGTGGTTTTTCCTTCCTTGTGATTAATTTTATCATAAGTGATTAGACTTATGATCTCGGTGTTTAGATTTTCTTTCACTCTCCACATTTTAGTGATGTCACTCTGGGTCCCTTCATTTGCCAACCTATCCACCAGCTTATTACTTTCACGGTATATATGGGTGATGTAACTTTCCTCAAAAGAGTGGAATGTCATCTTAATTCTATTTGTTATATGAGCAATAGTCCATGAACTCACAATTTTCCCTTTGATACAATTTATTATGTTGAGGGAGTCACCTTCCAGCCATAATTTTGAACATCCCATTTCTTTAGCTAGATTCACCACATAAAGTGCCACCTCAGCTTCCACCACGTGATTAGTTTGAATCCCCATTGGAATTGCTATAGCTCCTAGGCAGTTGCTAGCCTAGTCTCTTATGAGGCCTCCCCCTCCAGCCCTTCCAGGGTTTCCTCTAGCAGAACCATCAAAGTTCCCTTATAACCATCCCGAAGGAGGAGCAGTCCACATTATATTGTCTCTAGGATTTGGATATGTTCTACTCTTCAAGTTCTCCCAAGAGATGGTATAGTCCTTCTTAGGGTTAGGATTCCAAGAGTTAGTATCCTTCTTGCATGTACTTCTATAATTATCCATTAAGCTTCTGCTCACAGAGTTAGCAACCATATGGGAAGGCGCAATTTTATCTCTAAAAAAATTATTGTTCCTCTCCTTCCATATTTTCTAGGTAAAGTGAGGGAGAACAAGTTTCCAAAGGTCCTTAGCATTTTTTTCATTAAAAGGGCACTGTCATTGCTGAACAAAGTCCTGGAGGTTTTGAGGTTTAACCCACTTTAGGTTTAGAGACCAAATGATTGAGTCCCAGACCTCTCTAGCAAAGGAGCAATGGATAATTAGGTGATTACAGAACTTAGCTTCTTTACAACACAAGATGCATCTATTCAACATTTGGAACCCTCTTCTAATGATATTGTCCATAGTAAGGATTTTGTTCTAAACAAGCAACCAAAAAAACATGTTAATTTTAGGGATAAGATCTTTATTCCATACCTGAGAACAAAAAGGTTGATCATCAAGAGGGATGAGAAGAGCTGAAGCAGAGGCAACTGAGAACTTGACAGTGTTAGCAGGGCCCCAAATCAGTTCATCCGGCACATTTTCTCTTATAAACTAGTTGTTTAGTTATTTATTCACCTCTTTGAATCTGATATCCCTCAATCCTAGATCGATCCATTCTTCATTAATCCAATAGTCACTCACATTTTCCCCAATGGTCTCTTTACAATCCTGGATCGCGTTTTGCCACTCCTCATTCTCTATAAGAGGCTTTTCCGTTAACCATTTATCATTCCAGAATTGAATCTTCCTGCCATTTCCTAGCTTCCATCTAGCTCCTTTACTGATCAGATTCTTACCCTTGCTGATGTTGTTCTAGAAAAATGAGCCCTAGATATCATTTTGAGACTGTAGGATACTTCAAGAGAAGTGAGATGGTATTTGCTTTTAATTATAGAATTCCATTCTTTTTCATCTTCAAAGATCCTCCAACATTGTTTGGCTAATAAAGCTTTATTGGTATTAGTTATGTTTCTAATACCCAACCCCCCCCAGCTTCTTGGGTTTACAAACCTTCTCCCAGGCCACCAGGCTAAGTCTCTTTTTCTCTTAAACTCCAGTCCAAAGGAACCTTTTTTGAATTTTTTCAATAAGGTTAGCATACTTCAGAGGTATTTTGAACAGACTTAGAGAATAGACTGGAAGATTTTGAAGAATAGCCTTCAGCAGTTGAACTTTTCCAGCTTGGCTAAGAATCACCCCTTTCCATCCAACCAGCTTGTTATGAAATTTGTCTAGAATTTCATTCTAGAAATTGGCTTCCAGTTTCAAGCACAACGACAAGCCTAAATAAGGGGCAGGAAGCATCCCTATCTTGCAACCAATAATGGAAGAGATTTTATTCATTTTGTCTTCAGGAGTGTTGAAAAAGTACAAGAAACTTTTCTCCTAGTTTATTAGTTGACATGTAGCATTTGAGTAAGCATTGAGGGCCTTTTTCAGATTGCTCGCCTCTTTGACAGAAGATTCTCCCATAAGAATCGTATCATCAACAAATTGTTCATGATAATACTTTAGACTTGCAAAAGAAGGTTGAAGGTCAAAGATCTTCCCTTGAATGACCAAGTTATTAATGAATCTCCCAAGTCTTTCAACCATAATGGCAAAGAGGATTGGAGAAATGGGGTCTCCTTGTCTCAAACCCCTAGAAGGTCTGAAGAAGGGATAGAAGCCCCCATTCACAATCACAGAGGAGGAAACTGTAGTAACCAGTTGCATTATTAGATTAACCACTCCTTGATCAAAGCCAAAAGCTAGAAGAATTTTGGAAAGCAGCCCCCATTCCACTCTATCATAGGCTTTGGACAAATCTAGCTTCATTAGGAAGCCCTATTTCCTAGATTTCTCCAACGAATGGATATTCTCATGCACAACCATAATGGAATCCAAAATTTGTCTCCTCGGGACAAAGCCATTCTATTAAGGAGAGATAAGGTGAGGGAGAAGTTTTAAGAGCCTGGTAGTGAGGACCTTAGACATAATCTTGTATAGGGAGTTACAAAGACTGATAGGCCTGAAACAATCAACAGCATTAGCTCCTGGTCTTTTTGGTATAAGAGCTATAAAAGTAGAGTTAAGTTCTTTAAGGATAGATTTAGATCCAAATAACTCTTTCATAATACCACACACATCTTTCCCAATGATACTCTGAAATGATTGAAAAAAAAACATTTGGAATCCATCTAGACTAGGAGATTTTTCTCCTTCAAATGAGAAAACAACCCTTTTAATTTCTTCATCCTTAGGAATAGCTTTTAGATAGTCGTTATCCTTTGAAACCAATAATGAGGGAATTGATCTTAGCAAAGAGTTTTCTCTTTAGAGAGTAGAGAAGCAAAATAGCCCATCATTTCTTCCCTTATTTCCTCTTCTCTTGATAAAGTTCCCCTAGTAGTAATAAGAGAATTAATTATGTTCATAGCTTTATGCTTCATTGTTGTAAGATGAAAAAATCTTGTGTTTTTCTCTCCCGCTTTCAACCAAAGGTACCTAGATCTCTGTCTCCAGTAGGTCTCTTCTTTTGTTATGATGTTGTGATAGTCAACCAAAACTTGGTTTTCCTCTTTTCTCATTTCTCCAGTCAAACCAGTGCTTTGAATCTTATCTTGAATTTATTTTAAATCTATTTGAACCTTGCTCTTGGTTTGGAAAATATCACTAAAGACATCCTTATTCCACTATCTTACTTTAGCTTTAACATTTGCCATTTTTTTTCCACTTGATACATTGCTTTTCCTTCCACTTTAATTTTCCACCAATCCCTTATTATGTTTTCAATGTTTGGGTGATCTAGCCACATTTTTTCAAATCTAAATGGGGCATTTCCTTTCCTGCTAAAGGGGTTTGCAAGAAAGGAAATGGGGTAGTGAACCGAACCAATACGGTTGAGAGATGAGAGAGTGCAAGAAAAATTAGCATACCACTCATGAGAAAGGAGGACCCTATCAAGCTTAACCTAAATAAGATCAACACCCACTCTCCTATTAGTCCAGGTGTAATCAATACCTTCAAGATCAACATCCAACAAGCCTTCACTACTTATAAATTCCATCAAATCAACCCTACTTTCCAATTGTGTAAAATTCCCTCCTCTTTTTTCCACTTCTTTTAGAGGAGTGTTGAAATCTCCCATCATCATCCAGTTCTCATCAAGGTGATTTGTCCTGAAATCATGAATCCTTTTCCAAAGTTTGAGTCTTTTTGATTTAGTATTAGGGGTATACACATTGATCAGAGTCCACAAAAAGTTATCCTTAATGCTGATTACTTTGACTGCAAAGAAATTATTATCCTCTCTCAACAAGTTGCGGTTAAAACATTTGGAATTCCAGTAAATGGCCAGGCCACCAGAAGCTCCCCCCGAGTCACTACCAAAATTCCCTCCATGCTTAAGCAGATTAATTTTAGCTATCTTGTCTTTTACTATTTTAGTTTCTTGAATCATAAGAATATCCTGTTTAGAATCTCTAACTAAGTTCCTAACTACATCTTGTTTGTGAGGACCATTAAGGCCTCTAATGTTCCATGATAAAATCTTCATTTAAGGTTTGGGGAATAGACTTGGTCGATGGTAATTTGTCTTCTATCCGCTATGTTATGTTTTGCTTCCAGCTCCCTCTGTTCTTTTGCAGATGCTCTTCCTCTTTCTCTTTTAGGAGTGCCAGTATCCACCTTTTATTGTTGACCTCTTGTCTGGACACCTCCTTGTTTGTTTTGTCCACCCTTTTTGCTTGATTTAGATGTCGAACATCCTAGTGAAGCCCTTGAACTATTTTTCCCTCATAAAGGAGTCTAGTCTTTATAATGTTCCATTTTAGGCTCGGGACCAGATCCTTTCCCAACTGGTGATTTTTTCTTAACTTGTATCTAGGGATTCTTGTTTTTCTCTACTTCAGCTAGTTCAGAGTCGTCGTTCTGTCCTTTGAGCTGATCTTGCCTTGATTCTAAATCTAAAAACTATGTTGCGAGATGAAAACTGTTGATTTCAATGAGTTGGAATTTGAATTGTTATAAAAGAGAAATATAGGTTAGAAACCAATTTTTATTTCTTCATGCACTAGCTATATATGTCATATATGACATATTTTGAAATTAGAGGAAACAATGTTTATTTACATGTAATTTTTTGGTGGGAACTAGACCCCTAATTTTTAGCATTTTTCAGCAACTGAAAAATCATCTTTAAAAATTAAAAAACATATCAATTCTTATTCAAAAAATTTATTAAAAATATTAATCATAAACTTCATCCATTTTATCACATTTAATTAGTTTACATCCTCTTCAAATTCGAAACATAAATGTCATTTTTATACTATTGAAATTGAACAACTTTGATTGTGTTAGCCTTTTCCTTTGTAAAAGGGTGACAACTTATTGTGCTTTTACCCGCCTATTACTTGTTTGAAAGTGCATATATTTTAAATTTAAGCTCTCATTGGTGTTGGAAGTGTACAATCCTTCACCAAGAATCACCTCTCCTGGCAATATAAAAGGTGGATATTCTTTTTCTCCTTCCCATTTCTTAGTGTTGAACATTTATCTTTATCAAAGATCTCCTCTCTTTATGGAGGTATATATTTTTAGGAATACATACATATATATATATATATATATATATATATATATATATATATATATATATATATATATATATATATATATATACATATATATATATATATACATATATATATATATATATATACATATATATATATATATACATATATATATATATATACATATATATATATATATATATATATATATATATATATATATATATATATATATTCATGTGTCCTTGATAAGGATCAATTTTTAAAAATTGCAAGATATATTTACAACTATCTCTTCCTTGCTTGGAGATTTGTATTCTTTCTTAAGTTTGGAATGCATGTATTTTTGTTAAGGATATCTCCTTGGTGTTGAAGGTGTTTTTATCCTTGATGTGGATCTTTATCTTCCTTAAGATATCAACATAATTATATGTTGACATCTTAAGGGGGAATACAAGGCCTCCTCGTTGCTTGTGCTTGGTGCCACTACAACACCCATTTTGCATTCTCATATTAATTTTTTTTCTTGGTGAACACTACAACACCCATTTTATAGTCGCATACCAAATTTTATCTTGGTACATACTATAGAATCCATTTTGTGATCATATTTTTAGATTACCTAGCAAACAAAGGTTTTATTTTTAATATCACTTTCGTGCACACAACAACACCCCTTTTTAAGTCACATTTTAAGATTACCTAGTGAATAGAGGTTTTATGTTGTGATCTTCTTTAAACATAGATCACACAATATAACATACCTTGTTGTCGAGAAGAATATGTGCCCCTCTCTCTTTTTTATGGATCACCTATCATAACAAAACTTATTAGCCCCATAGAATCTATGAAATAATGATCCATTTCCCCAACATAAACAACTTTTTTTTGGTAGTGGAGCTCGTGGTTGAATTTTTTTTTTTGGACCCATAGCATAACATACCTTGCTAGTTATTGGATCTTGGTTTATTGTCTCATCAATTTGTATATGCTCGTATTCCTCTAAGTTTTCTTGTGCTCTTCCACTAAAATTTTGAGAATGATATTAGCGGTTGAGACATTTTGATTATTGAGGTCACTTCAACTACTTGACTTGAAGCCTTTAGTCTTAGTACTAACCCCTTTTGTATGTATCTTTTTATTTTCTCTTTCTTTGTTTTGACTTAATGTTTTATCTTTTGTCTTGCATGCCTCTATTTGGATGTTGTTGTGTGACCTAAGATCCTAATCTTGGGTGCTTGTTATATCAAACTTAATAATCTTTGTGTGTGTGTGAACTTTACTATAAGTATGAGTGTAAGTTCATACCCCCATTAAAGTGGGGGCTAATTGGGCTTTTTCTTTAGTGTGACCTCTTGTAGCTTGTTTCAAGCTTATTTTGGCCTTGTCACTACCAAATTATCATCATATTCTCATGACATGACTAGATCCTATCTCCTGGGACCTTTTACCCTACATCTATTCTTTTCTCCTTTTATAGGTGTATTAGGGCATTAGGTAGCACCATAGTCCTAGTGGACTAGGTCACTAGCACCATAGTCACTCCAAAAAGGGCCTAAAATCAAAGATGTGTGAGTGTCGATTCACACCATTTGTTATATGATCTTGATATTTGATATGGTTGTTGAATGTCGGCCTAAAGTAGAAAATATTGAATACGCCAAGTACTAAGTGAGGGAGAATCAATATTCAAAAGTCAAGCCCCTTGATCACAATTCAAATTCAAAATCCTTAAAGAAATTAAAAAATAATGAAATATAGAGTAATGAACACCAATGCACAAGAGAACACCAAATTTATGTGGAAAACCCAAAAAGGGATAAACCACAATGAGAAAAGCTACTTGGATCTACTGTTCAAATTCGACATCACAAATAAGAACAAGATTACAATTTATTTTAACGCTCATTGCCTAAGGAAGAAAACTACTCCTTGAAGGACTTGCTAAAGAGCTCCACTATTTCAGAGCAAGATACAAGGACCTCTTGAAGAGACTCACTATCTTAGAGTGGGACACATTGAAATTTGAATTACAATGAGTGATCCTTTATCTTGTAGCTTCTGACAATATTTCGAGAATATACCTGCCCTTGGCTCACTACCTCAAGCAACCATTAAACAATTTAGCTCCATGAATTCTACCACCCACATTTACTACACCATACTCTACATCACACAATCCACCCCTTGCAACTAATATAATTTTATAAGTATACCCTCCATAAGAAAAGAAAAAAACTAATTAGATTAGATAAAACATGAGACACGAAATGACCCCAACAAGTCAACCTTAAAATATATTTGTGGTGAAAGTAGTCCAGACTAGGAGATATAATGGACATAAAAAAACTTCTTACATCTTTCTATATAGCCCTACACATCAAACATACTAGTGCACATCATTCCAAGCCATCAATAAGGTAGCATGTAGATGAAACATTTAGAATTTTACTATTCAACCCAAATTCACAACTTCCAAATGAATTTACATAGTCTGACACACATCAAGGCCTATCGAAAACCAAAGATAATCATCACAATTTCCAATGCTAGCACATGTCCTCAAATGCATAGCATAAGAAAGAGAATAGACCCTATTGAAAAATAACTACAAATCACTCTAAAAGACCAGCTCTAAACAATTTTCAACACCAAAAAGATCAACCACTTCTATGTAGACCACATAGAGAATTTCCTTGAATTCTCAACAACATTCCCATATATTCATTTCACATTGTCATGCAAAAACAAGCCAACACAACCAAATAGATACATAGTTCTTTATGTTACCATAACTGATATCAATGTTTAAGATTAATTATTTGATGGAGACGACGATGAAGATTGACCAAGATCAAAGGAATACATGATAGTAGAAAGATTAGATCAGTTATAGTCTTGTCATTGATGTCAAGCAATTGATTTCTAATTTATATTATGTTGTCATATCATTCAGTAATGATATAAGATGAATGAGTTAAGGAGAAGAAGAAATGAGAAGTTGAGAAGTTGTAGAACTTAAATGGGCAACTGATACAAATCAGACAATGATTTGAGTATATTGATGTGATTGTTTTCTACCTAACATATCAGTATGTTAAGTCAGTAAAACATGGTGATAAAGATTTGACAATTCGGTAAGTTAAGTTTTTTTGGCTACTGAGATGGAGAAGTCACTCGGTAAGGTAAAGGTAAAAAGGAGGTCACTCGGTAAAGCATGAAGGTTTAGGCACCGAGCGATGTAACTGAAATTCTAATGAAGGACACCGAGCAAGGAAAAGACATTAAATATGGATGGAATCGACATTTAATGATTAGCTATGATGAGTTGGATGATCATGATGATGAGGAGAGTTAGTTACAAGAGATATACAGTTCTGAAAATTCAAGATGGAGATCTATGACAAGATCTAAATGGCAAAAAGAAATAGAACAAGTTACAAGAAAAGTTCAAGTTCCTAGGTGAAAAGGAAACATGTTATCGAGATTCAGATTTGGTGTATAATGAATTGAACGATCAAGATCGATTGAAGGAAAATGTAATATATGAGATTAAGAGGTAAATATTGTCTATATAAAGGATGACATTATATGGAAAAATGGCTGGCAAACTGAATAGTTGAAGGGTTACTGACTATTGCAGAGAAGAAGGAACAAAGAGATTCCGAGCGGAAAAACAGTGATTTTATGAAGTGTTGATGCTAGTGGATTATGCAAAATTGAAGAGAATATTCAAGAGCACACAAGGATCTGATTGAACAAAGATAGTTGCACATCTATAGTTCAATTTTTATTACTATTGCTTACTAGCATTTGTAATAGAGAAATCTCTTAACATAGTGGATTTAACAGTCTTATTATAAATCCTTGAGAAATGTGACATTCTAAAGAGTGTTTAAAGCCCTCTAACAAGGCCACTCCTAATAGGGTGAAGATCCTAACAAATCTGAGGTAAATCCCTTAACTGGGTCACACCTAATAGTGTGTTTTGTAATCTTTAACCGGATTGGCTCTTAATCGGGTGTACTTCAGAAGAGTATTTTCTTAGTGGGTGACGATTCCCATAGTGGTTTTTCGCAAAGATGAGTTTCCACATTAAATATTGGTGTTACACATTGTTAATTATTTGTCTGAATGATTTATTGATTGATATAGTTTATTTACTGTTGTCGATAAATAGTGAACTGTGTTGTTACCGAGTTAACCAGAGAAATTTTTTATTAAGGTATTTGTGATCAGGATTACTGATTCACCCTCCTCTTCGTAATCCAACAATTGGTATCAAAGCTAAGTACTCTGAAGAGACAAGTTTAAAGACTTGAGTAGAAGATCTGAAGATGAATAGGAGAGAAGTACCTAAGTTGAACAAAGAAAGTTTCTCTACATGGCAAAGAAGAATGAGATTGTATTTGGCTGGGATTAGAGATTCTACATCGCACCTGATTGATAATGAATATATCCATCACCTACTAGACCTTTTACAATTGATCAGATGAGGGAAAGATAGGAACACAACTCAGTTATGATAGAGATTGCTTATGAATTTAATGATATCGAGGATTGTGTTAATTCAAAAGAAATGTGGAACAAACTTATACTAATCTATGGAGGAGATAAAAATGTGCAAAAAGCTAAGGTTGATAGCTCGAGAGGAAAATATGATGAAATGAGGATGAAAGATGAAGAGAAAATAACACAATAGCAACAAAATTAAGGAGGTTGTTAGTGCCATTAGAGTTGCTAGTGGATCGTTGAATAATGAAGAAGTGGTAAGTAAAATCTTGAGAACTCTATCTTCTAAGTATGTTATTAGAGTATTTGCAATTCAGGAATTGAGATCTATACCAAACAATATTGTTACTCTTGAAGCCTTAATTGGTAAGTTGACTACTTTTGAGCTAAGCAATTATGATAATAGTCTATCGACTATTGATAAAGATTTTAAGTCATCTATGAGCATTGGAACATCGAGAAGAGAAAGATAAAGTCACATTAATTTATATGGAAATGAGTATGACAACATCCTAATCGAAGAGAAAGAACAAGAAGAATTTGAAGCATTACTGACTAACCAACTACTTAGAGGCAAAAGAAAGTATAAAGGCAAGTTACCATTGAAATGTTTCAATTGTAATAAGATTGGACATATTGCATCTAGATGTCCTAACAATGACATGAATGATAAAAATGATAATAGAGACAACTGACACCGAAGAATCAAAGACTTTAAGGACAAAGGTAAGAAGTCTTGCTACGTAGCTGAGGAAGGTGTAACTGATGATGAATCTGACAATATCGAGGAAGGATATGAAGTTGTTTTTGTTGTTGTAAAAGGAGAATCAAATGAGGAAAAATATGAAGATGAAAAAGCACTTGTTTCCCATGTAAGTAAACCAGACCCCTAGATTATAGATAGTAGTTGTTCACATCATATGACTAGTGATATTGATAAATTTGAGAACCTAGAAGAATATGATGGAGGATTTTTAAGATTTGGCAATGATGCTCCATGCCTAGTAAAAGGTAAGGGAGATATTGAGTTAAATGAGAAGATGAAATGTAATTATGCATATTGGGTTAAACGACTGAACTAAAATTTGTTAAGTGTTGCACAACTGAACAATACTAGCCACCGACTGAAATTTCAAGATAGAAAAGTTAAGATCTATGGTGCTGATGGAGATCTAAATGGAACTAGAGGACAATCAAGAGGTAATTTATTTTAACTTGATACTGATGCAAAGAGTTGTTTATTTTCTAAAACTTAGGATGTATGGTTATGGCATAAGAGACTGTTTCATGTGAATTTTGATAAAATGGTCAAAGTGAGTAAGAAGAGTAGAGTCAGAGGACTGCCGAGATTAAATAAACCTTTATAAAACTGTGTAAAGAATGTCAAGTTGGTAAAATGACCAAGTCAAGTTTTCTAAGAAAATCTTATTCTACAAATGGTATTTTGGAATTGGTTCACACTGAACTTTATGGTCCTATGAAAATTCAAATCTATTATGGACATCGATACTTTATTTTGTTTGATGATGATTATTCAAGAATAATGTCAGTTATGTTTGTAAAAGAAAAATATGATGCATTTCAAATGTTTAAGTGGTATAAGGCTAGAGTTGAGAAGGAAATAGGTAAATAGTTGAAGTGTTTGAGATCTGATAGAGGAGGTGAATTTATCTTTGATGAATTTATCATCTTTTGTAATGAGCATGGAATTAAAAGACAAGTGTCTACACTGAGGACTTCACAACAGAATGGGATAGCTGAGAGAATAAAAAATCTATTGTTGATGGTTCTATAACTTTGTTGATTGATAAAAAGATTGCACAAACATTCTGGAGAGAAGCTATAAGTACTGCAGTTTACACTCTCAACCGAATACAATTGAAGAAAGGTACAAACAAGACACCCTATGAACTATGGTTTGGGTGTACACCAAATGTAAGTAATTTCAAAATCTTTGGAAGTAGGTGTTATTTATTGAAAGATTCTAGAAATGGCAAGTTTGATTCTAAAGGTGATGAAGGAATATTTCTTGGTCACTCATCAAAGAGTAAGGCATATAAATGTTTAATCAAGGATTCTAACTAAATAGTTGAAAGTGCAAATGTAAGAGTTGATGAATTTGCAGAAAAGAATGAGGATAGTAAAAAGGAACCTAAGGATAATAACAAATTTGTTTATGTACAAGATGGTAATTCAGTTGGTACAACTGAGTAGTAACAAGCCGAAACTGATGAACAAGATGACCCTCTATCGAGAGATGAAAACAATTATGAACAAGCTATTGAACTTGTACTAGCAAAGTATGTGAGAAGAAATCACTCACACAAAAGAATTATTGGAGACAAGAATGAAAGAGTTATGATAAGAAGCAAGTTAAGAGATAGCACTTGTTTGATTTCTAAATTTGAACCTAGATTGGTAAAAGATGTACTAAAGAATGAAGATTGGATGAATGCCATGAAAGAAGAAATAGATCAAATTGAAATGACTAACACATGGTCACTGGTATCGAGATCTAAAGATAAGAATGTGTTGGAACTAAATGGATTTTCAGAAATAAACTTAATGAAAAAGGAGATGTGATAAGGAACAAAACAAGATTAGTCTGCAAAGGGTATGCACAAGAAAAAGGTATTGACTATGGTGAACCTTTTTCTCCTGTTGCTAGATTAGAAGGTGTTAGAATATTGCTTGCATATGCAACTTAAAAAGGATTTAAAGTTTATCAAATGGATGTTAAATTTGCATTTCTGAATGAAATACTTGAACAAGAAGTCTACATAGAACAACTTGATGGATTTGTTGACAAGAACAATAAGAATATGGTCTGCAAACTGCATAAAGCTTTATATAGATTGAAGTAGGCTCCCCGAGCATGGTATGAAAGATTTCACTCTTATTTAGTTAAGATTGGTTTTGAAAGGACTAGTGATAACAACAATTTATACTTAAAATGTGATAAATATGATGAAATCTTGATTGCTAAAATATTTGTTGATGAAATTATATTTGGTGGTAATGAGATAATGTTTAAGTCTTTTGCCGAGGAATTAAGAAAAGAATTTGAGATGTATATGACATGAGAGATTAGATTCTTTATTGGACTTCAAATTCAACAAGTTAAAGATGGGATCTACATCACTCAATCTAAGTATATCAAGGAGATAATGAAAACATTTAATATGAAAGATTTAAAATCGGTTGGAATACTAATGGTTACTGGTTGTAAATTGTCTAAGGAAGATGATACTAAGGAAGTGAATGCGACTCTTTACCAATCTATGATTGGTAAACTACAATATGTTGTACACAACAGACCTGACATTGCACATTTAGTTGGTATTGTTGCAAGGTTTTCTACAAACCCCAAGGAGACACATTTGTCTGCAGTTAAGAGGATATTCAGATATTTGAAAGGGACTGAAGATTTTAGTCTGTTATACACAAGAAAAAGAAATTTTGATCTTAAGGTTTATACTGATGATGACTGGGCAAGAAATATTGATGACAGGAAAAGTACTCGTAGTATAAATTTCTTTTTGGGAGAAAGACTAGTGACATGGCTAAGAAAGAAACATAGTTGTACCTCACAATCTACTGCTAAAGTTGAGTATGTGGCAGCAGCTATGAATTGTTCTAATATTGTATGGATCAAACAACTACTAGAAGGCATCCATGAAGAGATTACTAATTTTATTACAATCTATTGTGATAATATTAGTGCTATTAACATATCAAAGAACCATGTGATGCATTCAAAGACAAAGCATATATATATTAAGTATCATTACTTGAGAGAAAAAAGTACAAGATAAACATGTGACATTGGAGTATGTGAATTCAAAAGAGCAGAAAGCTGATATATTTACAAAATCATTACTGAAAGATGCTTTTGAGTATCTCTGAGGTAAGTTAGGGGTTCTTCCCCCATCCAATGTACATTAAGGAAAAATGCATGTTGCATCAATCCAAGGACTCAATAGAATATCTATCTTGTGAGTTGATGCTAGTATTTTACTCTTTAGGTGAAGCTTAAAGTTGTGAAAAAGGATGTTTATGACTGCAATGGAAAATCTATACACATGAGGTATATTTGAGAAGTGTATGTTTCTTTGGCATTGTTGTCAAAGAGGGAGATGCATACATAAATTTAGAAGAACAAAAGGGAGAATAAGTCAATTGATATAGCATGGAGAATACTGAGAATATTATCAGAAGGAGATGAATATAGTAAGAGGGAGACAAATTAGATGAACATATGAGAGAGATGAGTATAACAAAAAATAAGGTAATGTTGCTGACAAAATCAGAATGGAAAGTGTTATTGACAGAGAGAGAAAGACTATAGATGAAATATCAGAAAAGGAGAAGTTACTACTCAGAGGGAGTACATAATATGAATGATAGTGAAGGATGACATCATTAATTGAACACTGGATTTTTTAGTGTTTCCATCAATACCAAAGAGGGAGATTATTACCATAACTGATAACAATGTTGTAGATTGATTATCGGATGGAGCTGATGATGAAGACCGACCAAGATCAAAGGAATACATGATAGTAGAAAGATAAGATCAGTTATAGTCTTGTCATTGATGTTAAGCAATTGATTTCTGATTTATATTATGTTGCCATATCATTCGGTAATGGTATAAGATGAATGAGTTAAGGAGAAGAAGAAATGAGAAGTTGAGAAGTTGTAGGACTTAAATGGGTAATTGATACAAATTGGACATTGATTTGAGTATGTTGATATGATTTTTTCCTAGCTAACATATGAGTATGTTAAGTTGGTAAAACATGGTGATAAAGATTTGATAATTCATTAAGTTAAGTTGTTTTGGCTATCAAGATGGAGAAGTCACTTGGTAAGGTAAAGGTAAAAAAAAGGTCACTCGGTAAAGAAAGAAGGTTTAGGCACCAAGTGATGTAACCAAAATTCTAATGAAGGACACTGAGCAAGGAACATATATTAAATATGGATGGAATTGACATTTAATGATTAGCTATGATGAACTGGATGATCATGATGATGAGGAGGGTTAGTTACAAGAGATCTATAGTTATGAAAATTCAAGATGAAGATCTACAAAAATATCTAAGCGGAAAAAAGAAATGGAACAAGTTATAAGAAAAGTTCAAGTTCCTAGATGAAAAGGAAATGTGTTATCGAAATTCAAATTTTCTATATAATGAATTGAACGGTCAAGATTGATTGAAGGAAAATGTAATATATGAGATTAAGAGGCAAAAACTATGTATATAAAGACTGATATTATATGGACAAATGGTTGACAAACTGAATAGTTGAAGGGATACCGACTATTGTAGAGAAGAAGTAACAAAGATATTCTAAGCGAAAAAATAGTGATTTGATGAAGTGTTGATGCTAGTGGATTATAAAGAATTGAAGAGAAGATTGAAGAGCGCATAAGGATCTGATTGAGAAAAGATAGTTTCTCATCTATAGGTCAATTTTTATTACTGTTGATTACTATCATTTGTAACAAATAAATCTCTTAACAGAGTGGACTTAACAGTCTTATTGTAAATCCTTGAGAAAAGTGACATTCTAAATAGTGTTTAAAGCCCTCTAACAAGGCCACTCATAACATGGTGAAGATCCTAACATATTTGAGGTAAATCCCTTAACCGGGCCACACCTAATAGTGTGTTTTGTAATCTGTAACTGGATTGGCTCTTAACTGAGCATACTTCAGAAGAGTATTTTCTTAGTGGGTGATAATTCCCATAGTGGTTTTTCCCAAAGATGGGTTTCTACATTAAATATTGGTGTTACACATTGTGAATGATTTGTACGAATGATTTACTGGTTGATATAGTTTATTTACTATTGTCCGTAAATAGTGAATTGTGTTGTTACCGAGTTAATCAGAGAAAAGTTTATTATGGTATTTGTGATTAGGATTACTAATTCACCCCCTCTCCATAATCCAATACTTTATACTAAAAAATATAGTCATGAGATAGAACATTACCAAACATACTTGTGATATGCTTCATCACCTGAAATATGAACTAAGAAATTGCATGTAATGCCCCACCAGGGAACCTATGAGAGATTAACCAAAAAAAACATGTCACTAAGTTTATAGAATAAGTTTTTTCTTAATAGTTTACAAGCAATGAAGAATAAAAATGTGAAAGCAATTTAACATAAGATAATTACACACATGTAAATATAACTCACTTACATATTACAACTCTCAAGGGTTCCTTGAGTAGATTACGTAAAAGTTAATTATCTACTTAATATAGTAACCATACAAATCTCCACATAATGTAAATAAATACTTCATCTTATACATAGATACATAGTACAACTGATACTATAAGGTATACATAGTGAAATGACACCCTCTACACATGTCTTAGGGTATGTAAACAATAACCAAATCCAAAGCACAATATGAAATCTCAAGAGTAACCAATACAATGATACAAGAACATAATATAAGATAGATAAGAATACATCTCCAATAATGATGAATAAGAAGGTACAACTACTACAAGGATAATCCAATGCTAGTATAGGTAAGTCAAAATCTCAAATGGTAAAAGAATCACTACCACCTGACCTCGTGGAACAAAGAAGTCCACTCCCACTGTTCTAAGGAGATAACATTAGACCCACTCAAATAAAAATACCAAAACCAATCACAAGGTAGTACTAAGCAAGGGTCTTGAAAGCACTCTATCTCAAAAGGTACAACTCAAAATGAAAATGTATACAAACTAATCTGAAGACAACCAACACATGTAGGGAACCTAAGATATATATAGGGAAGTTTCATCACATATGTTTAACCCTTGAGTTTTGTCCTGGATGTCTCTCTAGACCCCAACACTCTAGTGAACACATGTGATGTCAGTTAACCTCTTATACGAACAAGGCTACTAATCATGCAAGACCTCAATCAGACATCTTCTCCCACTCCCATCCTAGTCAATAACTCAATCAATTACTTAGGTATGGGTGAGGAACATATCTTATTAATTCATTTTAACCCTCATTTAATGTATCATGTTATCACTTTATTAAGTTACTTACAATAAATGATCTTGGCAATCACTTGTGGGCCCAGACGGTTATTGCAAGCCACTCCCATCTATACACCTAGATAACCTACCCTAATCTCATTAATCATAAAAGCATCTCATAAGTCTCAAAAGGCATGACAATTAAATTTAGTTCTATAAAAGACATCTGGAACACAAACTAGTCCTCAAGACATCAACTCATACATATTGGTCCTCAAACCATCTCATCACAATCCCTATCGGTCCTAAAACCAAAACATCACAAAATAACCTCTTAAGGAGTCCAAAAAAACAAAGAGCTTAGACAACTTGGTTGGGCAAAGAAAATGAATTAATACAACTTCACAATGCATAACAAATAAACACAAAATCATCATTAGAGAAATACACCTGCAAGCCTCTAATATGCATTTCCCTAGAAAGTTGATGTAAATTCTGCAATGTTGAACATCAAAGAAAGTACATTCACAAACAAAGTCACAATATATTCTCATATAGATACAATGCTCAATTTGTTTTCTAAGCTCTAGTTCAACTATAAAATTACCGTTTAATATTCTATGCATAATTTTCCAATTAATAAATAAAGTTGGAAATAAAATTACATGCATGAAGAAATTCTATATGTATATAAAAAAATAAAATGTCTCTATTAATTTCAATTTTTTTACATTCCACATTAATAAATATTAAAATAAAATTTAACATTTATTAAAGAAACTCTATTTAAAATTAAATCTATTAATAAATATTAACTATATTTAATATTTACTAGAAACATTAATATAAACTAAATTAAAACTTTATTAAATAAAAAATTTAACTAATAATAAAATATTATTACTATATTATTTATTATTATTATTTTTTAAAATAAAAAAAATCTAATTTAATTAGCGGGGGAGACACGTGGACCTAACCCCATGCGACCTAATAGCTGCAACTATTCGTTTGGTGACTTTGTTGCCTCGACAACAGTATCTGTTGTGCCAACAATCCCACTGCTATCTGACAGCTTTGTTGTCGCTGACAACAGTGACTGCCATGTCATCAACATTGTTGTTGTCGAGAGCTTTGCTATCGCCGACAGTAAGGACTATTGTGGGTGGGGGGTGGTGTCCCCACCCACAATATATATTTTTTATTTTTTTTAAATTTTATTTTAATATCTATTTTGTGATGAAAATTTAATGACTGTACTTTTCCAGCAAGTACTTCAATTTTTTTTTAAAGAACATGAAAATAATAATATATACATATATACTATTTTCTCTCTATATTTAAAGCAATTGATTTTCAAAGAATCTAATTTTACAAACGATTATCCAGAAGGATAATTTCTTAAGAATTCTCATTGAACTCTAGCTGACCTAATATAAGTTTTTCCATTGATGTTTTTTCAACACTATAATGGTATTCACAGATTCAAAGAAAATAACAAGATTTCTTCATTCAAACAAAAAAATCCAAAAGCCTTTTCGAATCAATTATTTGTACACTAGGATAATTCACAATACAACCATATCAACACTAAATCAACCAGAAATACACGAAGAATACAATCTTTTAAAAAAGAAGAAATTACAAGAGTTTTCTCAAACCCTACCTCAAATTCACAAGAGATCTGAAATAATATTGGCACAAGCCCACAATCCAAACTCCAAAAATCTAAGCTTACAATAAAATCCTTCACCCAAAATCCAAACAAAACCTGCAATCTCCAAATTTGTGTGTGCAATAATAGCTAAAATGATTTCTAATATAGAAAACTCAATAGACCTAACTCAAACATGCAACTCCCAATTAGGAATTAGAACTCAACTTCCTAACCTTGTTTTTATCAATTCCCTTTTTGTATAATTAATTAATAATAATTATTATATGCACTTTTCTCTTGATAAGTCTTAACTCAACTTTTAACTTAAATTTCTAATTCAATTTTATTAAACTAAATGTGCATATTAATAATTAATATTTTAGCATATTAATAATTAAATATCAATTCATTAATTATACTTTTAAATTCAATATTAGATTTAATAATTGATTAAATCCTTTATTCATAAAATTGGACTTTTTAATTAAGTCTTTTTAAATTTAACAAATGTATTTAATTAATTCTCTCTAATTAAATACCCTTATATTAATATTTCTATATTTAATCTGATTTTATTATTTAATCATTTAATTAATTTTAATTAAATCATTTATCTATTTTAACACAAAAAACACATCAAACCTACAGACATGCAAACCTGAAGAAACTGACTACATAGAAAATACTATAATCAAGCACAAAGGAGGGTTCACGAATTCACGTCACCTTGACAAATTCAGAGGGTAGAAAATTGGATACTTGTCCACTATTTTAGGATAATTATTGGCTTAGGATTGAGATTTGGACCTGTTTGTTATCTCCTCTCTCTTACCATTGAGATAATACGATAGGGCACACTCATCCTGGCAATTCAGGGAAGTTGATGCCCAATACCTAAAATCCTACATAAAAGATGAGCATGTACATACATGTATAAATATAAAACATACAACATCGAGGATCAACCAATTGTGTGGATCTCACAAGAAATTAACTATGACTCAATTCCTCAACCACATTGCGCACGTCAAATAGAATAGTAAAATATACACGCTAACCATACCCATGCAAGTATGAAGTTTGTAAAACCATAAATATAAATAACATCATCAAATGTGGATAATCAACATGAAGAATGGCCTAAAAGAGTCTAGCCATATAAACTAAAAAGAAAACTTTGGGAGGGGTATTACATTGCATAAACAATATAAGCACATTCACCAAGCCATAGGAGAAAAAGAAACAATGCAAAGAAATGTGAAATATTTTTTGAAACATTCTTGACAAGCAACCAAACTATTAACATTCAACATTTACCAAAAACATACCTAAAAACATTAGAGACCTAAATTGGTATGAGTGCAAAGTTCAAGGTACATACAAGATAAATTCCAAATTGCAAGAACTATCTTTAAGTGTAGAGGAATGCAAAGCATTCTCCTAGATAGTATGCAAAAAGACCTACACATTTTCACACTTTACCAATATGTGGAGACCAAAACTTTCTTGTAGCACCATTTTCCAACCCATGAGCAACAAGAAAGATAGAACAACAACTTGTATCATATCCACACCATCACAATGCTTCTAATTCTCATCTAAATGCTTCTAATCTTTATCTTAATACTTCTAGTCCCCACCTCAATGTTCCTAATCATCACCTTAATATGGTATCATTACTGTTGATAATAAACAAGATATGGAATCCAATCACAAACTTCATCATAGCTCAAGAACATATCTACACATAACTGCACATGAGACATCACTGACAACACAACACTAAGTGTTGACATTTATGACAACCCAATATGCTAATATAATATTTACAACAATCTTCACCATCTTAAATGAGAAATACCTTGTGAAACCTATATAAAGACATTATTTATAATTCATTTTCATCCAAACAATATTCCAAAGACATCCTATAGCAAGCATTATCATGTAAGTGTCTTCGAATCAAGTATTATGGAGCAATGAGCTACAACAAATTGCATGCAAGTATGTTTTCATGAAGGATCTTGTTAAATATCTTGTCATATTGTGTTATTGCATCAACCCTTAAGGGACTTATCTGAAGAGCATTACATCACCACCATTAATATCAATCCCTAAGGTAATATCATTTTAATTCAAATATTTCATTTTAGTGTAGTCTTTTCCCTACTAGGGGTAAGCTTTCTTCTAATCATCATTTACTACAGTGGATGTTGATTCCTAACAGGGCTTAACTTAGGTAAGCCCCTATACAACACAAGACTGTGTGTGTATGTGTGTGCGCGCGCATGTGTGTGTGTGTGTTCAAGTTACAAATTAAAAAATAAAAAGTGGTAGAGTTGTGAAGAGAAAACTAAGACACATAATTCCTGATGTCAAACATGCAAAAACCTTGGTAGTAATGTGTTGCTCAGGATTAAATTTGGAAAAAAACTAAAATCTAATTTTTCAAATTTTACTATGTTCTAGTAAACTATATTTTTGAGGGTCTTCAATGCATTTCTGGGCTTGAACGTTCCTCCTTCCAAAATTTTGTTCTAGATAATTTGAACACCTTTCCAACACATCAAACGATTTGCAATTCGGAGCTAGGACTAGAAAGTTATGACTTCTCCAAGTGGACCTAATTTTTATATATAGTTTTTTTTAATAATTTTTTATAGTTTGAATAGTTTATTTGTAATAAATATTATGATGGCTCTTCATTTCATTTCCAAGGGATTTTGATGACCCTTGGGATCCATCAGACTTGTATAAACTCAAATATTCGAATAGAATGGATCAGTTTTTGGTTTGCAATCTTGTTGTTCTCAATTTTCGTGTTGAATTCTACAATACTGCAGGTATCACACCAGGTATTGTAATTTGGTTTTCATAAATCAGATCAGTGGTATTAGAGCGGGAACACTCCTTTATGCCAATTTACACAAGGTCTTCCTACCAAAGATTAGGATTGGATACACAAGATTTGTCAAAATACCCACTTTTGAGATGCACACGATTGAAGATGTTAGATGATGATGTTAAGAAGTTGGTCGAGGAAGCTTTAAATAAGCAATGAGAGGAGATGATGAGTCAATTTTCACACCTCCTACAGAATACAAAACCCTGTGAATCAAAAACATCATTTCGTGGAAATACCCCTTTCAAAGTGCAGGTCAATTTTGACATTTCAAATTTTGAAGGAAAGGTCGATTCTAAAGCTGTTGATAACTGGTTATCAAAGTTGGATAGATACTTTTCTGTAAATAATTTCTCAGATGTAGAAAAGATAACATTTTCTCTCCTCAAAGCTAAAACCCATGTGAAATTAGCATGGGAAACCAAAGTCACAAATAAAGAATGAGAATCATTTGTTGAAGATGGTTTTGAAATTTCTCTTGATAAGAAGCCCACATGGGGAGAATTTGTGGAATACATAAAAGAAGATTACCTTCTGGAGGATGTGTATGAACAAAAATACATAGAGTGGCAGCTTCTTCGACAAAAGAGGGATCCGTTTGTGCAAGATTACACCAATACATTCCATTCACTTTCAACAAAACTCGGTATTGATGATTCAGAGAAGCATTGAATTTTGAAATATCAGAGTGGACTTCACAGGTATATTCAAATAGAGATCAAATTTTTGAATATTGAGACATTGGCAACTGCCTATAAATATGCTACAAAAATTGAAGATAAATTCAAGCAGAAAGGGAAGAGGGACTACTTTGCAAACAACAAGCCAAGGGTTGAAGGTGGCAATAAATTTGTAGGAAAATAGGTGACCAAGGAACCTCATTCAAATTCATCCAAGAACACATAGTGGTCTAGTAAAAAGACACAAACAGACACAGACATGTGGTGTGAGATGCATAAGTCCCCAACCCATAACACAAAGGATTGTCAAAGTATTAAAAATTTGATGACAAAAATACGAGGAGAGGAAGCTGAACTTGAATCGTCACCAGTAAATAATTCTGAGAAAGAGGAGAATGATTCCATCATAGAAGCAAACCCATATGCCATAGTTGGAATTGCTAAAGTATTGCCCCGTGAAGATGAAGAGAGACTTTTTCATTCACATATGTGGGTTGATGGAAAGCCTTTGCATTTTATTGTTGACAGTGGGAGTCAAAAGAATTTGATCTCTAGGGAGATAGTCAAAAGATTAAATCTGAAAGTGACAAGACACCCACAACCATACTCTATGGGATGGGTAAATGAGGGACAAGATATTCAAATAAATCAACAGTGTCGTTTGCCATATTCAATCAAGCCTTTCAAGGATGAAGTGATATGTGATGTAGCGCCATTGGATGTATGCGATGTCTTGCTGGGGTAGCCATACATGTATCAGAGACATGGGGTGTATGAGTCCAGGCCATATAGTGTTACAATCAAGCTTGGTGGGAAGAGGTATCGACTACCATAGGTATGTCCAACACAAACTGCTTCTTTAATTAGTGCTAAACAATGTAAACACCCGATTGCTCAAACTGGAGCTTTTGTTGTACTCATGATTCACCTTGAACAAACAAAGTTAGTTTTTCTTAATACACATGCTAAGGTAACATAGAATCAACAAAATCAAATGGATAAAATTTTGAAAGAATATCATAGTGTGTTTAAACCACCAGTGAGAGTACCAACACACTGTCAAGTCAAGCACTCTATTGATCTAATCCCAGGCACACCACTACCACATGAGCCAATATATAGGAGGTCAGTTTTGGAAAATGATGAGATTAAGAGACAAATTTAGGAGTTGATTCATAAAGGACACATTTTTCCAAGTGCTTCACCTTGTGGAAGTCCAATTATCAATGCTAAAAAGAAAGATGGGACATGGAGGCTTTGTATTGATTATAGAGCATTAAACGAAATCTCTATTAAAAATAGATATCCAATCCCTCAAATTGATGATTTGTTGGACCAACTTAAGGGGGCTAAATTCTTTACAAAAATTGACTTGAATTCTGGATACCACCAAGTACCAATTGATCCAGCAGATGTGTGGACGACTGCATTTAAATCTAAGGAAGGTTTGTTTGAATGGTTGATCATGCCTTTTGGCCTAACAAATGCCCCAGCCACATTTATGAGATTGATGAATGATGTGCTTAGACCATTCATTGATTCTTTCATAGTTGTTTATTTGGATGACATACTCATCTTTAGCAGAACTTGGTCTGAGCATTTGTAGCATGTTGAATAAGTTCTTTCAACTCTGCAAAAACACAAACTTTATGCCAACATTAAGAAGTGTTCTTTGGTATGCAGAGTATTCAATACTTAAGGTATATCATTGACACTAAGGGTGTTCATGTTGATTCAGCAAAGATTCAAATAATCCAAGATTGGCCATCCCCTAAAAATTTCACAGAGCTTCGTAGCTTCTTGGGCTTAGCCAACTTCTATCGCAGATTTGTGTTTGGTTTCTCACACATATCATGACCTCTTAATCAATCACTAAGGGGTGGAGCACAAGCAAAATTTCAGTGGACAGAGGCAAATCAACAAGCATTTGAGGGGTTAAAGAAAAGACTATGTTCAACACCAATATTGGTCCTTCCAGATCGGCATTTGAGATAGAAACAGATGCATTCGATTATGCTCTTGGTGCAGTACTCACACAACATGGGCATCTTGTTGCCTATCACAGTGAAACTTTTTATGATACAGTACGTAGGTATCCCACCTATGATAAGGAGTTGTATGCCATTGTTCAGGCCTGTAAACAATGGAAACAATATATATCGGGAAAGGAAACTATTATACATATAGACCATAAACCACTTCAATTCTTGCAAACACAAGGGAAGTTGCAGAATGATAGACATCAATGGTGGTCAGCCTATCTACAACAATTTCACCTCAACATGCGTCATAAAAAAGGAAGCAGTAACAAGGTGGCAGATTGTTTGAGTAGGCCTCCAATTGCAGGTTTGACAATAGTGTTGGATTCATGTGGTCATCAATCATCAACTTGGGAATAACTATATGGTACTGACCCTGATTTTGCTAACATCTATGGTAATTCGGTAGAAGGAAAGTTTGTCCCTGATTTTCACTTGCAGGATGGGTTGCTTTGCCATAATGGTCACATATGTGTACCCACCGAGGAACGGAAGAAAATGATATGGGAAGCTCACTACAGTTGTGTTGCAGGACATTATGGTATTGGTAAGACTACTGCTATCCTTCAAAAGTATTTCTATTGGCCAAAAATGAAGTAGGATATCATTTCACATATATAAGCTTGTGCAGCCTGTGCAATTGCAAAGCCAACAAACCGTAAGTTGGGTCTATACTTACCATTACCTATTCCTGATAAGCCATGACAGTCTGTTTCAATGGATTTTATGTCTGGACTTCCAACTACCAGGCAAGGGCATGATTGTGTATATGTTGTGGTAGATAGGTTTTCTAAAATGGCTATCATTGTGGCATGTAAAAAGATGATTTCTGCAAAAGATACTACCAAGCTATTTTTTGAACATGTTTGGGTTCATTTTGGTTTTCTAAAAACCATTATTTTTGATAGGGATAGCAAGTTCATCAACAAATTTTGGTATGTACTATGGGCTAAAATGGACACCAAGTTGAAAAAGTCCACATCATTCCATCCCCAAACAAATGGGCAGACAAAAGTGGTGAATCAAATGATTATTCATATTTTACGGATGTATCATTCCAAACATCCTTGCACATGGAATGAAAGCTTACCCTATGTGCAACACAACTACAACCGTGCACTCCATAGTACTATAGGGCATAATCCATTTGAGGTTTCTCTTGGGTACCAACCATTGGCACCTATGGATGTAGCAATACCATCTCTAAAATCTAATAGTCCATTAAATGGTGACAAGGAGGTAGATAAAGCAGAAAAATTCATTGATAACATTAGACACCTCCAACAACAAGTTCATGAGATCTTGGAGCAGATTAATCAGAAGTATAAGAAAAGACATGATAAACATAGAACTCATAAGTTTCAGATCAGTGACAAGGTATGGTTACATCTTTAGAAAGAGCACCTGCATAGACCAAATAGGAAGCTTCATCCTCTTCATTATGGTCCATATACTATTGCAAAACAAGTTGGTGAGAATGCTTTTGAACTTAATTTGCTATCATTTTTGGGACTGCATCCAATTTTCAATGTAGAATTGTTGAGACCCTATTTTCCTCCTTTGTTGGATATTTCCCAAGCTACTGAACACATTCAAGCTGTAGAGTTAAATCCATCTACTACTGTTCCAGTCCAGTGTGACCATGTTACTAAAGTCATTTTAAAGACTTTGAGAAATCAGAACATTCCTCTGTATCGAGTGGTTCGAGCTAGCTAGCATTTTCATCAAGGCAAGTGGTTTACTAAGGAACAAATTGAAGAACAATTTCCTCATCTATTGCAACAGATTAGTGCAATGGGGCCCATTGCCTCTCAAGGGGGGAGGAATGCTCAGGATTGAATTTGGAAAAAAAAACTGAAATCTAATTTTTCAAATTTTACTATGTTTTAGTAAACTGCATTTTTGACGGTCTTCGGTGCATTTATGGGCTTGGAGGAATGTTCTTACTTCTGAAATTTGGTTCTAGATAATTTGAATACCTTTCCAACGCATCAAATGGTTCACAATTCAGAGCTAGGACTAGAAAGTTATGCCTTCTCCAAGTGGACCTAATTTTTATATATAGTTTTTTGATAATTTTTGATAGTTTGAATAGTTTATTTGTAATAAATATTATGATGACTCTTCATTTCATTTCCAAGGGATTTTGATGATCCTTGGGATCCATCAAACTTGTATAAACTCAAATATTTGAATAGAATGGATCAATTTTGGGTTTGCAATTTTGTTGTTCTCAAATTACATGTTAAATTCTACAATACTATAGGTATCACACTAGGTATTGTAATCTAGTTTTCATAAATCAGATCATGTGGCTAGCTCCATACTTTGATTATTTTTGGCTAATTTTTGGAGAGAGTAAGGTACATAACCTCTTGATTTGAGATCCAATGCCTTAACTTGTGGGGCATTTGTATCGACTAAGGCACCTAACTCCATACAAGTTACAAATTCAAAAATAAAAAGTAGTAGAATTGTGAAGAGAAAACTAAGACACTTAATTCCAGATCTCAAACAGGTAAAAACCTTGGTACTAATTTGGTTAGCTCCATACTTTGATTCTTTTTGGCTATTTTTTGGAGAGAGTAAGCTACATAACCTCTTGATTTGAGATCTAATGCATTAACTTGTGGGACATCTGTATTGACTAAGACACCTAGCTCCATAGTTTGATTGTTTCATGTCTATAGTTTAGTGACATGTCCCTCTTTGTATCTCATTCCTAGATTTGAGCTTACATTTTGATTTCCAATTCTGTATTGTGTTTATGCTGATTATTGTCTATTTTACATCATTTCTCATATTTATCACATTTAATACACAATCAATCAAAAAAAGGAAATAAATAAACATAACATCCATCTCTCCCTTAGGATTAAAGTTGGATCTTGTTGATTATCCTCCTCCAATAAAATAGTGGAAATGGTTATCATAGTTTATATTTCTAGGCTAAGAATCCTATTTTTGCCCATTCACATGCGTATATAATTTATTTTATTTCAACTATCATCTAGCTCCTAGGTTCCTATGTCAATTGGTCTTGAGCCTCTAATCTCATCTATTTAGTCATTTAGGTCTTCTAAGATTTTCACTTCTCTCTTCTCTTGTTCCCATGCCTTAATGATGGATCATGGAGTTTGATCCAAAATGTGTCAAGGTATGTGGTGTTTGATCATGTTGTTGGGTTTAAATTTTGGTGACTTTACTAGCCATGTTTTCCCCCAAATCAATTAATGGGGGATTGCAGAGAGCAAAGCCCTACTTTGGAGGCCTGGGGGCGGGGCCCACATAGGGGTCTATGGGTTGCTAGGGGCAACGTGAAGCAAAAATAACATATTATTTAATAAAGGAATCGATTATTTTTTTGTATGTAAATCAACCTTTGTAAATCGCCTTAAAGGCCCATGAATAAGTGGCTATGTAATGTCAAAGATATATTATAATTTTCTCTTCATTGGATAATAGAAATAAGTGTACAACTATTTCTTTGGTGGATGTAGCCCACATTGGGTGAACCACGTTAAATCTGTGTCATTGTGTTTTGTTATTTTGCCTCTCTTATTTTGCATAATATTTTATATTGTTTATTGCTCTAGTTTGTCTTAAAACCCTAACAAACGATTGACAATAAAAAAATCTACATTAAAAAAAAATCGAGCTAAAAGATTAATTATTTCTTAAGCTATAATTAACCTCATTAATACTTAGTAGGGAAATTATATCCAACTCTTGGGTCTACTTGTAAAGTTGGTTGGTTTTGAATGATCCTCTTCCTAATGCAAGACCTCAAACATCATAATGGATGAGGTTAATATTGTGCCCTAGGTGACTTTGATCAAATAAATACCCCCTTAATCCTTAGTTCTCAGCTAAAGAGGTTTCACCCTAAGACTCATGCTCTCGTATTGAATAGCCAAATAATATTGTAAATGAATAAAATCCTTTGTAAAATAACTAAACTATCCCCACTTAGATTTTAAATTATGATATTAAAAATTAACCCCAGACATATTTAAATTCCGATTTTGTTAAAGTTTGGCTCTTATTAGAAATGAACATGAGACAATCGTAAATTTTGCCTCTTTTATGTGAATCAATGATAGATTTGATACACAAACAATCTTAAATTTTGCCCATTTTATCTGAAGCAATGATAGATTTGATTTCCTCATTATGAACTTGAAGGTAAAAATAAATAGACATGTGATTACCATAATTAATCAATGATAAATATAACCAGGATGGGACTCCAACAACTGAAAAAGATACACTCATTGCTTGCAAGGATAAAGCAAATGCAATCTTGCATGAAATCTAGCTATTAAATCATGATCAAAAGTGCAAGTGTAAATTTTAGTGGTCCAATCATAAAAAGGCACAAGGAGTTTCAAGTAAGGAATAAACTATGCTTATGCAGGTACAGAGTAGTTCGTTTGTGTAGTTGGCTTTTTAATTTTAAAGTGATTGATGACAAGACAACAAGGAAGATAATGCCATTGCCAACTCAAATACCAATGGACCGCATTTTCAATCTCTGACGTGGCACTGGGATTTTTCTCTCATTCAGCTCGTGGGATTTTTTGATTTTTACTGATTTTACTGTTTTCTCTTAAATTTATAAATATCATAAAAACAAATCAAGTTATATTTAATTCAAGAGTATATGTTTGCTTGTGATAGCAATATAGTTTTTTTTAATAAGAATGATGTACATTTTATATTTAAAATTGGTGTATTTAAAGTTAGTTTTTTTTTCCTATTCATTACGTCTTATGTAAATTTTGTTGAATAAATTTGTATTTGGATTCTTGCTTTTTTGATAGGATATTGATACTAATAGTGAGCATTAAGTTTTTCATTGGTTCTTATGAGAAATGAGTTCTTATGAACCACTACTCATAAAATATGGGTCCATGAGTTTGACTTGAAAACTACACATTTGAATTTTAGAAGCTTTGATACGATATTTATACTATAAACTTAATATTCTAAATATTAAATATCTTAACCTTAGGTTTTTAAATCAAACTTCCATACAGAAACAAGACTTTGCCTTTAATAATTCTTTGTAAATCATTCAAATTAAAAAAAATTCTACCCACTTAACATCTTCTAGAACTTCAATCAATTTATTATAGAAGAATTCATAAAACAAACTAATGTGCTTCCATTAAATTTATCCTCTTTATTTTAAAGTAATTAATAATCTTTATAAATAAAAGAATATTATCCTAAGAAATCATTACCAAAATTATCTAGTCTTGAATGGACTAGCTGCCAAATAACAATATATGTAGTTCAAGAGTATATGTTTGCTTGTGATAGCAATATAGTATTTTTTATAAGAATGATGTACATTTTCTATTTTAATTGGTGTATTTGAAGTTTTTTTTTCTCTATTCATTATATTTTATGTAAATTTTGTTGAATAAATTTGTCTTTGGATTCTTGTGTTTTTGATAGGATATTGATACTAATAGTAAGCACTAAGTTTTTCATTTGTTCTTATGAGAAATGGGTTCTTATGAACCATTACTCATAAAATATAGGTCAATGAGTTTGATTTGAAAACTACCCATTTGAATTTTACTGAATTTTAGAAATTTTGATATAAATCATTCAAATTAAAAAATAGACTACCCACTTAACATCTTCTAGAACTTCAATCAATTTATTATAGAAGAATTCATAAAACAAACTAATGTACTTCCATTAAATTTAGTCTCTTTATTTTAAATTAATTAATAATCTTTATAAATAAAAGAATATCATCCTAAGGAATCATTAACAAAATTATCTAGTCTTCCATGGACTAGCTGCCAAATAACGTCACCAAACCAAACCCAGATTCAAACTCTGAACATGGGAAAAGCATAAAAAAAAGTACAGGAGATTTTAAAAAATCAACACATAATCTAATGCTTCAAATCCCACGTGCCAAGTTTTTTAAAACAATTTTCTTGCAGGGAAGAAGAATTCTTTGAAATGAAAGAAAAGATGGTTTTAATAAAATAAAATAAAAGATTGAAATTCTTTGTCCAATATAATAACAGAAATCAGCCAAAAACGTAAACAATGTCAAGGATGTGTTTATGTAAATATAGGATATCCAGAAATGATTAGTTAAAGAAATGGGCTATTTCATTAGGCTGTAATCCGTGTGTTTGACCAGGCACTTGTGTGTGAATGTGGGCGTCGGTAAGCTTTTCTCTTTCCCTTCTTTCCATACATCTTCTTCAACTTCAAATAGCTGAACCCAATTTTTAATTTGTTCTAAACGACCAAAACAATACTTTTCGGGAAGCCTGGGCTGAGAGCGTGTAAGATGACTTCCTGCACAAGTTTCATCACTCATGGCGGTGATTTTGTAACAAAATAAAACATTTATTACCTTCTTGTTTGAATAATGCAGAGAATTGAAGATGAGGATGGCAATGATGTCCAACAACCCAGCGAGTAGAAGCACCGAAATCTTGACTGCTGCTGCAAATGCCATTACTTCAATCAACCCCCGACCTCCTGCTCCTCATCAGGTAATCTTTTATCCGAAAAACAGTACTTTATAAATTTTGTGTTAAAGAGGACTCTGGTTAAGATTACGCTTGCATTAGTGATGTGGGCTGTGTTTATTTAGCCCAAGTTTTTCTTCTTCGCAAGCTGTTTTAGGAAGGTTGTAGTTTGACTAGGTTTAGGTCCGTTTCAGACCTGGTGCAACACACTTTGTACTTTGTGAGCGATGGATTTGTAGATCATGTGCAGAAGGAAAACAAATTAGCATATTGAAAAACAGTTATGTTGAACAGTGTTTTTTTTTAATTGAAAGTCACTGGGAAATCTATAAGAATTGCGTAGTTCAATATTTGGACCAATACCCACTTGTTAACTTCTTCGTTTTTTTTTAGACTGATGATTATCTGTGGAGCAGATGGCTTTCTCAGTCACTGTAGGTTTCAATATTCATCTTGAAACTGCCTTTATTCTCCCAACTAGGAGGCAAACTATCTCATCATATAGCCATTTGATGTTTGGGTTCATTGAAAGCCAACTCTTTGGTCACATTCATCAAGTCCCATCAACACAGTGACCAGATAATATCGGGCACATGAGGGTTTCGACCTGGGTGTTAATGAGATAATTGCCTGGTTGTATCACTAGACTAGTTAGATTGACACCCATTTGTTAATAATTAGCAATTTCAAAGCTGGGAGATTTCTGCCATGTTACTGTATCCCTGGAGTTAGTTCTCCTATGTCACATTTTCCATTCATCTCTACAGTGTAAATATGGACACAGCTTTTGCATCGAATTGGACCATATTGCATTCATTGAGTTAATCACAGACTAGCATACCATTGAGATCAATGTTCAGGTGATTTTGCGCTCTTTTTTCTCACAAGGCAATTTCAATGTTGCCTAGTCAATTTAAATGCCGTCTCATTTGGAAGAGAGACTTCTTGCTGATTCTTTCCCACGTATCCCATTCTATAATAATAAACTATCTGATCCTATTTACCTCCTTTTTTACTGGTGCATACTCTTGTAACAGTAACACTACAGTGACAATGATAAGAAATACAATTCAAGAGTTGGTCAAAATATGATTTTTATTTCCTTGATGACTGTTTTCTGCTGGCTGACTCTTTGATATCTTGGCCGGATTTGAAAAGCAGTGTAAACTAGGTTCTGTTCTATAGAAGAATAGAATGGTACAATTTACAAACAACGAGTTTTGTGTTTGATCTTTGGATGATATCTGCTTGTTTAATATGTCTCATAATTATTGTACCCCACAATGTGCATGATAAATGAGAGATATGTCTTGTTTCTCGAGTGTCAAGTTCAAAAGCTAGAATTACATTGGGGTGCTTTTGCTTATTTTTCTGCAAATCCATTGTTCTACTTTCTGTTGATTTGATAAATATTGATTATGAGAATTAGTTTGCTGTCCTTTATATTTGAGTGAGCATCTTGATCAGTTCATCTTAGAATTTTGCTTGCTCTGTAAGTATTGAAATATCTTGCTTAATTGAACCTTTTAATGATATGTACAATAATGATATATACTACTTTCTTGTGTTTAATTCCAGTCTGCATGCTTATTGTTTATGTTACTGTTGGATACATAATTACCTAGAGATGTGAGGGTACAGTTACTGGTATGGGGATGGTGATGTCATTACATTAGAACCATTTGAGTATATGAATAAGGATACATCTATTTTATATAAAAGTGTTGCCGCCAAAAAATGTGGTTTCAGGGATGGGGATGTGGTCCTTTGTATACTGGAGTTTCTTGGCAACTATGGTTGGATATTCCATTTCATGTTACAGTCAGTCTATTCATTTTCCTTTTGGCAAGTGCACAGATTTTTGTGTTTCCTTTGTTATGTGGTGTGCTCTCATTGACAAAGTTCATAAACTGTGAATAGAAAGTTGGTATTGTGCAACAAGTTTCTTCTAACCACCCTACCTTTCTAGTTACAATGTTTCTTTGGTGGGATGATCTTTGTATTGTAGCCATCTTACTCTTGATTATGACTCTTGAGTCCTAGGATAGATCATTGTTGAGTAGCTGGCACTTACTGGAGTAGAAATACATAGGGCACTATAAAGAGGGTTTTGGATGTGGATGCTGGAGTTGGTTCCAATTTAGTGTCCACTATTGTGTTAATATGCAACTTGCTGACACTCACAATGTATTCAGTACATCTGTAAAAATACCTTTGCAGGAGGTATTTGATGTTGTATTTAATTCATCTGTATTATATTTATTCATGTATCATAACTCCATTGCTGATATGTAGTACAGTCATATTGATTGTCTTGCTTTGTAGCAAAAAAAGGTCTCATTAGTTAAATGAACACAATATCGTAAAGAGCTATTAGTCAGAGTAGCCAGACACTCCTTTGTCCCTCCTCAGACGTGTGTATCCCCGTATCTGATTTGGATACGTATTTGATATGGCCTGGATGCATGTCGGATATTATACCCGTGCTTGCCCAAAATATCTTGATTTTCCAACAGTGCTGAATACTATGTGATTTGTCTTTTAAGTAAAAAAATTTCATTCATGCAAATTTTAAATTTTTTTGCTTACAAACAAAACCTACACCAAATGAGAAAGACACATGAGATGTTTTTCTATTTCAGCAACCCATTTTTTTGGGCTATCTTCCAATGCAACTCTACTATTTTTACATATTGTAAAGTATTAAATTAACTTCTAATTGTATATGTAGCATTTATCATTTATCATTTATGTGTTTATAATGTTTTTGAAGGAGTGAAAATTTCCTCTAATAACTTAAAAAATTGTGTATATGTTTTTCATTAATGTTGTATCCAGCCGTATCCATATTGGGGGTCTTAAAAAATTGTCGTATCCGTATCTGATGCTGTATCTGTATTTGTATCCATATATGTTTCCATGAAACTTTGCTATTAGTACAGCATGAGCAACTAAAATTCAACTCTACTCTCAAAAGGAGAGTTCATTCTCTTAATGCAGCAGATATAAACTGTTGTGAATGCATGGTGCAGTGAGAACCAATAAGCCAATAGCTATTGTTGAAGCTTGAGGTTGGCTATTCAGTTGCACCTTTTCAGTTTGAATTGCTTCCAGCTTATTCATGATTTCATAATGTAAAGGATAGCAGTAAAGGGGAAAGCTAAAAAAAGAAACCATGTAGCTTTCCTTGCTGGTGCAACTGGAAAATAGGAGAGGAGTTGTCAATGTATGACTGTCATTTTGAACTAAATGAACAACATTAGTTAGCTGTTTTTCAGTATTGTCACTTGATGTATATGACACCATCAAATATTTATAACGGTACATACCCAACAGAGCTAAGATGAATTGTTTCAACTCTTTAATTGCATGAAAAATTCAGCTTTGACCAAAGTATTTCCATTGTTCAGTTGGCTTTTTCTTAAGATGTGAATGACCTTAACATGGTCTTGGTTGCAATGTAAAAATTTAAAGTATTATGCTGGTGAGCTTGTATTCAAATAAATGGTAACAACTTATTCCCAAAAGGGATGATAACAATTTCCCACAACAAGCAGAAAGTCCTGAAAATGATGATAATAATTATCCAGAAACAATGAAAGAATAATACTAGTTGGATACATTGGCCACAATAAGCTTGAAAATTCATGTTAGTTGGTTAACTCTTCACTGCTAACAAAAGACGATTCTTGTTAATTTGATAGCTCTATTGTGTTATTAGTGGAAGACCCATGTTATCTGGATGACTTTGGTCCATGTCAATTGGTCTGCATGGATGTGTAGTAATGAAGTTTAGCCAACAAGATGTAGTTTGATGTTGTTCACCACTTATTTCGAAGTAGTCATAGCTCAGCTCTAACTAAAGGGGTGTAAATAGGAGCCTAGCTTGTGTTCTTGCTCTGTGTAACTACAGATGGGATGATTTGTAACAATGTCATGTCTTCAATTTCATCTTACCAAGTACACACAAAATGGCTAAAAAATCAATCTACCTAGGGAAATTCATCTATGCAAATAGTCATGGGTTACAAAGATGATTGGGCAATACCAAAATCCTATTGGAGATGATCTACAAGCATCAAAGTCGATTTGGATATGGAACAAAGATTGAGAGACATGGAAAAGGACAGAAAAGGATACATAATAAGAAGAATATGCTTCCCCTATCTGTTCAACAAAAAGATCCAATAAGGGTGATGTGTCAATCTTTTGATCTCCAGCGAATTTTAACTATCAAGCACGATTCAAGTCAATGGACACTATCATTAAGAAGATCAAGTGTTGGCTATAGTTTTGCATCTCATAGGCACATTATTGAGTGGTATAATGATAAATTGAAAATTAACAAGGAGCTCATAGATGCTTGACCCAAATTCAAGCCACAATTGTAAGCATCCTTCTCCATAGAATGATGCTTTGGAGGCCTTTGGGAAGTGTTCGGGTTTCCTTAAAGATATAGCTAGCATCAAAAGATATTCTAAAACAAATTAAAATACATTGGCATGACTAACTGAACTCCTTGAAAAAATACCAAACAGTTAGAGATGCGTATAGGGCTCCAAGGCTCAAACATTACGTCAAAGAGTGTATATTCCCAAATGAATCAAGAAAATTAGTTAAAGTCACATTATTCTTCCTTAATATGGAGAACCTAAAATTCACATAAGGTGAAACTGCTGCAAGAATAACATCTACAAGTTGTAACAAATCTGAAATTTGTTTATTAAGCAAGGATTACCATAAAATTAAAATAATGTGATTGCAAAATCAGCAATAAGAGATATATCAGCATATCATTTTAACACTGGGAAAAATATTCCACATGAGAAAGAGGAAAAGTATGTATTAGTCTTCAAATATGTGATACATCCACTCACTGACACTCTTCACTTTGACAGCTCTCCAGCAACGCCTGTGTATTTATAAAACAATCTCATAAAACTAACATCTCACTTCTTCGATTTATAGAGAAATGAGAGGAATGCCACATATGGTTTCCCAAAAAAATGTATCATCAAACCATTGTAAAATGAGAAAAATTCCTCGTCCAAAATGAAGGGGCACTTTGAGAATAGTAAACGTAGCTTCCAATTAGCCATGAATAGCAAAAATAACTTTCATACCAATACTGGATAACACCTATGTTTCCAAAGGGAGGCATCCAAAATTATCACCCAACTTGTATGGGATCCACCAACAACATTCGAGATGCTACTACTTGATTCATGTGCTCAAGTTGAGAGATTTGCTAAATATAGCTTTGTAATGACTATTGCTTACTCCACCTCCTTCATGAATGCATATAACAAGAAATGCCAAGATTCTCAGGGAATCTAAATCACAAATTAATTTTCTATTACATCATATGCAACCAAGGATGCTTTCTAAGAGTTTTGGAGACACATGAAAATAATAAATATGGACCACTCAAAGCAAAAGTTAACACCCAAACTGCCATAGGTTTAGTTTTGAGAAGTTGTGGAGCCAAAAATGCATAAGAAAACTGAAATCAACCTCAAACTAACAAATCAAAAAACTTATCTAACAAAGAGCTGAAAATTTGAGCAACAAAATACAAAAAAGTGGGTAAAAATCATTCCTTTGTTACATTGAGCAAAATGTGAATGATGGAGAATCCCGAATTCCTCCATATTTAGGATGTGCACAAATTGTAGTCTCCAGCAAGTTCGGCAATGAAGCCAATATTGAATTACATATAAGAGGGAGTATCAGTAGACTTAATTGCCCTTCTAAGATGAGGTATCTATGTGCCTAACATTGAAGTACAAGTTAAACAATATAACGACCAAATTTTTTTTCGCCCTATGCAAAGGAGTAGGTACTTTATTATTCTAGGTTATAAATGGATTTGCTAAAAGAGTGTCATAATGCATGGAAAGGCTTGTGTCTTCATAATACGAAAGGATAAAAGAAGCAAACAATATTTAGAGATATTTAATTACACCCTTGATGTGCCATGTTGAACCAAATAACTTTGTTATCAATATTTTGAAACATCTAAAAGCCACTAATTGAAGTACTAATTCTGAGATTAGTTGACTGGATAAAATTGCTTATAGTGTATACCAATGTTAGTGGTCACATCATAGGAACCATTTAATTACATAATGGTAGAATAGTAGTCCATAAAAGTATGAAAATGAATGATGTTGAGCAAAGATAACTCATACTTAATCAAGTATTACTTGTTACATATGATGTAATGTCCCTTTTTGGAATATTCCTTATTTTTGCCCACTAAACAACAATTTCAACTTAAGGTGAGGTTGCGCTATATTTATAAATTTAATATTATCAAAAATGAAGAAATTTTATTATAGTATTCAAGTTATAGTTCTATAAATAATTCAGAAGATACAACTTATAGTGATTTTCTGCAATAATTCTCCTTCAAATTGTCTTGTTGAAGATCAACAATATTCAGATGAATAAATCATAGCATATTCCTTGCAGCCAGTTACATCGTATATTCCTTGGAAATGCTTGCAAACGGCAATTATCAAGGCTGGTTGTCCTGACTTGCCGAGAGCATGGAAGGTGGGTTTCCCTTCCATCTCTTGGTCCACCTTGGAGGCTTGCCGTCCTCCTTGATCAAGCCCAAGAGCATGGAGGGCTGGTCATCCTTCCAACTCCCGTTCAACTTGATAAGAGAATGAAAGGGGGGCCATCCTTTCACCTCTTGTGGACTTGGAAGGGATTCCATCCTTCCTATTTGCAAGACGCTTCCACAAATTCAAAACTGATTTTTCAAGGAATTTGCTAGATGATTACTGATTGCTTGATTTCTTTTTAGTGTCATTTTGATTTCTTGAAGGGATTGAGAAGTGGATGCTTAATTAAATGAGGGTTGAAATCAATTGACTCTTGAGTAATTGATATTTGAATGACTGAGACTTGTATAATTGATTGATTGATGGATTGCTGTTTAAAGATTGATATGTGTATGATTGATTATTTGAATGAATTTCTTTGATTTGATGATTTTAGTTATTGGTGAGCAATGATTAAGTGGTTGTTGATTAGATGATTGATGATGTAATGAATGCTGGTTAATATATTAGGGAATGATGATTGAATGGATGCTGATTTGGTAGAGTGATGATTGAATCCCTGGAATAATCTCCCTTTACATTTTTTGGTGAAAGAGTTATGTCTTTAAGAATTGAGTCGCCACCCTTCATTGCTGCCTTTTGAAAATAATAAATTATTTTTCCAAATTCATCCTTCTGTCATTGATATGATCTCACTTCTTCATCATTTCTGCCATTTGAAAGAGTCACAACTCTTCCTCTTAATCTCTGGCTTGAACCTTAATAATATTTTAATTCAATTTTTTTATTCTAGCAAATTGCTGCCCCCTTTTCTTTTATCCTTTGCCTTGGTTGGCCCCTCACATGGAATAGCTCTTGTCATTTATTCCATCGCCTATGTTTGATTTATTAAGGCTGTGTTCTGTTTTGGAAAAATGATGATCTCATGGTGGGAGTGTGACACATGAGGCCATCAAGCTTCGAAATACTATCTGGAAAGCAATAATTCTGAAATATTTATACAACCAAAAACCACCACTGCACTTCTACTAAAGGAGATTTTCCAAATAGATAATATTGGTGGCATCAAATCTTTAATGAATATTGATCCATGTTAGTTTATAACTAGGAAAATGAATGTTGTAGTAGACACTATTCTGGAATTAATCAAATGGTAGTACAATGAAAATTGAAGATATTGCGAAACAACATACAGACAATGAAAACTGTTGAAACATCATTTTACTTCCTAAACCAAATGACTTTGAACTAGATATGGGCTAGAAAACACATGTATTCCATTAAAAGAATGCAATTGTAGTACCCAATAACGATGCTTTCAAATATAATGTCTTGTATCAATCAACTACAACATAGTTTGCTTGCAATCGACATAGAAAGTAATTAGGTCTACCAAGGCACATGATTATAAAAATAGATCCAAATGGTAGGACGTTGGGGTTAGTTGATGTCATTTCTAGTTAAGTTGTCTCATGACTACAGTTACATTTGTTTCCTCCATAAGATTGTTTCATAAGCCAGTGATGATTTTTTGTTCTTTGGTTATGGGCAGCCTTGAGGTGACTCAGAGCATCACAAGGAGGTTAGAAACCAAAGGTCAGATGTTGGAAATGAGAGAAAATTGAATGGTGACAAAATTGTTTGTTTTTGACACGAGGCATTTGTGTAACTACCTCAGTGGTTTTCTGATAGGTAGAATTCATTAGGTGGCAGTTTCCTACAAAGTGGACAGAATGTGGAATTTGTAGTGTTTTCCTTGGTTCAACCTTCCAATTTTGGACTGCGTTTTAATGCCAAGGTTGGACATGGAAAGGCATTAAAACACTTGAAAGTTGAATTACATTTTGCAAGGGTTGGTTCTCAATTATACCTTCATCTGCACTGAATTTGACTGTTGCAAGAGAGAGAAGGGTTTCCTTGGTGCTGTGCCCGTGTTACAAGTATTTGGAGCTTCTTGTAATTGCTGAAAGTGTTCTAACTCACCCTAGTGACATTGTAAACACTTGTAAGTGACTGGATATAAGTGGCATGAGAAGTATGAGGTTACTTTTTGTGGAGATTTTTTTCGCCTTTGAGGGTTTCATAGGTAATTGTATGTTCAGTCCCTTTTCATGGTTTATTCGCTCTTGTGTAGATGTGAGATCTTGTTTCCATGTTTTCTTGCATCGTTGGGCATTTGAGACTGATTTTATAAGCAGCTTTGTGTAGAGTTGACAAGTACAACCTGTAATTTGTGATTGTTAGGAGAGTGTCTTAACATTTTACAGATATAAGAAGGCTATTGGATTGCCAATACGAGGGTCAGGTAGAAGTGATAAAGTGGTTCCTTTTGAGCTCAATACTGGTACAAGAGAGTGGAATGGGACAGCAAGATTGATGGAAAGAGATATGGACAAAGAGATGGATAAGGATGAGACATAGTTTAGAAGTCTGGAAAGTGATGTTGCTTGTATTTCCCCTCAATAGGAAAGATAGATCTGCTGGAGACTATACTCCTAGCCATAGTTACAAACTTCTAAGTTGCCGAGTACTCTATTTTTTTTAGGCAAGTTTTCACAAGTTTAACTCTTGCATTTTAATAGACACAAAAAAACATGGGTAAAAATATCGATGCAGGTAAAACACTGGTTTAAATGTGTTTTTCACATGTTGCTTTTGCTATAAAACCATGCATTTTCTCTTTTGAGTTGTCAATTTTTAATTCAATGCATTTTGTAATTGAATTTTACTAAAAAAAAAAGTTTCTTTAAGAGAAATTGATTTTTAATACTTTCTAAGTTGCTGAGTATTTGCTGAGTTTGTGCCGAGTTGAAAATTTTGGGCTTGCCGAGTACTCTCTGAGTCCGAGTCAGTGAACTGTGCTCCTAGCTTTAACTTGATAACTGGGCATTGCACATGAACAAGAAGAGGAAACATAATAGCTTAAGAGGACTGACAAAGAACAAAGAGAGTCTTTGTACATTGGTTTCTTCAAGGCTGAAGTCAAGATACATGTTCAGCCCTTTGACAGAGAAATAAATGTTGGTGAATTGGATTGACGGGTTTCTCAAATGGACCTATATTTCACTTGATTCGTAAGCTATGCTCATTCTTTTCAATTGCCTAATGTGTCACCAATATCTAAGTGGGAGGACTTCAAAGTTTTGGGCAAGAAACAGCTCTAATCCATTTGCTATGAAGGAGACAGAGTAATATAATGGCATTATTTTAGACAAAGACAAGGTTAAAGTGTACAAGAATATCATTGTGTTTTAAAACACACACACCCCATTGCAAATGGGGACCCCCACTTTTTTCGCTTAGTTGCTTAGTTTAATTCTAAGTTTGGCAATGATTTTGAAGTCTCAAGGTTGGTGAAGTCAGAAGTTTGAGCAAGATCTTAGAGGATGCAAGTCGATCCTTAGTTTCAATTGTCAAGCTATGATCCAAGCACTTAGCGAATTTGAGAGTTATAGGAATCCGAATGAAGATTGGAATTTTGACTTGCACCGTGAATGTAGTTCAGCACTAGTGAATTCTGATCGGCCTTGATACAGAATCCAAAACCTTGCCCAAGATTTGATTTGCAAACTTTAATATTTGTTGAGTCAGCAAACACCAATTGACATGGAATGGTGCGAATAAGGAAGAAACACAATTATGAAAAGGCATGAGGCAATGTCTTTTGAACATAACTTATCATCCATTCGAAAGATATAAGGAGGCACTGAACCTCACTTCAATAATCATCAATGTGGAATCATATATATAGGGCACTGATCAGAGGGATTTGGATCAATGAAAAAATAAGAGATTATAAATATATTTGATACTCTTCAAGGCAGAGTAAGGGAATAAATTATTTGCAATGCTAGCAAGCATTGTGTGACAACAAACTATGCTGTAATGTGTGTGTGTGTGTGTGTATTATACTTTACATATATATATATATATTATATATATTCATAATAAATAAGTTAATAATATATACTTAGCCAATTCCTTAATCACTCACTAATACTGTTAAGAGGATAGGTTGGTGTTGTGTAGGGAGAGGCAGAGTAAAACCTCACAATCTAGGAGGAAACTCCCAAGATGGGATAAGGACGGGTTCTTGAAGCCTTGAGGGAGCCTACTTGTAGATTGGTGTCAAGCACCCTACGATGATTATGGATGAATGATTTTTCTTAAATTAAATGCATAGTAATGTATGATGATCTTTGGGAATTGGCAGCCTCCTACTAGGGAACGTTACAAATTGCCATTTCCAAGCACAATCCAAATCCTAGGTGAGAATTTTAGGGTAAATAAAGTAAAGTCCCAGTTGGGGACATTACTGACTACATATGGCATATATTCATCATTCATACAATATGGAAGTCCACACAACCACAAGGTTGTTAGCGTTTGAGGCATGTTTTGGTTTCTTGCCTTCTAGTCTCTTTAATGTTGCTTTGTGATAGTCACAAGAAAAGTCTAAGAATGTGGATTAAGAGGTGGTCAAGGCCAAATAGTTCATTGATAAGATTCAACATTATCATCTCTGAGTTTAGGAGAAAAGGAATGTCAAGCTAGGTACTAGAGGCAACATGATCAACATTTGTTGGTACATAAATTTAAGGTTGGAGATCATGTTTGGGTATGCTTAGGAAACAAAAGGCTTCAAGGACCAACCAGAGTTCAAACCAATGAGGTATGAACTGTTTTAGGTATTGGAACAGGTGAGAGCTAATGTTTATCAGATGGACTTGCCTCCCACACGAAGATGTACACATTGTTGAGATTATCCATTTGTTTGAGTCTTCTATGCTTGATGAGAAGATGACCTGTTGTTGCCTTCCATTGATGGTTTAAATCCAATTAGTCAAGAGTAGTTGGAGGATGATGTGTTGGACAAGAAGGTGAGGATGAGAAGAGGAGAGGATGAGATGTAGTTAGTGGGGTTGAAGAGGCAACTACAAAGCAAGACAAAGTGGTATCCCAAGAAAGAACGAGGAAGAGATTTATTCACTTGCAAAGGTCTTAAGCTTCCTTAGTGGGGAAGTATGATCCAAAAAATGGATCCAAGTAGTATGACCATGGGGTTAGTTGATGTCATTTCCAATTAATTTCTCTCAAGACTATGTTTACTTGTGTTCTCTCTAGAATACCGTTTCAAAAACTATGATGTGTTTTCATAACCATTGTGGTGGTTTGGTGATCGCAAAAAGTCATCAAATAGTAGCATAGTAGCAATCACCAGGATTTACATGTAATTAGACACTAGTAAACACCACCCAGGTTGCAGTCCATGCTGAGTCAGAACAGAAAGACCAAGTTATTGTAGATCCGGTCAACACTTGGTTGACTCTGTGAACGATACGCTCCCCCAAAAAAATAATTTAAAATTTAAAATTGCTTATATAAAGTGCAAAATTTTGGCTTTTTTAAAAAGTCTTAAGGTTTAGGATTTGGCTTTCTCTAAAAAAAAACTGTAGGCTTAGGGCCTTACCTATGTATTCTATTTGGCATGAAAGACAATTGCAGACCTTTTACGTGTTTTGTGAGCATTTTAGCATTTTTTAATGTGTTGTCTTTCTTGTTTTAAAGTTGTGTAATTAAATCTGATATACAATTTCAGTTTGCTCTACTGTTGCTATGTAGCTGTGGGTGCAAGTTTCATACAAAGTGGAAAGAACATGGTATTTGAAGGGTTTTAACTTCTTGGTTCAACTTTTTGACTTTTAAACTTCATTTTGGTGCAAAGCTAGGCTCTCAGTTCTATCTTCACCTGTGTTCGATTTGACTATTACAAGAGGAAGAACAGGGTATCCATGGTGCAGTGACTATTTTGCAGGTGTTTGGATCTTGTTGTACTTGCTGAAATGGTTCCTTGTCCTAGTGACATTTATAAACACTTGTAATTGACTGGATATCAGTGGTATGAGGAGCATGGGCTCACGCATTTGGAGTTTTCTTTGCTCTTGTTTGTTTCTCAAGGTGTACTTGCATGTTCATTACCTATTTATGGCTTGTTTGCACTTGTATGGATATGAGATTGAGATCCTTTTTCTGTGTTTTCTTGCATTGGTGGTCATTTAAAACTGTACTTATAGGTAATTTGGAATGAGATTTTAGTTGATAGAAGGTTTTGTGCTGAGTTAACAAATATATTATATAATTTGTGATCGGTGATTGTTATTAGAGTGTCTGTAACATTCTAGAAATGATCACAATAACAAATATTGTAGAACATATAAACTAGATAAGGAGGATAAGTGCCAAGTTTAAAAATTGAAGAAACTGCCTGACATGAAGCTTTAACTATCAACGTTAGGTATGAGGAAAATCAAATTCACATACCTTGTTACTCACTTCCCACAGCATTATGTTTATAAAGGAAAAAAAATTCCCAATATGAAGCTTTAACTATCAATGTTAAGTATTGCGATGAAAATCACATCCATGTACCTTTTCACTCATTTCCTAGGGCACTTCTCACAAGAATTGGAAAAATATATCTTTCAAAAATTACATGGACAGCTAAATTTCAAAGGGGGGAATCCCTTACAATCCATATAACTGGAAAACATAAAACAGATTGTGGCAGGCATACAAAGATCTGATGGAGGAATGAGACAAACACTACAGAAATAATGTATTAATGGTAACTGCATACACCAATTAACTTAGATGTACAATTTCAAGGGAAAAATCCAAGGCCTTGCATCAAATATCACAGACAGTGTACCAAAATTAAGAAAAATATAGAATATGGGGAGCCCTAAAAGAGCAAAAATTTACCTAGAGTAGCACTAGATACTCAGGCTCTGGTCATCATTAGGAGAAATTGATTGATTAGTATCTCTTTTATGTATGTTCTGTTTTCTCTTACATCAATCATCCTGTAACACTTTTGTACATAATCCTAGGTGAAGACAAACCTAGTAGAATCATATTTTATATTTTCTAATTTTTAGATACACACGAAATTGAACAGTTATCTAGAAAATGAATTGAACAGTCTCTTCATGTTGATAAATATTAAATATGCACATTGTATCACATTTTGCATGAATGGAATTATGAGATTCATTGAGTACTTGTTTCTTCTTTAATTTCCTGTCCATTTCATTTTCTTAATCTTACATTTGCATTTTATTCCCGGGCCTACATTGGAACTAGAGCAGGCTATTCATCCTCCATTCTGACAATAAAATACTCCAGTTGTTTCATGTTCCCGATAATGTCTAGTCCTATCCTGTGTGCTTGTTTACATTCAGCATAAGAACGATTCAGGGTTTGAGTCAAAGGCAAGGTTGATGGTTCAAAGTCAAGGTTGAGGGTTCAGATACACTCCTGCTACTTGCAATCTAGTCCGCACACTGTGTCCAAGCACAAAGCATCTCCATTATTCTGTGAAGTATTTGATATGGCCCTGTGTGATTTGCAAAATTTGCGTAGAGAAGCACAAGACACTTTGGTAAATGTTGTCATCATCATGTGGAAATATGGATGCCCTGGTCATTTTTCGGAAAACGTTAATTGAATAGTACCTCAATTATGTCTTCTGTTTTTGTTACATCATCCGGTAACACTATTGTACATAATCCCAGTTGTAGTCAAACCTAGTAGAATAATATTTTATATTTTATATCTCCTAGATACAGTAGAAGCCAGACAGCCATCTTGAAGATGAATTGAACAGTCATCTCATGTCTAAGTTACCTATTCAGGTGTGGATCCGGATGCGGATGTGAGAATCGGGTGCACAGATGTGCGAATTTTTTTTTGGGGGGGATGCGGATGCGTTTATATATATATATATATAGATATAGATATAGATATACAAAGAAATGAAAGAAATATACAAAATTAAAACATTTGACAGTATGATACTTCACCAATACATATTCAAATTGAATTCAAATAAGTTATAACTAATAACTGAATAATAATTTAATGTAAATTGATAGTTGTCATCACCAAATCCATCGCCAACAATTCAATCATAAAACTATTATGGCCAGTAATCTATGATATGTGATAAAATCATAAAACTATAAACAATTCAAGACTGTATGAACCTAAACAGACAGCAATTAAACTTGACAACATTAAGAAACTTTTGCGTAAAATAGTGTTTAGGTGCAATCAGTTTGGCATCCCACAGATCCTTACAGATGCCAGATAATTTACAAGCAGCATTCCTTGCCAAGATCTCAACTTCTAAACTTGACACTACATGCAGATCAGAGACAAAGAATTTACACAAATTTTCAAACTTGCATGTTGTTCCATAATGATTCTTGCCTTCACCCTATAAATTTCAAGTACTTCCAGCCAAAGAAATAATTGTAAAGAATTGAAACCTAATTTATGGCCTCGAAAAATAATTATATTGAGATTTCATAATAATACTAATCCATAACCTTCTTTTTATCTGGATGCCTGGGATGCGTTTCTGGCAGGCACCCACAGGGCATCCGCCTCCGGATCCGCATCCAGATCCGGGCTATACCAGGGCGCATCGGTATCTTAGTCTCATGTAAATAAATATGTACATTATATCACATTTTAAATGAATACTTGCTTTTTGTTTATTCCTGTCCATTTCATTTTGTTAACCTTTATCTGCATTTCATTCCCAGGCCTCCACATCTTTTGTCTGAGATTTAATTGTTTGATTATCAAAAGGAAATGTTTTCACTCACAAGAAGCAACAACATAAGAGAAATGTCCAGAATCATTCCATCAATTAATTCACTGTCAATGGTTGTCAAATATTTATAATCAAATTTGAAGTTAGAAACAAATAGAATTTTCATTGAATCAAAGTCATCCAATGTAAAAAGGTTGCAAGCTAACCGCATTACATTTCTACCCTTCATCACTTGAATCATTGTACCAAATGTTGTTATTTATTTAATGGTTTGAAAGGACTATGACCTGATATCCATCGCATGTTATATAAAATATTGAATAATTTAAACAACATTATGGTGTGAGATATGATCAAACGTTTGCTAAAGGAAAAATACATATTATACGATACAACTGCTGGTTGACCGTTGAAGCTTATATAAATATTTTAGATTTCTCAGTAGTGTGTATTCCATTTTCCAAATGCTTCTCAGGATAATAAGGGGGCTCTTCTTACACTATTGATAAGTGTTATGGCTGTATTTCTAGGAATCCAGGGTAAATGCTAAATACAATCAGGATATCATTATAAGTCCTAGAGCTAAATAAAGCATCAAAATTTGGTTCGCTTATAAACAGTTGACAAAACAAAGCTTCATTTGTTGACTGTCACTTAAGGAAAAACTATAGAAAGAAAATAACTTGTTTATAAGTGGGACTTAGACAGCCTGTTAATAGCAAATGTTTCTATGGATGAAAGAATGTGTGATAAAATTTCACATTCTTATAATTAATATTATCATATTATTTTTTTAATAAATAAATGTATCATACGATCCCCCATTTTAAAATCTTGGTTCTTAAAGTTCAATCGAACATATTCAAAACCTTTCTTTCTTTATTCGCACTTGTAAGTTTCAGTGTGACTATAATAAGAACAATTATAAGCAATCTATATGATAACAAAAACTAGCATACATATAATCAAGCTAGATATTTTTAAATATAATTTGGATCGGTATCAAGCAAATAATTGTCAACCACAGTATTTACAACATGACTGATCAATTATTTTAAATTTTTAGTTCATCATTAGGCTTGTAAATGGGCTATGTCCTGTGCTCTGATCAATGTTCCATAACTCACGGCGAGTTCAGGCGGCTTGTGAGCCGTGCAGTCGCTGGCGGGTTTTCATGACCCGTCGCCATGACTCGGCAGGTCATGCCATGACTTGCCGGGTCTGACAGTCATGACCCACGCATATTGCAGAAAGAGGTTTCTTTATCTTAAAGCTACAATATTTATAGTATTATACTTAATCTGATATGCCAGAGGAAGAAGCTGCAATGCTCGTCTGTGAGCCCCCATCTTCAACAGTATATGATTAACACAGTAAATTTGCATCAATCACTAAGCTATGGCTAGTGAAAGATGCAAGGCATAGCCGAGAAAATAGTGCATTACAAGTTCAATCAACTACAATACAGTAGAGATTGTCTTAGTGTTATTTTGTATACTAATTTCAATAATATTTTCACATGATTTTCTACTCCTGAGCAGGGATCTTGTATTTGCTGAAGACAGATGTATAGGCAAGGAAAATATATATATGGCATGTAATAGTTAGTAACTATTACGTGCCATGTATATATTTTCCCTGCCTGAACTTATGTGATGGATGTATGTTTATGTATGTGATCAAATTAGCTTCTATTTGATGATGTTATAGTGTCTTTAAGTTTTATTCAATAATGAGTGCATGAAACAAGTTTTAAATCTTTAAAAATCTCTAAATTTCAAGGGTTTTTTCATTTTGCCGAGTCATAACCGAGTTGTAGCCGAGTCACGAGTTGAGTCGACCTTGCCAAGTCATAGCCGAGTCCGAATCATGGAACTATGGCTCTGATATTGCCCAGAAATCTCCCTTCATGATTGTGTTGTTTCCTGTCTAAACATAAATAAAACATCAGCTTTGAAATATATTTGTTTATCATATTGTAATTGATTACTGCTTGATTGGTTGATGCACCACATGATGATATGGTGATAATAGTAAGTCATTGTATTTTTTATATAATTGTTTTTTAATTGAAGACTCGCATTAAAGAGGCTAGCTAATTTTGTTAGCCTTGGTTTGCCGATTTTCATAAAGTCACCTGCCAAAATATTCTTTTGCTCATCTTTAGCTGGCTGATTATTAGCTTCAGACATATTCCTCAGGTTGTTTACAATTCAATCTGCTATTATTGTTGAGGACCGAGGTAAATAGGGGGACTTCTATTTTAGGGGATTTTGTATCCATACCAGAATTAAAGATGATGGTGGTATTATTTTTGGGATTTGGATAGTTATAACCCATTCTCTTCTTTAGCACACAATTTCCTACTGTATTCTTAGATTCTATCTTTTATCACTTTCAGAATCTGTTCTATAGTTATTTATGTTTAGGCATTTATTATCAATGTCTGATAACCCTCCTTGATTGTTCATCTCCCATCCACCTGCAATAAGAAATTCCACACCCATGCTCATGAGCAAAAATACACTCACACATTAAATGGCAATAACATGGAATGTAAATGGCAGACATGGTTTTGTGTTTAAAGACTCTAAACCATTTTTTGTCATACCTTTCCAATATATAAACTTGAAAAGTTAAAAATGATACGGTGTTTTAAATAACAAATCCAATCATCTGTTTCTGGCTTATTTTAGTTTTTATAATGTAATTCTGAAGGTAGTAATTAGGTTTTATTTTTACAGTTGTTTATGTATGCTTAATGCTCACAACTTAACTTTGAAATTTTATCATTCTTTATTCTGTTTAACACTCTTGATGAAATATATACGGTGCTGAACCTTTTCATCTTAAGAAATTTTGATACAAAACTTCTTGCTTATCATCCCTTCATGCAAGCTAATTCAATGGGATTTGGTTTTCCATGGCTTAGGATGAAATGGGCAAAAAGGAAAGTTTGATTATAAGTTCTGTTTTTCTTTTAGCCCCTTTACCAAATGTTTCTTGAAGTTGTTATGCATGTTCACTTGTGCTTTCTATGCAAAAACTAATGGCATTGCTAATTGGTCATCTGCTTAATTTTCTAAATTATTCGAAGTGCTATACTTGATTTACAGCATGGACGTTGGAAAGGATACTGGAGTCGTTTCTGGTGCTTTGGCCCACAGAAACGAACAAAGCGCATTGTACCTGCATTTCACGCTCAGGAAAGAAATGGAATAGAAGCTCTCACAAATGGAGCTCAACAAGCAGGTGGTGCCTATCAAACGACAACTTTATCCACATCACTATCGGCACCTCCGTCATCACCAGCTTCATTTTTGAATTCCGGCAATTCGTCTACTGTACCATCACCGGCTGGGTGCTTACCTTTGTCTTCAATGTCTGGTACCACTTGTTCACCTGGTAGACCTATCTCAAATATGTTTGCAATTGGACCATATGCACATGAAACTCAGCTGGTTTCACCTCCTGGCTTCTCCACTTTTACCACCGAACCTTCCACAGCTCCTCTTACACCACCACCTGAGTTGGCTCAACATACTAACCCGCCATCACCGGAAGTACCTTTTGGACACCTGCTTCAGTCTTCATCACATACAAAAGAAACTAGCCAAGACCATGGGTTAACATTTTCTTCTTTTCCATTTATATCCTCAGGTTATGTTGCAACAAATGACCTTCTATCAGCTTACCAACTTTATCCAGGAAGTCCTGTAGGCAGTCTCCTATCACCAAGATCAGGGTTTTCTGGATCAGGGCCCTCTTCTCCATTCCCTGACCTGGAGTTTCCTGCTCAATGGAAAGTTTTGCATTCTGCTAAAGATTCACCTTTTTCCAGGAATGAGCATTTACACCTATTCAATTATGGCTCAGCAACTTCAGGAACTTCTATGTTCTCACGGGGTTCAAATGCTTTTAGTTCTGCTACCTCAGCAAATTTCAAATTGGACCATGTGTCTCAGCGATGGTCATTTGGGGGTCAGAGTAGCACAGAGCCACACTTCACGAGAGAAGCTTTTGTTTGTTGCAACAGTGAAAATATGGAGCAGGAAAGGCATTTGGAAACAAACAAATGTTACACAAATGCAATTTACAAGTCTAGTGTGGATATTCTAGTCAAGTTTCCCATGGAAAACAGTCAAATGCAGATGGAACAAGAATTAAATAGGGCTTCATTTGAGCTTGTCACTGATGAAATCACTAAGGGTAGTCCCAGACCCTTAGAAGTGTTAGTAGAAAGGCTTCCTTTATCTTGTACAGAAGCTCAGAATTTATATGAAAGGGAGTATTCTAAATCCTCCAACAAATGTGACAGGGAAGATATACACTCGACAGTAGCTTTATCAAATAATGAGACTGAAATTTCAACCATACATCCCTTAAAATGTTTCACAGGTCATGCCAGAGATAGTGCTGTTAAAGACTAGTTAGCCTTTGTTTATTGCTCCCCTTCACATGTAAATTAAGTCACCGTTTTGCAGTAATCAGGGATGATATGGAAAAACATCTTCAGCAAATGACAAACTAAGCATACTGGGAACTAAAGTTAAAAAATTCTTACACCAACCCATATTAGGATAGATATTCAGAATCCACTAGCAGTGCCTGGCAGATATTTAAATTTCATGCCGATACTGACAAAACAAACATTTTGTTATAACATAAAGAATTCGAAATGAGAGATGGGCAGTTGTTTCAAGTAATGATGACAGAGAGATGCATGAAGCCATAAAAAGTGACAAGAAAGTAGAATGAGAAATTTTTTGCTGATTCTGGTACTTAAAGATTTCTTGCTCAGAAGACCCAATGATTGCTATTTTTAGTGTGTATGTGTTCGATCTCTGGAGTTGTCCATATACTTGATCTGGAAACATGTTTCAACACTGGAATGTTCTCTTTCAAGGGCAGTGAATTTTTTAGCTGACAGATTTCATTTAGGCTGTCAACATGGATTATACTGCTCATGTATTATTTTAGTGTTGATTGCCTTTGTAAACAGCCTTCATGATCAGCACAGGATAGTTATCTGTTGATATTAATATGTAAATTATTCATCTTATTTTCCCAAAATATCTGAAGGAATTGGAGGCTACAATATCTGAATGTTATTTTAATTTCATACTCACACTAATATGCGTCTTATTCCCATTTTCCCTCAGTAGGTTAAGATGGCGAAGGCATAAGTGGATAGTACAATTCATTTCTAGTTTTCCATTCTCTCTTTGGTTCAAAATGAGTTCTAATCTTCTTAATTGAATTATTTTTCTTTCAGATTTTTTCTAGCACTCTTGTTATTTTGATCTCAATTTTTTAATCATTGAGAATTAGAAAAAATATGCTGGATATGCATGCAAATTGTTTAGCAAAAATGTTTTGTTAAAATAGTATTGGTGGTTGTGTTTGTGTGAAAATGGGTAGTCTGTTGAGTCTTTGGACAAGTTCTTTTCCTTTATTTATATAAAATTTAATGCTAGTTATAACTTACTAATCAAAAGATTGATCAACCACGGGCCTGAAATAGTATTTCATCCTAGTGACTAGGAAATAACTATTTCTATAGAGGATTAAAGATCTTGTTGTACGATGTTTCATAGATAATTAAAATTAGATTAATTCTATTATTTTGATTATATTTAGGCAAAATCTATATGTCGAGGAAGGTGACCTTGAGAGATATCGAGCTTATTTTTTTGACAATTAATTTTATCTTGTGTCATTTTCAGACATTAAGTTCTAAAGAATTGAAAATACCAAATCAATTGATAATTAAGAGTTATTTTTTGTAGTGAGACTTCAAACTACATAATTTAATCTTGCTTTTGATATTAAAAGCAGCCAAATAACAAGGAGGCTGACCCATTACAAAAGCAGAGCCCAACAGCAGATTGTCAGGCCATCAACAGCACATAGTCAGCACAATAGGTGCTGACTAGAATTACAAATAAATTGCTAACAGAAAGCACAAAGGCTTTTGCCCAGTCAGAAAGGATCAAACTCACACCGCAAGAGAAGGGCAAGAGTTCTTTCTATGTCGTTGGACAACTGTCCAAGGGATACTATCATTAGTCTCCCCAACGAAGGAGACTCCGCTAGGGCAGTTGTTAGCACAGCGGCCAGAGTGTTGTAGAAGTTGAGCAGCGTTAGTAGAAGCATGATGCAAAGCAGTAGTAGTAGAATCTTGTTAGTAATGTTAACTAAATCAATTTTTAACCTTTCTATATATCTTATTGTATTCTTTTATGAAAATATCTTATTATTAAATGCTTCCAAATTGGAGAATGTAATATTCATTTATAAAATTATTCAATCTAAAACTTATTACAAAATACTGAAATAGCACTACTTGACAAAATGATTTTTTTTCTCAAATTCATGAGTTAGGATTCCTATACTTATCAACCATCCTAGGTAAACCAATAATTGACTAATTCAACTCATGACAAATGATCCTTCAAAATTAAATGTAACCATTTAGTGACACTAGAGTGCATATTTTATGATAACAAAGTTGGCGGGGGGCCTTGGCTTCATTGGTTGAAAGCATCGTATTGTAGGTAAGTAGTCATGAGGTCCATTCTCCCATCCACGTAGTACTAAAGGGTGTGTCGCCCCAACATCCCGGCCAGTTACATTAAAATTTTTGAATGATGCATTGCAGTTTATAGAAGAGATAAGTAAAGCAAATTGTTAAGACACTTAAATCATATGTCAATATTCTCGCACAAAGGAAATGTGAACATCAACAATATAATCAAATGCCTTTAAAACTTAGTGGAACACTTGCTCATAATCAAATACACAATGAAACACAATCGCCACACATTTGTCCACTTTAGCTAGTTTTGAAAACCTTCTACATATTTAAACAAGGGCTATGTGTGATATCTTAAGGTTTGTTTACTTCTAGAGTCCATTTCAACACTTGTTTCCTTGGTCATTGGATATACTAAGGCATGTTTAACAATAAATGCAAGTCATCTTTTATTGTGTCAATAAGAGTGATCATGCTATTTGACTTCAACAAGCTAAACATATGATACTATATTTGGTTTAATGTGATCAAACTTAAGAATTTATATGGTTTTGAGGTAAGATGGCCCCATTAATTTTAAGCATTACATATTCTCTACTAACAATTTGGTAGGGGCGACTAGATTGGCAACTGACTATTTTTGTTTGTATCTTTATTTTGATGAATGGGGAGTCATGGATTTGGTAAATGCAATCTTATTTAAATGAGAAAAACATATTTCTGGAGGAAGTAGAAGCCCGCAAGGGAGAGGAGAGTGGGATTATGGTCATACAAGTCCATTTTAGAATGTTTCATAGTTTGTAGTTTATTTCCATAGCATTTTCTTTTTACAATGGTCTTCAAAAACGAGCTGATCACTTGGCCATGGAGAGGCCATTTTATTTGCAAGTTTCTTTCTGTTGTGTATGGGTGCTTTTGTGGTATGTTGTTTCTTGTAGAGTTTACAAATTTTACTAGTATTATGTTTTCTTAATAGGAATCTCTTGTGAGTCCATAGAAATTTTGTTGTAGGTTCTCTATTGTATTGAAGGATTTTGGGCTATTACTTGTGTAATCTTTATGTTTGCAATAAGATGTTGATTGTGTTGAATGATTGGTTGAATTGCTCTAAGACTAAGATAAGCCTAAAGTTATCATTGTAAGGATGATTTCATTCTTGTGACTAATTTTTTTTCTTTATTATTGGTTGCTATTGCAATATTCCTAAGTTTGTCTTGTTGGGTTGCTTGAGTTGACTTCTTTTTGCTAGTACCCCCACTCGAAGCAACATCAATTTGGTATTAGAGTTGATATGTTCATTGGGAATGTTGAGAAGAGTTGTATGAGTTGAATGAAATGATTTGTTAAAGATGTATATGTATATGTTTTAGAGGATCTAGTGGATTTTTATGTGGGTATTTTTATTTTAGAGGGCTTAAATGTACCATAGAGGGTCAAGACAAGGAGGTATGAATGTACCATAAGGAGTTTTGTTCTCAAATGCGAGTGAGTTTGTTGTAGGTGTAAAAATTGTAATTGGAGACAATTGTGTATGGAAATGTCTTTGAAAAAGAGGGACGAAGATGGTCTTGAAGATGTCGGTTGAGTGGGTAGCTATGGAGTATGATTGAAGGAAGATAATCTCACTACAACATTTGGCGTTGAATTTCGATGCCAATTTGCGACACCACTACAATTTGTGTATGTTTTTTGTTTTTTTTTTGCAAGTGCCCCCGACGGTGTCGTAATAGCGACGCTATTGTCGTAATTGCGACACCCATTTGGTTATAAACAAAAAAGAAAAAGAAAAATGAAGTGTCATTTGTAATTTGTGAATTTGAAGAGCTGTCGCAAAGACGACACTCGCATTTCTACGTGGCGCGAAGAGGGCATCCGAGTTTGGCGTGTGCAAGCGAAGAAGCCGACACCGTTCAGGAAGAGAGCACTGGCACTTGAGGTAGGCATTCGAGCTTTGTCTTCTCATTAACTCAATTTCAGTGGCATTGTTTATTTGATAACATTGTTAATAGTGGCATTGTTTGCATCTTAATTAGCATTTGGAATGCTCGATGACCCACGAGCTTTGAGAGCTAGGGCATCATTGCTATTACCTTCAAGGCATTGTGTGAAGTGTTTGATCTCTTTTTATTTGTTTTGCTGTTGATATTCACTATGTGGTACTCCCTGTTTGTGATCATTTCACGAGGAAATGTCTTGATGGCTCGTGGGCTGCAAGCTAGGGCACCATACATTGTTTATGAGCTCACTATTTAATACTTTCATTGTTTACATCTTATCATTTGGAATGCTTGATGACCCACGAGCTTTGAGAGCTAGGGCATCGCTTCTATTACCTTCAAGGCATTGTGTGAAATGTTTGATCTCTTTTTATTTGTTTTGATGTTGATATTCACTATGTGGTACTCCCCGCTTATGATCATTTCACGAGAAAATGTCTTGATGGCTCGCGGGCTGCAAGCTAGGGCATCATAAATTGTTCATGAGCTCACTGTTTAATACTGACATTGTTTACATCTTTTCATATGGAATACTTGATGACCTGCGAGCTTTGAGAGCTAAGGCATCGTTTCTATTACCTTCAAGGCATTGTGTGAAGTGTTTGATCTCTCTTTATTTGTTTTGTTGTTGATATTCACTATGTGGTACTCCCCGTTTATGATCATTTCATGAGGAAATGTCTTGATGGCTCGCGGGCCGCAAGCTAGGGCATCATACATTGTTCATGAGCTCACTGTTTAATACTGACATCGTTCATGAGCTCATTGTTTAATATCTGACATCATGCAAACATACATTAATACACTTACTGTTTTGAATTTGAGCTCGAGCATCATGCAATGTTATTGCTATCATTGCATGCTTGCTGCTGTTGTGCACCATATATTATTTTATACACTATTTATTTCATTGAGACTGTGAGCTTGGCATTTGTAATGTATTTTCTGTTATTAGATCAATGTTTCCATGTTGTTGAGTCTGTGTATGGCTTGACTATGCACATGCATAATTGTAGATGAGGATCAGTAATATGGTGCCAGACATTGCTTAGATCCTTTGGATCTAACCCCATCTTTTCCTTCCTTGCAGGTTTTGGATCATACAAGAGCATACTGGATTGAACCCTAAGTCAACACTTCATTACTTCAGGCAATGTCTGGTACCTTCATTATTTATGTTCATCCACTTATGTATGTTTGCATTCATTCATATTCTTCTGAAAATTGGCTATTAGTGACCATATAGGACCATTCTTGATGTTTTTGGGTCATTTGATGAAAAGATGTAAATAGGGACATCAATAATAAAATAGGGATATCTTCGTAGGGATATATTAAGATTAATATCTTTAGTAAAAATATTACATAATGGCATTCAGATTAAGTACAGTTGTATTTTCTTCTGAAAGTTATTTTCCTTGTATAGTATATACAAGTTATTTTTTACATATATACATGTTATCTTTAGATGTAAATTTTTTTTTCCTTTACATGTATCTTTGCATGAAATGAACACAAATTAAACAAGATCATCTAATAATGCAAACTAGGGTACTATAGTCACTCATCTAGTAATTAGTTCCCTAAACCATTACTAAGGATTGAACATAAGTCTAAGTCCCCAAATCTATTGTTCTATGTGTATAAAATAATATATGGTGTACAACAGCAGCAAGCATGCAATCGCAGCAATAACATTGCATGATGCCCGAGCTCAAATTCAAAGAAGTAAGTGTATTAATGTATAATCTAATAGCAGCAACCTCATTGATCATTACCTTTCACTCCTCCATCATTATAGAAGAGATAACTACCTACAACTAGGGCATCATGCATTGTTTATGAGCTCACTATTTGAGCAACTCATGTCCCTATTTGATTGGCCAGTGCTCAAACAGTGAGCTCATAAATTGCGACACTTATTTGGTTATAAATTATTATTATTTTTTTAAAAAGTGTCATTTTTAATTTGTGAATTCGAAGAGCTGCCGCGAAGATGACACTGCACTTTTGCATGGCGCGAAGAGGGCATTCAAGTTTGGCGTGCCCGAAGAGGCCGACACCGTGTGGGAAGAGGGCACTGGCACTTGAGGTAGGCATTCGAGCTTTGTCTATTTGACCATAAATGAGGAGTACCACATAGTGAATATCAACAACAAAACAAATAAATAGAGAGATCAAACACTTCACACAATATATGTTGCTTATAGCTCACAGTCAACTACAATAGTTCACAGTCTTAATGAAATAAACAGTGTATAAAATAATAGATGGTGCACAACAACAACAAGTATGCAATGACAGCAATAACATTGCATGATGCCCGAGCTCAAATTCAAAACAGTAAGTGTATTAATGTATGATCTAATAGCAGCAACCTCATTGATCATTACCTTTCACACGATCATTATATAAGAGATAACTACCTACAACTAGGGCATCATGCATTGTTTATGAGCTCACTGTTTGAGCACCTCATGTCCCTATTTGATTGGTCGGTGCTCAAACAGTGAGCTCATAAATAATGCATGATGCCCTAGCTTGCAGCCCGCAAACCATCCACTTATGTATGTTTGCATTCATTCATATTCTTCTGAAAGCTAGCTATTAGCGACCATATATGATGATTCTTGATGTTTTTGGGTCATTTGATGAAAAGATGTAAAAGTTTCTTAAAAGTAGGCATTTGAGCTTTGTCTTCTCATTAACTCAATTTCATTTTGATGACATTTGTTGATTTAATGGAAAAATATGAATGTTAATATTGGCATTGTTTACATCTTTGCATTTGGAATGCTCGATGACTCGCGAGCTTTGAGAGCTAGGCCATTGTTGCTATTACCTTCAAGACATTGTGTGAAGTGTTTGATCTCTCTTTATTTGTTTTGTTGTTGATATTCACTATGTGGTACTCCCTGTTTATGATAATTTCATGAGGAAATATCTTGATGGCTCGCGGGCTGCAAGCTAGGGCACCATACATTGTTCATGAGCTCACTGTTTAATACTGGCATTGTTTGCATCTTTTCATTTGGAATGCTCGATGACCCGTGAGCTTTGAGAGCTAAGGCATTGTTTCTATTACCTTCAAGGCATTGTGTGAAGTGTTTGATCTCTTTTTATTTGTTTTGTTGTTGATATTCACTAGGTGGTACTCCTTGTTTATGATCATTTCATGAGGAAATGTCTTGATGGCTCGCGGGCTGCAAGCTAGGGCATCATACATTGTTTATGAGCTCACTATTTAATATTGCCATTGTTTACATCTTTTCATTTGGAATGCTTGATGACCCGCGAGCTTTGAGAGCTAGGGCATCGTCACTATTACCTTCAAGGCATTGTGTGAAGTGTTTGATCTCTCTCTATTTGTTTTGTTGTTGATATTCACTATGTGGTACTCCCTTTTTATGATCATTTCATGAGGAAATATTTTGATGGCTCGTGGGCTGCAGGCTAGGGCATCATACATTGTTCATGAGCTCACTGTTTAATACTGACATTGTTTACATCTTTTCATTTGGAATGCTCGATGACCCGCGAGCTTTGAGAGCTAGGACATCGTTGCTATTACCTTCAAGGCATTGGGTGAAGTGTTTGATCTCTCTTTATTTATTTTGTTGTTGATATTCACTAGGTGGTACTCCCTGTTTATGATCATTTCATGAGGAAATATCTTGATGACTCACAGATTGCAAGCTAGGGCATCATACATTGTTCATGAGCTCACTATTTAATACTGGCATTGTTTACATCTTTTCATTTGGAATGCTAGATGACCTGCAAGCTTTGAGAGCTAGGGCATCATTACTATTACCTTCAAGACATTGTGTGAAGTGTTTGATCTTTCTCTATTTGTTTTGTTATTGATATTCACTATGTGGTACTCCTTGTTTATGATCATTTCATAAAGAAATGTCTTGATGGCTCGTGGGCTGCAAGCTAGGGCATCATACATTGTTTATGAGCTCACTGTTTAATACTGACATTTTTTACATCTTTTCATTTAGAATTCTTGATGACACGCGAGCTTTGAGAGCTAGGGCATCGTTTCTATTACCTTCAAGGCATTGTGTGAAGTGTTTGATCTCTCTTTATTTGTTTTGTTGTTGATATTCACTATGTGGTACTCCCTGTTTATGAACATTTCATGAGGAAATATCTTGATGGCTCACGGGTTACAAGCTAGGGCATCATACATTGTTCATGAGCTCATTGTTTAATACTGACATTGTTTACATCGTTTCATTTGGAATGCTCGATGACCTGTGAGCTTTGAGAGCTAGGGCATCATTTCTATTACCTTCAAAGCATTGTGTGAAGTGTTTGATCTCTGTTTATTTGTTTTGCTGTTGATATTCACTATGTGGTACTCCCTGTTTATGATCATTTCATGAGGAAATGTCTTGATGGCTCACGGGCTGCAAGCTAGGGCATCATACATTGTTCATGAGCTCACTATTTAATACTAGCATTTTTTACATCTTTTCATTTGGAATGCTCAATGACCCGCGAGCTTTGAGAGCTAGGGCATCATTTCTATTACCTTCAAGGCATTGTGTGAAGTGTTTGATCTCTCTTTATTTATTTTGCTGTTGATATTCACTATGTGGTACTCCCTGTTTATGATCATTTCATGAAGAAATATTTTGATGGCTCGCGGGCTGCAAGCTAGGGCATCATACATTATTTATGAGCTCACTGTTTAATACTAACATTGTTTACATCTTTTCATTTCGAATGCTTGATGATCCGCAAGCTTTGAGAGCTAGGGCATCATTACTATTACCTTCAAAGCATTGTGTGAAGTGTTTGATCTCTCTCTTTATTTGTTTTGCTGTTGATATTCACTATGTGGTACTCCCTATTTATGATCATTTCATGAGGAAATGTCATGATGGCTTGTGAGCTGCAAGCTAGGGCATCATACATTGTTCATGAGCTCACTGTTTAATACTGGCATTCTTTACATCTTTTCATTTGGAAGGTAGGCATTCAAGCTGTCTTCTCATTAAATCAATTTCAGTGGCATTGTTTACATCTTAGCATTGTTAATAGTGGCATTGTTTACATCTTAGCATTTGGAATGCTCGATGACCCGCGAGCTTTGAGAGCTAGAGCATCATTTCTATTACCTTCAAGGCATTGTGTGAAGTGTTTGATCTCTCTTTATTTGTTTTATTTTTGATATTCACTATGTGGTACTCCCTGTTTATAATCATTTCATGAGGAAATGTCTTGATGGCTTGTGGGCTGCAAGCTAGGGCATCATACTTTGTTCATGAGTTCACTGTTTAATATCTGGCCAGGCCATGTAAATGGTACCATGCCAACCCAAACAGCCCAACAAATATTCTTGTTCTTCACACAAATATTGTTCACCATTTTGTTCTTGTTCTTCACACAAATATTGCATCAAAAGTAATTGTAAACAATGATTCAAAGAAAAAAGAAACAACTACAATAGATCAGACCCCAAAAGAATACAGTCAACTACAATAGCTCACAGTCTCAATGAAATAAATAGTGTATAAAACAATATATGGTGCACAACAACAGCAAGCATGCAATGACAACAATAACATTGCATGATGCCCAAGCTCAAATTCAAAATAGTAAGTATATTAATGTATGATCTAATAGCAACAACCTCATTAATCATTACCTTTCACTCCTCCATCATTATAGAAGAGATAACTACCTACAACTAGGGCATCATGCATTGTTTATGAGCTCACTGTTTGAGCACCTCAGGTCCCTATTTGATTGGTCAATGCTCAAACAGTGAGCTCATAAATAATGCATGATGCCCTAGCTTGCAGCCCGCAAGCCATCAAGACATTTCCTCATGAAATGATCATAAACGGAGAGTACCACATAGTGAATATCAACAACAAAACAAATAAAGAGAGATCAAACACTTCACACAATATATGTTGCTTTATAAGATTTTATTAAGACTAAATATATTGTTTTATGAGCTCACTGTTTGAGCACCTAATGTCCCTATTTGATTGGTCAGTGCTTTGTTTGTTATATTGATGCTATTAAATCAAATAGGGACATCAGTAATAAAATAATACACTATGTGGTACTCCCTGTTTATGATCATTTTATGAGGAAATGTCTTGGTGGCTCGTGGGTTGGTGCAAGCTAGGGTATGATACATTGTTCATGAGCTCACTATTTAATACTGACATTGTTTACATCTTTTCATTTGGAATGCTTGATGACCTACGAGCTTTGAAAGCTAGCGCATCATTTCTATTACCTTCAAGGCATTATGTGAAGTGTTTGATCTCTCTTTATTTGTTTAATGGCATCTAATGTTGTCCTATGCATCTAATGCTGCTAATGTTGTTGTTTAAAGGCATCTAATGCATCTAATGTTGTTGTTTAATGACATCTAATGAATTGACTATCGTATAATGGCTTGATCCTCTAATAACTTCCTCTAAGTCTGTTCAACCAACTTTGGTGGTTGAAAAATTATATTAAGACTAATTAAACATAAAAACCCATTTTCCCTCCTTTTACAAGTGACCGTTGTTATTCAAAAATTTGAATTAACTACATTGCAAATGAAGCATTTTTAAAGATTTTTTAATCCTAAGACCTTGGGATATGATCTAAATAAACTTATTAAACTTTATTAAAACCAAATCTAAACTATTATAAGCTTGCAACTCAAAAACTCATCCTAGACTCCTAAATTGGTCCTAAGGCTTATTAGGCCTTTAAGGGCTTATTGCCAACTTATTACAGGTATTAACCTTATAGGTCATTATAGGCTCCAAAATGCTCCAATTGACGTCATTGGATATCTTCATGTTCACTGATGTCTTTTTGATCTCCATAGGTTTTGTGAACTCCTTATGTGCTCTAGGTGCCCCTGCACCACTATGTGCTTTGAGCCAATAAAATTTTTATCATCATGATGAAGTAATAATGCATTAAATGTCTTACTTATCTCCCTATTCAGTTTTAATTTTATAGTGAATTCATGATTTATAATTCAGTTGTAGTAGCTCAATGTGTTTGAACTCAAGAATACCCCTTGGTTTCCTACAAAGCTTTTGGCGAAATCTGTCAGAAAATGAGAAGCTATGAGAAGGTGACATGGAGCTAATGAAAGGAGGCATCTCCAATTTGTTTTTCCGATATACACATTAAGGATCATGTCAGATAATCTAAGGGAATTCGATCAAAATTGGGAGACAATCACTATATTGTTGTCTAACTTTCAAAGAGAATCCGATGACAAATGTTATTGTCCATGCAAGAGTTGTAACGACTTAAAGACAAGAAGAATCAAAATCAAAATAACAAAGAGACATTGTAGGGAGAATGGTCACATGGAAGGGGGGTTTGATTATAATCTAGTGGTAAGTTGTTTGCTATATTGTTTTCACAATTAATATACATATGAACCATGGAAGGAGGTTTGATTATCATCATTTTTATATAGGTCGATCTCCCCAGTGTGAATATAGAGGAACATGGAGGTGTGAGTATTGAAGTTAAAGATCATGATCCTATGGAAGATGACGATCATGCGCCAGAAAACACATTTGAAGATGATGGTATGAATGTATTGATCGTTGACACATTTGGTACTGGTGTTGCTGGTGCTACTACTGTTGCTAATGATGAGGATGACATTGACAACGTCCATCATATACCTCTACTTGAGAAGGTGGACACGGCCCTTTACGAAGGCTCCCAATCTACTCTTCTCTCTGTTGTATTGTTGTTGGTGAATTTGAAGGTTATGAATGGTTTATCCAACATAGCAATGTCACGTATAGTAATGACTTATATTATTTGTTGCAGATTGATAGGTGACTTTCTGTTACCACCATCAAATGTTCTCCTTCGCTCGTACCGAGAATTATGTGCCACTATGAAACATATTGGAATGGAGTATCAAACAATAGATGCTTGTCCTGAAGATCATATTATTTATTATAAAGAACACGAAAATGCAACAGAATGCCCTGAATGCCATACGAGCAGATATCAAAATGATCAAGTGACAAAAAAGGTGCCTCACAAAGTTCTTTGTTACATCCTCATTATTCCATGTCTGAAATGATTATTTAGGTGCAATAGCTTGGCACAATTTATGGATTACCATGCACGCAACAGGAGTCAAGATGACATTATTCGAATGCTTGCGGATGGTTCATCATTTATGGACATAGAGGAAAAGTGGCCACACTTTAAAGAGGAATCTCGAAATCTCAAGATTTCTCTGGCAGTAGACAGTGTCAATCTGCATGGAGATATGAGATCCGTTTTCTCGGTGTGGCCTATTTTTGTTATAAATTATAACCTTCCTCCATGGATGTCAATAAAGAGGGAGCACATTATGTTGGCAATGATTGTTCCAAGTATCTTATTATTTTATATTTATCTATATGTAATTATAAGTCTTGGAGTGAAATGACCACAATAATTATCTGATGTTGTTGTTAATTCAAGTAGGTAAGTACCAAATGAAATATATGAATATATATATTGCACCTCTTATCGACGAGTTGTTGGTGTGATGGAATGGTTTCACTATGTATGACATCTCCTGACCAATTGGACAAAGAGAATTTCAATTCCATGCAATGCTTGTGTGGACAATTCATGATGCTCCAGGATTGACACATTTATGTGGTATGTTATGGTGAATTCTAGTTGTACGAGATAATTCAAATTTTAAAAATATACATATTTAATCTAATTTTATTGTTATCTTGTAGATCTTTAAACAAAGGAAAAATTTGCATGTCCAATGTGTGGTCCAAAGATGAAATCTCGTCATTCCAAAAGTTTAAGAAAATAGGTGTTTGATGAGTATAGGCAGTTCCTCCCCAGAAATCATAAGTATCGAAGTGCAGAAAGTCATCTTTTCAATGGGAAAGAAGAGACTATATTAAAGCCCCGAAGAATGACACCTCACCTATGGCAATTGGAATATAATAGAATTCAAGGTAATATCGTTCCACGTAATGATTGATGTTTGAAAATTATATATTTTGATTGTGTTTTGTTGGCTAATTATGTAGTTGATGATCTTGAAGGTCATGAAGGCATCACCGACCAGCTTCCAAAGGGACTAAAATGTTATCCCAGAGAATTTAGTAGGCTGCCCTACTATGAGCATCTACAAATTATGCATTTGTTTGATACTATGCATATTGGAAAGAATGTAATAGAGATGTTGTAGAAAATATTGGACGGAAGGTGTGAGAAAGAAAAACTTGGCAAAATTTGTAGTGACATTCATGATTCTAATCATGCAATGAAAAATATCATTGAATCAAATAACAATGGAGACTAGATTAATGCAAGTTCTCTTCCTTGGTTATTAACAGAGAAACAAAGTAATGCCATAAATGAAGTGATCCGAAAAATTCAATTTTCTACAGGATTTGCTGCGGATATAAGCAATCTCATATCAAAGTAAAATGATTTTGGGTCAGGGATGAAAACACATGATTAGCATACCTTCATCAAGGTAAGTCATAGTCTTTAGTATTTACAATATATTTGTGTAATTGCATTCAATTTTCATTGTATGAAATGATCAGTTGATAATTGTTGCAGTATTTGCTACCCCTATCTCTCCTAGAGAACTTTGACAATAATATCAAACAAGTGATATATGATCTTGGAAAATATATGAGGCAAGTAGTGATATTTGTTCAATATATCAAACAATAATATCAAACAAGTAATATATTGTAAAGTCTCGTATTTATATATTTATGTCTTGAATCCTTTGTAGGTGGTTGTCATCTAAAGAAATTCATAAAGAAGATATAAAATATTGGAAGAAAAGAATTTGTCGATTAATGTGTGAAATGCAAAAGTGTTTACCTCCAGCTTTTTTCAATGCACAAGAACACTACCTCATACACCAAGTTGAGGAGATTGAATTGTGTGGACCTGTACATGCTAGGTCAATGTGGATGGTTGAGAGACACTTGAAATTTTTGAAAGGTTTGGTACAACAAAGAGCACGTCCCAAGAGTTCTATGGTTGAAGGATATATGGTATACCAGATGATGGTGTACGTTACTCAATATCTTCCTAATCTTGCAGCAAAAACCCATATAGATTGCATTTGGGATCTCGACTCAATTAAAAATTTTGAAGGGGAGTACTTGGTGGGCAACGGTAGATTTAGGAACTGAAAGGTAATAAATTATGAGATGTTATTATAGTAAATTAATTCTTAATTTTCAAAATAAATATGTTGTAAGTCATCTATTTACTTTTGTACAGCTGCTAAAGAGTGGGATGCAATACATTTGTTTATTGCAAACAATCAAGACTGGATGACGGCTTAGATTGAACGATGTCAACATGATGGTCATAGATTAACATGGGAATCTATTTCTTCATTGGTTATACAAGCTCATCTCAATGGAGATCCCAATGTTACACAAAAAGAAATAGATTTAACATATGGTTTAAGAGATCACCAGGTACTTGTAAATTTGTTAATCAATCAATCGTATGTTTTTCAACTCGTGATGCAATAATTTATACATGTTTGACATTATTGCAGGTGAAACACAACAAGGCTATGTTTTGCAATGGTTATAAATTTAGCATCAAAAAGTTGGATGACACGAAGAGAACTTGTGATTCTGGGATAAGTGCAGTGTTCCAGGTGACTAATATTTCATCTAGAAATGACTTACATCCTTGAGAGTCACAAAATTGATACTATGGTATTTTGGTTGATATACTTGACTACGACTTCAATTCCTTCAGATTAGTTCTCTTCATTGTGAAATAGTACAGACTACGACTCAATAAAAATGATCCTGATAGAACTATTATTGAACATGACAATGAATTTCCAATGATTAATACAAGGTTGTTTGAGTCAGTTGGAGAAGAGCCCTATGTTCTTCCAAGCCAATGTGAGTAGGTATTTTACTCAGAGGTTCCACCCTAACTAGGTTGGTCATTTGTTGTTAGACATGATCCAAGAGGAAGACCGATAAAGTATAATGCGATGGAAGAAGATACCGAGGAAGATGAAGAAGTGGAAGATGATGTAGAACCAGATCACGATCAAGAGCTAGTCAAAGAAGAATATGAAGAAGAAGACGACGATGATGCTGCTACTGATGAGGATGATGCTGCTACTGATGCTACTATTGATGATGATGATGATGATGATGATGATGATGCTGATGCTGATGACAAGGATGATGACAATAGTGGTGATGATGATGTCATCGATAATGACAATCTTGATAATGAGATGGATGAAGAAGAATATCAATGACATGAATGAAATGTACAATTATGTCAAATGTTTGGCATGTTCTAATGATTATTTTATATGTACTACTCTTATTCACCTTATTTTATATGTCCTACTTATATATCTTTGATCTTTTGTTAAGAGAAATTTCATTCTAAAAGAGTGTATTTAATCTCTATATGCTTAAACAACCTCACTAGTTAAGACTATTCTCATTTGTAGTGGGCATGACAAAAATCAAATCACTTGAAAGACACCAGTATTTAGACATGCAAAAATTAGTGACATGATTAAGAAAATTACCTTTCTTTACAATTGCATGGTTGTCTTTGGTTTGTCATTTTGTTTTGAATGTCTAGTGATTTAAACCAAAGACTTCGACTTAGCCAAAAAATGTGCAAGTCTACATTAGTATGTTTCTTTTAATTGTAATTATAATTAGTATGAATGAACAAAATAATGACAATGCAATATTTGTCAAAATAGCGTCAATGACTTTGGTCAATGTGCCTATGTGTCAATGTGGTGTTGGCCCATGCATGTTGAAGACGTCATGCACAACAAGTAATCCTGGGCATCAATTTTGGGTTTTCCCAAATAGGAAAAATGTTTGGATACGTAATTATATTTTATGTTTTAAAATAATGTGACAACTAATCATTTTATGAAGAACTGATGTACATTTGGTATTGTCAGGGAAATACTGGATGTCAATACTTTCGGTGGGTCGATCAAACCACATTTACATCTACCCCATCTACATCTATACCTGATGTAGGAAATGAGTGCAACTTGTGCAAGGCTCGAGAGGCAGCTAGTGCTGCCAAGATTGCTTCAATGGCGAAAGCAGAAATCATATTTTTGTGATGCCTTCTTTATGTATTTTGTGCACTACTTTGTTGGGACCATATGCGTAAATGTGGTTAACAGAAGGCTATTGTAGATACTGAATTTTTTTATAGAATTTCTAGTCGATACACATAAAGAACATGTACATAAACATGACAAATGAGAAACATAAATTTAGATATCACAACAACTGACAAACATAAATGTAGGCATCATAATCACAATTTTTTGGAGACACAACATAATTGAATGGTATACCCAGACGATGCAACACAACTATATATCACTCCTCTAGTTCCAAGTTTACACTGCAGTAAACAAAATCCATAGATAAAAAATAAATTTAGAGAGTGCATGAGGAGAGCGAGAACGACCAAAGTAATACAAGTCCCTATATTATTTTGGTCATTATCACTCTCCTCCTGTGCTCTCTAAATTTATTCTTCATCTTTGGGTTTTGTTTACCCAATGTAGAGATGGAACTGGAGGAGTAGTTGTGTTGCATCATCTGGGTATACCACTCAATTATGTTGTGTTTCCAAAAAATTGTGACCATGATGCCTACATTTATGTTTCTCATATGTTGTGTCCCATGACCCCTTATGACCTTTTACGACCATTTACGATCCCTAAGAATACATCTTAGAGATCTTAAAATGTCGTAAAGGGTCATAAGAGGCTCCTAGGAGGGGTCAGATGAGCTTCCACCTTCACGTGGTTGGCCTTGTTAAGTAGAGAATGTTAAACTATTCTCGAAACAAAGAGAAGCTCAATAATTTAAGATCTCAATCCACGTATGACAAATATATATCGACTGCACCGCAAACCCGGACATCAAATTTAGACCAAAGAAGTCAAGAAGTCACTAGAATCAGATTCGAATGCAATTAGGTCTGCATATATCCCATGAACACATAAGGAAGAATGCATCTCTGATCGCCACACTAGCTTCTTCTGCTGGAGCAATCATTGTCACAAGTCTTGATTTGATAGGATCCATTCCAAATCCAAGTCTCTAGACTCGACTCAATAATCCATGAGCCGCTACCGAATCTACTACAAAGTTATCTCTGAATTGTGTTGGAGCAGTCGATGTCACAAGTCTTGATTCGGTAGGATCCATTCCAAATCCAAGTCTCTAGACTCGACATGATAATCCATGAATCGCTACCGAATCTACTGCAAAGTTATCTCCAAATGATCCATAACCAAATCACAAGCAGGAACTAGATCTGCAAGAACACTGTTTTGAATCGATACCAACTCGATTGTCATATATATATATATATATATATATATATATATATATATATAAACAAACTCATTATCATCGTAACTACAACGACTTTAAAATAGCGACGGTTTCCCGTCGCAAATATCCAACATCCATCTGTCACATTAAATGCATCACTGTCGAAAAACAACCATAAATGATAGATAACCATCATAACTATCTGACGCATGTCCATCGCACGTACAACATAGTCATCGTTAAAAACCACAAATGACGGATATGCATTTTAAACTTTCGATGAAAATCTGTCGCATTAAAAGCATTTCCATCAGTGAACATGTTACGAATGACGGCAACCCTTCGGCATCTTCTGACGGGTCGCCGTCGTTTGTTATTTTTTGCGACGGGTAGTCATCCCAATTGCGATGGCCACGACTTTGTCGGACGGCATTCTCGCTGTGTTGGCACCCTCTTTTAGCGACGACCAAGGTTGGAATAATTATGACGCCTGACAGAACCGTCAGTTTTTCAGACTACAAAATTGCAACGCTGGGTGGTGTCACTTAATTGACAGTTTACTGTCCAAATTCAGACGCTTGACCATCGAAAAAAGGTCTCAAATGTACTAGTGTCTAATGACAGCAAGGGAAATTTTTTGAGAAGATGAAGAACACCCGTTTGAGTTTGGACAAGATGGAGGCTATGCAACACAAAGAAGTTATAGTTGACATGATAAAAAAAATATAGTGTCATATAGGTGGCATGTAAGCATAAAATAATATAATTTAGTTGAATCATGTTAATCCAAAGGCATGGATGTGATTATGGATGAGGTTGTGAGAAGGCTGATAGTAAAAACCTTATTTTGTCTAACATGATTTGTTTGTAGATATGAAGAAAGGTAAAAAAAAAGATGAGAAAGTCCTCTTTCTTGAAGATAATATATAAGAGAATGTTGTGATAAAAGTTTAAGAACTACAAGTTGTCGAAGATAAGAGGGTTGCTATAGAAGTTTCTTTGGAGGTAGTGGCTAATGAAGACTATATACTTGATCATAGAGATGATGAAGATCCTTTTATTGAACAAGAGACCAAGAAGATTGATGAGTTGATTGATTTGTGTGATGCCTGACAAGAAGATATTTTTATAGTCAAGAATGACAAAGAGGTTGAAGAAATAGTATTGGAATATTTTTATGCTAAATGGTTTACAGATAAGATGACGAGAAAAGAAGTTGAAGAAGACAAGAAAAATGGATAATGAGTCTACCATGTGATGTTCAAATATGTCCTTTAGAGGACATACATGTTTTAATCAATATAGAGTAATACAAAGGTAAGTAACTTCAAGAAGTGCCAAATGCACAAAGTGAAGGAGGAGAAAATAATAGTTGAACTAGACACGTTTATAGAAGAAATTTGTTAAAGATAAGGAGAAAGAGATGATCATAATTTTTTTTATTTCTTTAGGAGCCCAATTGCCACTAGGCCTCTATAGTAGAAGCTTCCATGGTGCTTAACAAAGTTTTGGAGATCTTTTTTTTCTTCCTAAAAAGACATATTTTTGTTGCTCCTTGTCCTTGCATCTGGAACTACCTTTTCAACCTTACCATTATTGTTCTTTCTCCCACACATTGAATCTAATATCCTTTAGTAAGATCCTTAAGTTTGTTGATGAAAGTCTTGATACCCAAGGCATTATTTTGGATTGAAAACTTGTTGATTTGAACAAACCTATTAAGATTATCTTTAATCCCAATAAGTTCCTTTTCAAGATTGACTAATCTAATGTCATGGTTGTTTACTCCAATAAGCTTATGTAATTTAGTACACAAAGTAAATGAGAATGTAACTTGCAAAACATAAGATATTTTTTGAGTTGTAAATTTGCACCTATTGTAATTTACTATTATATAATGCTTAATCTCCACCAAAAAACAAAATTCCATGTAAGCCTCCATGCCCCTCCATCCCCTTGACCTTTTTTCATCGAGATTATTGACCATGGGGTTTGGTTGGCACATGACGCTTGAGTGACACAAAGATGTTCATGTGAGACACATTTGTCTCACGAATCTATAGACTTGCAATGAGCTATTGAGACTTTACAACTACCACCCTTGCAGTGTAACACCTCTCACCACCAGCCACCAACATCAAGAATCATTTTGGTGGCTTTAAATTTAATTCTTTTGTCCTTATTTTCTCGTCTTCCCTCTCTCTTGGCTACATTGTCACTATTTGAAGTCTTTCTTCATCTTTCATAGTAGCACTCTTGTAATCACTTAAAAATGGAAAAAGATAAAATCAAAGCAAATCAAAGACATAATTGAAGTAATTGAATCACAATGCATAATTAGCCAATCAAAATTAAAATCAAATCCTAATTCAAGATAAATCAAAATTGAGAGCATTTTAATCAAGTGCAATCAAATCAAAATACAATTAAATCAAATAATTGTATAGTCTTGGATTAAATTAAATTCAACCCAATTAAGGGGTACATGGCTAAAATAAATCAATTAATAAATCTCAATTACACTCAACAACCCAAAAGGAGAGGAAATCTGGGCAACCAATGAGATTTGAGGAAAGGCATTCACATGGATCAAGCCAAATTCAATCTCAATCACTCAAAGTGAAAGAGAATCTTGACCATTGATCTTGTCTACTTGTCCCAAGCTTTGAGGACACAAACTTTGCATTGTCTTCAAAGGGTGGAACCAAGGACTCAACCAAGGTTTAATCATGATCAAATACAACTACACCCCCTACCATTGGAAAATCTATAAAAGGAAGGCCTAAATCTTTCATAATTATCAACCACACATCTGAGAATTGCATTGAACCTCTTGTAATTTGAGTTTAGAAAGACATTTGAGAGCTTAATTAGCATTTACTTTGATATAATTGTAAGCTTTAACTTGTTTATCATATCATTCTCATTCTAGGACTGTCATTAATGAGAGCTTGCTGAGAGCTTTGCATTAACAATCTTAGTTAGAGAGCCATAGGATGCTCAATTAGTCATTAATTTGCTAAATAGTTTTCTCTATTGCTTTGTGGTTTAATTTAGTTACTATTTCTTTTATTGATTAACCTTAATTCTATGAAGATACTTTCCTTAGTATACAAAATGGTGCCCACCATGGGGCTCTAAGGCTCATTTCATCATTTTCATCATATTTTGTATGCTTTTATTTTCACTTTTCCATGAACTTTCTGTAGAAAACAGATGAAGTCACACGTACAAACAATTTAGTCATGCCTATAGTCATTATGATGACGCTTGAGATCTCTATTCTGACGCCTACTAGATGATAACTCACACCTGGTTGATCACTTCTATTCTATCTTAAATTCTTTCTTGTCACCTACAAGATAGATGCTCACACCTGTGGGATAAATTGTTCAGCCTTTGCGCGTAAAGTCATGCCTGTGACTTAAGAAGTGTCGTGGATCTGCTATTTGTTATCGCCTATGACCGAGCTTTGCTACGCACTTTGAAGAAACAGTCACGCCTAGTATCTGCTATTTTATGCTTAGTATTGTTAAATTATTGCTTCAGACATTATTTTACGCAATTTTCAATACTATTTACGCTTAGCAATAAATTGTTCACACTTGATTAACTTTCAGTGTCACATGTATCACTGGAAAGTGACGCTTGCTATCATTAAAGTTATGCCTGCTAACAATTTGATCACACGTATTAGCTAGACAATGTCACTTGCTGTCTATTGTCTTAATTTGCTGTCAAATTAATCAATTCAATTATCTAACTCTATGTCTATATGTTTTTACTATAAATGAGAAAGCACAGAAAGGTCCAGAAACCAGAAATCAAATTTAATCAAGAGGGAAAAGCTTTGGCTAAAAAGATCAAGAGGGACAACTTTGAGCATATTAAAGCGGTTCTTGAGGAATCACAAGAGGAAGAAAACTAGGTATATCAAAATTATCTTAAGGTTGTAGATGCTTACAAGACAAAATTTGTATCTCTCAATTGGATTTTTACTCCTTAGTTCAAGTTTTTCCTTGAAAATTTGCAAATAAGGTGCTTAAGGTTCAATACATAAGTCTTTGCTTCCTCAATTTTGATTTGGTTGCCCTCATCATGATTGGTTGTCTTGACTAACTTGTTGGTGGAAAAGCACATTTGGAAGGAGCTATTGCCAAGGTAATGATAAAAACAATGAAATCACTCAAAAATGCCCCTAACTTCGGTTAGCTACAAGGAAAAGGTAAGCCTCAACTAGTCAATATTTTCCCTTAAATTGTGGCATTGGTGCATTTCATAATCTAGTAATTTGGATAGCTTAAAAGAATAAATCAAACACTAAATCAAAGCCCCTTGTTTGTGGAAGAGAGTATAAATACTCAAATCCCTATAGTTAGTCGGTAAAAGAAATTGAACAAAATTGTCTATTGTGTTTGGGAACTAAAGGAAAAGTTAGGGATATGCTCTTCACCTTTTGGTTAACCAAATTCCCAAAAGCTTAACCTTAATTCCATTTTCCTTGCTTTGAATGAACATGCTAGAAAATTAGTGGGATTACCTCCTGAGTTGTGCCTTAACAAGGCTGGTGAGAGGGACAACCCAAAGTGGGATACGCTCACTTTTGCTGCGGGAATCCAACCCACTCTAAAATGAAATGCATGCATCCTTAATGGGGTGTGTGACAAACAGATTTTAAATTTTTCAAATTTTCTCTAGTAGTCCTCACGGATTGCACCAATTGTACTTTTGTGCATGTGGGAAACCCATTAACATACTTGGGGGATGAAATTTTAAAGTCTATTTGAACGGGATCAATATTAAATCCTTGATAAAATAGCAAGACCACCTTTTAGAGCCATGTTTACGAACCAAATCTTGTGCTAGGTAGGTGCATGAAGTGTCTTTTTGTGCAAAACCCATGACAACATTCTTCAAATCAAAAATTTTGTGTTAAGTGGGAAAAAAGAGACAAGTGAATGCTTGGTTGTTGTGTTTGAAATACATAAACAAGTGAGAGATATATCCATTGAGAACTCATCTTATATTTTTAAATCTCTTCAACATAAAATCAAATATTTTCGAACCAAAGATCATTCCCAATCAAACCCTTGTTGGATGTCGGTTTCTACGTGGTCCCACACATATAGGGTATCATTACAAGGAGATAGCACTCTTTTTGAAAACCAAGGGAAAGAAGTTGAATACCAAAGTCTTTACAAAGATCCTAATCAAGAAGACATTTTTCCAAACCTATTTGAACAAAGACTTGGAGAGATGGCGGATAGAAATTTGACATATCATAATCACAATACCAACAATGTCAATTATAATTCCAAAGAAACACTTGAGGAAAGGGTTGAGAAAGCTGCCCAAGACCTAGTCTTCCTAGAGGTTATGGAGAAATTGATAGATAAGGATAAGGAGAACTTTTTCTTAAATCTAGCCCAAAAGGGAGTAAAGCTACCCTATGATTTTGATATTGACCAACTCAAGAAAGACCAACACCAAGATGACCCCATGAATGTTATGACTAGGTAGATAAAGGCCTTCCAAGAACAAATCGATACCATGAAAAAGACAGCTGAACTTAAGGCCTTTTCCTTTGAAGCTTTGTGTCCTTTCACTTTTGACAAAAGCTTAGCTATGGTATCTTTTCTTGTTAATAGCTTTTTTCCTAAATACGATAAGTACATGGGTAAAATAGACCCAAATGATCATTTAAGAGAGTTTTGTTCCCTAAGCATAGAGTTCATGCACAATGATACATATCTAATGAGACTCTTTCCTAGAAGCTTAGGAGGCCCCGTAATGGAGTGGTTCTTAAAACTAGCCCCAAGAATAAAGTCCTTTGAGGAGTTAGCCTCCAAGTTTGTAACCCATTACTCATATAACATTGAGCACAAAATCACACTGCTCAAGTTATGTGATACCAAACAGAAAGATGGAGAGTCCTTCTTAGGATTCTTACAAAGGTGGAGGACCATTTTCGCAAGGTATCCACGAAGTATCCCCAAGAAAGAGAAGACGGAAATCTTCACCAATAATTTGACCTCAGAAATGAATTATAGATTACAACTTCAATGTCCCCCAAAATTTGAAAAACTCATAGAAAATGGGATCAAGATTCAAGATGTTTTGGTCAAAAGAGGTGAAATAAAATTATTTAAAGATAACAAATCCAACAACAACAATAATTATTATTATGTGCCTAAGTATTTCAATAATCAAGGGTCCAATAATAACAATGATAAATCTAAATCATGGACCAAGAATAACAACAAAAACCTTGTGAATGATGGATTTGTGGAGGCCCACAACTTAAAGTCAACCCCTTTTATCCTACCATATGGAGCCAATTCTTCAAATAATGTTAATCAATCAAACAAACCTCCATATAATTCCAATAATTCTAATAACAATGCCAACACTTCCAACAATAATGCTAATGGGGATAAATCAAAATCCTGCTACTCCAATTATAATAAAAATAAATTCACGTACTTAGGTTAACCTTTGGAGAATGTATTAAGGACCTTGGTTACCAATAATGTCATCACATTACCCGATATGAAAGATTATGAACCTAAAGTTAAACCTTATTGGTGGAATGTGGCCCATCATTGTGAATATCATTGAAATAGAGGTCACCCAACAAATGAATGCATGAGGTTAAAACACTTGGTGCAAAATTTAATTGACAAGGGAATCACTCAAATTGAAGGACCTCAAAACAATGGAGATCACACGGCCTTCAAGAACCCCTTTTTGAATCATGAAAAAGGTGAGTCATCAAATGCAAATCAAAATTAAAAAAAGGGCAATGAGAAAGTGAACTTTGCTCATACATATGATAACATGATAAATACTCTAAGAGAAGAGGATCAAACCATAAACATTATCATAGTGAAAGATAATTCAAGGGAAGTATCATCAAATGTTGTCACTAGGGGGAAAGCATAAAAAATTATCCTACCTACCAATGCTCCAAAAGTTGTGATATCAAACCAAGCTTCAACATCATCATCAAAAGAATATAACTTGGTTGATCAATTACAAAGAACACCCGCTCAAATCTCTATTCTTGACCTGCTTTAAATAATCACCAATCCATAAGGATATCTTGGAGAAAGCCTGGTTGGAAACAAATGTGCCTCTAAATTTGGAGGTAGAAAAATTCCAAAATATGGGGGCACCTAATTGCACCTCATTGCCTATCATTTTCCGAACAAGATGACATGTCCCTTAATCATCCTCAAAATCTACTCTTACATATGGAAGTGTTGATGCATAAGCATCGGGTAAAATGAGTCCTTATAGATGGAGGAGCTGGCCTAAACATTTGTACCCTTAACTTGGTTAAAGCCCTAGGATTTTCTTAGGAGGCTATTGACCCTAAGAAAAAGATAACCGTAAAATCCTATGATGATGAAGAAAGAGCCTCAAAAGGAGTCATAGTATTACCCATAAGAGTTGGTCCCATGCAAAAAGAGACCATATGCCAAGTCTTGGACTTAAGTTGACTTACAATATCTTGTTAGGAAGGCCATGGATCCACGAAATGCAAGTCATTCCTTCAACCTATCATCAATGCCTAAAATTTCCATATCTAGGGCAAGAGATAATGGTAAGTGGGGATCTAAACCCATTCCAATATTGTAATCCTATCAATGATGCCTTAGTTCCACACAATACTAAAGGGTCTATACCCCATCAAATGGAGCAAGGTCAAAGTTCTAAGGATATTCCTTTGTTGAAAGGAAAAGAAAAGATGGAAGAAGAAGTTATTATTGAAGATACACCAAAACTCATTAACCTAACTACATCAACTAGAGGAAAAGAGAAGGTTAATGAGGATAACATTATTGAAGAACCAAAAGAAGATCATACTAAAACTATCCAAGTGTCCACCAAAGAGGCCCATTATCAAAAGATGGACCAAATGATGAAGAATTTTGATAAGCAATGCAAGATTAAGCAAAAAGGTGTAGGTGAATACTCCTTATCTATGATGGACCTACGTTTATCACTAAAGTCCTTTGGGAAACCTCTACATCTACCCCATAGATATAATGAGAACTTTGTGAGGGAAAGTACATCATCCGCCATGGATGAAGAAGACAATGAGATCCTAAACTGGCTATAGAAAGATGAAGAATCAAGTGCCCACATCAAACATATCCAAAATATAACCATTCCCACACATCAATATGGGAAAGGATTTTCAATCATGGAAAAGATGGGGTACAAAGGTCAAGGACCTTTGGGTACAAAGAATGAAGGGTTCATTAAACCCCTAGAGAGTACATGGCTAGATTCTAAGGAGAAAGTAGGAGTAGGGTATCTTGAGGAAGGATACACTTAAAAACATTATCCCAAGCTTTATGATCAAATATTACAATTAGAATCTCATAGTGACGAGGATTCTAATGAATGGGAATGGGAGACCTTATCAGATGAGTCATGCCAAGATAAGGGTATTGATGTCATTCATACTTATGCTTCTATTAAAAATAAAGGACCAATAACATAATCAGCTTCAAATCAAGCATCTAGTTCTAGTCAAGTGATCCTAAATGATGTGCCAAGCATAGAAATAGAGATGAATCAATGGGTAGGTGAACCATACGTTCCTTCATGGAGACCTACTATGGAAGAATCAAACATTAGGTTTAATCCACATGATTTTTATCCAACAAAAACCCTAGAGGAGTCTAGTGAGGAGGACTTTGATCCTTCTTCTTTAGAACATTTAGAGGAAGCCCATGTTCGAGATTTTTAAGATACAATGTATGAACCCTCCAATAATGAGATATACACCTTAAACCCAATCGAAATGAACCTAACTATTGACCCATTGACCCTCATTCATCCAAACTTAATTGAATGGAATGCCGTTGAACCAACTACCTTGCCAATTTTCTTATACGACAACATGGTGTCCCAATACCTCAATGCGGTTGAACCTTCTTCTATCAGAGAATATCAAGAGGAAATGATCAAAAGGAGCATCCAAACTTTCAATTCGAGAAAAAATGAAAAAAATAGAAAAAGAAAAGAGTCGAGTGTTTAAAACCATGTTGTGGCAACATTAGATCAAGAAAAAAATAAAGAAATAAAGGATGTTTCCAAAGGTGAAAACCCAACTGAGGCACCTAGGGAAGGGAGTTTGGATGCTCTACCAGAACATTATGAAGAAAGATCTCTGATCTTAATTGAGACAACAAAAAAGATAAACATTGGATCAGAAATAGAGCCAAAGATCATTCACCTAGTAGCATCACTATCTAGCGAATAAAGAACATAATTCATCAAGTTATTTAAGGAAAAGCAAGTTAACTTCGCATGGTCTTATGACGATATGCCAGGTTTAGACCCAAATCTGATAATGCATCATCTAAATATCAAGGAAGGAGCCAAACCTGTTAAACAAAAGCTAAGGAAGATGCATCCTCATATAGCACTACTTGTCAAAGTGGAGTTATAAAAACTATTGAAGGTGGGATTTATAAGGGCCATTGATTATGCACAATGGATCTCAAATATAGTGCCTGTATTAAAAGCAGACAAATCCATCAGAATTTGTAAAGACTTTAGAGACTTAAACTTGGCATGTCCTAAAGATGACTTCCCACTTCCGAGCATTGATGCCATTGTAGACTTAACAATGGGACACTCCATGTTTTCACTCATGGATGGATTCAGCGGATATAACCAGATAAAGATAGCACTAAAAGACCAATATAAGACTGCTTTTACATGTGCATGGGGTACTTTTTGCAAGAATGTCAAGCCATTTGGGTTAAAGAATGCAGGAGCGACCTATTAAAGAGCAATGACCACAATATTTCATGATATGATGCATAAGTTCATGGAGGATTATGTGGATGATATATTAGCCAAATCACACTCAAGAAAAGAACACCTTCCAATTTTGGCAAATTTTTTTGAAAGGCTAGAAGAATTCAAAGTAACACTTAACCCAAAGAAATGTGCATTTGGAGTTCAATCTGGCAAACTACTAGGCTATATTGTATCTACAAAAGGGATAGAGGTGGATCCTACTAAAGTGAAGGCTATCATGTAAATGGAAGCACCTAAAAATATTAGTCAAATGAGATCTTTACAAGGAAGGATTCAATCCATTAGGAGATTTATCTCCCAATTAGTAGAAAAATGTCATAATTTCACCCAACTTTTGCATAAGGATACAATTTTCAAATGGGATGACAAATATGAAGAAGCCTTTAATCTATTAAATAAATATCTCATGAATCCACTAATCTTGATGCCACCTATCAGAGGCAAGCCCTTGATCCTATACATTTCAGCAACAGAGAATTCATTGGGGGCACTTTTAGCACAAGAGGATGAAACAGGAAAAGAAAAGGCAATTTACTACATTAGTAGAACCTTGGTCAAATACGAACTGAACTATACATTTATGGAAAGGGCATGCTTGGCTATGATTTTTGCTTCCCAAAAATTACACCATTATATGCTAGCCCACAAGATAAGGCTCATTGCCAAAATTGACCCATTGAAGTATCTACTTAGCAAAACAACATTGAATGGAAGGCTAGCAAAGTGGGTGATGGTACTAAGTGAATTCAACATAGAATATGTTGATAGAAAATCAATAAAAGGGAAAGTCTTTATAGACCAATTAGTAGAAGCATCACTTCAAGATGATCATCCCATCCAAGTGGAATTCCCGGATTCAGAAATTGTGAATGTTGAGGCCAAAACATGGCAACTTTATTTTGATGGTTCCTACACTCATCATGGATTAGGACCAGGCATACTTCTCATCACTCCTCAAGGCTCTACTATCCCTAAGTCTTACAAATTTCTATTCCCATGCACCAACATATAGCAGAATATGAAGCATTGGTTATTGGAATCAAGTTGGCATTAGAGTGGAAAGTGATAGAATTAAAGGTTTATGGAGATTCACAATTAGTCATAAATCAAGTCAATGAAGAATATCAAACGAAAGATGACAAATTGGTACCCTACAAAAACATGGTGGATAATCTTAAAAAGTATTTCATACTTATCACATTTGAACAATTGCCAAGAGAAAAGAACAAAGCAACAGATGCAATGGCAACTTTGGCTTCATTGTTGCAAATGCCTGATCAGAGTGCTAGATATGAGTTCTTGGTAGAAGAAGTGATTCAACCCACGTTTGACCCTACCCACCCTTACACCATTTTCTTGTTAACTACAAACAAATCACCTTGGTATGGACCAATTTACACTTACTTGAAAGATCAAATCCTCCCCATAGACCAAACTAGGAATCAAAAGAAAAGCTTCATTCACCAAGCCGCCCGATACACCATAATTTCTGAAACATTGTATTGAAAAAGTGTAGATGGAATGCTCCTTATATGTTTAGAAGAGGAAGAATCAAACGTAGCCTTACGAGAAGGCCACGAAGGAATTTGTGGATCACACTCAAACGAATTATCCTTAGCCAAGAAACTTCTAAGGATAGGATATTTTTGGCCCACAATGGAGAAAGACACTTGTAACTTTGCCAAAACTTGTAGAAAGTGTCAATTCCATGGAAATTTGATACATGCACCCGCACAAGAACTTCATCTGATGACAACACCTTGGCCATTCTATCAATGGGGTTTAGACCTAATAGGCATGATTTACCCGCCATCCTCGAATGGTCACAAATTCATCATCATGACAACTAAGTATTTTACTAACTAGGTGGAAGCTATACCCCTATCAACTACAACAAGAAAGAATATTTCTTTGTTTATCCTCAATCATATTATTTGTAGATATGGCATACCTCATGCTATTATAACAGATAATGCAAAGCATTTTAAGAACAAAAACTTAAAGGAATTATGCACCAAGTTTCACATGATTCATCATTCTTCTTCAATCTATTACCCTCAAGGTAATGGACAAGCCGAAGCAACAAATAAAAACATCTTGAAAATTTTGAAGAGAACGGTGGACAACTCAGGGAGAGATTGGCACATTAAAATAAACCCAACCTTGTGGGCTTATAGAACAAGCATAAGAATGCCAACAGGGGCTACACCTTTTTCATTAGTCTTTGGAACATAAGAGGTTTTGCCTTTAGAGGTAGAACTTCCATCTTTGAGGATATCTATGCATGGTTTGATAAATGAGGAAGACTATAGGGTTGCGAGGTTGCAGGAACTAGAACTCTTGGATGAAAAATAGAAGAAAGCATTTGATCATTTGAAGGTGTACCAAAATAGGGTGTCAAAGGCATACAATAAGCATATCAAGCCAAGAACATTCCAAATAGGGGACCTAGTTTTGTGAGAAAATCCCAAGAACCAAGCAGAAAGGGAAAAGAAAGGAAAATGGGAAGCAAACTAGTTAGGACCATTTCTCATTGTTGAAAATTTTGGGACCGACACCTACAAACTAGCAGATTGTGATGGTGAAGAACTGCAAGAGCCAATCAATAGCATACATCTCAAGAAGTTCTATACATGAGGTAGATGAAAGAGTATAAAGAGTATAAGATGAGGAGCATCATATTTATTGTACATAGTGAAAAGAGATCCTGAAAATACCAAAAACATTTGAAAAGCAGAAAAGATCAAAAATAGTGGAAAATTGAGCATGAAGAAAGTAAAAACATTCATATATGATCCTCAAAAAAAAAAAAATAGAAAAAAATAAAAAATAATACAAAAAAATTAAAAAAAGAAGAAAAGTGCCTTGGTGAAAACCTAGCAAATAGGCACCTTGGTAGCAAAAAAAGAGAAAAAACTTTTAAAATAGAAAAATAGAGCTAAATCCATTCAATCGGTGAAAATCTGGTAAATAGGTGCCATTGAAAGTCCAAGTTAGTCGCATACTAGAAGGTCACCTTGTAAATATTGCATTCGCTAGCATTTGTATATATTGCATAATAAAACCCCACAATTGCATTTGCGAGTACCTCAAGATTTTGGTCACCTAATTGACAAATTGTCCTAAGTCCCACAAACAAAATTATTTCAAACTAGGGGCAATCATACTCAAGAGGAGAAAGGATTCATCAAAGCAAGCTTTATTCAATCAGAGAATCAATTCATCAAACTCGAAAGAGGAACACTTAATCAAATCTACATCCAAATCCAATTTGAGCCTAAAACGCAAAATTTGATCCAAGAACTGAAACGACCTTACCTTTATCAGGATTAAAATTTTGAAATGGATGGAACTACACTTGAAGTATGGATTTGAAAAACATTGCAAAAAAATTTCTAAGTGTTAACTCAATTGATGAAATCATTTCTTTCTAGCGAATCGATGAAAGTTTTAGACTAGACAAGCTATGGTGAAAGGATGCTATTTTTCTTGATTTCTGAATGATTGTCTTAAAATCAAAGTTTTAAATCATGTATTATTTGTCTAAGGACGTGATCATCAAAGAATCATTGAGAACTTGTACATAGGATAAAATGAAGATTCCTACTTGTTTGCACAAACGTATACCTTGGCTATTTTGATCTTCAATATCATAATACCAAAATCCACTTGCAACATAGAATTTGACAAAATTGATATTCACACTCTCATGATTGGTTTCAATCAGTCATAGTCATACCGAAGAGAGATGTGAAAGCAAACAAAGAGGTGCAAAAAGTATTCATATCATCATAGTTGAACTAGTGATGGTTGTACTAAAACATGATTCTTAAAAATGCTCAATGAATATTATAAGCTCCAAATCTTGAATAATGATAGTTAGCTGCATACATCTTAGATTAAGTGCATTGTATATATTGTTTTGCCTTTTCTTAGCTTAATTTTCAATGGGGGGAACATCAATAATCTTGGTTGATCAAAACATTACAACAAAATGGGGGGGTTCAATTCAAACGTCTTATCCTTAATTTCAAAAACAAAGTGAGATTATCTTTTGCATTCATACATAGCATTAATAATTATTCATTATCCATATATCAGGAGAAAAGAGAAAAAGATTCATTACTCATACATCATTTGCATACATGTAATTAAAGATAGAATTGCATACATCCGAAAACCCAAAAACATAGGGGCATTCATATCCATATTTCCATAAAACATTTTGCATTCATCCACTGAAAAATAGAGAAAAGTATGTCATAAATCCATACATCAATGCATTCATCTATCTATATCATAAAATAAGATACATTGCATCCATAGCATCATCACAAGTAAATGCATCATAACCATCATATAGCTGCATATAAAGATAATCTCATAAACTCATCAAGAGAATCGAAGAATTATGTCATCATATAAGTACTCATCAAATGATCCAAGTACATCAAGATACAAATGTCATGAAAGTGATACATCAAGTGTTCTGATCAATAAAACATCATGAAATGTGATACACGGACATCAACAATGGGTAGCTCTATCAAGTCATCAAGAGACATCCCCAGCACCAGATCCATCTAGACCTCTGTCATCCTATCTAGCCTGTGAGGGAGGAGCCTGAGAAGTGCTCGATGTGCTAGGTCTTTGAATCACATGAGTCATGAACTGCTGCATCAAAAGAGCAACCTGATCCAGTCTGCCCACAACAGTAGATATATATGTCCTCATTGCCTGCATATCTCATGATAGAATATCAATGCTAGGAGCAGCCTGTGAACTTTGTCCCATATCTTGTGACTGCTGCACCTGTGGAGGTACCTGATGATCCTGTGGAGGCACCTATTGTGTTGGAACCTCATCTTGTTGAGCTAAAGAAACCCTCTATAACTGAACTAAGGGATCTTGTCCACCAGGAATCTATTGAGAAGCATCTATATGTACCTATCTCTATTGTCTCTATTGTCGATGAGCTTTATGTTGTCTATTTGCTATTATTCTAGGGCGTACCTTAGCTACATCATCCTATCCTCTAGCTCTATCTCTATCCCAAACATGCCCACCTCTCACTCATGGTCCATCTCCTGCTCTACCAATAACCTCAGGATCTCTCTAAACTCATCATCTCTGATGTCTCCTACCACCACCACTGCCATCACCACCACCACCATCATCTCTCTCATCCCAGTCTGGGATACGCTCTGCTAGATCAGTAAAATGAGGAAACCTGTTTCGAGCCCACCAGTCCTGATACTCATGTGACATCCCTACATCAGCAACACTTGAAAGCATATTCCATCTACAATATCCCAAACCAGCGATATGATCACATGCAAACTGGTAATCAATTAGAGGACCCCACATCGATCACTCTACCTGTACACGAGCATATAACGCTGCACCCTGTGGCATATCCTATACTCTACCATACTGGCGAGATACTCTACCAAAGAAGAAATGCTCAATAATGCTAGTAGACTTGTCGATCATCCATCGAGGAGAAAACATATAGGGAAGCTCATCATCATCCTCTCTCCAATGCTCACACCATATATATGGTAGCCACTGTACCTGATCAAGATCATCGATCTGTCGACGCCAATATTCAAGCTTGCCCAGATGATGCTGGACAACCATGCCTCTATATAGAAATGCATACGGAAGGCCTTGACCATGAATACTGTCAAAAATAGGCCTAGTAATGGGAAGATGCTCCCATACCCACAACTGTAAAATCACTGCACCGGTAGATGAAGCAATGCTATCTTTGTAGACAACCTCATGCAAATCATGATATAACTAAGTGAGAACACAGGAGCCCCAATCAAATCGTCAAGGCTGAGCAAGTCAATCCTCGAGGATCCTACCCCATCCAATGGAGAAACCACGACCTCGCCGATCGGGAAGTAGAAATCCACTTATAAGAGCACCAAGAACTGCTGATAATGTTGGGAAAGAAGCAAACCATGGCCAAGTAATGGTATCATGATCAATAGTATTGTCTCCAAACATCTGTTTGTAGACTGTACTATCATAAATGGAATCATAGTATACTAACTCTCCATGGTAGGGAATGCGTAATAATCTGTACACATCCTCTGGAGTGATAGTCATCTCTCTGAAAGGAAGGTGAAAAGTATTGTTGTCGAAGTGCCATCTCTCTACCATAGTAGTTAGAAGACCATGGTTCAGTTGGAACCGCGACATATCAAGGGGGAAACTAAGGCCAGATATCTCAATAACATGAAACTCTACTAGAGTCAGAGCCTAATCGAGGTGAATGACCCAAGATGCGATAGACCATATGTACAGAACATGAAAGTGAGCCTGTTTGGAAAAACAAAGGAATCATATCAGTATTCTATATCAAGGAATCATTTAAATTCAATCAATTTTATCACAAGTATCAAGCAATCATATTATTTGTTCATTTCTCTATATCTTGAGAATGAAGTATCAGTATCCATCATATCAATTTTTCACACTGATTGATTTATCTTATTAGATTGAAAAATCATATTCATAGGTACCATTATCCTGATATCCTAATCAATTGTTTTGTTTAAATGCAACATACCTAATCTTATCATTGGAATTGAACATCTGAAGTTATCAAAATTTTCATCAGGAAAAATCAAGTACAAGTGGAAAAATATTCAAAAATGTTTCAGGTGTGATTTAAATCATACTAGGTGACATTTCCTCTCACGCGATATAGAAAAGATGTCAGGTGACACTTTATTTCTTCTACGCAGTATTTCAGCTATCAGGCAACACTTAATGACGCTAGGTGACATCTAATTAAGCCTAGGCAACAACAAAATTCTAGGGTTTCACAAGCAAAAAAATACATGCAAATGGGCATTAAAACCCTAAGGCTATGCGACATCAAACTTTTGTCAGGCGAGAATGAAAAATTGTAAGGCAACAGTTTACTACGCGGAGGGCTGAGTAAAAAGCATAGATGCGACACTTTAAGGACTGACGCAACATTTAAACTATCCTACGCGTGACTTTGCAAAATTGAAATAACGACGGCATAAAAAGGATGTAATAAATATGATAAATGAGCAATAAATGCAACGAAGAGGTTAAAAATGACTCATTGGAGGTCCGTAGTCAGGTGGTCTCTGATACCGTCGACATCTCTTAAACCGATGCTCTCTGATAGGGACAACCATCTTGAAAATCAAAAGAGGACCAGAGCAAAATCTCAGAATTCAAAAGTGAAAATGAATAGTAAATCAAGGTTTTTCAACCTATTTAAGCTAATTTGACCTAATTTAGAGGTGAAATTTTGACTTTGACCTTTATTAACCTATCAATTCAACCGGGGCAAATTGTGAATCATGGCATATCATCAATGTTTTTCAGAAATGAAAACATATTGGATCAATCAATCAATCAATCAAATTTTTCAAATCAAGCATCAATATGTTTTATTTTTGAGGGGGCATACCATTGGATAATCGGAAGCGAAAAACTTTTATCAGGAAATTTTTCATAATCAAACAAATGGGGCATCACATCAAAATCAATCATTAAATTAGGTATCATATCAGGATCAATCATTGAATCAAGCATCATATTAGGAAATAATTAAAAAAAAATGACCATCATATCAGAATGATCATCAGAACCATATCAATTGAGAGTTTCATATCGATCATATCTACATCAATCTCATATCAAAAATCAAGGATCGACCATCAAAAAACATCAAATGAACATCAAAGATCGACCATCAATGAATCAGGACCTATCATCAAGCAAGATCAGAGTATTCTTTGAATCGACATGCTTCACACGTCAACTCAAAGAGGGGCATTTGTAATCACCTAAAAATGGACAAAGATCAAATCAAAGCAAATCAAAGACATAATTGAAGTAATTGAATCACAATGTGTAATTATCCAATCAAAATTAAAATCAAATCCTAATTCAAGATAAATCAAAATTGAGAGCATTTTAATCAAGTGCAATCAAATCAAAATACAATTAAATCAAATAATTGTATAGTCTTGGATTAAATTAAATTCAACCCAATCAAGGGGTACATGGATAAAATAAATCAATTAAATCAATTAATAAATCTCAATTACTCTCAACAACCCAAAAGGAGAGGAAATTCAAGCAACCAATGAGATTTGAGGAAAGCCATTCACATGGATCAAGCCAAATTCAATCCCAATCACTCAAAGTGAAAGAGAATCTTGACCATTGATCTTGTCTACTTGTCTCAAGCTTTAAGGACAAAAACTTTGCATTGTCTTCAAAGGGTGGAACCAAGGACTCAGCCAAGGTTTAATCATGATCAAATACAACTACACCCCCTACCATTGAAAAATCTATAAAAGGAAGGCCTAAATCCTTCATAATTATCAACCACACATCTGAGAATTGCATTGAACCTCTTGCAATTTGAGTTTAGAAAGACATTTGAGAGCTTAATTAGCATTTACTTTGATATAATTGTTAGCTTTAACTTGTTTATCATATCATTCTCATTCTAGGACTGTCATTAATGAGAGCTTGCTGAGAGCTTTGCATTAACAATCTTAGTTAGAGAGCCATAGGATGCTCAATTAGTCATTAATTTGCTAAATAGTTTGCTCTATTGCTTTGTGGTTTAATTTAGTTACTATTTCTTTTATTGATTAACCTTAATTCTATGAAGATACTTTCCGTAGTATACAAAATGGCGCCCACTGTGGGGCTCTAAGAATCATTTCATCATTTTCATCATATTTTGTATGCTTTTATTTTCACTTTTCCATAAATTTTCCGCAGAAAATAGGTGAAGTCGCGTGTACAAACAATTCAATCACGCCTACAGTCATTCTGATGACGCTTGAGATCTCTATTCTAATGCCTACTAGCTGATAACTCACGTCTGGTTGATCACTTCTATTTTGTCTTAAATTCTTTCTTGTCACTTGCGAGATAGATGCTCATGCCTGTGGGATAAATTGTTCAGCCTTTGCGCGTAAAGTCACACCTGTGACTTAAGAAGTATCGCGGATCTGCTATTTGTTATTACCTATGACTGAGCTTTGCTACACACTTTGAAGAAACAGTCACGCCTAGTATCTGCTATTTTATGCTAGTATTGTTAAATTGTCACTTCAGATAAACCATTTTACGCGATTTTCAATACTGTTTACGCTTAGCAATAAATTATTCATGCTTGATTAACTTTTAGTGTCGCCTATATCACTGGAAAGTGACGCTTGCTATCATTAAAGTTACGCCTTCTAACAATTTGATCACGCGTATTAGCTGGACAATGTCACTTATTGTCTATTGTCTTAATTTGCTGTCAAATTGATCAATTCAATTATCTAACTCACTGTCTATATGTTTTTACTGTAAATGAGCAGGCACAGAAAGGTCCAGAAACCAAAAAGAAAATTTAATCAAGAGGGAAAAGGTTTGGCTAAAAAGATCAAGAGGGAGAACTTTGAGCATATTAAAGCGGTTCTTGAGGAATCACAAGAGGAAGAAAACCAGGTATATCAAAATTAGCTTAAGGTTGTAGATGCTTACAAGACAAAATTTGTATCTCTCAATTGGATTTTTACTCCTTAGTTCAAGTTTTTCCTTGAAAATTTGCAAATAAGGTTCTTAAGGTTCAATACATAAGTCTTTGCTTCCTCAATTTTGATTTGGTTGCCCTCATCATGATTGGTTGTCTTGACTAACTTGCTGGTGGAAAAGAACATTTGGAAGGAGCTATTGCCAAGGTAATGATAAAAACAATGAAATCACTCAAAAATGCCCCTAACTTCGGTTAGCTACAAGGAAAAGGTAAGCCTCAACTAGTCAATATTTTTCCTTAAATTGTGGCATTGGTGTATTTCATAATCTAGTAATTTGGATAGCTTAAAGGAATAAATCAAACACTAAATCAAAGCCCCTTATTTGTGAAAGAGAGTAGAAATACTCAAATCCCTATAGTTAGTGGGTAAAAGAAATTGAACAAAATTGTCTATTGTGTTTGGGAACTAAAGGAAAATTTAGGGATATGCTCTTCACCTTTTGGTTAACCAAATTCCCAAAAGCTTAACCTTAATTCCATTTTCCTTGCTTTGAATGAACATGCTAGAGAATTAGTGGGATTACCTCCCGAGTTGTGCCTTAATGAGGCCGGTGAGAGGGACAACCCAAAGTGGGATACGCTTGCTTTTGCTGTGGGAATCCAACCCACTCTAAAACAAAATGCATGCATCCTTAATGGGGTGTGTGACAAATAGATTTTAAATTTTTCAAATTTCCTCTAGTAGTCCTCACAGATTGCGCCAAATTGTACTTTTGTGTGTGTGGGAAACCCCTTAACATACTTGGGGGATGAAAGTTTAAAGTCTATTTGAATGGAATCAATATTAAATCCTTGATAAAATAGCAAGACCACCTTTTAGAGTCATGTTTACAAACCAAATCTTGTTCTAGGTAGGTGCTTGAAGTGTCTTTTTTTTTGTAAAACTCGTGACAACGTTCTTCAAATAAAACATTTTGTGTTAAGTGGGTAAAAAGAGACAAGTGAATGCTTGGTTGTTGTGTTTGAAATACATAAACAAGTGAGAGATATATCCATTGAGAACTCATCTTATATTTTTAAATCTCTTCAACATAAAATCAACACTTTTTGAACCAAGGATCATTCCCAATCAAACCCTTCTTGGATGTCAGTTTCTACGCGGTCCCACACATATAGGGTATCATTACAAGGAGATAGCACTCTTTGTGCAAACCAAGGGCAAGAAGTTTAATACCAGAGTCTTTACAAAGATCCTAATCTAGAAGACATTTTTCCAAACCTATTTGAACAAAGACTTGGACAGATGGCAGATAGAAATTCAGCATATCATAATCACAATACCAACAATGTCAATTATAATTCCAAAGAAACACTTGAGGAAAGGGTTGAGAAAGCTGCCCAAGACCTAGACTTCCTAGAGGTTGTGGAGAAATTGATAGATAAGGATAAGGAGAAATTTTTCTTAAATCTAGCCCAAAAGGGAGTAAAGTTGCCCTACGATTTTGATATTGACCAACTCAAGAAAGACCAACACCAAGATGACCCCATGAATGTTATGACTAGGAAGATAAAGGTCTTCCAAGAACAAATTGATACCATGAAGAAGGCAACTGAACCTAAGGCATTTTCCATTGAAGCTTTGTGTCCTTTCCCTTTTGACAAAAGCTTAGCTATGGTATCTTTTCTTGTTAATACCATTTTTCCTAAATACATTAAGTACATGGGTAAAAAAGATCCACAGGATCATTTAAGAGAGTTTTGCGCCCTAAGCATAGAGTTCATGCGCAATGATACGTATCTAATGAGACTCTTTCCTAGAAGCTTAGGAGGTCCCGCAATGGAGTGATTCTCAAAACTAGCCCCAGGAATAAAGTCCTTTAAGGAGTTAGCCTCCAAGTTCGTAACCCATTACTCTTATAACATTGAGCACGAAATCACACTGCTCAAGTTATGTGATACCAAACAGAAAGATGGAGAGTCCTTCTTAGGATTCTTACAAAGGTGGAGGACCATTTTCGCAAGGTATCCATGAAGTATCCCCGAGAAAAAGAAGATGGAAATCTTCACCAACAATTTGACCTCGGAAATGAATTATAGATTACAACTTCAATGTCCCCCAACATTTGAAAAACTCATAGAAAATGGGTTCAAGATTCAAGATGTTTTGGTCAAAAGAGGTGAAATAAAATTATTTAAAGATAACAAATCCAACAACAACAACAACAACAACAACAACAACAACAACAACAACAACAACAACAACAAAAATAATAACAACAATAATAATAATTATGTGCCTAAGTATTTCAATAATCAAGGGTCCAATAATAACAATGATAAATCTAAATCATGGACCAAGAATAACAACAAAAACCTTGTGAATGATGGAGTTGTGGAGGCCCACAACTTAAAGTCAACCCCTTTTATCCTACCATATGGAGCCAATTCTTCAAATAATGTTAATCAATCAAACAAAGCTCCATATAATTCCAATAATTCTAATAACAATGCCAACACTTCCAACAATAATGCTAATGGGGATAAATCAAAATCCTCCTACTCCAATTATAATAAAAATAAATTCACCTACTTAGGTGAACCTTTGGAGAATGTATTAAGGACCTTGGTTACCAATAATGTCATCACATTACCTGATATGAAAGATTATGAACTTGAAGTTAAACCTTATTGGTGGAATGCGGCCCATCATTGTGAATATCATCGAAATAGAGGTCACCCAACAAATGAATGCATGAGGTTAAAACACTTGGTGCAAGATTTAATTGACAAGGGAACCATTCAAAATGAAGGACGTCAAAACAATGGAGATCATACCGCCTTTAAGAACCCCTTTTTGAATCATGAAAAAGGTGAGTCATCAAATGCAAATCAAAATTAAAAAAAGGGCAATGAGAAAGTGAACTTTTCTCATACATATGATAACATGATAAATACTCTAAGAGAAGAGGATCAAACCATAAACATTATAATAGTGAAAGATAAGTTAAGGGAAGTATCATCAAATGTTGTCACTAGGGGGAAAGCATAAAAAATTATCCTACCTACCAATGCTCCAAAATTTGTGATATCAAACCAAGCTTCAACATCATTATCAAAACAATATAACTTGGTTGATCAATTATAAACAACTCCCGCTCAAATCTCTATTCTTGAGCTGCTCAAATTATCACCAATCCATAAAGATATCTTGGAGAAAGCCTGGTTGGAAACAAATGTGCCTCTACATTTGGAGGTAGACAAATTCAAAAATATGGTAGGGCACCTAATTACACCTCATTTCCTATCATTTTCCGAACAAGATGACATGTCCCTTAATCATCCTAAAAATCTACCCTTACATATAGAAGTGTTGATCCATTAGCATAGGGTAAAAAGAGTCCTTATAGATGAAGGATCCAGCCTAAACATTTGTACCCTTAACTTGGTGAAAGCCCTAGGATTTTATGAGGAGGCTATTGACCCTAAGAAAAAGATAACCATAGAAGCCTACGATGATGAAGAAAGAGCCTCAAAAGGAGTCATAGTATTACCCATAAGAGTTGGTCCCATGCAAAAAGAGACCATATGCCAAGTCTTGAACTTAAATTTGACTTACAATATCTTGTTAGGAAGGCCATGGATCCATGAAATGCAAGCCGTTCCTTCAACTTATCATCAATGCCTAAAATGCCCATATCTAGGGCAAGAGATAATGGTAAGTGGGGATCTAAACCCATTCCAATATTGTAATAATGTCAAACCTATCAATGACACCTTAGTTCCACACAATACTGAAGGGTCTATACCCCATCAAATGGAGCAATGTCAAAGTTCTAAGGACATTCCTTTGTTGAAAGGAAAAGAAAAGATGGAAGAAGAAGTTATTATTGAAGATACACCAAAACTCATTAACCTAACTACATCGACTAAAGGAAAAGAGAAGGTTAATGAGGATAAAATTATTGAAGAACCAAAATAAGATCATACTAAAACTATCCAAGTGTCCACCAAAGAGGCCCATTATCAAAAGATGGACCAAATGATGAAGAATTTTGATAAGCAATGCAAGATCAAGAAAAAAGGTGTAGGTGAATACTCCTTATCTATGATGGACCTACCTTTATCACCCAAGTCCTTTGGGAAACCTCCACATCTACCCCATGGATATAATGATAACTTTTTGAGGGAAATTACATCATTCGCCATGGATGAAGAAGACAATGAGATCCTAAACTGGCTATACAAAGATGAAGAATCAAGTACCCACATCAAACATATCCAAAATATAACCATTCCAACACATCAATATGGGAAAGGGTTTTCAATCATGCAAATGATGGGGTACAAAGGTCAAGGACCTTTGGGCACAAAGAATGAAGGGATCATTGAACCCCTAGAGAGTACATGGTGAGTTTCTAAGGAGAAAGTAGGAGTAGGGTATCTTGAGGAAGGATACACTCAAAAACATTATCCCAAGCTTTATGATCAAATATTACAATTAGAATCTCATAGTGACGAGGATTCTAATGAATGGGAATGAGAGACCTTATCAGATGAGTCATGCCAAGATAAGGGTATTGATGTCATTCATACTTATGCTTCTACCAAAAATAAAGGACCAATAATAGAATCATCTTCAAATCAAGCATCTAGTTCTAGTCAAGTGATCCTAAATGATGTGCCAAGCATAGAAATAGAGATCAATCAATGGGTAGGCAAAACATACGTTCCTTCATGGAGACCTACTATGGAAGAATCAAACATTAGGTTTAATCCACATGATTTTTATCCAACAGAAACCCTAGAGGATTCTAGTGAGGAGGACTTTGATCCTTCTTCTTTAGAACATTTAGAGGAAGCCCATGTTTGATATTTTCAAGATACAATGTACAAACCCTCCAATAATGAGATATACACCTTAAACCCAATCAAAATATACCTAAGTGTTGACCTATTGACCCAGTTACAATAGGGGTAAGAATTCACCTCAGAAATATTTGTATCCTTTAATACCTGCAGCTCACCCTTCAAGGGAATCCTTTGTTCCTCCTGTCACTTTCAAGAAAAAAAGGGGAAGGGTATCCATGGTTGGGACTATAGTTTCTTCTTCAATGCCACACAAAACTGCATCAGTGAGGCCCTCTTTTTTATTGATCATAGCATAGATAACCACACCTATGGAGAAGGATGCCACCAAGCCTTCACAAGCCTCTCACTTTGCCCAAACCTATGTCAAAACCAACTAGCACACGAGCATAAGCATCTGTGGCACTCAAAGGCTTAAGATTTTAAGGCTTCCACAAAGGTGGAGAGTGAGTCTTTAGTTCTCATCTTTATTTCTCTGGCTCCTATCCTAGCTCCTATTTTTTGTTCCTTCCTCTCTATCCTTTTGCTAACCACATCTTTTATCTCTCTTCCCACCATTCTGGGAGTGACTGTCAGACCTCATACCAAGAACATTTATGTTTTTGTTTCACCTTCATAGGAACCCCCTGTTATCACATGTTTTCATAAAATAATATCTTTCCCTACACTTGTTAACATGGTGCACACATAGGTTGTGTCTAGTGCAATTATTCCCACTCAACCCACACCTGCACCATCTCTTGAATATCATCCTAGATTTCAAAGGGTGTTAAGGATAACTAAGATGGACATGAGGGTCTCCCCTCCATCTTTTAAATGAAAGTTTGAGCAAGTCCCTATTCCTAAGTTTTTCTATCGTAAGTCTGGTATGATGGATTTGCATTCAATTTTGTTATTGCAATGGATCAAGCTTTGGCTTCTCTCAAGTTCATCATTGCCCCTTTTGTGGAGCTTAGTATGGAATCTTCTCCATCATTATCGTAGCTTGACTTTCCTACATCTTATAAGACTTGTTTGTTTGATTCTCTTGAGGAAATTTTGTCATTGATGACTATCTTTATGAGTTCTCTCACACTTGTCTCAATCGAGCTATTGAATGAGGACATCAAAGAAACCTCATACTTAGCCTTAACTATTGGTGGGACATTTGGGGTTAAGTGTAGATATAAAATTGCATTCTCAACCTCCCTACCCCCATGATTAGAATTGGGAGTACAAGGACCTACTAGTGGATAGTTTGTGAAGTAGTACTAGCTTCTACATTTGTAGATTAGAGCATGCTTTTTTTGTGTTCCCTCTGTACTTGTCTATTAATGGTGTTCCCCTCTAGAAGACCCTTGTACTTCATGGACACTTATAAATAGAAGGTTATCATCATATACCTTCTTCTATTTTTTATCTTATTCTTCTATTTGTTGTGAATTGGTTTTTCAACATTTGAGGACAATACAAAGTATTGGGGGCATGTAGGCTTCCCTTCCATGTTTACCCTAATTTTTATTTTTCTTTGTTTTCATGCTTTCTTCTTAAGAAGGGACTTTATTGAGGAAAGTATCAAAATAGTAACCAAATATTTTTATTGTTTCTGTGAGTGTTGGTTTTTCTAGAGAAGGAAGTAGCATAGCATGTTGATTTCATCAACATTATCCAATTATGAGTTTTCCCTATCGTTTATTTCCCTTATTTTCATAGTTTAGTTGATCTTTTGTGCTTTTTGTTATTAGTTTAGTCACTTTATGTTACTTCAATTAGTTTATGGTTTTTGTGCCTCATTCTTTGTGCTTTGTCTATACTGGACGTACATGTGTCTGATTGATGTCATACATCCATGCTATCATCCTTGACCTGTGCAAGTGTTTGATGCAGTGAGCTTGTAGAGCCTTAGAGTTAAACATGGTAGTTAGCTTTCCTATTTCTAGTTATCAGAATATTTTTATCTCTTACTGTAGTGTAGTTTAGTTATTTTAATTCTTTCATTTTTGCATATCACTTTGTCTTAAACCTTAGAATCATACATTTTTTTAAAGATTTTTTGATCACCCTAGCTCACCAAAGTATTATTAGAACTAAAGTGGTAAAAGGGTTAGTTTATCCCTCAAAATTTTCATCAATTTTGAGGTCGATGAATTTCCATTCTCCACATTTTTCTCTATCTGATGTGAACTAAGGTCCCTTATATCATCTTCTTCTTCATTGAGTAATAGTTCCTTCATCAACATGGTGAAAATCACTCCCATATCACCACCTAATCAGAGGGTGTATGACATGACCATAACATTCACCCCTCTTGATGACCCTTATAGATAAGATCCTTCTCCTCTCTACATCCTGACACTAGTCAATGGGGCCTCTATCAAATGTGTTATGGTTGACCTTGCATGATGTGTGGATATTATCATTCAAGAGGTGCTTTGTATTGATGAGTTTAATCATGTCTAGTATGTTGAGTGCTCGGAAACCATCAAGACCCACAATAGACTATCACTTCTCCCTTTGGGGTTGACTATCTTGATGGTATTGGGGGGACATAAGGCATTATTTAGAACCTTTTTTATTATTCACGAATCAAACCTCTTTAGGGTCAAGTTGGGAACTCCTTGGCTCATCTCCATGGGAGTTGTCCTTTCTATTATTCACAAATATATGAAGTTCTCCCATGAGGGTACCATTCATATGATTCAAGGTACTAGTTATTGGCCCTTGGTATCCTGTGGGGGCTTCTTGTTTGACCAATCTTGGCCTACTACAATGGGGACCCTACATCCCTGGTAAGATGTATCATTTTTTACTAATTAGACATACAAGGCTGAGGCATTGTCTTTGAAGTTTGTAGTTCCTATCCCCGTCCTGAGTTTGTCCCTCCCATTTAGCCCTCTCCTATGGATCATCACTCTTTTTCTTCTATCCCTTCTTCATCGGGGCCATAGGGAAATCATGTGCCTTAGAGGAATCCTCCTTGCCCTACATAGATTTTTCAGCCTATGGTGGTTTCTTTTGTTCCCTTATTACAACTACCACATATAAGGCATATGATTCTATTTTTCCAAAGTTGAAGCTTCACCACCTTCTTCTTACGATCCCCATCCTTGTGGAGGTACCTCACCCTACCATTTATGATAGGGGTAATAAATCACCTAAGACATCTTTGTCTCCTTTAACACCTACACCTCACCCTTTGAGGGCATCCTTTGTTCCTCCTGTCACTTGCAAGGCACAAAGGGGAAGGGCACCCATGGTTAGGACTATAGTTGCTTCTTTGATGCCACATAAAAATGCATTAGTGAGGCCCTCTTTTTTATTGGTCATAGCATAGATAACCACTCCTATGGAGAAGGATTCCACCATGCCCTCAAAAGCCTCTCACTATTTCCATAATCTATGTCAAAACCAACTAGTGCACGAGCATAAGAATCGGTGGCAATCAAAGGCCTAAGAGTGTGAGGTTGCCACAAAGATGAAGAGTAAGTTTTTAGTTCTCATGTATGTTTCTCTTTCTCCTATCCTAGCTCCAATTTGCATTCCTTCTAATCTATCATTTCTCTAGCCACATCTTCTATCTCTCTTCCTAGCATGTTGGGAGTGTCTTTCAAGCTTTGCACCAAGAAAATTTATGTTTTCATTTCCCCTTCATAGGAACCCCCAATGATCGCATGCTTGCCTAAAATCATACCTTTCCCTACACCTATGAACATGGTGTACACATAGGTTGTGTCTAGTGCAGTTATGTCCACTAAACCCACACCCACACCATCTCTTGAATATCATCCTAGCTTTGACAGAGTGTTAAGGCTAACTAAGATGGACATAAGGGTCTCCCATCCATCCTTTAAATGAAAGTTTGAGCAAGTTCTTATTCCTAGTTTTTCTATCACAAGTCTACTATGATGGATTTGCTTTTAATTTTTGCTTTTGTAATGGATCAAGCTTTGGATTCTCTCGAGTTCATCATTGCCTCTTTTGCAGAGGTTAGTGGGGCACCTTCTCCATCATTATCATAGGTTGATTTTCCTATGTCTTACAAGACATGCATGTTTGATTCTCTTGAGGAAATGTTGTCACTAATGATGATCTTTATGAGATCCCTCACACTTGTCTCAATCGAACTATTAAATGAGAACATCAAAGAAACCTCATACTTATCCTTAACTATTGGTGGGGCATTTGGGGTTAAGTGTAGCTATAAAATTTCCCTCTCAATCTACCTCCCCCATGATCAAGATTTGGAGGACAATGACCTATTGGTGAGCATTTTGTGAAGTGGTACTAGCTTCTACATTTGTAGATTAGAGCATGCTTTTTGTGTTCCCCTTGTACTTGTCTCTTAACGGTGTTCACCTATGGAGGACCCTTGTACTTCATTGATACTTAGAACCAATAGGTTATCATCGTATACCTTCATTTATTTGTTGTGAATTTATTTTTAGACATTTGAGGACAATACAAAGTATTTGGGGCATGTAGGCGTCCCTTCCATGTTGACCCAAATTTTTATTTTTCTTTGTTTTCATGTGATCTTCTAAAGATTTGAAACATGTCAACCCTAATCAAATACCCATAAGAGGTCTTATATCATACATTTTTTTCTTTCTTGTGGGTTCTAATGTCAAATAGTCATATCCCCCTATATCTATATGGATGTTGTGGATATAATGTGTCACCTTTTGTGGGGAGACATTTCATGGAAATGTTTCACATATTGACATGCCACAATGTCTTTTTTATCTCCTTAAAATGCTTCATGCTCCCATCTAAGCAATACGATCCATCCAGGGGGGGGGGGCTCTACGACATAGGTTTTTCTGAAAATTTGATTTTTTTAAATATCTATTTGTCTGCCTTTGTGAATTCCAATCAACTTATCTCTCAAATATCTTGTCCTCTCATACAACTATCTAGATTTTTTTGCTCATACCAGTGTGATCAAAGTCACTCTATCATACAACTATCTAGTGTTTCCTACTCATATTGACACATGTCTAAAGTCGCCCTATCATGTGACTATCCAGTTTTTTCTAATAGAATTGGTGCATATATAAAGATTCCCTATGATGTGACTATATATTTGTTTCTAATTTCATTGGTGCACTCAAAATCGCTTTATCTTATGGGTATCTAGCATAACGCAACTCGCTACACACAATCATACCATTAGTGTTTTATCTCTTCTATCAAGTATGCTCATCTACAACTTGTATGTTGGATGCGGCCTTGAGATAATTAAGGGCTTTCCCATAGGGGCAACCTAATTGGGAAAAATACCCTCACATAACTTAGGTAAGTTTTCTCTACATTAGCTCATATCTATAGTTATGAAATGCTCACTAAAGTGGGGGGGAAAATGTAGTGTCATAAATTTGTACATAGTTCAATTTACCAGTATATGATGCTCCTAAGTTAGCTGAAAATCAAAATTATATGAATCCTACATGTCCCTCCATCTCCCTTGTCCTTTTCCATCGAGGTTCTTGATGACGTGGCCTAGTTGACACATGACACATTTATGTCATGGATACATCCACACAATGTGCATTTATCCTGGAAATCAAAAAATATGTAGTGAGTCATTGGTACATTACAACCACCACCCCTATAGTGTAATGTCTCTTGCCTTTGCTCACCGATGTTGATTATCATTCAGGTGGCTTTAAACTTTATTCTTTTACCTATATTTTCTCTTCTTCGCCGTATCTTGGCTACATTTACACTATTTGGACACTCTTTATTTTTGTTATTAGTACTCTCACAATCTCTTGAGCACGTTATTGTATTGGGACAACTTGCAACACCTTGGCTTAATCATTTTTATCACCTTGCCTTTATTCCTTTGGTCTCCAACTTTGTGGTCTTCAGGGGGAGTTTCCTCATACCATCTTCATTTATGTTTGTCAAGCATATCATAATTTTTTTAATAATATTATAGCATTATTATATTTATCATTTAATTATTAACTTTACACTTATTTATCATTTTTTATTTCATCTTGTGTATGATGAAAACCTACCTGTTGGGATAAATCTTAGACATGAAAATGCTAGAGATAAAAATTATATATTTAATACTAATCTAACATGTTCATAAACTTGCAAAAGTAAAAAAAAAAAAGCTTCCACCATAACCTCCGATGAGCATGAAGCAAGTGCACCCAAGACTTGCTTGATTTAAGCTCTTAGAGATGGTTGTGGTTGTGCTCTCCCAACACAATATATTAAATCCCACTTTGTTTAAAAGAAAATGATAAATGCAAGACACTAAATGCAAACTAAATGAGGATGATATTGAATGAACTCAAGAACTAGTTATAAAGAACTAGTCTCATGCATTCAATGTCAATATGAGAAGTAGGAATGAATTAAATCCAAACTATCTACCATTAATGGATGCAAGCAACTACCAAACAAGTTAGTAAAAAATACTTAAGTGCAAGAAAATAACTCTAAGAAATAAACTATCATGATAACTCTAATATGAAAATGAAGGATGATTCACTGTTGGCAAGGCTTCTATTTATAAGATTTTGGAGGGCTAGGGTGAAGTGGATCACATGTGGCATCCACATAGGTGCCACATGAGGGACACATAAGCCATGTAAGAGTCCAATTTTTCTCACACATGTGTGAGAAACTTGAGGTGCGATGGGTAAATGTGTACTTTAAGTACACATGTAAGAGATCTTGTCATAGTTGTCATAGGTTTGGTCCAATGAAACATATTTGGAAAGTGTAAGAAAGTGTCATCAAGGTTGTAAGAAACCTTGTTTAGACCTTTTTAGAATTCTTTGAAAAGGTAATTTTTAGAAATTTGCTCACACATGTGTGAGCAAATAATTAGGATTCATGGGTGTAAGAATCAAAAAATTAGCCTAATTAACTTTAGTTAATTAGTAAGTAGGTCTATTTATTGCGAGTGATGTGGGTAGGGTAGGATCTAGGTCCAGACTTAGGATTAATCTTAAATTAAAATTTAGACTAGTCATGGTTTAGTAGAATAATAGAATGTGAAGGGAAATAAATAAATTAAAATTTATTTAAAGAGGGATTAGATGAAGGAAATGTATCAAATAAAATTTAATACACTTAAAGAGAAGGTATTTAAATTAAATTAAATACTATAGAATAGTGAACCAAATTTAATTAAATAGGTAGAAGAATATAATAAATATAATTAAATAATTATAATGTTAAGGGACAATTTTAAGCTTCTACATTTTCCCTCTCTTTGATGTGGCGTTGAGAATGATGTCGTGTCAAAGAAAAGAAAAACAAGATGCCGGAGAGAGAATAGAAGGTCCTAAGGCAACGGGGGTGAAAGAGGCAAAAGAGAAGGGAAAAGGAACAATTGCATGATTTATGAGGAGATCTAGAAAAAAATGGGGCAAAAATGGGGTTTGAGATGAAAAATAGGGCCCAAGAGACCTATAAATAGTCCATGAGGGCCCTAGAAGGAGTCACTTTTACCCTTAACGAGCAAAAAGATGAAGCGAAGAGAGAGTGAGATGACTACTCCACGAGATCACATGCAACATGGAGAGCGTGTCTGGATGTACAACCAGGTCGTGGACGTAGGACCACCAGTGAGTACCCCAACTAAGCTTTGTGAAAGTTCAATTTTCACATTTATTACTTAGGGGCCATTAATTTGGGTAAAGGGCTATTAGGGCCAAGATGACAATCGATGTATCATCATCTGCAGAGATGATGATCAACCAATCATCATCTGCGGGGATGAAAGGGGAGGGGCACAGATGATAATCTGAATTGTCATCTGCGAGGATGATGGTCAATTGGGTTGATTGGGGTAGGCATTAGAGGGGGCTGACCATGAATTAGTGTTAACGCCAATTGTTGTCTACACGAGGAAATTGACATCTTCGTTGATTGATCCAAAAGACACAAAACAAAAGGATGGGGGAAAAAAACACATGACATGGAGGAGTAGAGGATGCCCCAGACTAAGTAGCAAGGACAGACATGCATATATATGATGAATCTAGGGGGTGGAGGTGATGTTTCAATCTCAAGAGATTTGGACAAACATGATGACCTTGGCAAACCAACTGACACCATCAAAGTGGGGATAGGTTGCACTATGTGTCTTGGAGCATGTAGATCTATGGTTGTGGTTGAGAGTGCATAATGCGCTCATGAATGCATTGATTGAGAGGTGGCACAACTCTACCTCAAGCTTCCATTTTACGATAGGAGAGGTGACCATCACAATCCCATAGTACATATAGGAGGGTGTAGAGCCCTATGCAGAGGCAGCATTTCGACAGACATTTGATCAAATACTGACCATGAGACAATGGTTACCATGGAGACTGACGATGGCGGCCTGCCCACGGTTGCAACGGGTGTCCCTATACATAGCAGGGTTGATTAGAGGCATATTTATGTCAGATCATGCAGGACATGGATTTCCCTTAGGGTGATCATGATTACTAATTGCCATGCCAAAGGATGAGGGGGAGAGATACTTCTAGGGGTACACCATTCTTGGTCATCTATACTATGACTTACACATGTGCACCTATCAGAGAGGTAGGACATTAGGAGCAAGAGTGACACTACTATTGGTCTGGGCATGGGAGCATATTGTAGTGATATGCCCCATTAGACTCCATGAGAGACGTGCAACTGATGATTCATATGCCTGTAGGTACCAACCATCGATCCACTATGAGTCCAAAAATTATATTGGTCATTGGCAGTGGCAACTAGACGAGATGTAGGGATTTGATTGGACACCATATGTAGGGTGTGAGACCCGAGGACACTAGGTCGCATAGTAGCAGGATTATGCAGAGGATGGTTGGGAGGATTTTTATTACCTTGGGTTTGCATAGACGGACTATTGGCTTATTAGGCGAACAACATATATGATCACCTAATATATGTCATCTTGGGTGTTATGATAGTTTGGTCGGGTGCATGATGTCATTCTAGATTATTTCCCACATTCGTTGGTCACACGAGAGGTAGGCAACCTATGGGGGTTTGGGGTAGACCTGAGGGGTGCAAGAGCATCATGGTTAGGGATGGCAATGATACTATGGTAGTAGGGGAAGGATTTAGTATGGGATGCAAGAGTTACACCTACATATATGCAGTGGTGGGTGGACCACATGCCAATTAGATTGATGGTGCCTAAATTTGTACCTATAGATGAGTAGCCAATCGGGGGAGGGGATGGAGTTGGAGCATATGGGGATGACAAAGGGGATGATGGGGGAGAGAGGGGAGGAGGAGGAGGAGGAGGTGGGAGAGGTCAATCGATGGTGGCAACACTGAGACACTGAGGGGTAGTACATGTACCTATGGATAGAGCCCCTCTAGTGATACCCATATAGGGATAGGTACAAGGTCAAGGACCAAAATCAGCCTAGGAATAGGTATAGGAACCACCTCCAAGATATATAGCATAGGATATGCTTGACATAGTCATCATAGAGTGGGACAGCCTACAGACAGAGGTGAGGAGGATTCAAGGACTCCTAAAGATAACTTAGGCATCAGAGTTGAGTCTACAGAAAGAGGTAGCTAGGGTTTAGGGGTTATTGGTTGGGGAGCAAACACAAGAAGATAGTGCTCAAAGTTCTCTAGAGAGATTAAAGGCCCGCATTGATAGTGGAGATTTTATAGGGGGTAGCAGGGCAACAACAAATATATAATTTGAGAGTAGAGTTGTAGGGGGTCACATAGGAGAGGGATATGTATCAACGCAATGCTGAGGAGTACAAGGGATAGTGAGAGATCTCTTTACAAGCTGTGAATGGACATGGTGTGATGCAGGTTGTTTAGGAGATCTTTGTTGCCCATAGACAAGAGACTAGAGTTGTTTGGGAGATGGAGTATTAGTGTCATCTATATTATGAGGTTGTTCCTGAGGACCAAAGAGCTACCATATATAGCGAGAGATCGGTATCACACACTAAATGTGGATGGATTCACATGACTCAGTAGGGATGAGACCTCCTTGAGACAGAGGGGGAGATGGGATAGGAAGGGTTGGGCCATCCACACAGCTAAATTCATGATCCATAGCAGTTATTTTTGACACACTTGTATTTTTTGAGTATTAAAAATGTATAGAGGTATTTTATATGTCTACATGTATATGTGATGGACATTGATGTACATTTTATTCTTTTTATGAGTATATGTATACATGATTTTTATGGTCCTATGGACGTGTGTTCTTTTAAATTCCTATATGCATAAGGTGATAGATGGTGATTTGATGGATTGGCTTGTGTGATGCATGATGGGTGTGATTATGTGAGGATTATGACATATTTGTGATGCAGGGATATGTACATGAGGTGGTTTATTATGGTTATGGATGGATAATGTTTATATGTAATTTTATGGATTTATTTATGGGATGTATATATGTGATGAAAATGATTAATGCTATGGATAATAAATGAGTTTTATGGAAATGGATTTGTAATGATTAATGTAATATGAAAATATAATAATTAATGTGATGGATAATAAATGTCATATGATTAATGAATAATAAATATAATATCCAATAACGATTAATTCTATGCAAAATGTAAGATAATGAGTAATACTATGGATGAACCTAAAATTCATCTAGACGATTATAATTAGGTGATTATAGTGCAATGAATTTGAAGTCAATACTTAAACTCATCACCCATATAAGAATGCAATAAATAAAATAACTTAAGTGAATGCAATTAATGAGGATGCGAACTAGGATAGGTGTGTCAGTCATAACTGATAGGATCATTCAGCTAGCTTTAGGGGGAAGGGAATAAACATGAATCTTTCCAAGATTAAAGTGCAATATGACCTTAACTAAAATGAATCCTATCTGCATGAATTTTGTGGGATTATATTGTGTTTATGTCAGGGACCACACCTTGGTTTGATCTTGCAGAAGGAGGTATGCATCATGTGTTATAAAAGCATAGATGACATGGTTCATTTGCATGGACTAGACTCTTAGACACACTAGATAACTTTTGGAACATAGATGTAGATTTCATAGTCATGATGAAACCAATGACATATACTTACTAGAGAGGTCTAGGCATAGCCAAGTCTGTGAAAGGATGTAAATGTGCTAACTTGTTGCCCCCAGTAAGATATGCATAATCACAACTCAAACAAAAATAGGAATACTCTTAAAGCATCAACAAATAGATCATATGACAAATGACACATGTATCAAGCTTTACCAGTCACCATATACCAAGATATGAAAGATTGAGGCAATCATGAGTAAGATCCATTGACACAAAAAAAAAAATCAACAAAGGAGGCCTCATGACCAAGTAGTCATTCAATCCACAGTTCTTTCCATGAATGAGATTGGATTGATGAATTTGATTTGAGCCAACTGAGGAAGGATGCATCCTACAGGGAAATGATTGATTGATTGATAAGGTGAATAAACATTGGAAATAGATGTGAAAGGAACAAGATCTCAGAGATTCAATTTCAATGTTGACTTTGATAATCACTTTTATGGTCACTGTATATGGGAAAAGCTCAGTGTGATGGGGTTTCACTTGGATCTTTATTGTGATGCGCAGAATAGGACCATGGAGTGAAGACTAGGATGAAGACATGTTGTATTGGTGAGGGAAAGGTGATGAAGGTCATGGATAAAGACAATGGATCCAAATCTGCTACACATGGTGTCGAAGGCCAATTTTCACCATGGTACTTGTCCAGAGTGCTTGTTTGCAAATTTTTCACTGCTGGATGATTTTTTTTATTTTTTATTTTTATCAAAGTGCTTGTTTACTAGGTTTTCACTATGATAATGATTTTTCAAGAACTTTTTTTGTTGTTTAGGATTTTTTCAAAAAAAAAATTATTTTTAGGATTTTTTGGTGAATAAACACTTTATACGAACTGAATGTTGACTATGCATAGAAGAACTTCAAATGCAGAATATTTAAAAGGTTAGGGAGCAGATCTCCCTCAGGCGTTGTTATCTAATATGCCCCAAAACTGAACTTGGTGGTAACAATGAATGGACCGAACCAATTGGATTCAAAATTTCCTCTCTTTTCCCAACTCTAGAGGTTCTTCATGTTGTGTTGTAGGACCAAATTACCAACCTCAAACTCGCAAGGTTTGATCTTCTTGTTGAACTGGAGGTGCATGAGATTTTGATACATGTGGAGGTGGTTGAGGGCATTGAGTCATCTCTCATCGAGGAGCTGTAGTTCTTGCAAGTGGGCAACTCGGTATTCTTCTTTAGACATCAAGTTCTTGAGAGAAATCCTGAGGGAAGGGAGCTCAATTTCAATGAAAAGGACAACCTCAGAAACATAGATAAGGGTGAACAGAGTGGCTCCAGTGGGAGTACAAATGGAGGTGCAGTAGGACCAAAGGACAGGGTTGAGTTGTAGGTGCCAGTCACAACCAATGCCATCAACAATCTTCTTAAGGATTTTTAATATGGTTTTATTTGTAGCCTTAGTTTGATCATTTCTCTATAGGAAGTGCTTAGATGAGCAATGTTCAATAATGCCAAATTTCTTACAAAGGTCAGTGAAATCCTTATTCTTGAAGGGTATTCCATTAGCAGTATGGAGATCTTTTGGGATTCCATAATGACAAATGATATAGTTGAGGATAAACTTAGAAAAAATTTTACCGATAGTGTGGTGAGGGGGATTGCTTCAACCCACTTGGTAAAGTACTTAGTGGCAGTTAGGATATACTTGTGACCACTGGCAGAATTGGAGAATATTTGGCTCACAAGGTAAAAAAAACCCAGTGGGATAAAGGCCAAGGTGTGATGGTAGGTTGGAGGGATTGAGCGGGGGCGTGTATCAAATCCCCATGTTATTGACAAGGAACACATTTTTTTACAAAGTGATATGCATCTTGCTCCATTGTCGTCTAGTAGTACCCAGTGCGTAACAACTTCTTTTCTAAAGTAAGGCCGCTAAAATTGGCTCCATAGATCCCTTGATATACCTCTTCCAAGGTTGTTTTTGCTTCCTCTGAATTCATACATCGAAGTAGAGTTTCATTGAAATATTTCTAAAACAGGGTGTCTCCAAGGATTGTGTAACAGGATGTATGATAATGAAGGTTTTTTGTTGGTTAAGCGTATGAGTGAGGATGATGATCTTATCATGAAGGTAGGAAAGGATTTATGGGTACCATGATGATTTGGGACCAACAATTTCACACACCATCTCAGAATTTAGCCGGTCATAGGAAGGGACCATGCAATTCTCGGCAAGAAATTTGCATCATGTACTCATCTCTAGCATAGATATTAAGGAACAAATGGTAGCCATGGTGTCGGCTGCTTTATTGTTTTCTCCATGAATTTACTAGAAAATGATATCTATAAAATGTTGCTTAAGATCTTCAACCATGCGGTGGTAAGGAAACAAATTATCATCCTTTGTCTGATACTCATCGGTGACTTGCTTGATAACCAATTGAGAGTCACCAAAAACAAGCAAACTTGTGATCTTCCATCTGACAGCTTGGTGAAGCCCTGTGACCAAGGCCTCATATTCTTTTATGTCGTTTGTACATGAAAATGTCAATTTGTATGATTTAGGGATGAATTCGCTTGTGGTGTAGAAAACAAAATACCTTCCCCCGATCCTTTCTGAGTGAAAGATCCATCAAATTAGAGCTTCCACTAAATGCTAGGGGTGATAGTCATGATGGTTTCATTGGGAAAATCAGTGACAATAGGATGATCTCCTAGAATAGGAGCCTCTGCAAGTTGATCAACAATTTCTTTCCCTTTGATTTCCTTGATTTTTTTAAACAATATCAAACTCATTGAGTATCATGACCCATTTTGTTGTCAGACTTGTCAGAGCGGCTTTAGATAAAAAATACTTGAGTGGGTCAACATTTTCTATCAATTGTACCTTATTATTGAGCATGTAATGACATAGCTTCTACATGCAAAAGACTATAACCAGGAAATCTCTCTCAATATCTGTATATTTGAGCTCGTAACCCACTAAAATTCTACTAAGGTAGTAGATGGCATACTCCCTTTCATTGTCATCTAGCTATGCTAGAAGAGCACCTAGTGCTAATGTAGTTGTTGAAATGTAGAGGATCAAAGGCCGACCTAGAATAGGTAGGACCAACACTAGTGGATTAGCTAGATATTCCTTAAGTTGTTCAAAGGCCTTTTGACATAAGCAATCCCAAATGAATTTGGTATATTTTCTTAGCAGGTGGGAGAAATGATGCACTTTGTTTGCCAATTGTGACACAAATCTTCAGATGGACTAAAGTCTCCCTTTTAAGCTCTGCAGTTGTTTCAAATTTTTAGGAGGTGGCATCTCAAAAATGGATTTTACCTTCTTAGGATCCACTTCTATTCCTCTGCGAGAGGCGATGTAGCCTAACAACTTTCCTAATTGCACACTAAAGACACATTTCTTAGGATTTAGCCGACCCTTGTACTTCTCTAATATGTCAAAGATTGTGTTAAGGATAGCAATGTGTGATTCTCATGTCTTGGATTTTCCTAGGATATCATCCACATAGTCTTCCATAATTACATGAAGGAGATCATGGAAGATAGTTGCCATGGCTCTCTGATAAGTGGCGCTTGCATTTTTTAGAATGAAGGGTATGACTTGGTAATAGAACATACCCCAAGGTGTGTTGAATGTAGTTTTTTTGTTGATCCTCCACTGTTATACAAATTTGATTATATCTAGAAAATCCATCCATGAAGGATAGCATCCCGTGCCCACCAATCAAATCCATTATCATGTCAATATTAGGAAGTGGAAAATCATCCTTAGGACAAGTGAGATTGAGGTCTCTGAAATCAGTATAGATCCAAATTCTCCCAAAGGGTTTACCTACTGGTACAATGTTGGGGACCCACTCAATATAATCTATGGGTCTGATAAATTCTACATCAAGCATCTTTTGTAGTTCAACTTTGACTAAGAGTGCCACTTGTGGATGTATCTTGCACAATTTTTTCTTTATAGGTTTGATTTTTGGATCCACAACAAGATGATGTACAACTAGATCAATATCTAGCCTAAGTATAACCTTGTAAGTCCATGCAAAGTTGATTTGTCTTTCACCCTTGTGTTAAACAATTTCCTTAGGAAATTGGTTTTCACCCAAGGATGTTTTTTCATTTTTTGTATTTTAAACTTCTTCACTTTTGCGACTAAGGGAGTCGACTTGGCTACTAAAGTAGACTTTCTCTTTGTAATGGATCCGATGCTTATTGTCTTGGAGATTCATCAGTACAAAAAGTGCTAGAACTACCTCATCCAAATCACATATATCTAAGGTAGGTGGTAAATCTTGTTGGTCTGAATCGATTAACTCAGGGTTGGTAAGGGGTAGGTTAGGTGTGGATAGGTTAGATTCAATGATACGAAGGATAAAAGTATCAAGATCATATTCAATGTACTAGAAAGGGATTTCAAAGAACTCTTCCTTGATGTATGAATAAGATGCAATTACAAATAGTTCTTGGAAAAAGCTTTCTTAGTCTTTATGGAACCCAATCCTTTTCCACGGGGATACCCAGTTGCCTTAATGAGAGTTTTCCTTCTAGTTTATTTTTCTCCAAGGCTAGTACCACGATATCTCATGCTTTCAATAATGGGTGTGGCTTTAGCATACTTCCCCTTAGGGATGTGTACAATTTTATCTTCTTCATCATCAAATAGCCAGGATAGAACATTATGTTCCATGTGTTCGTCTGAACTAGAGTTCAAATGTAGTCTTCTTGCATTTCACGATTTCCTTATCTCTCGTAGGGAAGACTTGTGAAGGTTTACCATAAGACTTGGGGGAAAGGGGGAGTTCACCAATGCACATGGCTTTTTGAAATTTATACTCCCCCATACCTTGATCTTTGAATCTGACCTTCTTTCCAGACTCAATGTTCTTCTCCTGAGTAAATTTTTCCTTTCCTTTAGTTGGTTACACATTTTTTCATTATCTTCAGAAGAATTGGACTAGACAGGAGTTTCTTGTTCAACAGGATGGACATACTTGTTCAGTGGGTAGTAGTTTGATTGCTTGCCTTCCAATATTTTGCAATATTGGAAGGGTTCATGATCTCTATGGATTGTTATTTTGGCCCCATGGTGTGGAAACTTTAAACACTGATGAAATGTGGACGGGACACCTGAGATAGCATGTATCCACAGTCTACCCAAAATAATATTATAGGGTAGATCTAGATCAAGCACTTGACATACTATTTTAATGAGTGTTGGGCCCACTTGTAAGGGGAGTGTGATGAGACCTTTACTCACCCTTTCTATGTCAGCATATGCTTTTATTGTGATTCTTTTATTTACATCAATAAGGTCCTCAGAAAGACCGATGTTACAAATTGTACTTAAATTGCACAAATTCAAACCAAATCCATTGTCTATAAGGACTCTTCTTATTCAAGTATTATGGATGGTGACTTGGATATGTAGGGGTTTATTGTGGTGAGGATCAGGACCTTGGAAATATTTTTCAGTAAACACCAAATGTTGTTGGGAAACTAAGTTTCCAATCATTGCTTGGAACTGGGATGCATTGACCTTTTCTAGGATATAGTACCCAGTCATGGCATTTTTAAGGACCTCTTTTTGGATAGGGGATGTATGGAGGCTCTCTAGGATGGATAGTTGTGTAGGAGTATTCTTCAACTGGGAATGTAGGTTATAACATGACATAGGTCATGTCGATGTTGATGGTGCAGTAGGTGGATTTGCAACAGCTTTCAAAATGACTCAAGGATGATGGGTGGTGACATTACAATCATCACTCTTTAGATTCAATGTGTTTACATGAGCTTCAGATTGTTCTATGTGGCCACATAGTGAGTCAAAACTATAGACATCATTTTACTCTAGGCTATTGCAAGTGCATTCATCTCCTGAGATCTTGTTTGTATTGTAATCATAGGAAAATCCTTTGGATGATGAGGCATTATTTTGATTGTGCTATGAAAAAGTCTTAGAATACATTTGTAATCGGGGATTGGAGGTAGAGGTATTTTGACCCTCTAGCTCAATTTTTCCATCGTCAATCAAATCTTGAACAAAATGATGAAATTTCATATATTTCTTGATTTTGTGTCCTTTGATGCGATGATAATCATAGTATTCATTATCATTATACTAGTTTGGTTTTGGTTGATTATCATCAAAAGGCCTTGTGTTAGGATAGATCATCATTCCCTGATCAACTAAACACCAAAAGATGACATCAAGGGAGTCTGCTAACTATGTGAATTGTCTTCATTGTGGTGGTCTATTATTGTTGTTTCCATTGTAACGCGAGAATAAGGAACCATAATAACCAGGTCCTTGATTCTGATTGCTTGAATTGATCTGAGTACCTTGATTATTCTGGCTATTATTCTAATTACGGTTATCTTGATCATTATTATTATGATTTCCTTGATTGTTTTTGTTGGATGCTTGAACATTTTGGACATTCTTAGCATTTGTCACTCCGTCATTAAAAACACCCTTATTCTTAGACCAGAACTTGGGTTTATTGTTGGTGTTGTTAGATGAATTAGAGGGATAATGTTTAATGGCCCCTTTCATCAAAATTCCATCTTCAATAAATTTTCCCTTTTTAATGAGTGTCTCAAATGATTCTGGGGCAGCCATTTTCAATTGGAATGACATTTCCATAACCAGATTCTTAGTGAAAATATCGATGAGGTGTGAATCTGGAATTTTCCAAGGCATACGATTTTTAAGATGTCACCATCTTTGAATAAAGTTAGCAAAGTTTTCCCCATTTCTTTGCTTTGTGTTGCATAAGTCACTAAGTGACGCTTGGTGTTCGATGTTGTAAGAGTATTGTGCAAAAAACTTCTCAGCAAGATCATTAAAAGTTGATACAGAACCAGGAGAAAGATTCAGTAGCCACTCAAGCATAGGTCTGCCGAGACTGTTGGTGAAGATTCTTTGAAGGAAATTATCATTGTGGGAAACTTCTTGAGCTTCTACATAGAATTTGTTGACATGTTGTACAAGGCATGATTTTGCCTTGTATTTATCAAATTTAGGAATCTCAAAATTGGTGGGGAATGGTTGAAAACTGATTGATTTATCAAATGGATAAGGACATATCTCTGCAAAAGAGAATTCCTTCTTCCCACCTTTTTGCGTAGTCGTCATCATGATCTTTAGCTCATTGATATTTTGCACCAACTCAGGAGGATTATTGTTGATGATTTTATGGCTTTGATTCGTTCCTCCTCCCAATGATGTATTATGTCCCCTGAGAGGTGGATGATTCATGTTGTGTATACTTGAAATGTGGTTAGTATTATTCATATGTGAAGAATTTTGATTCTTAAAGAGTCCATTAGGCTTTGAGAAAATTGAAGCAAAATGTCATCCTGATGCCCCTGGTTGATGTTAAGGTTTGTGACCTAGGTTTGAGTCATTATTGTTCACTCCATTGACATTGTTATTGTCATTTGAGTTGGGCCTTCTTAGAAGTTTCCATATTTGTTCAAGCGTATCATGTGAAGGTTGATTTGTGTTATTCGATGTTGAAGGCATAATGGGGATGATATTTTTTTTATTAGTTCAAATCAGATTGTTCTCAAGCAAGGTTTCATCAATATTTTAAGGGAGCGTGATACCCCTTTGAATAAGGTTCAGGAAGATATTAGAACTATTGGCTTGGATTAGATATTCCACTAGGCTCAAATTGTAAGGATCATCAAAGAAATATTTAGCTCATGGACTTGCATTGATACTTTCAGGTATGACCATGTTAGATTCCATATGTGGTTCCCATCTTCATTAAATCCTTCTTGTTAAATGATTTCTCGTTCATCATCCATGGTGATAGATTGTTGTCTTATCTTGGCTTGAGACCGGGTAAGTACCATGCACATGTGACCTTGGGTTGGATTCAATAATTTGAAAGATTGATGGAAGAAAGAAAGGAATTGGTGAATTAGGAGCAACTTGGACTAGGATTTGGATTGGATTAAGAGGACTAAGCCTCGAGGATTGATTGGATTGGATTTGAGAGGAGCTAAGCCTCAATGATTGATTTTATTTGGTTTGGGATTGATTGGATTAAAGAGGAACTAAAAAAGGCCTTGTGATTGTGAAAACAAAGGATTGGATTTGATTTAAAAACTTCTCTTATTTGGATGATAGACTAATGATCCCCAAACAAAATAGGACTGGATTAAAACTACTAGAGAAAGACTCAATTCTCAAAGTAGCAATGGATTAGTGTTTTATTTGATTTAAGGTCTATGTAACACTATTGGATTAATTCTTTCACCCTATTGCATGATTAAGGTGTGAAAGTTGGATTGATTTAATTTTTATTTAAAGTCCAAGGTTTTGATTAATGCTGCTAATGTTTTGAAATGATGATTGAAGAAAGATTTGATTAAGATGAGGGAATGATGAAGGATTAGAAAATGATGAAGGTCAATGGTATTTAATCATAGGATTCCCAAGTGACTACAAAGGCCATGTTCACTTTGTTCTTGGCAACAAAATGGGCAACCTGATTGTTATAGCTGATTTTATCAAATTTCTCACTAGCTTCTAGAGTTTTTTGGATAGATTTAGAATAAGATTCGTTGACTCTAGCCTTTTTAATAGAAATTTTCTTTTCTCTATAGACTTGGGAAACTAGAATTTTTACCTTTTTATGCTTTCCTAAATTAGTCATATCCTAAGAAAATGTTGATTTTAGCGGGGTAGATCAGTGTTTCATGACAAATGATTTTAAGAGCCTCTAGGAAACTAAATTTATGATGTTCTTGATAGGTTAGATAGCTCACTATTTTTAAGTGGAGATGATGATTCTCAGACGTAAATGAAAAAATGAGGAGACAACCATTCCAAGTTAGAGACGACAGTTTAGGTTTCAAAGAATTTTTTATGAATCTAATAAATTAGGTTTTCCAATCTAGTTTTTAGTTAATTTTTTTAATGACAAGAACCAATTTTTAAAGCATTGAAACAAGAAAATAACAGTCACATGTCTGAAAATGATCTGACAAGGGGAAAAGAAACCTTGCAGGAGACAAGTAATAGTGACAATGAAGCTTATACAAAGTAACATCTTTGAGGTGTGTATGTTCTTGGGGAAATTTTAATTGTAGACATTCAAGCACAATTCCTACCCTAAGGAATTGGTAGAGCATAAAAATCCTCACTCGTTGACTTAGGCACACTTCAAGAGCTAATTAGAATACGACCACTTCCAACCACACAATGGGTTAACAATAGCATATTAGCCAAATCCAAATGCTCAGGAAGGCATGATATGATGATTGTCTTGGGGAGGTTATTATCCTCCTTGCACTTGGATTATCACACTTTCAGGGGTGAACCAGGTAGCTTCTATTCTAGGGATCTTAGTGAGGGTCTCCGTTTGAATACATTCTTTGTGTTTGCACAAGCATGATTTAGGCCTATAGCCCCACAAAGAACCTTAGCACAGACAATCATGTAAACATGATTGAGACCGTAAGGCCCTACTGATGTGTTAGGTGAGAGACATGGATAAGCTCAAATGGTATTCGACTTTTGAGGCTTTAACCCTAAGAAGAAAATTTGATTAACGTGAGTTGTATTGGTGGGCTTATACCTCATTCTCACGTGGGTCATTCCCAAGAGATTTTTACCTCAACCGAAAGACCCATCTATAGGATGAATTCAAAAGAAAGGATTGGCAATGAAAGGAGTTTGGATTTCTAATTTTCCCTCAAGGAGAAAAGAGCATACTCCCCTATCACTTAATAAAATATTACAAGTGAAACTTTGTTAATGTGCCTAAGAAATAAATTAAGAAAACACAATATTTTCTTGTATCTCCTAGGCAACTTGCAAGAAAAAAGAGTGAGTAGTTTGATGTTTGTGAATGTCTTCTATCAACGTCCTGCAATACACAATATTAGCAATTTTAGATATTCAATCTTCAGAATTGAGGTGTTGCATAAAAACTAGATGAATCTGTAGCATGAAATATTTATGAAAACTAAAGATATTTTATGACAGAGCGCAGATGAAAGTTCCAAGTCACAGATGATTGTTTGCGTAGATGCCAGTCAACTGGCACAGACGTCAGTCAAAAGTCACAGATGATTGTGAGAGGACATAGATGATGATTAGTAGAAACTTGGAAAAAGTATACCTGACATCTGACAACATGATTTTTAAGGAATGAAGATGACTAAAAATAGTCAAAAATGATGATCCACAGAGACAACAGTCAACCTACACAGATGACAGTGAAAAAAAGGGTCAGTTTATTGTGATTGAAAGAGATTTTTGAAATATTTTGACAATATTTAACTTTGTAAAATTGATGTCCTAATAGAAACACAAGAGTTATAAACCTAAAATATCTCAAAAAAACTTTTAAATATTATAATTTTTAAATCCTTTTTAACCAAGGCAGAGACAATAGTCTCTAGGCGGAGACGCCAATCTACGCAGATGATTGTTCCAGGGCAGAGATGACTCTTCATGACAGTTTCCAAAAATAATGGAAATTTTGAAAAATGATTTAAATTTCAAGGACGTGGGTCCCACCAGGCATGCCAAAATGTGTATGATGAAAACCTACATGTTGGGAGAAAGCTCAGACATGCAAACATTAGAGATAAAAATCATATTCAATACTAATCTAACATGTTCATAAACTTGCAAAACCAAAACAAAAAGCTTCCACCATAACATCTGATGAGCATGAAGCAAGTGCACCCAAGACTTGCTTGATTTAAGCTCTTAGAGATGGTTGTGGGTGTGCTCTCCCAACACAATATATTAAATCCCACTTTGATTAAAATAAAATGCTAAATGAAAGATACTAAATGCAAACTAAATGAGGATGGTATTGAATGAACTCAAGAACTAGTTATAAAGAACTATTCTCATGCATTCAATGTCAATATGAGAAGTAGGAATGAATTAAATGCAAACTATCTACCATTAATGGATGCAAGCAACTACCAAACAAGACAATTAAAAAAATGAAGTGCAAGAAAATAACTCTAAGCAATGAACTAGCATGATAACTCTAATATGCAAATGATGGATGATTTACTCTTGGCAAGACTCCTATTTATAGGATTTTGGAGGGCTGGGGTGAGGTGGATCACATGTGGCATCTGCATAGGTGCCACATGAGGGAAACATAAGCCATGCAAGAGTCCAAGTTTGCTCATACATGTGTGAGCAACTTGAGGTGTGATGGGTCAATGTGTACTTTAAGTTCACATGTAAGAGATCTTGTCATAGTTGTCATAGGTTTGGCCCAGTGAAACATATTTGGCAAGTGTAAGAAAGTGTCATCAAGGTTGTAAGAAACCTTGTTTAGACATTTTTAGAATTCTTTGAAATTTTTAGAAATTTGCTCACACATGTGTGAGCAAATAATTAGGACTAATGGGTGTAGCAACCTAAAAATTAGCCTAATTAACCTTAGTTAATTAGTAAGTAGGTCTATTTTTTTAGAGTGATGTGGGTATGGTAGGATCTAGGTCCAGAATTAGGATTAATCTTAAATAAAAATGTAGACTAATCATGGTTTAGGAGAATAATAGAATGTGAAGGGAAATAAATAAATTAAAATTTATTTAAAGATGGATTAGATGAAGGAAATGTATTAAATAAAATTTAATACACTTAAAGAGAAGGTATTTAAATTAAATTTAAATACTATAGAATAGTGAACCAAATTTAATTAAATAGGTAGAAAAATATAACAAATATAATTAAACTATTATAATGTTAAAAGATGATTTTAAGTGTCTACACATCTATTCAGTTGTTGTGGAGGTGGAAACACCAAAGAAGGGACTTTACTGAGGCAAGTCTCAAAATAGTAACCAAACATTTTTATTGTTTCCATGTGTTCAATTTGCATAGCCTATTGATTTCATCAACCTTCTCTAATTGTGAGTGTTTCCTATCATTTATTTCCCTTATTTTCATAGTTTGGTTGATCTGTTGTGCATTATGTTATTAGTTTAGTCAAAAAAATTTAGGAAAAGGTCGCAAGCTACTAATATAGTAATAGATATAAACTAGTTCAAGAGCTCCTGGAGGAAACAACCAACAAAGAAAATCTCCATTCCTTGCTCAAAGTACAATGTAAGAGGACTGACTGACTCAACTAAAAAAGATAAACGTGTGCATTGTTCATACTAGATGAACATGTGTTGTGTTGACATCCTACATCCACATTGTCATCCTTGATCCATGCATGTGTTCTAGGCAGTGAGATTGTAGAGCTTGGTAGTTAACCTTGGTATTTAACTTTCATATTTCCATTTATCAAAATATTTTTATCTTTAAGTGTAGTGTAGTTATTTCATTTCTTAGATTTTTGCATATCACTTTGTCCTGAACCTTATAATTATACCATTATCTTAATTTATCTTGGTCAACCTAGCTCACTAAAGTGCTAGTGGAAGTGAGGTGGTTCCTTAGTTTGTCCCTCGTATTTTTAAACGATCTCGAGGTTGGTTAATTTCCCTTCTCCACATTAATATATAATATAACAGTTCAAGTATGTATCCAACTTTCATAAAGACATAATTTATTCCATTTAGTTTGATATGCAATGTGTATATGACAAATCATAGACGATGCTTCATACATACAAAATGAGCACATATGTAGAAACCCTAATTTAGTTAAAATTACTAACTATTAGGAACAATCAATTAACCATTATGTTAGTAGTGTTATTGTTACACTTTCTGAATTCCATTCTAGTCTCAACTTGTTCTGTTAGAGGGATAGCATCATTAGGGTTCTTTTTCGCCAACCACAAACCTAGTAGTCCCTAATACATATTCCTTATGGAAGTGGCTCTACCCTTCATGAGGTATAAATACATGAATATGTCTAGTTTCCATCTAAGCCTAGTGTGTGGATACATACACAACTATAGAATCTGTTAACTATATGTGACCCTTTGACATGTTTATGTATTTGATATTGGTGAAGTGATTGGTACAAGCAAAACTTTGTGCCACCTTGGCAAAAGGCTCTATTTTTTCTTGCTATACATGATAAGCATGCAATCAATTACAAACTCATGCTTACTTAATTCGATAATTGCATCTCCTAGTGGTTACAAATGATCATTCATATAGGAAGACAAGTGACCTGAGAACATGCTCTTACTACATTTTTCATCTCCAACAATTGTTGGATCAATTAGTTCAATTATGTTTGCACAATCATACAAGGTACAAACAAGCCTCATCTTAAGAGTTTCATCTTACATAATTATAAATAGAGAATTGAATTTTAGATAGGGTTATCATTATGGTTGACCACTTTTAGCTTTGAATTAAGTGTTATTGACCAATATTTTTTCATGGTTGGTTGGTTAGAAATTTTATGAGGTTGAAACTCTTTTTAACAGTTTCATTATAGATTAAGATCACTAGCCTTTTGACATTTAAATTATGAAGTTTTTTTAGGCTCACTTAAGAATGCAATTGTAGAGAAAGGGATTTTCTACCATTTGAAGAGAAAATATTCCTTACACTTTGTCACCTCTATTAGCATTATGATGAGCTAGGGGATTTAAAATATTTAAGAAATACAATGACTACAATCTAATAAAAGAGATGTAGTAATAAAAAATGCTAAACTCTAACTAAATACAAAGATAACAACTATACCCCACAATATACATATTCTATAATTTGAAATATGAAAGGGACCAATATCTAATTAATTTTAGCATATGAATATTTTGAATAGAGAAACATGAAATACAAATTTTATATTAAATTGCATACTTATTGATTTTTGAAGCTCATAACCTCTGACAATAGTGTGTTGCAAGGATGTCCACATGTTGCATTATAGTAATCTTTACCAGTAAACAAACAATGTGCATGGCCTTTGGATGATCCAAAATCTTTTGTCTATTGTACCTATTTGTCACTTGGACACACTGAGATGAGAAATTATTGGGGCCATATAGAGGCTTGCTTCAACCAAACCCCCACTTTGGTGTTCCTGTAATACCCCAAAAATGGGCTATAAGTTCATTAACCTCCTACATCGACAAATTCGAACGAAATCGACATCAAAGTCCTAATCTAAGGCACATCTAAACATCATCGAATCATAATTGATTATCTTAAATTTTGCATCGGAGAATATTCCTAGTAATATTCCTAATTATCTTAATTATCTTTAATTTTATAATTATTTGGCAATAAATCACATTTATCCTAAAATTTGATTAATTGAATATTTTCATATTTAATTAATTAGATTTAATATTTGCCACTTAATTATGTAATTAAATTTAATTCTATCTATTATTAATTGTATTATTTAATTTTGACAATAAATCAAAATTCCTATCTTTAATTGATTAAATTCTTATTTAATTAATTAAAGCATGTTGTCATTATTTAATAATATAATTTTTAATAAAAGTTTGATTAAATAATTGATTAACCCATAAATCAATTGTTTTATTTTTAAAAAAGCAGTTAAGTTGGAAATAAATCACTTTATTATTAAATTAATTCATAAATAAAACATGCACAATCATAAAAGCAAACAACTATCAATTATCAATTAAAGCTGAACTCTATTTTGAGTTAAAACTTAGCTTTTGCATGTTTTTGTGAGTTAATTATCTTTTATTTAAAAATAACTCAAAAATCAAGTTGAGTTATTTGAGTGATTTATGGCTTTTTCCCATGCACCTCCAAAGCCCTGGATTTCTATAAATTAAAAGCTCAGCTCTTCACAAATCATCTCATATTTTGCACAATCACGCTGGAGAATTAGAGGCTGAGGAATCAACTTGCGAATTCAAAGCTTTGTGAGATCAATTTCAATTGCATAGTTTTTATATCTTAGCATAGAATTTCATAGTTTTCATATCATTGTTAGAATCTTCATTGTTAGATCATTTAGCATTCATTTCATATCAAGTTTTTCATATTAGCATAGATTCATATCAAGTTTTCATTCTTATTGCATAGAAAATATCAAAAATATAGATTAATTGCATTCAATTTCATATCCATCTTTTGCATTCAAATCCTTCATTTAGGTGTCGTCTAGGTCACTGATCTCGATTACTATCTGAGAACATTAATCTCACACCTATTAGAAGGCAGTAAATCGCTTGGTTAGATAGCTTTTAATTTTGCACGATTTTGATTATAGCTAACCTCTAATGTTTTACTGAGTGTTGTGTTTATAGATCAGGTATAATTTTCACACACACATTTCTGGCGCCCACCGTGGGGCAACCCACCTTTGCATGCTGGTTTTGATTTTTTTGGGAGCTAAAACCCCAAAGTTTCAAAGATTTAATTTTATCTCCCAAACGGCTTGGAATTTTAGTTTGAAATTTTTTTTTGCAGGTTGGTGACATGTCATGGAAGCTACAGTAAAAAATTTAGAATTTTTTGAAATGTTTTGAATTTTTAATAATTTTTTCTTGAAATTCCGGAAAAAATTAATATCTAACGCAAATCAGCATATTTTTCAAAAAATTTTATATTTTCGGAAATTTCTTTAAATTCTACAGGGGGTCTATTCTTTGTGTTTTAAATTTGGATATGATATCATAGCTCAAATAGTCAATTTACAAAAACTGGTCTGTTTTGATAAAATGGGTCTCTAGGGCACAAATGAAGAGGTTTTTCTAAAAATTTTGCATTTTTGGAAAGCTCTCTATTTTTTAGTAGGGGTCTCTATTCTGAATTTCTATTTTTGTGGCCAAAATCATATCAAAAAAATTAGATCTTGTTGACTAGGTCAAATGCAAAAAAAATAAATAAAGTTTTGTGATGGGTATGCACTTATTTTTTTTACATGGTTCAATGAATGATATGAGTTGTCATTTGGGTTGATTTCTGGTTATTATTACTGATAATAATTGATTTTTAGAGCTAACCCTATGGTTTTCATAAGTTGAATATATTTTGCATATCTTGTTTGCTTGTTTGCTTGTTGGAGAGTTCGTCACTTGCTTGCATGGAAAAGCTCAACAAAAATTGCTAAAAATCAAGTAAAATCTACTAAGCGCGTTGCAAGGATCCCAGGTATTCTCCTTCATCTAATAATCTTTTGATTTGGGACTTAAAATAAATCTCTTATGTGTCAAGCTTGTGTGCATCTTTTCATGCTTTTGATCTATTTCTACACACTTGCATAATTGATACTAGGTTGTGAACCCTTAAGGATTCATTAAGTAGTCTTAGAATACTTGTGATTGATCTTGATTGCTATCTTGGGTTATTGGACTCGCTAATCTGCCGGCCCTTCATTTTCGCCCCGTGGTTGCAATCTCAGCGCCATAAAGGGGAGGGGTCAACAGGACAGAAGCGTTAAATGTTCCACTTGGCAACCCTTTTGTGCTTTTAGGAACTCCCTTGTTTTCTAAGTTGTGGACTCATTTTTAGCTTGTGTGAGGTGTTAAGTGTTCCACCTTGTGGACTCATCTCATATTCGCTTTAAACGTTAAGTGTTCCTCTTTCTACTTTTTGGATGCTTTTGGTAGATTTGCTTTCGGAACATACATCTGTGCTCACATAGTAATTAGGCCCTATGAACACTATTTGTGATTCTTGAGAGATTGGATTCCTAGCGAAATCCTTCTTGACGATAGAATCTTTGTAGGTAGGGAGGATACTTAGTGCGTTTCACATTCAACTTAGTTAGTGAGTCTTCTCTTATTGATCGACACATTCTCTCTCCGGAGAGGTTGATAGATCACGTGGGGTTGATATCACGAGCTTTGGTGAATCAAAATTGGTTAGTGCGTCTTCTCTTATTGATTGATACATTCTCTCCCCGGAGAGGTTGATAGATCACGTGGAGTTGATATCACAGACCTTGGTGGAACAAAACTTTGTCTTAGCGTGTCGGATTAATCTGCTTGCTTTGTTTGGGTTAAAAGTGAAGAGGTGTCAAAACCTTGAATCTGGAGCCAAGTCCCCTTGTGGTATACTATTGTGAGTCATCTTTAGAGAGGGTTAACCGTAGCGGACAATCCCTTCACAGGGCAAACTGCATTGACGGAACCTCAAGCGGTAATAGCCATTTTCGCCATGGTAGTGACAACCGCTATATAAATGTCCTTGTGGAAGAAATCTCCACGGGTATGGTTCATTGTTGGGTTGTCAAATCTCCCTAGCAGCTCTTGAAGATTAAGTTCTCGGACTGTGTCAAAACCCTGGTGCGCCGGGATTGGAGTTCACCCCTTTGAATCATAAAAGTTGCAGAGTCAAACCATTACTAAAAACCTTAGAGAGGCCAATTTTTCACTTTCAGGTATATGTGCGTTATTGCAAAACTTTTTCAGAACATACACAATTAGTACTCTCGGGGATTAGCACAATTTGGTCACTTGATTGTTCATGCGCAAGGTTGCTTTTGCCCTTGTTCATTGTTTTCAGATGTGCTTGGAATCACTTGCTTGCTATTCTGCGTGCTTATTTATCTACTTGGCTATTAAAAATGATCAAATCTGGTATAACCTTCAAAATCTGGACAATACAATTTGCAAACAATCCAAAACTGAAGACCTTACATTTTGCAAAAATTGACGTAAAATCTTTTCTGGAGTCAAAAGTCATTTCAGGAAGTCAAAAGTCATACGAGTTTTGTCAAGTGTCATTTCAGTATTACCCAATTGTCGTATGAGTTTAGCAACTGTCATTTCATAGACTACCTAGTGTCGTACGAGTCTGCAGAGTGTCGTTTGGAAAAATTTGAGAAAGTTTTCAGAAATTGTCAAATTGCAAGATATCCAATATTTCCAGCCTAGTTCCAGAATCTGTCAAAAATATCATTGTGTCAGGAACAGAGCAGTAGCTATTGAGCATTCTACCATTTTCTGAGTTTGATCTTTTGAATCCGATCTAGTCTTCTGTTTGATCAATTTGAGTCCTTTTTATCTCGTGTCAAAACCTTGTCATAACTATCAATCTTCAATCAATCAATCTTCAAAAACAAACTAAGTGTTGAGAACTCATGTCCGCTATCTTTTGGGCGATCTATCCCATACATCCAGGGCACAGTTTCCTTCACCGACATCTCATCAGATCATCAAAACTATCATAATCTTGACAAGGTTGCGTCATCCAATTTTCTCGAATCAAATTGTTCTTCAGTTGTCTTCATCCTTTTCTTCTGTTTCATTCAAAGTTAATGGTGGAGACCAGAGCTTCTTCACACAAGAAATCAGAAGAAACATCTCAGAACTTACTTTTGACCAATACCCCGAGTCCAACTCTTGAACAGCTCATCAAGTCAGGTATCTATGAAGACGACGGTCTCGGTAACTTTTGATTAAAAACTGGTTACATACCTCCTCTATCAACTCACAGAGGTAATCAACAAACTCCTCAATCTATTCCAAGGAGCCCAAAAACTCCTACCATGTCTCAAGCAGGGACAAACCATGGTTCTCTAGGAGGAGGATCCCAGGGACACCATTCTCAACATAATGCCGACCAAGACCCTACACCCTCTGAAATCCATCGGTGTCAGAATGACGATGAATTCAAAAGAATGATGAGGCATTTCTTGAAAATGGATAAAGAGGCATACTTTTTGCAATTAGCCCAAGAAGGAGCTAAACTTCCTCCTCACTTCAATGTTGAAGATATCATCACGCATGAGGAAGAAACTCCGATGACGGCCATAATGAACCAGCTGCACGCTATGCAGGTCAAAATGAATAAAATTGAGAAAGAGAAGGAACCCAAGGAATTCTCCATGGAGGCCCTTTGTCCTTTCCCTTTTGACAAAGACTTGTATATGCCTCCATTCCCAAAAAGAGTGGAGATACCAAAGTATGACAAATACGACGAACACTATGATCCTCAAGATCATGTCAGAGAGTTCTGTACGCAATCCATGGAATTCATGCATGAACCGACTTATCTAATGTGTCTTTTTCCTAGATCCTTGGGAGGAACATCCATTCAGTGGTTTTCAAGATTACCTTCTACGATCAAAACTTTTGAGGAATTGATTAAATTGTTTTATCAACAATATTCCTACAATATTCAACATCCGATTACCATGATCGATATCTGTAACCTCAAGCAATATCCAGGGGAATCATTCCTAACTTTTCTCAAGAGGTGGTGAAAGAAGTTTTCTTTATATGCTAGACCAATTCCCGAAATGGAGAAACTTGAAATCTTTATCAATAACCTTGTTCCAGAGCTCAACTATCCATTGCAAATGCAAGATCATGTATCTTTTGATAAAATGGTGGATAATGCAATCAAGATTGAGAAAGTACTTGTCAAGAAAGGAGAAATCACACTTCAAAAGGACAAGTCTGAATCGGGATCTAGCTCAAAAGATAAAAACAAGAGCTGGAATAGAAACAAAGGTATCGTCTCTGACGGTGTTGTTGACACTATCCACACCCCATCAAAGGCACCGGCCTACAATCTCACCCTTGCCACCAAAGCCATTGAAGCTTCAGAGCAAAAATCTGTTGAACCATCTCCAAAGAAGCCATTCAAACGATGGGATAATAAATGAAAGTTTACTCCCCTGGGAGAATCTTTGGAATCTGCTCTGAGGACCCTGATAGCGGATAACATGATCTCTTTACCGCCAATCCGAAAACCTGATCCGGATCCAAAACCATGTTGGTGGAAAGATAATGAATTTTGTGCTTTCCATCAAACTAAAGGCCACAGAACTAATGGATGCTTCCATTTGAAGCATACCATTCAAGACTTGATAGATCAAGGGGACATCACAATCGATAATCCTACCAGCAATAATGATCACACAGCATTTACAGAACCTTTTCCACAACATGGCAAGGGAGTTTCCACTTCTCAGCCTAACATGGGGGCAAACTGGAAACGATGCTGTCATCAATATGGTGGAACCATGCCTCTCTGAGAGCTGTAATGTCATCACGATTGTACGAAGAGATAGAAATCATTCCTTAGCTAATGCAGTTACCAGATCACAAGCTCAGATGCATCTGAAAGGACAAACACCAAATTCATTTGATGTCCCTAAGATACCTTTCAATCTCACATCTGCTTCTAAACAGAAGGTTGCCTCGAAATCTTCCAATCCAAAGGATACCAGACCTACATCTTACAGCATCGTACAACAACTCCAGCATACCAATGCCAAAATCTCTATGTTTGAGTTACTTCGAATATCTCCAGCTCACCGAGATATCCTAGACAAAGCTTTTCTCAGCTCTAATGTTCCTGATGATCTAGATCTAGATAGGTTCCAGACTATGGTTGGTCATCTAACATCTCCGCAATATATATCCTTTTCAGAAGAGGATGACAACTCCCTAAGTCACCCACATAATCAGCCCTTGCACATAGAATTCTTGATCCAGAACCGTCGAGTCAAACGTGTGTTGATAGATGGGGGCGCAGGCCTCAACATTTGTTCTTACAACTTAATCACATAGTTGGGATTCTCAGAGATGGCTATTGATCCTCGAAAGAAGATCACTATAAAGGCCTATGATGAACAAGAAAGATCTTCTAAGGGCACCATTGTCTTACCCATCCGAGTGGGTCCAGTCATCAAAGATACCACATGTCAGGTGCTCGATCTACCATTGGCTTATAATATCCTTCTAGGGAGACCCTGGATCCATGAAATGCAGGCTATTCCTTCAACATACCATCAATGCTTGAAATTTCCCTATGAAGGAGTGGAGGTTACTATCCCAGCTGATCTGAGTACAACTTGCAATACATTGAAGGAAAGTGCCGATAAACTTGTTCCCAATAACAGAGAATCTTCCATCAAGCAACAAAATGTGGCTTCCACATCTAAGATGGATGACATTGCTAAAGAGATCAATATCAAAGAAAATGGGATGGGAGAATACACTATAGAGCCAGTCTTGTCTCTAACATCTCTCCCAATCTCACCTAAGTCATATGGCCAATCCTTGAAGTAGTCTAAATCAGAACCTAAGGAACCTATGGAAGCATACAAAAGACATTTTGTGGTGGAGCAAGTATCTAAACAAGAATTTGAAGAGGATGAAGCTGTGCTGGCATGGCTATATAAAGAGGATTCTGAATCTAAAATTGTTCAACCTAGTGAATCTATAGCACCTACAGTCCCTTCTAATTCATATGGTCCAGGAAACAAATTGATAGCCAAGATGGGATATTCTGGTCAAGGACCTCTAGGAATTAGGGGAAAGGGTCTTGTGACCCCCATTTCACATATTGGTCGAGCCAAAAAAGATACTGGTGGCATAGGGTTTAAAAAGAAACCCTATCATCTCAGAGGTGGTTGTTCTCATGTCATAGAACAAATTGCACCAGGAGAACCCCTTCTTAAGAAAGAAGAAACAGAACCCTCTGATGATGATTCAGATAGCTCTGAGCTTATCCCCTATGAAAAATTGCCTAAAGAGATCAAAGATCTTCTTGATGATACAGATGATCCTATCAGAAGAATTAATGTAGTAGAAACACAAGAACCTACTGTAGCGCAAGAGATGGTTGTACCACAAGAACCAGCCAATCTCGAAGGCAATCAAACTGATCAAGAAGCAGGGGGTAGTTATTCTGACACTGATTCCCATGAATTGAATTCAAGTCAGAGACTGAGGGTAATCCTTCTTGGGGTATTCATCCTGATTTCACGCACTTTCTAAGATTTCCTAGAGATTCTGAATCAGAAGATGAGTCAAATGATTATGAATGGGGTGCCATTCCAGAAGAAGATGAGCTTATAACAGAGAAATCTATTGATGTTATTCACCAATATGTCTCTCAACCCAATGTAGGTCTAGAGCGAAACAATGAACTTAACGTGTCTGATCCACCTATGGCTGAAGAGGACTCCTATGATGATGTTGAGCCTATTCACGAATTGAACATTCTGAGTTGTAATATCACCTTTGAACTTGAGTGTCAGGTTAGGACCAATGATGACATATCCACATCTATGAACACCATATCCCAAGCCTTTCCCGCTTTGACTATCCAACGCCCTGATCTTACCGACCAAACTTCCACCAACCCAAACCATGGTATGTATACCTTCCCAAATGACTATGCCCTTGCCTGCTACCTCAATGCAGTTGAGCCTATGAGTACTTCCATCAGTGAACCGAGTGTCAGCATGACCGAGTCGGACATCAAATATCTTAGTCAGAAAAACAAGAGTAAAAAGAAAAAGAAAAAGAGTTCTGAGGGTGAAAACCACTTTGTGGCAGTCTCAGAACCGACAAAAGTAAAAAGAAAAGACGTATTTGAAGGTGAAAACCTCTCTGAGGCACCTAAGTATGAGATATTTGATGTCCTTCCAAGTCATTTACAGGATAGATCTCCAGTTCTAATTGAGCCAACTCAATCCATCAATTTGGGTACAACAGAGGAACCACAATTGGTACATGTAGCACAATCTCTATCAGACGAAGAGAAACAAAACTTCACTACCTTCTTATCAGAGAAAAAGATCAACTTTGCATGGAAATATTCAGATATGCCAGGATTGGATCCCAATCTCATTATGCACCATCTATCCATTGCTCCCAGAGTAAAACCAATCAAACAAAAATTGAGAAAGATGCATCCTCATGTCGCACTCTTAGTCAAAGCAGAACTAGAAAAACTCCTAAAAGCTGGATTCATCCGTGTCATCGACTATGCTGAGTGGATTTCCAACATTGTACCTGTTTCAAAACCAGATGGTTCAATCAGAGTGTGCACGGACTTTAGAGATGTGAACAGAGCATGCCCTAAGGATGACTTTCCACTACCTAACATTGATATGATAGTGGACATGACTGCGGGCTATGAAATGTATTCCTTAATGGATGGCTTTTCTAGATACAACCAAATCAAAATTGCTCCAGAAGATCAAGAGAAAATAGCTTTCACATGTGCGTGGGGAACTTTCTGTTGGAATGTTATGCCATTCGGACTCAAAAATGCTGGAGCTACATATCAAAGAGCAATGACATCTATTTTTCATGATATGATGCATAGAACAATGGAGGATTATGTAGATGATACCTTGGCAAAATCCATGATTAGAACTGAACATCTAACAGACTTGAGCATGATCCTCGACAGAATGGAAAAATTTAGTCTTCGACTAAATCCTAAAAAGTGTGCTTTTGGAGTCACTTCTGGAAAGCTCCTAGGATACATCGTCTCCAAGAAAGGCATTGAAGTTGATCCAGCTAAGGTCAAGGCTATAATAGAGATGCAACCTCCCACAAATATTAGTCAAATGAGGACGTTGCAAGGCAGAGTTCAATCTATCAGAAGATTCATATCACAGCTAGCGGACATCTCACAGCCTTTTACAAAAACATTACATAAAGGTGTGACCTTTGCATGGAATGAAGAATGTGAGAACAACTTTAAACATATCAAGAAGTATCTATCAAATCCACCTATATTGATGCCTCCTATTCATGGGAAGCCATTAATATTATATGTCTCCGCAACAGATACATCACTGGGGGCATTGCTAGCACAGCATGATGAGAACAAGAAAGAAAGAGCCATCTACTATATCAGCCGAACTTTAGTGGCCTATGAGAAGAACTACTCAATGATAGAGAAGGCCTGTCTCGCTGTGATCTTTGCATCACAGAAATTGAGACACTACATGTTAGCTCATACTACTCATTTGGTAGCTAAAATTGATCCACTGAAATATCTCCTAAGCAAAGCTGCCCTCACAGGTAGACTAGCTAAATGGGTCATGCTCTTGAGCGAATTTGACATTGAATATGTTGAAAGAAAAGCTATCAAAGGACAGGTCATTGCTGATCAATTAGCTGAAGCACCATTGTTTGATGATACACCCATGCAAATGGAATTTCCCGATTCCTCTATCATGCACCTCTCTTCTAGAGCATGGCGATTATTCTTTGATGGCTCCTACACATAGAATGGATCCGGAGCAGGCATATTGTTCATTACTCCTCAAGGATACTCGATACCCAAAGCATTCAGATTAAAGTTTCCTTGCACAAACAATATTGCTGAATATGAGGCACTTCTCAATGGTATGAAAATGGCAATACAGTGGAGAGTTACAGAGATGCACATTCATGGAGACTCACAACTGGTCATCCACCAGGTCAATGATGTGTACCAAACCAAAGATGAAAAGCTCATTCCTTACAAGAGAATGGTCGATGATCTAAAGAAATACTTCATCTCTATCACATTTGAGCAAATACCCAGAATGGAGAATAAGGCTGCTGATGCAATGGCAACATTATCTATTCTTTTACAACAGCCTGAACATGAACTACGCTACGAGTTCCTGGTGGAAGCCCTATCCTATCCTGCATATGACTCCCCTGAAACCCGCATGATCTGCACTGTTGTAAGTTATGACTCATCTCGCTACAAAAATTTGTTCTCCTATCTCCACGACCAAACCATCCCTGAGTCCTTTAACCGTTTTGAGAAATGAAACCTTATCCGATCCGCATCCCGATATGTCATCATTGGTAATGAGCTGTACAAACGAGGTCTAGATGGTACACTGCTTAGATGTTTAGAACGAGAAGAGTCTCAACGTGCATTAGAGGAAGTCCACGAGGGTATATGTGGGTCACACTCGAACGGGTTAACGTTAGCTCGAAAACTTATTAGGGCTGGGTATTATTGGCCTGAAATGGAAAAAGAAGCTATTAAATTTGCTAAAAACTATCAACAGTGTCAAGTACATGGCAACTTGATTCATGCTCCAGGGAGAGATCTGATTCCCTTTACTACACAATGGCCTTTTCAACAATGGGCATTTGATCTCATAGGTGCTATCCATCCGCACTCTTCTAATGGACATACCCATATAATCACAGCTACAGATTATTTTACAAAATGGGTAGAAGCAGTTCCTCTAACACAAGCAACGGGGAAACAAATCTCTATGTTCATCCTGAATTACATCATTTGCAGATATGGGATCCCTCACTCTATAATCACAGATAACGGGGGACAATTCAAAAACAAGGACCTAGATGACTTATGTGCCAAGTTCAAAATTACTCAACATTGGTCATCTATCTACTATCCTCAAGGGAACGGACAAGCTGAGGCTTCAAACAAAAATCTCCTGAAGATCTTGCACAGAACAGTGAATAAAACAGGAAGAGACTGGCATCTGATGATCAATCCAGCTCTCTGGGCATACAGAACTAGTATCAGAACGCCTACAGGGGCTACACCTTTCGCTTTAGTTTATGGGTCTGAAGCGGTACTGCCTATTGAGGTTGAAATCCCATCACTCAGGATCAGAATGCATGGACTTGTCACTGATGAAGACTACAGAGTGTCGAGGTTACAAGAACTTGAACTACTAGATGAGTGCAGACAAGTAGCGTATGATCATCTCAGAGTGTATCAGAAAAGAATGTCTAGAGACTACAACAAGAAAGTTAGACATAGAGAATTTCAGGTTGGTGATCTAGTGTTGAGAGAAAATCCTAAAAATCAATCACATCGAGAACGCAAGGGGAAGTTCGAACCCAATTGGTTAGGTCCCTTTGTTATCACTGCTACTTTTGGCTCTGGTGCCTATCAACTCTCAACGACTGAAGGAGAACAGCTCCGAGAACCAATCAATGTTCTCCATCTGAAGAAATTCTACGCCTAAGGCATTTAGTGCTTGGTAAAATGTCCTGAAAAAAATCTTAAAAATTGAAAAAAGTCCTGAAAAAATGAACATCTTGGTGAAAACCTAGCAATAGGCGCCTTGATGATTCACAAAAAAATCAAAAAATATCAAAAGTACAAAAAAATTGAAAAAATGAAAAATACAAAAAAAAGAAAAAAAAAAAAAAAGAAAAAAAAAGAAAAAAAAGTGCCTTGGTGAAAACCTGGAAACAGGCACCTCGGTAGCAAAAATAGAATCTCTACCAAGATGGTGAAAACTTGGCAAATGGGCACCACTTGTTCCAAAATGCTCCATCTATCAGCACAATCTTGGTCTTTCCCAGCTTTCAGTCTTGCTTTAGTTTGTACATATCTCCCGGTTTGTTCCTGCATTTCCAGTTTTCAATAAGTCGGCCTGTACACCAACCAGCTCAAGCATTTGCATCCTATCAATGTTCACACTTGGGGGCAATCAATGTCATATCCTATGGTCTCCCATGTATCTTAGACGTGTCATATCCACTCAGAGTCCTTTGAAGCTTCAAGTTGAGTCAGTCAGTCTGTCTCGTCTCCAGAAAGGATTTTGCATCAACAACAATCAAACATCAAAACTCAACTGAAAACAATCTGTGCTTTTCATGCTTTTATCTCCTTGTAGGCTTACTGATTCGCATTGAGATTTTTGCATATTGTGTCCCTTTGAGCTCTTCGATGATGTCTTTTATAGGATTTAGAGAGTGATGACTGGGGGCATAATCTTTTCTTTGTCTTCTGCTTGTATGTGAAAATCTAACAGCTTTGGAAATTCTGGATTGAAATGGTGTCCAACTGTAAGAGCCTCTATCTCGAATTGGATGGCCATGCGTACCTCGACCATTGATACCCAAAAAAATTCAAGGATGTTTGATCTAACTATTATCTTTTTGAGTAAGTTCTTTCTCCTACTGTGAATGCAATCTTGCCTAAGGATGTGAACGATAAAGGGTCACTACGGGTAATTCACATTGGATTTAGAATGATCTCTTGACTGTTTGATGTGTTTGTAATGCAAGGCGTACTCAGGTCATCACAACGTTTATGTTTTGATGCTTGTACAAATTGCTATATCAAAATGGACATGATATTCAGGTCATACTGGCGTTTGTGCCTTGATGCTTATATTTAATCCGACATTTTGAAAACAAAATCAATATTCATATATCCATGGTTGTTTGACCAGTGGGTGTTGTATTGATTCTTGCGCATACAAATCGATATTCATATGTCTATGGTTTCATGGCTAGTGGGCATTGTATTGATTTATCCGGTTACCTAAAAGTTCAATGATGATAACAAATCGACATATGATCAGTGACTAAGTCCTAGGTCTTAGGTTGCATTTCATTTTGCATGTCTCTGGGCATTTTGCATGTTTGCATGATCTCACAATGATTAAACGAACTTCAATGCTTAAATGATTCTTCAAATCGCATCTTCAAATCTAACAAGAGCTAAATCTCACATGAAGGTTCCTCCAATGAAATAGCAAGTAGAATCCTTTTTCGGGATCAAAATTCAAATCTGAGATCATTCATATTATTAACTACTTGCATATTCGACCTTCAATCATCACAGAAATCTAGTATTCAACTTAACTGATTATCTTACATCAAACTATCAAAATTTCAACTTGGTCAACCATGGTCAACTCATGGTCAAACCTAGTCAAACTTGGTCTTTTAGGACCTCCAAACGATGCAGAATGCATTCTCGGACGTGTATAACCACTTCTCAAATCAATTAACATGCTTCTAAACTATAACGCTGACTTTTCTTGTCAGATTTCAATTTTAATCCCGAAGGGGGCATGGTATTGCACATCATTCAAAGTCTGTAAATCAAATTCTATCGATCAAGTCTATCAATATCTTTCATCAGTGATCAAGACAAACAATCATGTCTAGTTACTGATTCATCAAAAAAAAAGACCTCATCGCTCGGGGCAAATCTATCATCACTTGAGGCATATCAGATTCATCGATCCATATCAATCTGGTATTCTCTTAATCTTGTAAACTGTATCAGTTTTTGCAACCATCAGATCATAGTGTTCTTTCCTTGGTTCTTCGGCAACTGAAGGATTCGGATGTGATACTTGCTAGTTCTGCTAAGACAATCGAGTCTAGAACGGATCACTCACTTCTTATCAATCCTAAGGTTCAGAATCAGGTGTTTTGACACTTTTTCGCAATCATAGGTTCATTTGCTTCTACAATGAACATTATCTTTGGTCATTCAAGACCTATTATCTCCATCTCAATTCAATATCAATCAGCTTCTATCTCATATCAATTATCAATCTCAAACATCAGTTTCATATCTCTATCAAACACAGACTATCTTTGAACCACTGCGCTTCGCACAGTAATTCAAAGAGGGGCAAAATGTAATACCCCAAAAATGGGCTATAAGTTCATTAACCTCCTACATCGACAAATTTGAACGAAATCGACATCAAAGTCCTAATCTAAGGCACATCTAAACATCATCGAATCATAATTGATTATCTTAAATTTTGCATCGGGGAATATTCCTAGTAATATTCCTAATTATCTTAATTATCTTTAATTTTATAATTATTTGGCAATAAATCACATTTATCCTAAAATTTGATTAATTGAATATTTTCATATTTAATTAATTAGATTTAATATTTGCCACTTAATTATGTAATTAAATTTAATTCTATCTATTATTAATTGTATTATTTAATTTTGACAATAAATCAAAATTCCTATCTTTAATTGATTAAATTCTTATTTAATTAATTAAAGCATGTTGTCATTATTTAATAATATAATTTTTAATAAAAGTTTGATTAAATAATTGATTAACCCATAAATCAATTGTTTTATTTTTAAAAAAGCAGTTAAGTTGGAAATAAATCACTTTATTATTAAATTAATTCATAAATAAAACATGCACAATCATAAAAGCAAACAACTATCAATTATCAATTAAAGCTAAACTCTATTTTGAGTTAAAACTTAGCTTTTGCATGTTTTTGTGAGTTAATTATCTTTTATTTAAAAATAACTCAAAAATCAAGTTGAGTTATTTGAGTGATTTATGGCTTTTTCCCATGCACCTCCAAAGCCCTGGATTTCTATAAATTAAAGGCTCAGCTCTTCACAAATCATCTCATATTTTGCACAATCACGCTGGAGAATTAGAGGCTGAGGAATCAACTTGCGAATTCAAAGCTTTGTGAGATCAATTTCAATTGCATAGTTTTTATATCTTAGCATAGAATTTCATAGTTTTCATATCATTGTTAGAATCTTCATTGTTAGATCATTTAGCATTCATTTCATATCAAGTTTTTCATATTAGCATAGATTCATATCAAGTTTTCATTCTTATTGCATAGAAAATATCAAAAATATAGATTAATTGCATTCAATTTCATATCCATCTTTTGCATTCAAATCCTTCATTTAGGTGTCGTCTAGGTCACTGATCTCGATTACAATCTGAGAACATTAATCTCACACCTATTAGAAGGCAGTAAATCGCTTGGTTAGATAGCTTTCAATTTTGCACGATTTTGATTATAGCTAACCTCTAATGTTTTACTGAGTGTTGTGTTTACAGATCAGGTATAATTTTCACACACACAGTTCCCACCTCCACAAACAACCAAATTGATATATATTGTGATAAAACCAATAAGGAGACAAGTAATAGAAATAGATCCCCTCTTGATGAAGGAGAATCCCTATTACACAAAGAGGACATCCCTTATTGTACAAATAGACACAATATAAGGACAAGTAGTAGAAATGAGCCTAACTTGAAGGAGGAAAGCCAATACTACACAATAGATCAAAGACAAAAATAGATAAACAATGATAGATCAATTCAATAAGATTAATATGCTATTATAGAATGAGAGAGATATAAACAACATTCAACAGTCTAAACCCCTCTCCGTAGTTGGTTTAGAAGAATAAGTTGAATGAAGAATTTGGTAGAGCTTTGCATTGAGTGATTAAGAATAAGTGTAAGAGATTTTAGATCTAGAGAGGGAGAATGAGGAAAATGAAGGCTTTTATGATTCAAGAAGGGAAGTCATGATATCCATTTTGTATGCACCCAAGAGAAGGGACATGCGTATAAAGTTGTGTTAGATGTGAATATGCTTTTAAATTTTGAATTTTACAAGGGCGAGTGTGTATCATGCCAATGACCATGCATTGTGCTCTTTTCTGACCATGGTGAATCTAAATTTGGATGAGGGGTCATGGATGTTGTGCTCTAGGGGTTCATGATGTCAAAATATGAGTATTTTATCATGGACCTTAGTCACAAATATGTGAGGTTCATTTTGTAAGTGTCATAAATATAGGGTTGCAATTTTAGGAAAGCACAACAATAAGTCAATCTCTTTCTATGTATGCACTTAAATATGTGCCATATATGCACACTACATGCACACATTTTCAAATAATCTCAACATTCTATACGTATGCATACACTTACTATATGTTAGAATTTAATCTTTCCTTGGTATATATATGTATTTAAAGGATAAACCAAGGTATCCTATTGTATTTGTCCTCTAGTCCAAGTAGGAGGACATGTCACATATTTGTAATTCCTTTATTAAGGAAAATAGATATTCCTCCTTATGAGGAATCCTACACTTGTCTCACACACTAGTGAAATGTGGCATACATAGAAATGGGAGTTACAATGTAACTCCTTCCTCACATCTCTATTAAAGAGATGGCTCTCTTTCTCTCTTGAAATGAGATAATTCTTCTTCTTGAACACTATTGTATGAGCTAAGCTCTCTCTCTCTCTCTCTCTCTCATTCTTAGGCATTTTTTCCACATTCATTATATCACGGGGGTTTTTTTTATGCTTTTCCCCCTTCAAAATATTATCTCCTTTGTTGCTTTTCTCTTTGGTGAATGCTCCTAGTTTTGTGTTAATTCATGGTAAATCTTCTTACTCCTTGCTCATTGCGTTAAACAATTTCCTATCTCTCATTATTTTGTTATCATTTTAACACTATCTCTATGTGCACTATATGCATACCTATACCTGTTGACTCTTCTCTCAAATGCATGCACATAGATGCATCAAAATAATGAAGATCCTTTACTAAGAAAGATAATTTGAAATTAAAAATTTGGTTTCTTTTAAAATATTCTCATGTCACATATAAGTTTTATGCTTACTTCAAATTCATCAAAAATATGCTTAATTTGACATGTTGCATCTCTCCAAATGCTAGTTGTGAATTTAGACAAATAAAATTTTCAAGTTCTCATAAAGAATCCCCCTCTAACCTTACTAAAACTTCTCGAATGAATTTTGGAAGAGTTTAAGTTTATAAATTATTTCATGATATTTGGTATAAATTTCTTATCCTCATCGAATGAAAATAGAGTTCATATTTAGACATCATATGTCAACAGTTTATTTTTTACTAAAAAAATGCATCCATACTGCTTAATATTCATTCAATAAGGAATTCTTAAGATCTTTTTTAGAGGATATATAAGAAGAAAATATTCTTTGAATAACCTATGCCAATAATTAAAGAAATCGCTATTTATCTTTTCTAAAGCTTAATTGTATTTTTAATATTAAGAGAAAAATAAGAGAGAGATATGAAGCTCCTATTTCTTACTATGAAGCTCCTATTTCCTGAAATCAAGTTCCTATTTTTGTAAGATTAAGCCAAAAAGAAGATATATTTATGTGGATTGCAAGTTGTGTTCATAGAGCTTCGAAGGTGTTAAACAAAGAGTTCTATGTCTTAATTAACTATAGTAAAATTTAGTGGTGACTACATACCAAATTGTAATTCTAACATTATTGTGGGTTCCTAGGAGAAATGAGAATGCTCTCATCCTCCCTATTTTAGTCTTTGCTATTGTGGTTCAGGGAACATTCTTTAATTGTTTGTATCTCACTTCCCTCTAGGTTTTAGATGTTTACGAGTACTATAACTATGATTTTAATCACTATTGTTTGATAGGTTAGATACATGGCATTAGGCTCTCAAGTTAAGCTTATTTTCACTAGCTTGTTTGGACTTTATTATATGTATAAATGGTGCTAGCATATTACTTTATGTGATATGATATTTCTTTGCATGGTCCACATGATGTTTTCATACCGTTCCAATACTCTTTAATGATTAATTTGGACAACTGATAGGATAAGTGGTTGTCTAGCCAACCTAGTTTGAATGCGGCTTTGATTTGGGGTTTGTGCCAGCTTGAAATAGTATTTCAATGAATATTTGATCCTACTTATCCCTTTTCTTTTTCCCCATTTATATTTTCCTTCCACTACAAAGGTGTTTGGGGCTAACCTATGTGGTCATGCATGTTTATTATTCATCTTGGCTATCTTGGAATAGAATATTTTGAGTTTGCGGAGGAAATATATAAAATTGATTGGAATGTGAGAAAGTTGTGGAGGTGTGTTGGGGTGTGAAATGTACAAGTTGTATTGCTTAATGATCAGCAAAAGTTGTAAGCTTAAGGTATGTACAGTCAAAGTAATCAAAAGTATTCTAGAAGTAGTGTGCTAAAGGTTGGTGGTGGTCATTTGTATTGTAATGGACATATTTATATTCTTCATGTCATTATAAGGTTGTAGTCTCCTTCTCTAATTGTTCTTATAATGAGGTTGTAGTGAACTTCCTTCGAAATAGCCATAAAACCTTCTTTTTAGGGAGTAGTTGCTTTCTTTGGATGTGGCCCTGAAACAAGTTGTGTAATTTTTTTATATAGTGTTATAATAATCTCACCGTGGGTTTTTCCTCCTTGCATTTTCCATGTAAATTTGGTGATCACTTGTGTAATTGTGTGTAATATTTTTTTCTTTCCTTGTTTCATTGTTGTTGATGCATGGAGTAAATGTTTTATCATGTAAGGCTCACAATAAAAAGTTAAAGGTTTTATTTTACAATTGATTCACCCCATGCTCATCCCCTACTCAATTGTCATATGTATTCAATTATTATATATGTTATCTAAGTTCTATTAACTAAGTAATCAATCATTCATATTTGATTCTTTTGTTTCCTTAATAAGACTGAGTCTAATGTGTAATGGACAGGGAGGTAAGAAAGTATCACTAATACCCACATGATAGGATATATATTAAGAAATAACCTGTTGAAAATTCTATAGGAACACTTGACAATCCACTACAAACTAAAATTCTAAGAGAAATTTAAATTAGAAATCAAATTTTAGAGTAGATGGATATACTTTTTCCTGATATATAATTGAATGACTAAATTATTCTATTACAAAAAAATTTTATGGTGATTCAATGGTTTAATTTTCTATCAATCTCTAACTTGTAAACAAATGTTTTGAAATGTGAAAGTATAGAAAATAGTCATAGATAAACTAGACATATTAGTGATAAATTTTTATATGCCATTGAAAGATATAGATCTATACAAAAGATTTAAAGTTTCCAACTCGAAGCAATTCTATTTTGGGATTAGAGAAATCTATAAATAGGTGAATTAGACACTTGTGAAGGAATTAAATATATAAACCTCAAGATATAAATGTGAAAAATAGCCTAATGGTCATATATAACTACTAAAAAATCCCTCACTCAAGAAGGGATAAAGAAATATCATTGTATGCATGCCATCATCATGTGAGGAATCCATTGATAAAATAATATAATGAGTATCTACAGGACTCATATGGAATATATAAGAATAACATTAGGAGATGTAGTATGAATAAAGTAATATTGTATTACTTCTAGTTATGTCTTGTTGGGAGGGTAGTTAGGAGCGAGGAGGTGCGTCTGTTGGTTTTCCCAACCAACCGACTATCTTATAAGAACTTTGGTCTTTGATGTAAAACTATTGGTTTTTTGTATCAATAAAGAATATAACATTTCCTCACCATTCTGGTATTCTAGTACTTGGTATATTGGTATGTTAATTTGGTATTATGTTGCTTTGACATTGATGTTTAATGTATTGTTAGTACCATTGATACTAAGTTCTATTCTATATCTTTTGCATGTATAACCATTCTACATTTTGGCATTGTTGCCTAAGTTTGAACCTGGAGGTCCCAGCTTGGGTAGGATGGAGTAATGGGAAGGCCCTTCCTACCATGTGTACTGATAACGAATAGTGACAGAGAAGAGGAGGAAATAACAAGGGAAGATCAAGTGACATGAGACTTGGTGTCGGCCTAGGAAGTCTCTATTGACCAATACATGCAAAGGGAAGCCCAAGAGAGAGCATTTCCCAAGAGTGTGGTATGAGATGAGCTTTCAGTGCCACCAGTAGTGTACGATCTACTTGGACAAATCTCTCAACTTTTGGCATGAAATTTGGTATGCGTGGAGGAGGAAAGAGAGGATATTGGAAGGGAGAGGAGGAGATAACAAGTACTCCACCAGTCGGTCAAAAGAAGGACACAAGAAGTGGGGGAGCGTGATATACCAAGGAAGACAAGGAGGGATTAAAATAATTCATGCCCCTACTTCCAAATAAGTATCACAAACGATGACTGAAAGAAGAAACTGAAGGAGAAGCCATGAGGCAGATCCTAGGGTTACGCCAAGAGGAAGAGAGGCGTCGCTATTTGAGAGGCTTGGCAGATCAATCTCAGAGTACAAGCCAAACTGAGGAAAATCTTATTGAACACACAATAGAAGGTCTAGCCAAATTAGCCATTTCAAAAACCAAAGGAAGGAAGGAAGGGGGGAAGAATCCTGAAACTTTGGCATGCTGGGAACAACCACGAAGTGGGCAAGAAGAATTTCAAGGGGAAATAGAGAGTACTAGTGCAGGAGGAGGGAGCATTCAGGTAGGAGGGAGTGTCCCGATAGGAAGCACCCCAGTAGGAGGAAGTGTCCCAATAGGAAGTGCCTCGGTAGGAGGAAGTGTCCCAACAGGAAGCATCCTGGCAGGAGGGAGCATCCTGACAGGAAGCCTCCCGGCAGGAGGAAGCATTCCGGTAGGAGGGAGCGTCCCGGTAGGAGGGAAGAAAATGGCAGGAGTTAAGCAAAAACTTCCCAGATTCACTGGAGATGGGTCAAAGGACCCTGCATAGCATTGTAAAACGTGCATCACCATATGGCAGGCCAATGGAGAAAACAATGTAGATCAATGATTACAAGCCTTCTCGGCCACCCTAATAGGGATCGCTATTGATTGGTATATAGACTTGGAGGCCAGTTAAAGAGCCACCTGGAAGGACCTTCGTACTGCATTCAAGGAGGAATTCAAACTCTTATGGGATGATGATGAGATAGTTACATAAATCTATAACACTAGACAAGGGAAAAATGAATCAGTTAGAAGTTACACAAGGAAACTTAGAGAATTGGTAGGGAAGTTGGATAACAAACTTGCCGACGGGTTGAAAAAAAGATGGTTTATTGAAGGACTAGCCCCATCCCTAAAGTAGAAAATGAAGATAGTGCCACCAACATCTTTTAAAGAAGCATGCACCTGGGCTATGGACATAGAAACTGAGAATAAAACTTCCAAGGCTAAACAACAAGGAAGCGGAAGTGAAAGTTCAGAAGAAAGTGGGGATGAATCTAAGACCATCCAAGCCCTAAGGAAAGACATGATGTGGCTAATGAAGGAAGTGGTAGGAAATAAGGAGGAAAAGAAGGAGGGTAGGGAACTCTATTCACAGATTGTGAGAAGAAGGGACATACAAAAGGGACTTGTCCGCGCAAAGCCTTCTATGACATATGTCAGGTGTTAGGACACACAATCAAAGAATGCCCTTACAACTTGAAGGCATGGAGTGCTCAAGTATTTTTCACACAATGAGAACAATCCACACCACCCGTCATGACTCCACGTAACACTAATACGGAAGCATCACCAGGAGGGTACCGGAACAATAGACGAGGAAGCAATAACAACAGTAATAACAACACACCTTGGAGAGCAATCCAGTATGATTCTAAAGGAAGACCCATGATCCAATGTAGGTGATGTAACCGATGAGGACACTTCGCACTAGATTTCTAGAATGGGGGAGGCAATGAAGGAATGTTGTGTAAATGGTGTGGACCGGGCAACCATGAGGATGCAAATTGCCCTAAACAAAAGGGGGTAAACATGCTGGACATTGCAGACTTTGAGCGGGAAGTATTGGCCCTCACAAGAATGCAGGTAAGGAAACTTGAATACCCTAACATGGCTACACAAAGAGAAATATTTCAAGAAGCCACAAAAGACATTAGGCATAGTATAGAGGAAAGGAGGGAAAGTACGGCTAAAACCCCAAACAAGGGGCCAGTACCGAACATCATGAAATAGGTGTTGGAAACTACCACCCTAGTAAAAATCATGGATCTATTGGAGATGGTACCGCAGCTTCGGGTAGCCATATCACAAGGAATGAGGAATCAAGAAGAAATTTTTAGGAGGGAAGAGAAAATAGAGAAACCAAAAGAGGAAACAGGGGAGAAAAAGGATACCCTATTCACCATTGGGATAGGCAGGACACCTGCAGTAGTGGAAATGGAGATAATGGGATGTAAACTATCTAACACTATTGTGGATGGAGGGTCTAGTGTGAACATTTGACTTGAAGAGACCTGGAAGGCGCTAGGGAAACCCACACTAAGGCCACCCACATTCCAATTAGTGGGAGTAGACCAACACGGAATCAAGTCAATAGGAACCTTGGTGGGACAAAAGGTAATAATTGGTACACAAGAGTTCTTCCTTCACTTTATGGTGATTACCTTGGAAAAGAAGGGGTACGATGCCTTGCTCAGGAGGGGTTGGCTAATTGCAGCCAAGGCCACCCACAATTGGAAAAGAAATACCCTATCCATAGAGGTTGATGGGAGAAAATATGTAATAGATTTGTGAAACCAATGTGTGAGTCAGGATCTGGCATCTGACTCAGAGGAAGAGGACTGAGAAGGAGTAGAACTAGATCATGAAGGAGTACTCTGGTTGGGAGAATGCTCTGAAGATGAAACTAGCTCCCTTAATGGGCTATTTCATTGGCAGATGGGAGACTATGAGGTCTTCCAACCAGAATGCAATATGCTGCAAATTCAAGAAATAAAAGAAAGTTAATCAGAGGGGTATAAGGAATATAAGGAGGGTATGACAACCATCAATGAGAAGCATGTGCAAATATTTGAAGAAAAGGTGGAATACAAGGAAGCCAAATTGCAAACTATTAACCTTGGAGGAAAGGACGAACGCAAGGAAATCCTAATAGGAGATGATTGGGACCTCGTATTGAAGACAACAGCCTTCAAAATTTTCTTGGAATACAAGGATGTATTTGCATGGACATATAAGGACTTAAAAGGAGTTCCACCTAAATTGTGTGTCCATCGAATACCATTAATACCAGGTGCAAGGCCTATGCGTAGATGACCATATCAGATGAACAGGAACTATACCGCCAAGGTATAGGAGGAAATCACAAAGATGTTGCAAGCATGGATCATATTTAAGGTACAAACCAATGATTAGGTGTCCCCCATAGTCATATCTCTGAAGAAAGATGGCGTAGAAATTTGGATATGTGTGGACTTCAGGTGCTTGAATGTGGTAACTATAAAAGACCCCTTTCCTATCCCCTTTATAGATAGTATCCTTGAAGAGGTAATTGGCCATGAAATATACTCCTTTATGGACAGGTTTTCAGGCTATAACCAAATCAGCATTGTTGAGGAGGATAAGTTGAAGACCACATTTGTGGTGGAAGATGGGGTGTATGCCTCTAATAGAATGTCATTTGGGCTGTGCAATGCACCAGCCACCTTCCAAAGAATCATATTACATATCTTTCAGGATATGTCTGTGGGCAATTTTAGAGCTTTCCTCGATGACTGGTCAGTTTATAGCACAAAGGAACACCACCTTAAGATCTTGGGTGAATGTATGGATCGATGTAGAAGAGCCAGATTAGCCCTGAATCCAAAGAAATGCAGATTCATAGTACCTCAAGACAGACTCCTGGGCCATATAGTATGCAAGGAGGGCCTGAAAATAGACCCTGACAAGATCAGGGTAATATTAGAAATGGAAGCTTCATCAGACGCCACGGGGGTGAAGTCCTTCCTTGGACATGTGGGGTACTACAGAAGGTTCATAAAAGGATTTTTCGGTGTGTCTCTGCCATTATAAAAGCTCACTAGGAAAGGGGAAAAGTTCTGCTGGGAGAAGGAACAAGAGGAGGCATTCCAGGAACTAAAGGAGAGACTTGTAAATGCTCTAATACTCATATACCCAAATTGGGACAAATAATTCCACGTCCATGTGGATGCTTTCAACTACGCAATAGGAGCCACCCTGACACAAATGGAGAAGGAATGATTGGACCATCCAGTGTACTTCACCAACCGGCTTCTCTCCAAAGTAGAGGGGAACTATAGTACCACAGAGCATGAGGCACTAGGTATGGTTTATGCAATACAAAAATTTAGACATTACTTACTAGCCACCCCCTTTAAATTTTTTGTGGATCATCAAGCACTCATGTATCTTGTGAATAAACCTGTAATCCAAGGGGGAGTAAGTAGATGGCTAATCCTCTTACAAGAATTTACTTTTAAAATCATAGTCTGGCCTGGAAAAAATCATATAATTGCATACCAATTATCCAGAATCAAGTCCAGAGAAGCCGCAGGAAGCGGAATAAATGAGGATTTTCCTGATGCCCATTTATTTCAAATTATTGTATTACCCAAATGGTATGAAGGGGTAGGCCAGTACCTGTTGATGGCTACCTTTCCTGAGGAAATGAGTATACAAGAAAGAAGGAAAATTGCACTCAAAAGTGGGACATTCCAGTTGATTAAGGGTCTACTATACAAGAAGGGTCCAGATGGGATTTTAAGAAGATGTGTTATGGAGGAGGAGATCTCAGGAGTCCTGAGGGAGTCTCACGAAGGACTAGCAGGGGGTCATATGGGGTCGAATGCAACAAGACAAAAGGTATTGTTGGCAGGTCTATGGTGGCCTACGTTGTATGCGGATGCTAGAGAATGGGTCCTGAGTTGTGATACATGTCAAAGGGTAGGGAAACCCTTGAAAAGAGACTTTATGTCGATGTTTCCATCGCAACCGCAGGAGTTGTTCGAGCAGTGGGGCCTAGATTTTGTAGGGCCTCTTCCTGTGAGTAGTAACCATAGATGTAGGTACATAGTGGTGGCGACAGAGTACCTCACAAAATGGGTAGAGGCAAGAGCACTTCCAGACAACATAGCCCAGAGTACTATCAAATTCCTCTATGAACACATAGTAACAAGGTTTAGGATACCGCTACAACTCACAAGTGATAAGGGTGCACTTTGTGAATGAGACTATCAGGACAATGACAAGTGAGTATAGAATTTTTCACTCATTCTCTAGTCCATACTACCCAAGAGCTAATGGTCAAGCGAAGTCAACAAATAAAATATTAGTAATAATCCTATACAAGACTTGTGGAGTAGAAAAGGGAGATTGGGAAGAGAGATTACCAGCATTACTGTGGGCCTACAGAATAACTTACAAAGCCACCACACGATAACCACCATTTCACCTAATGTATGGGCAGGAGGTAGTGATGCCTATGGAATTCGGGGTACCGAGTCTAAGAATAGTAGTGGAACACAGATTGGGAGATGTGGATAGTCTAAAAGAAAGGCTTAGTGCCCTAATAAAGCTAGATGAAAAGAGAATGATGGCCCAATGGGCAACTAGAGTGGCATGAGAAAGACAAAAATTTTGGCATGATAAGCACCTCAAGAGGATAAATTTTAGACCTGGTCAGTTGGTACTCAGGTATAATGGGAAAAATGCAATCAAATCAGGTAAGTTCAAAATACGTTGGTTGGGACCTTACAAAGTTATGGAAGTGAGAGAGAATGGAGCCATAAAATTATCCACCTTGGATAATAATCCTCTAAAGGACTTAGTAAATGGATCAAAATTAAGACCCTATACTCAGAAAAAGGAAAGCATCCCTCTATATCACTTGGAAATAAGAGAAGAAATAAAAGAAAAAGCTAAAGAGGATGTTAAGTGGGAAATAATAAGACCAAACCCTAACAACCATGAGGTTTATAAAAGAATCCAATTTGGAAGCATAACTCATTCCACGTTGTACGAAGAAGAGAGGAGCATTCAAGCAGAGCAGAGCACCCACATTCAGATCAAGCACAAGGAAGTCATTCTCTATACGTCATACAAATAGGAGGAAGGAAGAGCCATAGGCCACAGGGTCGTACAAAGGAAGCATAAGGAGTCGTATGAAGCAGTCAACTAGTGTACGGACACGACTGTAAGGAGTACAGGGTCGTACAAGGAAGTGGAGTGTCATACGTCGTACGGGAAAGAAGACAATAAACACAAAGAACTGGAGTGTTGTACGAGGAGGTGGAGTGTCATACGCAGGATGAGGAAGTGGAGTGTTGTACACATTACGTACGAACAGGGTCATACGGGGGAGAAGTAGACATACAAAAAAGACTGTACAAGTGTGAATCACCAATACGGGCATTATCATACGGATGCAAAGCAAGAGGACAAACATGGTTGTATGAGCAAGAATGAACTGGGCCATACGCAAGCAATAAGTCGTACGAGGATACCCGTACACACAGGTCATACGAAGGAAGGGAATCACAATAGTACGACCAAGGGAAAAATAGCAGAAAAAAAAAAAGAACGGCACAGGAAACGGTTGGTGCAAAAGAAATTTTAAAAGCACACAACGGTTGATCAAAAGCTATAAGATGGTAAAAATCAGTGTGGGAAACCCGAGCAAATGGAAGATCATTGACTGCAAATAGAAAAATCAGGTTCTACAGGTGAAGAAGGGGAAGAAGATGACCAACCAGAAGAGAAAAAAGAATGTCCCTAAGAAAACTATGACTGCTAATATCAATTTTGAAAGAATAATAGGAAGTGGAATGTCTTGCCTGGTGGGAGAATGCACAGGAGAAGCACATCCTTAAAGAGGCACTACGCAAGGCAGAGGTAGACAAAATTATTTTTATGCCCATTTTTTATCTAAAAGAATTTGAATCTATATTGCGGGCTATGGTGGAGGGCTATGACAGGCATGCCCACAAATCTGTTATCAAGTACACTCAGCAAGATGTAACTATTTCCTACTCTACCAAGGAAATAAACAAGGTATTTGGAATACCTGATCAGGGATAGGAAATCATGAAAGCTTCAAAAACACCAATGGCCATGGAGGAGAAGAAGAAGTGGTTAGATTTAGTCTGTAAAAAAAACCTCATCAATCAGGTATGGAGTGATATTCTAAGCAAAAAGAATAGCAGGGGCCTGAAAATGATTTTCATAGCTAACGTAGACTGGAGATGCATTGTAGACTTGGTTAAGAGCAAATTTACTACTGGAAGTCGCACATCAGACATTGCCATTTGGATGTTGCCAGTAGTTAATGGGCTAAATAGAGGATAGATATACAACTGGGCACAGTTCTTGTCAGATAGGGTACAGGAATTCATGGAATTGAAACATAAAGCATTCTATATGCCCCACCATGCAATAGCCTTATTTCTAGAAGCAAATTGCCTATAGGTAGCGGTAGAGCACAGAGGACCGCTAATTCCAGCAAGCAGGGTGGAACCCTACAAACCAGCCATGTCATACTGGTTTCACTTGGACACCATGGGAACAAGATTAGGTGGGGGTGAACCACGAACAAAGAAACTAAGACAGGAAGTACCAAAGAGTCTCTCTGATGAAGAATCTTCCAGCCAAGAGGAAGTAGGAGAAGATAGTGAAGAAGATGATAGTGACACATCTTCAGACTCCCAAGAAGAGGAAATTCGCCTTGGCCATCTAAAGGGCACACCGCAAGATGTTAATTTTTTGCCACCAGTGGAAGGGCCATTTCCAGGAGGGGTACCTGAGTACGTAGATATTCACAAAACCACTAGCACCATGAAAGAGGGAGGAAGTACCATGATGACTATGGAGGAAGAAGGGAATAGACAGGAGAAGATTCTGAGATAGGGAGCCATAAGACTTTCCTTGCCTGGCATGGCTAATCTGATTTTGGCAAATCAACAGATGCAGACCAAGGTCATAGACCTCTGAGGAGGGAAAGTGTGTAGCCACAAGATAAGACTCCACGCCCCCACAAGGTATTGAAGTAACCCAACTAGTTTCCTTGGTGGTACATGCCGTTGGGAAAAGGGGCTCAGAGGGTACAGAGGGACATAAAGATACACAAGGGGAGGATGCAGGAGAAGATAGAATTTTGGAAGAAGCAGATAGACTATTGGAGGAAGTGGGAATGGTACTTCCACCTTCACCGCCACCCAGCGAGGCCAGAGAGGAGGACACAACAGGAACCCAAAATTAACCCCGGGGTGGGGTCGTGATGATCACATTGGAAGATAGGACAACAAGGTTCCTTAAGGAGTTGGTAGCTATGGAGCAGGCCACAAGGGAAATCACGGAGCAAGCCAAGAGCTAGAATGGGGAAGCCATAGTCGAAGAAGCAAAGTCGTTGGAAGCTTTTGTGAAAGGAGCTTGCGAAGCAGATTGGAGCTTACTTCAGCAGGGGGGATACACAAGAAGAGAATTTGCAGAAATATGGATAACCTCAGGCATCATACCACATTAACAAGGGTGGGCACCACTCATGCACACTCTGGCAGAGATAGAGGGGGCCTTTAGGAATACCTACTTGGAACTCCAATAGGAAAGGGAGCTAACTAGTGGCATGAAGAAGGAGTGGGCAGAAGAAAAGGCTGCATGGCAGAAGGAATGAGTGGACCTGGAAGAGAAAGTGGCACAAGTGGAAGCAAAGAAGATGGATGCTTTGCGGGTTCTCTAGGGAGTTCAGGCCAAGTAGAAGCTGGCAGAATGAGATCTGTCACGCATCTAGGAACAAGATTCAAATCCAGGGATCTCTTCACAACCCAATTTTGAAGCCTAATTTTGTTTTTTAACACTGTTGTCGTCCAGAAGATGACTATTTTTTTTGGGGGGGGGGGATAAATGTAGTATGAATAAAGTAATATTGTATTACTTCTAGTTATGTCTTGTCGGGAGGGTAGTTAGGAGCGAGGAGGTGTGTCCATTGGTTTTCCCAACTAACCGACTATCTTATAAGCACTTTGGTCTTTGATGTAAAACTATTGGTTTTTGGTATTAATAAAGAATATAGCATTTCCTCGTCATTCTGGTATTTTGGTACTTGGTATATTGGTATGGTAATTTGGTATTATGTTGCTTTGACATTGATGTTTAATGTATTGTTAGTACCATTGATACTAAGTTCTATTCTATATCTTTTGCCTGTATAACCATTCTACAAGAGATAAATAATCATGTATACAAGAGGGTAGATTCATAAGGGTAGACATAGGAGACCATAAACTATGCAATAAATATCAATATAAGGTGAGACAAACTCATGAAATGGAGCTACCACTTCATCAATATTAATCATGCTAGGTATGTCAAAAGGTAAAATATTGCTCATTGGAAGCTCGTAACTCTTTGAAATTATAGGTGAAATAATATTAATCTGAAGCCCATGGACAAAGTAAATAGTGACATCCAAAAGAAAGGAATGAGCACTAACCAAATCTATAGAGAGGTAAGAATATACACAATGAAAGAACAATATCGTTTAAAAATGTGTCCTTACCTATACTTTTATTGAACATAGGTGGATCAACAATGATATGATAAAAACCACAAAATATAGGAAATGTTAAAATTAAAAATTTAAGCATATAAATTAGCAACAATCATGGCCAATGAGGATCTATAATAAGTAATAACACAGTCCAAGGATGAGTTGGAAATATTAACCAGATATAGAGTAATGAAAGGATAAGTCTCTAAGCCTAAATATAACTAAATGATTAGTAAAATCTAATATAAGATTAGAGAAATCAATAAACATTAAATCTAGAGAAATCAACTAAATAAAACCCCAAGGAAAATAGTGGTAGAATAATCAAAAGTAAATCTACATAATTATTCATAAACTAAGATTAGGCTATAGATCAAAAACAAGAAAGGAAATCACGCCCTAAGGAAATATAAAAATGAGGTATATCACTCATGAAAATAGATATATAAACCCTAATTTAGAAGGTAAAACATTATAGATTATAAGTTGTAAGATGATAAGTCATCTTCATCAAAATTGTATAAAAATATTTGAGCTTCATTGACTAGAATTATGTTTAATGAATATGAAAAACATTAATTTATAATTGGGATAAATCATGTAGTATAATTTTGAATTTCAATTTTTGAAACTAATATATTTAAAAATAATAAGTTGATTTTAATGGTCAGTAGTTAATTGTCCACATTTTTATTACAAGTTTTTAGTGTAATTTAGAATCACAGCCTCTTATATGCAATGGGAGTATAGTAGTGACATTTGAATTAGGTTGTTCTCATTATTTAGTTGTGTTAAATCCACTCTTGCAAGATTAAACTTTGTCTATGGGAACAATATGGTGTGAAAGATTGGTCTAGCAAATAGTGTACACAAAACATGTTTTCCTTCACCTTCCAAATATCTCAATCTATTATGGTGGTGTTTAGAAAAAAAATTGAGTAGTTTAACACCTTGATATATAACTCAAGATCACAAAAAAGTAAGGAAATGAGAGGAGTCCTTTAGTAAACATAGCTAGGTTTAATAATATGATAAGAACCTAACATAACTTGGAGTTGCGATAGATCATGCAGTAAAATTTTTAAATTCGAAAGTACTATAAATGAAATCAAGTAGTTGATAAATCAGTTATTGATAAATAGTTTACTTTTTTATCGTAACTTTTTAATTGTAACATAATCACAACTCTTTAAAAAGTCTCCTGGTCCGGATGGATTTTAAATGTTCTTCTTCCAAACTTTTTGTAATATCATTGGGGAAGATGTGTGTGGAGCAGTGAAAGAATTTTATGGAGCTAAATCTATTCTCAAAGAACTCAACTCAACTTTTATAGCCCTTATCCTAAAAAAATAGGGAGCTAATGCAGCGAACTTCTTTAGACCTATTAGCCTCTGTAATTCTCTGTATAAGATTATGTCAAAGATCTTTACTTCTAGACTATTACAGATTCTCCCTTGCCTCATATTGCAACAACAGAATGGGTTTTTCCTAGGAAGACCAATTCTGGACTCTATTATGGTGGTTCACGAGAATATTCACTCTCTAGAGAAATCAAGGAAATAGGGCTTCCTGATGAAGCTTGACTTATCCAAACCCTATGATAGAGTGGATTGGGAGCTTCTCTCCAAAATTCTTCAGGCTTTTGGTTTTGATGAAGGAGTGATTAAACTTATCATGCAATTGGTTACTACAGTGTCTTCTTCTATGATTGTGAATGGTGGTTCGTCTCCGTTCTTTAGACCTTCTAGGGGGTTGAGACAAGGAGACCCTATATCCCCAATCCTCTTCGCTATTATGGCTGAAAGCCTTGGGAGATACATTAAAAATCAAGTTAATCAAGGGATGATTTATGGCTTGCAAGCTTCTTCAGCGGATACAAAATGTTCTCATGAACAGTTTGTTGATGACACGATACTCATGGGGGAATCTATAATTAAAGAGGTGAGGAACATAAAAAAAGATCTAAATGTTTACTCCAATGCTATTGGTCAACTCATAAACTGGGAAAAAAGCTTTGTATATTTCTTCAACACTCCCGAAGCTAGAATGAACAAAATCTCTTCCATCCTTGGTTGTAAGATAGGAAGGCTTCCTGCTCCCTATTTAGGGTTGCCGTTGTGTTCCAGACCAGAGGCTAATTTCTGGAATGAAATTCTTGATAGATTCCACAATAAACTGGTGGGCTGGAAAGGGGCGATTCTTAGCCAAGTTGGAAAAGTTCAATTGTTAAAGGCCACTCTTCAAAATCTCCCGGTTTATGCTCTTAGTATTTTCAAAATTCCTCTGAAGTATAAGGATCTTATTGAAAAAATCCAAAAAAAAATCATTTGGACTGGTGTGGAAGAGAAGAAGAGACTTAGCCTGGTGGCTTGGGAGAAGGTTTGTAAGCCAAAGAAGCTAGGGGGTCTGGGCATCAGAAATATCTCTATTACCAATAAGGCTCTTCTAGCAAAACAATGTTGGAGGATCTTTGAAGAAGGGAAAGAATGGAATGCAATTATCAAAATTAAATACCATCTCACTTCTTTAGAAAGCACCCTCCACTCCTTTAATGACATCCTGGGGTCATTTATTTGGAACAATATAAGTAAGGGTAGGAAACTTATCAGTAAAGGGGCTAGATGGAAGCTGGAAATAGCAGGAAAATCCTATTTTGGGATGATAAATGGATCCTGGACAAGCCCCTCATAGAGATTGAGGAGTGGAGCTCTGTGATTCAAGAATGCAAAGACTCTATTGGAGTCCTTGTGAGTGACTACTGGATAAATGAAGAATGGATTGACTTGGGGTTGAGGGACATCAAACTTAAAGAGGTTAATAAACAACTGAATAACTGGTTTATTAGAGATAATGAGTGTGATGAACTGATATGGGGGCCTACTATCTCTGGAAAATTCTCGGTTGCTTCTTCTTTGGCTCTTCTCATTCCCTTTGGAGAGATCTGCCTTTCTGTGCTTAGGTATGGAATAAAGATCTTACCCCTAAAATTAACATGTTTTTTTTGCTGCTTGTACAGAATAAAATCCTTACTATGGATAACCTTATGAAAAGAGGCTTCCAAATGCCAAATAGATGTATCATGTGTTGTGAGGCAACTGAGTCATGCAACCATCTGATGATACACTGCCCCTTTGCTAGAGAAGTTTGGGACACTGTTACTCTGTCTCTGAATCTGAAGTGGGTCAAACCTCAGAATATCCAGGACTTTTTCCAACAATGGCAAAGCCCTTTTTATGATAAAAATGCTAGGATCCTCTGGAAACTTGTCTTTCCTCATTTTACTTGGCAGATATGGAAGGAAAGGAACAACAGAATTTTCAGAGACAAAAAAGCTACCCCCCTCCTGATAGCTAGCTTTGTTACTAGAAGTTTAATGGAGAACTATAGAAGTAGTGGTAGAAAGGATTGCAACTCCTGGAATCCTAGCCTTCAAAAGGATATATCTATTTCTTGGGAGAAATTGAAGAACAGAGATGACCCGAATCCTAGAGACAATGTTATGTGGTCCACTCCTCCTTGGGGTTGGTCAAAAGGGAATTTTGATGGTTCTGTTAGAGGAAACCCTGGAAGAGTTGGAGGGGGAGGCCTCATAAGAGACTGGGCTGGAAATTGCCTTGGGGCTATAGCGGTTCTACTAGGAACTCAAACTAACCACGTGGTGTAGGCTGAGGCAACGCTTTTTGTGGTTATTCTAGCCAAAGATATGGGTTGCACGAAACTTTGGCTTGAGGGTGACTCCCTCAATATTGGTAACTGTATAAAAGGGAAAGCGGAGTGTTCCTGGACTATAGCCCATACAATAAAGAAAATCAAAATGTTTCTCATCGCCTTTGAAGAGTGCCACATCACCCATATTTACCGTGAAGGTAATAAGCCGGCGGATAGGCTGGCTAACGAAGGTACCCAAAGTGATGTCATCAAATCTTAGAGAGGGGGAGGGAATCTAAACTCCAAGATCATGAGTCTAATCACATTCGATAAAATTAATCATAATGAAGGGCATGTCACTTAATATTATGATGACAAGGATGAAACAATTCTTGAGGAAGGCTGCATGTAATGCGAAGTGTGGGATAATTATTCTAGTTTTAATGATCTACAGTGCCTAGGTTAATATAAATAAGCATGATATCATTATAAAACTTTGCAATAAGAAGAAGATTAGTAGCAAGGAGCCGAGCCAGGATAGTAGCAGAAAACACAAAATGGGAGGCAATTTGAGAAGAGAGTAGTTGGTTGACTGTGACAAATGGAGGCAAGACATGAAAATTTGGAAGAAGCTGAAAAAGGGCGGGGTCTCTCAGTATATCAAGAAGCTCCATGGCTATGACAAACAGGTGTCTTCCTTATTCGCTGAGGGCTGGGTTAGAGGGAAAGTAAATTTATGAGGTAAATCTTTCACACTTACTCTTAATCTTATGGCTGAGATAATGGGCTTACCCCTGGAGGGAACCCATTTCCATAGAGGTAACCATAGGCTTGGTTCTGAAGCTTTTAACCTGTTCCCAAAAATTGTTGATGAAAAGGCCCTCATGACTAAAGGGTAGGGGGATTATGTTGATATCACCAAGATTATGGATTTATGGGCTAAAATGTTGAAAGTAATGATAGAGTATTTCATGATTGATGAGTGTTATTCCAAAATCTATAATCTGCATTTTGTCCTGGTTAACCACTTCAGGCATAACAAGAGGATCTCCTTCCCGTATTTTCTTTTGAGCTCCCTAAGTAGTAGCATCACCAAGCATAGGAAGAAGCTGAATAACCCTGTGTTACATGAGGGGTTGATCCTCCTTATTTCTGACATGCCAAAGATATTATCTCGAACCCTATTCCTAAAAGGGTCAAAGGTAAAACTTCAGAGACTATTGAGGGGGATAGAAAGGCCAAATCTAGCAAAAAGAGAAAGAAAAACAAGGAAAAAAATTTTGACTGTAGTAAAGAAGATGGTAAAAAGAGGAAGAAAAAGAAAGTAAAAAGTTTCGATAGCAGTGAAGATGATTCTAAGGAAAACAGCCCTAATTCTCTGCAAATGGGAAATGATGAGGAAGAAAATGTGGAGATGGATCCTGGTAATACTGAGCAGGAAGAGGATAGGATTGCAATAACTGAGGATGAGAAGGAGGAAGAGGATGATGGGAAAGATGGGGACTACCATGATGATGAAAAAGATGAGGAAGGGGCTGAAGAAGAGAAAGAAGAAGAGGTGGATGAAAAAGAAGAGGAAAGGGATGAGGAGGAGGAAGATGAAGCCCAGGTTTCCCCTATTGAGGATGATAAGAATGAAGCCTTGGACCTCCCTACTGAAGGGTAAAAAAATGATGCCCACTTGGATAATGAGGAAGGGTTAGACCTGGCTAGTAAAGATGATGGGGAACCCCTTAAGGCAGACTCTTTGGGCTTTCTGGAGGGGCAGGATGAAGAGGAAATTGAGACTGGTTAGAACTCCCCTGTCATTGATGAAAAAGAGGAGGAAAAAAAAGATTTGGGTGCTAGTACTGATCAGAATGCCACTGAGGAGGAAAAAAGTCAAAAAGATGATTTCATTGCTCCCCTAGAGGATGCTATGATCAAGAACAAAGTTAACAAAGATGAAGGTCAGAGTATTCCTTAGGATTGGATCAATCAGGAGATTCAGGAGATTAAGCTCCACCTTCATTCTCTGGAGAAAATATGGAAACCCTGAATATGAAGCTGGAGAAGCTGGAGAACAAGAGTTTGGATAAGGTAAACAATAAAAGCTAGAAGGAGGAGATAACTGCCAAGATCAACAAAATTGTTGACAACTGTGTGTGTGAAAATTGTACCTGATCTATAGACACAACACTCAGTAAAACATTAGAGGTTAGCTATAATCAAAATCGTGCAAAATTGAAAGCTATCTAACCAAGCGATTTACTGCCTTCTAGTAGGTGCGAGATTAATGTTCTCAGACTGTAATCGAGATCAGTGACCTAGACGACACCTAAATGAAGGATTTGAATGCAATTCTAGATATGGGATTGAATGCAATTATTCTATTTTTTTGGATTTTTCTATGCAATAAGAATGATAAAAACTGATATGATATGAATGCTATTGAAAACTGATATGCTATGCTAATCTAACAATGATATGAAATATGAATGCAAAAATAAGATTGATCTCACAAAGATGTCGATTCGCAAGAGCTTTGATTCTTCAATTCCAATTCTCCAGCGTGATTGTGCAAAATATGAGATGATTTGTGAAGAGCTAAAGCCTTAATTTATAGAAATCCAGGGCTTTGGAGGTGCATGAATAAAAGCCATAAATCACTCAAATTAGCTCATCTTGATTTTTGAGTTATCTGATCATAAAAGATAGTTAATTCTCAAAATCATGCAAAAACATGCAAAAACAGCTTTTTAACTCAAATTAGAGTTTAGATCAGCTTTTTGAACTCCAAAAGGATGTTGAGTTCCAAAAAGTCAATAACTTGCATTGATTTTCTGATTTGGAGTTTAACTGTTTCTTTTGAATATACATAATAATTAAGAATTAAATAAATAAATAAAGTGATTTATCCTCAACTCAACTGATTTTTGAAAATAATTAATTAATTTATGGGTTAATTAACTATTTAATCAAAATTTTATTAAAAACTATATTATTAAATAATGACAACTTGCTTTAATTAATTAAATAAGAATTTAATCAATTATTCATATGATATTAGATTTATTGTCAAAATTAAATAATACAATTAATAATAGATATAATTAAATTTAATTACACAATTAAGTGGCAAATATTAAATCTAATTAATTAAATATGAAAATATTCAATTAATCAAACTTTAGGATAAATGTGATTTATCGCCAAATAATCATTAAATTAAAGATAATTAAGATAATTAGGAATATTACTAGGAATATTCCCCGATGCAAAATTTAAGATAATCAATTATGATTCGATGATGTTTAGATGTGCCTTAGGTTAGGACTTTGATGTCGATTTTGTTCGAATTGAAGATGTAGGAGGTTAATGAACTTATAGCCCATTTTTGGGGTATTACAACAACAAGGTGAAGGAAATTAAGGTCAAAGTTAGCAACAATGGAAAAATGATTAATGAAGTCCTGAGCCACAGCAATGAAGGATTCAATGCGGTTGTCATCAACCTGAATATGCTTTACAACTACCTGGAGAAAAACTAGCTGGAAAATACAACCATTGCTATTGATGACAATGCCGAGAGTGCAGACCCAGGTACTAGAACCAGAGGGCGTATTCAAAGGAAGATCCCTGAGAAGCCTAAGGAGCTGAAGGACCTGAAAAAAGTTATCCAGAAGATGGAGGAGCTGAAAATGAAGGCGGACAAAATGATAAGCAATTAGTATTGTCATGTTCGTTGCTAGGTGCTGCTGGTAGTGTTGCTAGATTTGTTTTCTTTGCTTTTGTTGTCATTTCTAGTGTTTTTTTGGGTCCTGCTTTGTTCTTTCCAGTAGGCGTATCATTTTGAAAAACTTTAATGCTTTATCTTTTTGCTATGATGTAAATGGTTTCGGGTTCCATTCAAGACCTATTTTTACCTTATTCAAAAACATAATCACAATTCTTTATATGCATTGGGAGTAGACTAATGACATTTGAATCAATTTTCTCTTAGAATTTAGTTGGATCTTAGCAGACACTCCCTTTAAGATTGAAAATTATATATGGTAATGACATGGCCATACAAGATTTTTTTAACAAAAAATACACCTAAAAACATGTTCACCTTTGTCTTTTAGATATTTAAATATATTGAGGTGATGTTTAACGTATAGTTGAATAGTTTAACACCTTGATAGGTGATCATATTCTCCTCAATTGAATCCCTTGTTAGCTTAGATTGATGGTGATCAGAAATATTAAATACAACATTCACCAACATATGAAAAGTCTATATGTCGATTCATTTTTTTTGTCACTTAGGAAATAGAAGTGTATTCTAATGATTTTCTCTTGTTCCTACATATTCTTCCATATGAAATTATGTGTGAAATTACTAGATACATTGACACGACAACGCATTGCACAAATGTGTGTTACATAAACTCATAATGGCTAATAGATGTCCAGAGCTAGAGATATTTAAAAATAAAATAAAATTTAGGTTCATTATCATGTGCCTCAAGATTGAACTAAACCAATCTTGAATTGTCTAAATTCAACCTTTAGGCTAGTATGAAAAATTTAATGGAATAAATCTTAGGGCCAATGTGATATTTTTAATATGTGTGTAAGTAGAAATAAAATACAATAATAATGAGTAAATTATAAGCATATGAAATTTTATATAGATGAAGGTACATAAAAATAAGGTGGCATAGTGCAATTAGTCAAACCTAACACATGGGCATATAAAAAACTACTATTTTGTTAAATTGAAACATTCTTATCAAAATAAACACAATACTAAATCAAAGACTCTATAGCTACAAATTTCACTATTACTAATTTATATTTTTAGTCAATAAAATTTCCACCATTTATACACATTATTACATGTGTATCTTAGTACCTAAAAACACTTTCTTTGTCCTCAATTTACTAGCTTATATATATTTATATATATAATACACCGAGAGTAATCCTTCTCGAGGCACCTATTGCAGCTTGCAATTTAAAGAAAATAGGCACCTCGAGAAGGATTACTCTCGGCGTATTATATATATAAATATATATAAGCTAGTAGCAGTGGCAGCGCAACACAAAAGACATTTAATATTTTATATTTTTAAAAATAATTTTAAAAATAATTGTCATAAAGGTTATTAAACCCAGTTGGTTAGGTTGGATTACATTTGTAATTAGTATTAATATAATGATTAGGTTAGTGTTAGGGTATGTTAAACTATTATAATTAAGGCTAGTGAGATTGTTAAGGTTAGTGTTAGGGGAAATTTTAGGTTACATTTATGAAATTTGCTAAGTTTTAAGTTATAATTACGGATAGTGTTAAATTCATGTGACAAAATGGTGTAAAAGAGGATTTTTTACTGATAGGGTGAGAGTTAGGGTTAGTAGAACATTTTAGCTTATGAGTTAGGGTTCAGGTAAGAGTTAATGTTAGGGTTATGGTAAGGGATAGGGTGAGAGTTAGGGTTAGTAGGATATTTTATGTTATGAGTTAGGGTTCAAGTAAGAGTTACAATTAGGGTTAGGGTTAGGGATAGGGTGAGAGTTACATTTAGTAGGATATTTTAGCTAAAATATAATTAGGGTTTGGGTAAGAGTTACACTAAGGGTTACAGATAGGGATAGGGTGATAGTTAGGGTTAGTATAAAATTTTACATTATGAGTTACGGTTCAGGTAAGACCTACAATTAGGTTTAGGGTTAGGGAGAGGCTGATACTTACGGTTAGCAGGATATTTTACCTTATGAGTTAGGGTTCGAGTAAGAGTTGCAGTTAGGGTTAGGGTTAGGGATAGGGTGGGAGTTAGGGTTAGTAGGATATTTTACCTTTTGAGTTAGGGTTTGAGTAAGTGTTACAGTTAAGGTTACGGTTAGGGATAGGGTGAGAGTTAGGGTTAGTAGGACATTTTGCCTTATGATTTAGTATTTAGGTGAGAGTTATAGTTAGGGTTAGGGTTAGGGATAGGGTGAGATTAAGGATGTGATTAGGGACATGATGTTAGGTTTACAGTTAGGATTAGTATCATATTTAGTGTAACATTAAGCTTTAAGATTAGGGTATGGGGTTAGGATTAGGGTTACTAATACGGTGAGGCTTAATCATGGGTTAATGATGACATGGAGAGTGTTGAGTTTGGATTAGTATTAGGGTTAAAAGATTGGTTAAGGTTAGTATGACAAATAGGGTCAGTTTAAGGTTATGTGCAATGTTATGATGTATGGTTTATAGTCAGGGTTAAATCATATGTAGTATTGGGTATAGGGTTAGTATTAGGGTTTTTGTGAGGGTAAGATTATGGACGTAGTTAGCTATGGTATCTAGGTTTTAGAGTTAGGATTAAAGTATCATACTTGGTAATACATTTTTGGATGTTGTTTACAGTTTAACATGATAATTATCATTAGTATCTTATTTAACATTACCATTTAACGTATTATAAATGGTAGGAATATGGTAACAACTAACTTGAACGGTTACCATATATAAGTAATTATAATGTTAACGATGACATATTAGAGTAATCCTAATTTCTTAGAATTACAACAATTAAGTTTAACATATTTTAACATTGATTAGGATTAGGTTAGAAGTAGGAATGAATAAGATGTCCTCTATAATTAATTCCTCACATATATTTGGTAAATCCATTGAAGGAATAAATATTAGAAATCTAGAGTTCAACAAAACATGCTGCAAAATATTGCAAGTATAGGGGTAATCATGATGCAAATAGCCAAAAATATTTATTTATTATTCATGAAACATATATAGATGAAAAGGGAAATAGAAGTCCCAATACAACTATTAAGATAATTAAGAAGGTTGAAAGCCAAGATTAGAATGATCTAAATCAATAACATTTCTCCATAATGATGCAAGTACATCACATATTCTTCAATGATAAAGTTGGTATTGCGGCCCTTATTTGTACAATGATCACGATAAACTTCTTTCATCATTGATGGAAATGCATCCACTTTTGCAGATGTCTCACGCAGAACTTTCGCAACATCTACCATCTGCATTATATCCAGTTCGTCAACATAGTCAACTGATAATGATGCGTGCTCCATAGCTTTGATTATAGTTGCACATGAGTCTACAATGATTCGTGTACACTTGTCAAATTCAGTCTCAGAGACATCATTTGAGGCCACCGAAGTAGAGGGGCTTGTAACGATGATGTTCGACTCGCTGTCAGAAGCAGCCATTGGTGGAATGGTACCCTGCAAAGTTTTAAACAAACATCACTATATATAATTAATTAGAATAAATTAATCTAATATATAAAGCATAATCTAAAAAAGAAATCTAAATCTAAAATGCAAAATCCTTAAATAAAGCATTTATTAAATATGGAAATAATACAAAACATTCACATAGTAATGTTTGAAATATGGCGGCATCGCCTTCCACTTTTCAAACATTACTAAAAAAATATAAATATTCTGAATATATTTTTAAATCGAACATGCATAATATTTTAAATACAACATGGTTAAGGTTAGTAGTATTGCTAGAGCTAAGGTTAGTAGTATTGCTAGAGCTGAGGTTAGTGTTATGGAAATTGTTAGGGTTAGTGCTCGTATTAGGATAAGGTTAGTGGTATTGTTATAGTTAAGGTTGGTGTTAGGGTAACTGTTAGGGTATATTTTTATGTGGTTTTATTTATTTATTGTTACATTTAAGTTATCTTGTTAGGTTCCCTGTCATTATTACGGTTAAGGTTATTGATATTTTTAAGGTTAAGGTTATTGTTAGGGTTAGTGCCTGTATTATAATTAAGGTTAGTGGTATTGTTGCACTTATGTTTAGTGTTACGATAATTGTTATTGTGACAAGAACAATTAGTAGCAATGTTATTGTTACACCTAAAGTTAGTATTAGGGGAACTGTTAGGATCCATTTAAAAAGTTTGTTACCTGGTTAATGTTATTATTAAGGTTAGTGTTATTATTATAGTTATTATTATAGTTAATGATACAAATTTCACTATTACTAATTTATATTTTTACTCAATAAAATTTCCACCATTTATACACATTATTACATGTGTATCTTAGTACCTAAAAACACTTTCTTTGTCCTCAATTTATAAACTAAACTCTTTTTAAGTTCTCTTTGAATTTTTTCAATTTCCATACAATTATATTCATTTTCATGAAATATAAGAATAAAGTAAAATATAAACCTTCCAAACTTCCATTTCTCCAATAGTATAGCTTATATCTTTTTCAGAAGAAAATTCATTATAATACTATTTATGTTTTCTCTTTTCCTTATATATTTAATTCTATCAAATAATATAATTAAATGTTATTGAGAATATATTATCACCACTTAAAGTATGTAAAAAATTCTAAATTTGGCAATCGTTTACATCCGCTTTACCCTTTCACTTTTCCATCACTGAAAGAACCACACACTGTTAAAAAGGATATTGAATGCTCCCAAAAACTAATATTCTTTGTCTTCCATTCACACAATAATTTATTGTGGGTCCTGCCCCATGCGTCTGTGAATATACTTTTAAATCTGTCGCCTCAAATGACATCATAACTGAAATATGATTGATTGATTTTGAAAATGGAGACTGAAAAGCTTCCTATTCAATGAACCTCTTCTAATGGGCACTGTTACAGATTTTTATTGGGTCCCATTAAAATTTTCCGTTAACTGTTACAGATTTTTATTGATTCCCAGCACAATTACCTGTTGGAGATTTGGTTTTAATATCATATCTACTTCATGGTGATGCAACACAATGCTCACGATTCAATGAATATTTTCATCCGTACAGAATATCAGTGACTGCTTTGCACCTCATCCACAGAACTGCTTTTTTAAGCCATGCATGAAGGAACGGATGCCGTTAAGCTCCATCAAAAAAAATGTATTGTTGACTAATTTTCAAAAAATGATTTTTGTGTAATTTTCAGTATATGTTTTCATGATCTACACATTTTGTGATCGAAAATTGCAAAAAATTTGCAAAAAACATCAGTATTTTTGCAAATCTGAAAAAAAAAAATTGACTTTTTTTTGGTCTTTGGTGCATTTTGGATGGAGCTTAGCTGCCGTCTAAAAAGAACTTGGTCAAAAACTATGTCTAAAAGGGATTTCGTCACCAACCTTGCATATTATATGCTTATGATCAATTTAGTACCATGAAGATGGTAAAAGAGTTAGATGGTTTTACTAGTGCATTTAGGAATGTGTGGAAATTTTTAAAAGATGCTGATCTATAAATTCTTTAGAGACATTGTTGGAGAACAAAAGAGATTTAGAATAGTTGTATTATAAAATGGAGTTTTGAGAGCCAGCGAAGAAGTCAAGAGGGTAATTGCAAGCCTTTAATTTCTTGTCATAATAGTTATGTAGAAGTGGTAAGTGATTTCATAATGTCAATATTTGAAACAAAATAATATTTTTACCATGCAAATATTAAAAAATAATAGAATAAACTATTGACATTTAATTAATTTACTCAAATTTAATAAATTATTTATATTCATTAATATAATTACTCTACTATAAAAGTGTAAATGACATCCTAAAAATAAGAAAACTTATAATAAATTGTAAATTATGAACTATACTAACAAAATTTATAAAATAATTTTAAAAAAACAACAAAATTTATAAAATACTTTTAAAAAAACATTCTAAATATCTTATAATGTTATAAAAACCTTCCATACAAGATTAACCCGCAAATAAATATCTTATAAGATTATCCTCTTGACTTTTTTAGAAATTCAGAATACACAGAATTTTACAAAATTTTGAGAATAAATTTTTCATATCAAAAAGATATACTGCACCTCTTTTACAGGACAACTCACAATACCAAAATTTTAAATTGTTGCTGGCGGACTTTCAAACATGACGTGAAACATACGAAGACTTGCAAGAGAATGAAATGACAAAAAATAATAGTTAAATCTCAGCCATTCAACGGAAAATATTTAACCGGCCGTTTGACTCGGCTTCGAAGAGCAGACGCAGTTTACAGCGCAATAATGCTGAATTGAGACCTTTCCACACGATTGACAGCGAACTCTCGGTGGCACTGCCACTTAATTCCAGACAATGTGTGTCCCACCTTGATTTCGTTTCATTTTCCTTTTCCTTTTCCTTTTCCTTTTCCGTGTGCGTTTTGGATATTTTTAGGTCAACCGCGCAAACGTGTTTTTGGTATTTTATGTCGGTCGCTGGAAATAAATGGCCTACACAGATCAACGGTCTCGATCTGTTTCAACCCGCATTCTTATATTACCCTGAAAGTATTGATAGTCGGCAGAAAATATACGTGTCTTATCATGAATAATAAAAAAATATTTGCATTCGTGATAATCTGTTGCCGACAACTTGGAATTTGAAGTTTCCTTTGAGAGGGAAATGCAAATTGAGTGGGTCGTACACAATTTCAATAAATAATTGGTAGTGGTTATCCAGCAAAGCAAAACGTGAGGAAGTTTGAAAGGAATATAAAAATGTCCTTTTTTAGATATATGTTTTAGTTATGTGTCTAAATAATTTACTATAGAGTTCTTATTTTTAGACTAAAAGTTCATATTCAACTTTAGAATTAAAAAAATGAGTAATAGTGTTTGAATTTATACTTATTTTTTTAATTTTTTATTATTAATTTATATTTGAAACATAAATCAAATGAAATTATTTTTCAAAATTTATGATATTTTCAATCTATTAAATTACTAGCATATATATATATATATATGTCATACGCTAAGAGTAATCCTTTTCAAGGCGCTTATTTTATTTTATTATATATACTAATTTATTGCATAAGAATAATTCAGAACAATTTTGATACAAATTAGGAGATTAATTAATAATCCAACATGTAATAGCAATACATCATTACAGTACATCATTGATTTTCAAGACACTCGAGTCTAATTTATTTTGCTTTTCTATTCAAAAGTTGTTTCCTAGCTCTCATTTTTTCATAGCGGTCATATGTGAATGGTGGCATTATTCTCAAGTCTTCTAGAGACTTTATACGAGATACAACTACAAATGTCAATCTTTCTCTTTCTCTTGGGCCTATATCAACTGTGGCTTTGGAAAGAGTTTGTCCCTGAGATTTATGAATTGTCAATGCCCATGCCAACCTTAATGGTAACTGAAAGGTTCTAACCCTCTGTACTGGTGATATTGGAACTATTTTTGGATGATGGTCATCATATGGTATTCCAGAATAATTATCAAATTCAACTGTGACATAAGAAGGTGGTTCAAGTGGGGTAGTTCTTGGTTTGTACACAATATTCCAGATATATCCCAAGTCTCCATTGACAAGACCAAATTCAATCCATAGATTTGTAGTTAATATGACCCTTGAATCCTTACTCAACAATAACTCTAGATCGAGTTCTTCAATCGGGCAATCTTCAATTGTATTACCATTCCTTGACTTAGTTGCAAGGCTACATGCAACAGGTTGCCTCAAAAAGAACAACATCCTCAAGTTATGGTTATGAACATTGGCATTTGCAGAGAACAAATGCACTGTCTTGTCAAACTCATCATTGGTTGCAACATCTAACCTCACATGAGTTTTCATCATAAGCAAGTTCCAATCATCTAGGTTTGGACTTGCATCTCTCACATTTGTGAGAAGTTGACAAAATATTTTTTGGTGGATGTTTTCTCCATTGCACTAATGTTATCTAGAGCATTGATCCCAGCCTCATCTCTTATGGTGTTGAGACCTTGCACTCTACAAGATTTGGACTATGGTGGGTTCATTCAAAACCATTCAAATTTGTTAGTAGACTAAAGACCCATTAAAAATAATATTGATTTGATTTATTTAACCCATGAAATAATGTGTACCTAATATATAGTAATTATTTGTTATTACAAAAGACTTTTTAAATTTTCATATTCTTCATTTGTTTTCCACAAAAGATTAAATAGTATGATACAATTTTTAGCTTGCCAAAAAAATAAATTTGTCCATTCATGTTTAAAGAAAGTCATTTTATGGGTTGGAGGCCTATTTTTGATTGGCGAGAGCTTGTTGTGGTAAAGCATGAGGACACAAGGTCTAGTATCACCCGACCCACGTGGTACCGAAGGATGTGTAGCACCAACATCATCAAACATGTTAAAAAGTTTACTTGGTGCACCACAGTTTATAGGGGGTGTTATTCCTGATTAATGTAGTCTAAAAAAGAGTAAATTATTTTATAAAAAGAAGTGTTATCTCATTAGTCTACATGCCAAATATAATTAGTGAACTATGTTCTTTGTATTCAAGAACATCTCCTAATTCATTTGAAGTTAGGGAAGAATTATCAAATCCTAGAGAGTCAAATCAATTGAAGAGAACTTAAAGCATTTTTTTTCATTTAAGTAGTAAAAATTATATTTATGTTATGTGTTCGGTGTGTATACTAAATTTCTTTCTCTAGTAGGCATTTGTCTTCAATAAAGACAAGCCAATGACCTTTCATTTGTCTTGACACAAGTCTTGTTGTACTTCTAATCAAGATCACAATCAAAAGTATGTACAAAAAGATTATGAAGACTACAAGTAACCATATAATTTGGACAATATAGCACAATGTGACCAATCCAGTATCACATGCATGGCATGACCTAGTCTACAATAGTAAAAAATTAATATAGAGATCTCCTAGTCTCTTTTAAAGAGTTCAAATTTTTATTTTAATATTTTGTTATAGCATTTTATCCATCCAATAAAAAAGTCAATCTTGTATAGGTTAAATAAATCAAATGTTTAAACTTTCTTTAATTACGGAAATCATTCTCAATCTATTTTTGTTTTATTAGCTTTTGTCATTTAAGTATATTTAGAAAATATGTAAGAGAATAAAAAGAAACATTTATTTACCTCTATAAATTAATAAGATAAAGAAAAAGTTTTAAAAATATTTTGAATCGTAATATATGACTTTATCAAGAGTGATCAATAATGTGCAACTTACTTTTTCTTACCCTTAATAATCTTCACATTACATGTATTAGTTGTTATTTCAAACATTAACTTAATAATTATCAATTTTGAATGTAATTTATTTCTATAATTAGTAATTGAATTGATAAAGAACTTAATTTCAATCTTTAATCTATACAAAATCTCTTAAATAAATATTAATTAGTTTGCAAAAGAACTTTTTCTAACCCTCTTATTTATATTTAAATTAAGTATTGTGGATAACCTTACCACTAGGCCTTTATAATTTAAAACAAGGAACATCTAGAGAAAAAAATTAACAAACTTGAGGCTAGTATTTAATGTGAATGAAAATAGGGAGATGTAGATTTCAAGGGCTTTAAATAAATTATAGATGATCTTTTTAGGAAGAAGTTGATGTTAATTAAATAGGTGGCTTGGTAAGTTCCTATATTTAGTGGAGGATAATGTTTCTTTGAAGTGTAAAGCCAAACAATTATAGGGACTCACGAGCAATCCAACCTTAAAGTTAAATTTGTTCCAAATGAATTCCAAATCTAAGCTTTTCCTATTTTCAAATATTTTTCCACAATGGAGGGAGAGGGTTTTGAAGAGAGAAAAAAGTTAGTTGAAAATGTCTATTATTTTTTCTTTTATCCTTTTCTTTTCTTTTCTCCTATTCATCGTTTCCAAATCATTTTCACATGTAAATATTACAAATTAGCTATTTTCCATTAGATTATTTTTTCAAAGATCTCTTCTAAACAACATACACACAATTAGAAAAATCATTCAAAATATCATTAAAATACATAATAGATAATCATTTTTCCAAATAAATTACTATGTGCCTAATATATAAAATTATTTGGGTTTGGCTTCCGAATCTTCCCATGCATCTCTGGTTGGATTCTGTTTTGGAAACTGTGGGGGATGCTCTTGGGGATTTCCAGGTCATGGATTCGGAAACCTCTGATGTTGTTCATTCGAATTTTTCTCGCATCCTTGTTGAGATGGATGTTTCTAAGGGTCTCCCTGAGAAGATTTGCTTGGCCTCTCCGCAGGGCTCTTGGTTACAGACTCTGGATTATGAGGGTATTCCCTTCCACTATAGAAAATGTCCCATGGCTGGCCATGTGGCTGCTTGATGTTTATCTGAGAAGGTAAAATCAAAATGACCGCCTTCTTGGTGGTCGGGTGTCTCTTCTGAGCATTATACTATGAATAAATCTTCAGCTGTGGTTAGAGAGCAGGTTGTGGGATCTTCTCAGGAGGTTCTTATTTCTGTGGGATGTGGTGCTAAGACGGGTGATGTTTTGGCTCAGCCTATTCTGGCTGATTCTGCAGGGTCTGATGATGCTATGACTGTTGTTGATGTCTAGACTATTGACCCAATTGTCCAGTCTGCTACTGCTTTGGGCTCGCCCAAACCGATTTCTCCTAGGGAAAATGTGTTGTTTGGTGTTGATTCTACTCTGGTCTGCCATGCGATTTCTTATGTTTCTTCAGGGGCTTGGCAGAATGATGCTGCTAAGTTGGAGGATGGATGGACAACTGTGAAAGGAAAGAAACCAAAGTCATATGTTCCTCCTTTGGATATGAATCTTTGATCCTACAAGGGTGGCTCTAAATATAAATCGTAAGTTTCCTTGTTGAGGACTATTTTCCCTTGGTGTGGTTTTTTGGTGGTAGTTCCCGCTATTGTGTTGGTGGTATCCACTATTGTGTCTGGGCCTTTTATTGCTATACCTTTTGAGTTATTGTACAAGGTTTCGGGTCCTTTCAAAACCTATTTTTACTTAATCAAAACATTAAAAAACCTTTTAATTCACAATGCATTATAAAAATATATTAATATCAAAATGCATATGACATGGTAATCAAATTAAATAAGTTTTTCCTTTAAAGTATACAGATTATTTTTAAAAATATTACAATAAGTAATATATAAATTGATAAAAATATATATTAAAAAATTAAATATAATATAAAAACATGTAATGGGAACACACACATTATTAATTTATATACAACAAATGGATCTAAAAATTGGGCTTGATTCAAATATTGCTTTCATAAAATCACAAAATACAATGTACAACTCAATTGAGTGAGATGAGTGATATACACAATATATTATGAAACTAAACCATCTTAAAATAACTATTATTAGGGCTAAAACCTATGTCTACACATGTAATAAAATGTTACACATGACTGCTTGTAAGGAGATGAAGGTAGTGAAATGAGTTTCCTACATTAAGCCTTGAGAGGAGTGATGTAAAAAACTTTAAAACTAATTTAAATAATTACAAAATCATTGAAGTATGTATGTATGTATGTATTTACATATGTATGTGTACGTGTACATGTATGTGTGTATGCATGTATGCATGCATCTATGTATGGACGTCTATGCTTGTATGTATACATACATACATATATACATAAATAATGCATATAATTATGATTTACATAGAGAAAACCTTTCACTGGAGTAATCTACACTCCAAGTTATCCAATGCATCATTTAACAACAAAATAGGTTACAATAAACTTGGAGAAAAAGTTTTTGAAGGAGTATAATCAACCATCAATTTTAGAGTAATTTTGATAGCTTTTTAACTCATATCTATTATGTCTACCACAATAAAATATATTAAAACTCTTGATAAGGACCATGTTATAGAATATACATAATATATTAAACCATTAAGTGCAAACAAAATACCATGATCAAATACCAAATGTGGCACTCAAATTAGGTCTTAGAATCCAATGACCAAATTATGAAGAATCAAATCCAAGAAAAGTAGTACATTTCTTATACCCTTCATAAGTCATCATAAAACATAATTCATGCTTCAAAATAGGCACTCCATTTTAGGCTATGTGATATTGACTCAAATCATCCTTATTAAATGTGTTATAATCCATCACAATATTCCAACACAACTCCTATAACTTTACTTTCTTACTTTCCATCACAATATTCCAATGGCACCTCATATACCCTTAAATATTCTTTAATTACATCATACAAAAATTCAAAATACTTGACACATGACACATGACACATGGTCAACCAAGTACCAATAGGTGGGATACCTCATTTTCAATAAAAATCCATTTTAAAATATTTTTCTAGAAACTTGAAAGGCTTATAATACCTTAATTCTCCATATTTATCTATAGAAGATAGCTTAAGCATGTTATAAACTCTAATGAAGGTCTACAAATATTCTCAAACCACACATGTAAATCAATTAAAGATTTGACTTAGAATAGTATACGTGATATTCTTATAACACAAAACCCCATACATTTTTGCAACTTGGATATGTAAGAAAATGCATAAAATCTATAAACTCTCATTAATTTGATTCAAATGGCAAAACAATATGTAAATAATACAACAAATCTAAAATTACATTACATGGTAGCCTTATAGACTTTAAATAACACACCAAAATCTGATTTTAAACTAAGATAAATTAGCACATGACATGAAATAACCACAATCCAAAATTGCTTCTTCATCTTATGCATTTTGCTGCATAATAGCTTCTTAACCTTCAACTTGCAACAAGAATCAACATGACTTCAAATATTTAAGTATGAAATCTAACCATAATTATATTTTTCCATCTTAAAACTTGTAATTTATTCAAATAAAAAAAATCCTCTCAAACTTACCAAAAATCTAAAAATGGAAATCCTAAAATGATAGTTGAAACTTGCTCTTTTAACCACTATAGTTACCAAAACCTAGTGTTTGGTAACCCCCAAAAAATCATACCCAAAGAAGGGAAAGACATCTTTATAGCTTAAAATTGCTTTAAAAGCTTCTAGGTGCCTTGTCACCTCCACCCACTTGCATGCTAAGAATACTAATTCATTGTATCATCAATGCCACTCAATAGGAAACCAAGATAGAAACACACAAATAGTTCATTCTTGGGTGCCCATTTGAACAACTATCTTTAGGAGTAAATTTTTGAGTTGTTACAAGTCGTAAATTTAAGAACCTACCTAGCAAGAGCAATATTTTGGGTTTGAGGTGGAATATGCCAATTTCAAATTTCAATATCCAATTTCAAATTGCCTATAAAGATATGACCATAAATATTAATTATATATGGCCTTTATTACAAAATTTTATCCTCCTACACATCAAAAATCAAACCAAGACCAAAATTAAAGAAAATTAATTTGTTTGATGTTGGGTAGCTTTTCCACAATAGAGGCTCTTGCATTAGACAACTAAGGTAATTTAAAATGTTTCATGGGTTAAACCCATCAATATTTGTAGATTTTATGCTTATCTTGGATCTTTCTTTCCACCTTATCTAGCTATTAGTGAAAATAATTGTCTTTTTGAAATGATCAACAATGTGACTCAATTTAGCTTAAGTGTAAAGACAAACTCCAACTAATAGATAGAGAGATTAGTATTAAGTTAGTGATTTTCCTATGAATTTTAGAGGCTCAACTCTTTTGTATGATACAATCTAGATTTTGTATGCTTTTAACCACAAAGAAGGGAAGGTAAAACAAACACTTTCTCATAGCCATAATATGAGTGTGGTTATGGATTCAAAATAAAATAAAAACAAACATAAATGACACACAGATCATGCACTCAGCACCCACAAATGATAAACATGAGAAATATTCAATTTTTCCTTTTTAGATGTGTGAATAGCTCAAAACTCAAATATTCCATAGTAAATATATGCATAATCAAATAAGACAGAAAAATACCAAAGAACAATTGTGAAAACTCAAAGGCAAACTTATAGTCAAAGGGAATACACATAAACATAGATTTAATATAATTGTTAGGAATAGTCCCAAGAGATAACTGAGAGGGGGAGGGGGTGAATCAGTTATCTACAAGTTTCAATTCTTTATCCAATTAAGTATACTTAAACATAAAGCATAAATACAATGAAAGAACACATGAACACAACACCAGTATTTTGGTTATGGGGAAACCCAAATAGGTAAAAACTCTAGTGGGAATTGACACCCACTAATATTTTGCACTAGTGTATTATGATCCTTGTTAGAAGATCCTTAACCTTGTTAGGAGATGCTTTACAATATATTTAGTACAGTAGACCTGGTCAAGGGTCGGACCCTGTTAGGAGTCTTTTACAATTGTCCATGTTAGGGGAGAGGACGCACTGTCTGAGAGCTCACTGCTCAAAGGGGCGAAGGCTAAAACCTTCTGAATAACATATACACACTATATCTGGATCTTGGTGAACTGTGCTTTGACCTGCTATCTGGATTAGTTCCAATGTATAGTACAAATAATTTACTTGGTCACATAGACCTTCTTCTAATGGCTCTACACTTCGCACACTCTGCTATGCTCTTCTTAATCAACTATGAACCACACTCAAGCAATCACAAATGACTGCCTATAAATATCTTTCTTTTAAATGATATAATCAAGTCGACCTGTTAGAACCACCTTTAAATCATATTAGAGAAACCATAACAAACTTTGATAAACATTTTGTCGGCTCTACTATGCACGCAACACATTCTGGGACTTGTCTAATAAGATAATTGTAGATGCACGCTACACACTGTCAGCTCTACCAAAACAACTGGATATTTCTCCTCGAGCTGAATTAACTCATGCACTCTTAACCAAACATCAATATCTCTTCTCTAAGCTTAACTCCAAGGGAGCATACCCCAAAGATAGGAGCAACTCTAGAACCAATAAAATCTTTGTCGGCTCTTCTGAATAAACACAGGAAACTGCTACTGGTGAATAGTGATATCATAACTTCTCTTCTACTGAATATCAAACTATGCGTCCATAACTAAAACATCACTAACATGTCTTCAACATATATCCAAGCGCGTAAGGCTCCATGATAATTGTACGGACAACCATACACATAACACTGCTTGTTACTCTGTCAGGAACACTGCTGACACAAGTTGCTATATAACTATCTATACTAATAGTTAACCTCTGTGCCCATGATATCATGCTGATATCATGTCCATGCTACATATACTAAAAGCTTACTATATAAGACTTCCACGCATGCTACTTTCCATATGTTGTCATCAATGACAAACATATAGTCAGTACTGGCCTGCTGGCAAATCTCCAACAATCTCCCCCTTTGGCATTGATGGCAACATGTGAAATGAAAAACTAAATGAACATTTCTTTTATAACATTCTCTGTTTCCTCATCAAAACTCCCCCAAAGATGAATCCTCCATTTGCTGCAATATTTTCTAATATTCGCCATTTCCTCAACTGAATTGTTGTCATAATTGAATATTGCTCCCCCTTAGTATATTACTCCTCCTTTTGCTTCTATTTTTCATGACTCTATATATTACTCCCCCTTTGACATCAATGGCAAAGGGTGCCATTCATTTTAAGTATCAGTACTACTCCTAAGGTAGAGTAGTCAACCTTCCATCAGTCCCTAAGGATTGATGCCTTTCCTCTTTCTTCTAAGCAAAATCATGGAAGGGAATTACTCCCAACTTCTCCCTAAGATACTCAAAAGTATCCTTAGGCAAAGGCTTTGTGAATATATCTACCAACTGATCTTTAGTACTCACATAGTCCAACTTGACTTCTTTCTCTACCACTTTCTCTCTCATGAAGTGATACTTGATCTCAATGTGCTTTGTCTTTTCATGCATCACAAGGTTCTTTGACATATTGATAGTGCTAGTGTTATCACAATGAATAACAATAGGATAATTAATCTGAATTCCAAAATCTTTTATCATCTGCTTGATCCAAACAATTGTAGAATAATTCAAGGTTGTTGCAACATACTCCACTTCTACTATTGACTGAGAAATACAATTCTATTTCTTGCTTGTCCAAGTGACAAGTCTACCACCAAGAAACACTACTCCACCTAATGTACTCTTTCTGTCATCAACACATCCTGCCTAATCTGCATCAGTGTACACATGAAGCTCAACATTTTCTGAATTAGGATACCATAGACCATAGTCTATAGAGACTTGTAGGTATATGAATATCCTTTTTACTACCATGAGGTGACTTTGTTTAGGTTCTACTGCAAATCTTCCAACTATGCCAACTGCATTGGAAATATTAGGTCTAGTTTGAGTAAGATATATGAGTTTACCAATTATAGACTTGTACAATGTTATATCTACTGCTGGTGAGTCATCTTCATTTGTAAGTTTGCATCTAGTGATCATAGGGGTTCCTACTGGCTTGCAATCATCCATCTTGAATTTCTTCAGTATCTCTTTCACATACTTAGACTGATTAATGAAAATACCTTTCTCTGTTTGCTGCACATTTAGTCCCAAAAAGTATTTGATAGGACCAATCATACTCATCTCAAATTGATTTTGCATTTCCTTAGCAAATTTAGCACTGAGTTTGTCATTACCTCCAAAGATAATGTCATCAACAAATATAGCTACAAGTAGTAAACCTTCAGATGTCTCTCTTATGAATAGATTACAATCTGCTACTCCTTTCTTGAATCCAATCTTTGTTAAGTATCCATCTAGTCTCTCATACCATGCTCTAGGGGCTTGCTTAAGTCCATAGAGGGCCTTCTTCAATCTGCATACCATATCAGGTCTATTTGATAAGGTGAATCCTTCTGGCTACTCAATGTATACTTCTTTCAAATCTCCATTCAAGAATGTTGACTTGACATCCATCTGATAAACTTTGAAGTTTTTGACTGTAGCATAAGCTAGAAATAACTTAATAGCTTCTAATCTGCTCACAGGTTCAAATGTGTCTGAATAATCAATGCCTTCTCTTTGCGCATATCCCTTACATACTAATCTTGCTTTATTTCTTACCACTGTACCATTTTCATTCATCTTGTTTCTGAATATCCACTTTGTTCCAATCACATTCTTATCACTAGGTCTTGGGAGCAGTTCCCAAGTGTCATTCTTAATAATCTGATCAAGTTCTTCTTTCATAGCATCATGTCAATTTGAATCATTACAAGCATCTTCAACACTTAAGGTTTCAATCTGAGATAGTAAACATACCGCTTCACTGCTAGCTGAGTTCTTTGCTTGTGATCTTATCAAGACTTTTCCGCTCTGATCTCCAATGATGTCTTTCTTGGAATGATTTCTAGATGTAAACTTTGGAACTTTAGGTGATGTAGACTCATTAGCCTTAGGAGTAATTTCTTCACTTGTCTCAAGGTCATTGAATAACACATCAATACCGTCAAACATTTCCTTAATGACCGTCTCACTAGTGGAAGGTCTAGGTTCTTCTTTAATCATGGGTGAGTAATCATGATATCTTTCTTGTACCATAAACTTTTCATCAATCTTAACATGAGCACTTTCTATGATCTTTTTCAATCTTAAATTGAAACATCTATAAGCTTTACTTTTAGTAGAGTAACCAAGAAAAATACCTTCATCACTTCTTGCATCAAACTTTCCTACTGCTTCATCCCTCTTGATGTAGCACTTGCTTCCAAAGATTCTGAAGTATTTTACTATGGGAACATTACCAAACCATATCTCATATGGTGTTTTGTTAGCGCCAGGCCTTAATTGAATTCTATTGATGGTATAGACTATTGTATTGACCACATCTCTCCAATAGGTGTGTGCAACTTTTCCTTCTATCATAATGGTGTGCGTTGTATCAAGAATGATCCTATTCCTTCTCTCTACAATTCCATTCTGCTGAGGGATTCTAGGTGCACTTAACTGTCTCTTTATGCCATGTTCTTTGCAGTACTCATAGAATCTATCATAGGTGAATTCTCCTCTTCTATCCGATCTCAAACATTTTATCTTTAGTCCAGATTCATTCTCAACCTTAGCTTTGAATATTTTGAACTTCTCAAATGCTTATGACTTATCTTTCAAGAATGCAACCCACATCATCCTAGTATAATCATCAACAAACAAAATGAAATACCTTTCACCATAGTATGATCTTGTTTGAGTTGGACCACATAGGTCTGTATGAATCAGATCCAACTTGTTCTTTGCTGAATTTTGCTTGCTCCTGAATGAATTTCTCACATGCTTCCCCATCACACATTCCCTGCATATAGTATCAACTGGTTTTGCTATGCTAGGTAGATCTCTTACTGCCTTTATATTACTTATCTTTACTATGTTATCAAAATTGATATGACATAGTCTTTTATGCCACAACCAACTATCATCAACTTTAGCAACAAAACAACTTGCTCCTGAATTGAGTTGAAAAACATTGCCTCTTGTCTTTGATCATGATGCAATCATAACACCATCCTTGTTATTAATGATGCATTTGTCATCTTTGAACTCTAACTGATAACCTTTTCCAAGTAACTATCCAACACTGAGAAGGTTATGTTTCAAACCATCAACATAAAGAACATCATCAATACTATTCTTTCCATCCAAGGTGATGGCTCCTCTGCCAACTATTGGTTTAGGAGTGTTGTCTCCAAATATAACCATCCCACCATTGTATTTGTCCAGATGAACAAACCTGCTTTTATCACCTGTCATGTGATGTGAACAACCACTATCTATAATCCAGTCTATCCTTATGTCAGCTTGTGAAATCAATGCTAGCTCTTGATTCTCTTTCTTATCTTCATGAACTATCTTATTATTTATTTTGTCTACAATAGCAATGAATCCAATTTCTTCTTCACCCGATTCATCATTTGAAACTCCATAGTAGCATTCCTTAGAGTACTTAGGCTTGTAATCCTTTTTGAACTTTCTAGCTCTAGTAGGACACTTAGATGTAAGGTGACTGATCTTATTACATGAAAAGCACTTAAATGGTAATTGACCTTCATATTTTCCTTTTCCTTTCTTTTCTCTTTTGGCAATCATAGCAATAAAATCATCTAATGTTTTCTCTTCATCATCATCATCAAAATTACCAGAAGTGTTTGCAGATTTCTTACCATGAACTATTGCTTTGAAGGCTGTCTCATTCTTTGGTTCTGTCTTCAATCTTGAAATCTCAAAAGCTGAGATTTTGCTGATCAAGGTCTCTCTCTTGAAATTAGATGTAAGCTACATGGTCTCATCAAGGATGTTGATCTTGCTTTCATATTCAAGAGTGAGAGTAGTCATTAACTTGTCTATAATGTCCTCCTCTGAAATCTCTCCACCATTGTTTCTAATTCCAACAACTGCTTCATTTATCCTTTGATTGTAAGCTCTGATATTTTCCTCAGGCAGCATCTCTAATGCATTGTATCTTTTCTTCCATGTCTTTCTACGCGCATCCTTTGCTTGTTTGTCTCTTTCAAATATGTCTTCTAGGTGCTTCCATATTTTGTGAGCTGTATCTACCTTTTTTATTTATGAAAACTCACCATTAGATAGGGCGCTGATAAGAGCTTCTTTAGCTATAGCATTCTGATGAAACAATTTCTTTTTCCTATCAGTAGCATCATCCTTTGCAAGGTCTTCTAAGGTGGGAACCTTGGCTTCTTTGATAGTTACATCAAAAACTTCAAAAGCAATGCACTGCACATGGGTCACCATCTTGTTCTTCCAATCAAGATAATTCTCTCTATCGAACTTAGGACTTTCTTTCCTGAAGTATGCCATCTGATCAACCTCAATTTGTTAAAATTTCTCTCTGAGGCACTTGGCTCTGATACCAATTGTTAGGAATAGTCCCAAGAGATAATTGAGAGGGGGGGGGGGGGGGGGGGGGGCGGTTGAATCAATTATCTACAAGTTTCAATTCTTTATCCAATTAAGTATACTTAAACATAAAGCATAAAAACAATGAAAGAACACATGAACACAACACCAATATTTTGGTTACGGGGAAACCCAAATAGGTAAAAACCCCGGTGGGAATTGACACCCACTAATATTTTGCACTAGTGTATTATGATCCTTGTTAGAAGATCCTTAACCCCAGGTAAGGAGTTTCTTTACAATATATTTAGTACAATAGACCTGGTCAAGGGTCAGACCCTATAAGGAGTCTTTTACAATTGTCCCTATTAGGGGAGAGGATGCACTATTCAAGAGCTCACTGCTCAAAGGGGCGAAGGCTACAACCTTCTGAATAACAGATACACACTATATCTGGATCTTGGTGAACTGCGCTTTGACCTGCTATCTGGATTAGTTCCAATGTATAGCACAAATACTTTACTTGGTCACATAGACCTTCTTCTGATGGCTCAACACTTCGCACACTCTGCTATGCTCTTCTTAATCAACTATGAACCACACTCAAGCAATCACAAATGACTGCCTATAAATACCTTTCCTTTAAATGATATAATCAAGTCAGCTTGTTAGAACCACCTTGAAATCATATTAGAAAAACTATAACAAACTTTGATAAACATTCTGTCAGCTCTACTATGCACGCAACACATTCTGGGACCTGTCTAATAAGATAATTGTAGACGCACACTACACACTGTCAGCTCTACCAAAATAACTGGATCTTTCTCCTCAAGCTGAATTAACTCATGCACTCTTAAATGAACATCAATATCTCTTCTCTAAGCTTAACTCCAAGGGCGCATACCCCAAAGATAGGCACAACTCTAGAACCAATAAAATCTATGTCGGCTCTTCTGAATAAACATAGGAAACTACTACTGGCGAATAGTGATATCATAACTTCTCTTCTACTGAATATCAGACTACGTGTCCATAACTAAAATATCACTAACATGTCTTCAACATATATCCAAGCACGCAAGGCTCCATGATAACTGTATGGATAACCATATACACATAACATTGCCTGTTACTCTGTCAGGAACACTGCTGACACAAGCTGCTATATAACTATCTGTACTAACAGTTAACCTCTACACCCATGATATCATGCTGATATCATGTCCATGCTACATATACTGAAAGCTTACTGTATAAGACTTCCATGTATGCTACTTTCCATATGTTGTCATCAATGACAAACATATAGTCAGTACTGGCCTGCTGGCAAATCTCCAACATTTTTATCCTTTTCTTTATTGAAAAATAAATAGATTAAAGACTATTCGACCCCTCTACAATGATCATGCCTAAAATGGAAAAAATATTCTCTCTCTCTCTCTCTCTCTCACACACACACACACACACACACACACACACACACACACACAATTGAAATAAAAATGCCTCCTTCATAAGGGGAATCAAAATTCTAGGCCTTTGTAATGTCCTTTGATAACATATTTAAGGAATTACTTCCAATGAGACTCTTCAGTTTTAGTATGCCTTGTTTTTTAAAGAATTAATTACAATAATAAAATGAAAGAATTTTCATCTTCAAAATAAAAATACTATGTTCTAGCTTGAAATTGATTGGTGAAAGGTTGTCAATATATTTTGGAAATTGTGAATGTAATTGACTGAGTGTGTCTCCATAATCTAGTTTCAACTACTTTGAACTTTACTTTTTCTCAAGCTTTTCTTCTCTTTCATTTCACCTTTCTTTTCTTATATTTTTTTGTCGGTGTTTTCTTCTGTCTTGTGAATTTGTTGGCAATCTCATAGGTTTTGAGAACTCTATTACGTATCTATTTCTTTCCTTTGAGTTATTTCTTCTTTATGGGCATTTTGTCTCCTTTTCCAAACTTACTTGGGGTTTTAATGATTTTTGAGAACACTCTTTGTTACCGAGATCCTTTCTACTTCAAAATTTTACATTTTTCTCTTTTATCGACAACTTAACTTCCCTTTCAAACTTTGTTCTAGGAGTTCCAATGGCCTTGCAAACTCCTTGCTTCATCGACATGGTGTATTCTCTATGTCCTTTAAAGGCTTTCTTTATTGTCATGAAATTGACCTTCTTCTCGAACTGTGTCAATAGTTTCATAGGTTTTGAGAAATTCTCTATTTACTACTTCTTTTTATTCTTTTAAGCTTCATTTCTTTTCTTTAATCGATGATTTGGATCCTCCATTGAACTTTATCAGTGTATCCACGAGTTTCAAAAACACACCCAATCCTTGATAGTGTTGGTTATTGCTCAAGTTTTGACTTAACTTACCATTATTAGAGTTTCAATATTTACTAACTACATCGAGAGTTTACTAGGCTTCATGAACCTCGTATTTCATTGACATGTTACATTAGTCTTTAGAACAATCAAACATCTCGGTTCTTGAAACCAATAGATTTGTTGATAAACTTTGTCAAGAAAAGCATCTATTTTACTAGCCTCATTAAAGGTTAGGCTCATTTTAAAAACCCTTTGACTTTTTTGAAAAAACCCATTTTGTTTTGATGATTGCAAACTTCCTCTCTTTTATCAACACTTTCAACCCTTACTTTGAAAACCTCTTTAGTTACCGACATCATTCATTCTCCTTGATATTTTGCCTAAATGATGATTGTTGTCAATGATTTGAACAGTTTGTAAAACCTTGCTTCTTACCGACATGCTTTGAAATTTTTTTGAAAAAGAAGACTTTAGAGGTTTGAGGAGTTTTTTAAACCTCTAAAGTTATTGATATTCAAAGAAATATTGACATACCAAATATAGACTCAACTTTTGAACTTAGAAAATTTACAAGTTATTACTTTAAATCAAAGTACCGAGAAAGAGAGATGGTCAAAATATAAAGACTTTGATATAATTGTTGGTTAGTGAAACCTTGTTAGTTACTGACATGATTTCCAAAACTTGGAAAAGTACCAACATGGTGAAAATGTCTATGTATGGATGCTTTTTGAGAAAACCAAAGACTTGATGAGCCTTGGTGGGATATTCATATGCTTTAACACATTATTTATGGGTAAGAAATAAAGATTTATAGGCTGATGACAAAAATAAGGTAATAATTTGCTCTAATTGGGGGCAAGGAATATAAAGGACAAATCAAGGAATCTAAGATCTAAAGTATAGATTAGTACTTAATCCATGGGTAATAGAGTCAAAAAGTATAGTAGAAAGACAAGGTGTTGATTGGTAGAAGGGCAGACGAGAAATTGTGCACAAAACAAAAATGAGCATCTTGAAAGTTGGAAAGAAAGCCAACGGGAACATAGACTAACAACGTTGCAAAATTACCCAATGTATGTCCAAGGAAGGAAGATCCCACATCAAAAAGGTGCTCAAAGATGTTCAAATGAATCCATTAACAAGCTTTGAGAAATATGACTCACTGTGGAAAAGAGACACACAACTTCAATAGGATCAACTTCAATTTCAACTAAACATTAGTATTGATATTTTATTTTTTAAATATACAGACACATTAGTGAGATATACGATTTTGACTAAACAAAACCACTGTATGATATATTTTGTAAACAAACTAGTTTTTATTAGATTTTGGTAACTTGTTGGCTCAAAATTGCTTGAATTGAAAGATATACAATAGTCACACATTATTTTTAATTTTCATTATCGAAAGAAAAATATGATGAAAATGACACAATCAACTTTTAATAAGATACACAAATAGTACCATAACTTCTATAAAAATTGTAATTCTATAACAACATATAAATAATATATAAACTTATATAAGTTTGCTTTATGAAACTTAAAGTGAACTTAAGAAATATATTTTAGAAAAATAGATCAAGTGTGTTGCATCCAAATAATGCTAAGTATAATAATAGATATATTGTTAATGAGACTAGTTAGCAAACTTAGAACTTTTGTATAGGTAGTATTAATGCAACAACATATGTAAAAAAATAAATAGTTCAAATTTTAAATAGTGCCAATACTGATGGATACACTCTTAATGAGACTAGTTAGCAAACTTAGAACTTTTGTATAAGTGGTATTCATGCAATAACATATTGACAATGATAAAGATTTCAAACTTGAAGCAAATTTAGTGTGAAAATGATTTATTCCAACTAGTTTTGCCATATCACTTGTTTTGTGCACTTGCATTCTATTGATTGCTTTTGTTTACATGGATTGAATCATGTTTATTCAATATTTCAATTAATGAAATTTAAGTTGTGTATTTGATTTGAATTGATGAAGCTTTTATTAAATTTTATTCAATAATTCTATAATGTTTTGCTTGTACATATTGTGTATATCTTGTATGTACCAAAAAGGACGAGGAGCAAAATAAAGAAAAATACATGCATTAATTGTTGGTCATTTGAATATAGAAGTGAGATTAAGATGTTTCATTCATATATTTATATGAATATTTAACTATACATATACCATCTTTTTTTTTTACTTTTGTGATACGATAAACATATACAATAAATATGCTAATTGAAAATGAAATGTTGACAACATATTCAAGACCTTAATCTATACTCATTTACAATATTTATAAATGTATATATTATTTTTAGATATAATATTAAATATGTGCATTTTGTTCTCATATAATTTTAAATATTAATTCGTACAATTTTAATTTCTAACTAAAACATTTAATCATATATATATATATATTTATGATTTATCAACTTAGACTAGAGGTCTCATTAATTTATTTTTTATATATAAAAAAATTATTTATAAGATATGATGTTAATTTTTTTCAAGACTAATAACACTAAGGACTTCCTTCTCAAATTGAATTACATGCATTAATTATAGGTCATTTTAATTTAAAAGTGAGACTAATATGTTGCACTCACATATTTATAACAATATTTAGCTATATAATTGATAATTGAAAATGAAAGGTTGACAACATATTCATTACCTTAATCTATGTACATTTACAATATTTATATACATAAGAATGAAAAATATATATAATATTTTTAGATATAATATTTAATATGTCTATTTTCTTTCCATATAATTTTAAATACTAATTCTTCCAATTTTACTTTCCAACTAAAATATTTAATCATATGAAATAGACAAACTGAAAATGTTTATTCAAAAACATCATAAATTTATTTTCTATATACAAAAGAATTATTAATAAGATTTAATATTAGTTGTTCAAAGACCAATAAAACTAACGACCATCCTAACAATAAATCCCAGTTCAACTGCTCGCCCTTCCCTCTGGAGTACAATAGTATATAAATTTCAAATTCAATGTTCTTATTAACGTAAGCTTGATTTAAAACACAGCATTTAAGAGGAAACGTGCCTGAGATAAGATTTACCTGCATAAAAAGGTGTTCTTCCATTGACCGGGAAATATCGCAGTGAATATAATACGATTGAGTGGGCCAGAGGATAACAGACCAGAAGAACCTGTGAAAAGAGTCCAGCTAAGCGATCTACCACGTTGCAGGTATTTATCAATTCTTCAGAATTTGCCAGTTGGAGTAAATCCGAAAAACTTAACTGGCAATGGCCGGATGATCTGGCGTAAACAATGATGAAAATGAGGAAAAAAGGCGCCGGAAGTGATTTTCTTTGCGCCTGCAAAAAGTAGCTAGCCTTTGAGCATAGCAAAGGCGGACGGACTAAATCATACAGGGAAACTTCTTTACTGCTACGTCGAGACAAACGAAGGGACACAGAATAGGGTGACCTGGCATTGTTTTAATTGGTTCAACCCTAGATATCACCGGAATGCACACTAAGTCTTTTGGAGGCTCAACAGTGCCAGTTTTGTCCGGGCATGGATGATCGGACAGTAATGTTGTTTACTAGGCTTAATTTTTTTGTAGGGTTACAGAAATAATTATTTGGTTTTGAAACGGATCGCTGCCGCATTTGCAACGAGCGGGGAGGCGGAGGTGAGGGAAGTGAAGTGGATGAAAAATGGGGCTCATTTCAGGGATTGTTTTCGGCATAATTGTCGGAATATTACTGATGGCGGGGCTGAAAAAAGCCATGGCGAGGCGCAGTCTCATTCGTATTTCTAAGGTACTTGCAATTGTTTTGCCTCATGCATGGCTGCTTTTTGTTTTTTTAAACTGTAATTTCAGTTTTAATTACAGTTGCCTGGACATGACTGTGTAATTATATCAGACAAAATTACAGAGATATTTGTTAGTACACCCTAAGACACCCTGTTGTTTGTGAGCACATTAGTCTCAAATAGACTGGTATCTATGTAAGGATATTAGGCACAATTATACATATATTTCTGTTTTTCACGGAAGACACTAGGTTGCATGTAATGATGTTATGCACAATTACACTTGTGTCTTGCAATATTAAGCATAATTACAAAGAAATTTGTGATTATAACGTGATACAGGAAGTTGTATGCAACAGCATTGTGCACAGTTGGATGGATAGTAATTTGTTTGTGATAACAACCTGCAATTATACATATATTTTTTGAACAAAAATAAACTTTTTTCAATGGTTAACCTAGGCTAATTAAGAAGATAAAATCAATTAAGCACAATGAACATATATTAACTTTTATTTTCAAACTGTAATCTTAGTTAACAGTTTCATTATGGCCTGGACGTGATTATGTAAATACATCAGACAAAATTACACACATATTTGTTATTAGACCCTAGGACACCCTGTTGTTTGTAAGCTAAGTTACCACATTCGCTCCTCGAAGGTGGAATTCAAGATTCGGTTCGCTGCAAAGTCGGACTTGGTTTGAATTCGCTCAAAATTCTCTCTGAGGGACCCGGGTGAACTTTTGGATGAATTTTGAAGACTTTTGAATTGGATGCAGGAACCTGGAACGAATTCTGGGCAAATTTTGAGCGAATTTGACCAAAAACGTCATTTTCATTGGCTTTTTTGAAGAGTTTTCTTGCCAAATTAGGTCTATTCAACCCTCCAACGCTAAAAGTGACCACTGAAAAGACCAAAAAGGTTGTTTTATATGTCAATTGTGCATATATATACATTTGATTTGGAAGTTTGAATCTGGCGATTTTCTAGTTGGGGCCTTTTGTAAGAGGCTGAAAATACTCTGCGCAACAGGGCGTAGGTTGCCTATAGCAAAGCTAACAGTGAATCACAGACCCGGTAAAAGAGTCCAGTTATTGGCTACAGACATTATACAGATTTCTGCAGGTGTCAATAGACTGCTACTGGCGAACAGCATTTTGTTACAAGTGTTAACTACTACAGGTATTACCTATTAGAGGAGTTCACATGACTTTACATTAGGACGAGCTCAATAAGGAGACCAAATGGGACCATCGTCTTCTACTAGAATCATTAATGAGGCTGATAGTATTGCTGCTACTGGAAAGTTTAATGACGGTGATATGTATTGCTTTTAGAAATGCATATATATATAACCGGCAACTTAGTTTGTAAGCTCATTAAGTCCAATTACACTTGTATCTTATGTAAGGATATTAGGCACAATTATATAGTTATTTCTGATTATCACGTAAGACAGGAAGTTGCATGTAATGATGTTATGCACAACTACACTTGTATCTTATAATATTCAACACGTTTATAAAGAAATTTGTGATTATAACCAAACACAGGAAGTGTTTTTGTAACGACACTGTGCACAATTAAATGCATAGTAATTTGTTTGTGGTTACAGCTTGATATATGAAGTATGTAATGACATCATGCACAATTGTTTATTTTAAATGAAAATAAACTTTTTTAATGGTTAACCTAGGCTAATTAATTAGATACAATCAATGAAGTACAGTCAACCTAGATTAACTAATGACAGCTGGGACTGGTAAATGAGACAATTGCTCTCACTCTTTTAGGAAAGTGAATGTGACAGGTAAAATGTTTAGCTCTATGACTGAAGAATTTGGACTTTTGATGACAGGAATATGGGTGCTATCTAGTTTGGAAAAGGGCCTCTTTCTCAATTAAATGCCTCAGGACTTGTGATGAACTAATGCTCTTATAGGGGTCAAATTTGCAGGCCTAGGTCAAGTCTGTGATTGTGTTTATCCTTTGGCTCCAGACTTGTCCTTAACAATGTCTGCTCTTTCTCTGGTGTTTTCCTGAATGCTCTTCATGAGCCCTTCTCCTTTCTGAATACCCTGGAAGGGTCACTGTCATGTCACAAGGAGACATGTTCTCCTTGGTCAATCCTGGGAGTGTGTACAAAAATTCAAAGACAATAGGCCCTTAGAATGATGTATGAATATTTTTTACTTATTGATTGCTCTTTTTAATGCCTTAGAATGAGAGAATACTTGTCAATTAATGATGGATGTTAGAATTAATGCATTGAATGTGTTTAAATACTAGTACATAGGATCAACTAAAGGGAGCCAATTTGTTAATATTTGAATTTGAATTTAAAATAAGGAAAGGGGCAGTAAGCAGCTGTCATGCTGACCCTGTGACCATGGAAGTGTACTAGTGTGGGCAATTGGTTGGATCTAGGTCAATAAAAGCTATAGGTAAGTAGGTGTATCAATAAGTGTAATAAATGCATGGATAGGGCGAATGCATCTAGTATTTCAATTTATATGTGTTGAAGTTATAGCTGTGATACAGATCTTCATACCTGTTGTGATCTGCCGTTAGCAATCTCAGAATCATGTTTGATGCTTGTAGCTGTTCTGTTGAGGCACCATTCAGCTGAGAATAATATGTGTATTCATTTCATTATGTGTTCGAGCCTCTCCTTTACTCTTTCCTATGTTCACTGGAAACATTTTTGTCACGGCACCTTCTTTGTATGACATGGCACCGTCCTCATGCTTTGCTGTCTATATTTCTGACTTGGCATCCTCTTGGCTTTGTGCGTGTTTTCTCTCCTTGCTGGCTGTCTCCATTGGATGATTACCGTTTTGGCTTCGCATATATGTTGGTTTAATGTTGGCAGTTATGTAGTAGACGGATTCCTTTGTCTTGGCCGATTCATATTCCATTGTGGTCTCACTGTTATAGAGACACTGTTTCATGTACCGGCAGTGCCGTTTAATTTTGTAACTGTCATTCTCGTATAGTCTTCGAAGCATGTATTGGCGATTGCTCATTTTTGGCATGGTAATGATGAAGAGTCGTGTTTGAAGCATTGTATCGGGTGCTGCTAGCTTCTGTGTTTACTTGTGGTGAAGAAAAAAATCTCATTGTGCAGTGATATAGTATATGTTCTGTATGTAATACCCGCGATCTATTTATTGATCGTCTAGCATTTTGTGGAAGACATCTTACAAGTATTTTATATTTTTGTGTGGTATATATCAAAAGTTGAGGAAATCTGATAAAAGCTTATAAAAGCTTTTTTAGGCTTATTGATTGGTCGAATGTGAAGGATTCAATCATAAGCACCAGTTTTGTAATTGATTCTGAAATTTTTGAATAAAGGCTCTATCTTTCTATGGGCTGGGTTGTTTCCCTCGTGTAGGAGGGTTTTTCCTAGGATAACTCCCTGGTGTTATCTGTTATCTTGAGTTTTTGTATTTGATGTGTTGCATTTATTATTCTGGTTCGGAAAATTAACAATATGGATCGGTAAAGGCGTATGCAATGAGCTCAACTTTATAGAAGATTGCACCAATTGTTGATATGCACATGTATCAAGACATTTCCTCATACCAGGCACAAAACTCAATGGGAAATGTCATTGACTCATTGGTATTCAAATTTCACCATTACAATTTTATATAGTGATATTGGGCTCATTACACTAATATTGTGATTATAACCTAATACACAAAGTTTTTTGTAATGATATTATGCACAATTACACATTTTATTGAATGATATTAGGCACAATCATAAAGACACAGTGATTGTAGCCTAATTCACGAAGCTCTATGTAACAACACTTTTTTGTATTAATGATAGAGAATAAAAGCTTACAAAATCCATGATAGTATTAAAACATCAGTTCATTGCTGATCACCCTTAGTGTCTAGTAACTACTACTGAAACATATTGTCCAATCCAAGACATACAAGTATATGAGCCACAAAATGTACAAAATTCCAAAGGTTCAAAAAGACTTTAATATGTGACTTCCTGACCCATTCTAATCTCAAAGACCAATAATATTATTGCTGCATTCTGCCTCATCACAGGCAAAAGTACCTAGAGGAGGCCCAATACCAGGATCCACTACAGTATCCTATCGGGTGAGTTGTGGCCTCTCCTTCCTCTTGTTTTTCAGCTGAATATATAGTTTGGTGATCTTCTTCTTGTTCAGAAAGTCATGGAGTAAATTAAGTTTCTTTTCATTCAATTTGATTTTAGCAGCAGGAAAGAAGTGTACACTTTGGATGTCCTTTTTGTTCACCAACATGGCTCCCTCTTGCAACAGTGTCATGAACCTATCTTTAGGGATCTCCATTGTCGCAGACACTTGCATCATGATCATATAATATGTGAGTTTACATTTAAACTCAGTAAGTTTCCTTCTTTTGGCCTGAAAAATCTCATCATTCCTCCTTTTCCAAAGAAACCACAGTACTTCGCAAGTAAAAATAAACCAAAATTTGTGAAGAAAAGGATCAAAGGCTTCAACATAACCAGCAACGATTTCAATCCAAGAAAAACCTTCATCATGGTTCCAAGTAGTGGGCAAATCAAATAATAGGGACCACAAGGCCACAGCAAAATGACATTTAGAAAACAAATGCTCACAAGTTTCAAGGACTGAACAGCAAGTTTCTTAAGCAAAAACAATCAATGAAAACAAATTTTCTTAGGCTTAGCATGACTATGCCACATATGGTTAAGACAATCAAGCCATTTGTTGTCTGGTCATTTCAATTCCAGCACCGATTAAGTCTCTCATACACCCCACTGGAATCAGTCAACATATTGTAAATGTTTTTGACTGAGACATCACAAAATTTAGAACCATCCACCCATCTGATGTTCTGTATTGCATCCTCATCAGACCATCACATTCTGGGGAAATTATGCCCCACTGCATTAATAATCTTGGTATAGGTTTTCTTTTGAGAACCAGGCAGGTCATACATTACTTTCAGCTGTTCTCATGACCCAACCTTGCCACCAAGAATGATATCATCTAGGGTCCTAATTCCAACAACAAACCAATTCTTGGCAGAGCATCCTTGTGATAAGGTCAGGGTTTTATCATTGAAAGTCAAGCCCTACCAAAGAGACTTGTTTTTAGCATAGAATGGAGGAGAGTTCCCCACTACCTTCCTAGGTGAGATCAGATGCCTCACGTTAGACCAGGCCTTCCAAATGGAAGAAAAGACCTCGATCCAAATGTTTCGATCTCAAACTGACCAAGAAGAACGTTAAGCATAGAAATTGGCTTCCAAAGTTTACCCTTTTTAGGGTGAGACATAGTTAAATTGTTTCCGATCAGAACCTTCCAAGGTTCATTCCTAAGCAAAGTTTTAAATATCCATTTACAGGCGAGTGCAATGCCTTGTAGTTTAAGGTCTTTGAGACCAAGGCCACTTTGGCTTTTTGGAAGACAACACTAATTCCACATCACACAATGTCTTTTCCTGATCCCTTTACCGTCCGACCAAAGAAAGTCTCTAAGAATCTTCTCTAGTTTGTTGAAGTGGACATTAGCAAAAAGCCAGGTTGAAGAACGATAGATGGTATGTAAAGATAATACCTTTTGGACTATTTGAATCCTGCTAGCTAGAGAGAACATGTGTGTTTGCCATTTTTCATGTTTCCTCTCAATTATCTTATGCATCCATCCCACATTTCCTTAAGGGAAGGAGAGACCACAAAAGGGATACCAAGGTATCTCACAATCTTATTAGGGCCTGACCACCCCCACCCCTTTGAGGCAAACCGACTTGGGGGTATATCATCCCACCCAATCACTATAGACTTGTGTGGAGCCACTTTAGAGCCATAAGCTTGGCAAAAAATCTTCAATCTATGATTCATGTTGTCAAAATTTGGCTAAGCAAGATCAATATATAGGCCAGTGTCATCTGCAAACTGAGCATTTAATAATTGATCACCATTAGGTGACTAAATCCCTTTTAGGAGAGGTTGAATGGAATTGCTTTTGAGAACATAAGAGAGCGCATCGACAACAATAACAAAGGGGGCAAGGGCGATGGGGCAGCCCTGCTGAATAGATCTTTGGAGAGAAATGGGATTAGGGAGCTCCCCATTAATATCAATGATAGTAGATGAGTCTTGAAACAAGATTTTGATCCATCTACAAAATGTTTGGGGGAAACCAAAAGTCTGTAACATGCCCAACACAAAAGACCTCTCAGTCCTATCATATGCCTTTTATTAGAGTAGTTTAGATTCGTTTACTATTTTTAGTATTTTGCTATTTTTAGCTAGTTCTGTTGAATCTTTTATTAATGGTCATTTCATTGCTTTATTTAGTCATTTAAGTGTTTTATTTATTATTTTATTGTAGTCTTCTATTTTTAGAAGACTTGAGCTTCAATTTGAAGCTCTTCTAAATTGCAATATGTACCCATTGAATCCATTAATTCAAGTGTGCAATTTCAACTTTCATGGTATCAGAGCGGGTGACGAGCCATTAAATTTTTTGTGCCCTACTACTTGGATATAATTTCTAGAGTTTTTTTAAGATATTTTTTATGAAAAAATCTGCATTGGAGAGAAATTGCATCCATGGCTCGCGATCTGGTTCCTCTCTGAAATGTTTGAGGGTTTTAGTTTATTTTTTTTCAAGTTTAGTGTCCAAAATTCGCGAGGCATTTTCACGTTTTTTCTTGGATGGTTGAAGAGATTTCTGCCGCATTTTTTCTGTTCAGCCGTGATTCTTTCGTTCACGCAAAAATCACACTATCTTTTTCCTTTCCACAATCCGTTTCTCTATTTTTTGTGAGGACATTTTTTAAGTAAATTTATGTGTGCGTTGTTTCCCAAACCATTTTTTTGGCTCGCAACCTTTGAGATTTCTGGGTGTCGGTTGTGTGTTGTTCTGATTTTAAAAAAGGAGAGAGCCATTTTTGAGTCATGTTTTGCAGATTTTTACCGCACTAGGGCTTTCTTTTTCCTGCACGACGACTAACTATGAAGGCTCGAGCGAGTTTTTATGTGATTTTTTCCTCTTTTAGGACGCGAAGAAATTTCTTAGAATGTTTTAGATATTTGAGTACATTTTTTGCCACGATTTTTCTTGTTTTTCAGTGACTTGCATAGTTCTCGCAGTGGCTAGGGTTTTTGACAGTTTTGGTGCGATTTTCCTCAAAATTGTATTTTTCTAGTTTTTTGGCCTAACTGTTTCTTCCATGATGCCTCTTGTTTTTTGTCGCGTGAAGATTTTTTGAGAGCTTGTGTTTTTATTCGACCCAGGGTTTTGCAACTACGTGCAAGGTTTTAAATTTTTTTTTAGAGAAGTGCCTCAAGGTTTGTGCTAGCTGTTCACACAAGTTTTTTGATTGGTTTTTTAGACCTTTCAGTCTTGTGAGAAGTTGACCTTGTTAAAAAATAGGAGGGATGGTGTCATTGACCAACATCATGTTGGAAGGAAATCAATGCTTCAACGACAAGAACTATAATACTTGGAAGCAAAGGATGCTTTCAATTTTTGAGTACCGGTGTTTAGATGTGGTTGTTTTGGGTACTACTACTTCTCTTACAACGGTGGGCAATGATCAAGACAAGTTTGATGAGTACAATCGAGAAGCGGTTATGTTGCTAAAATTATCAGTCACTGATGAGATGCTTCTAGAAGTGCCATCAGACAAGACAATTAGAGTTATTTAGGATCACTTGAAGGGTCTTCATGAGACATTTGACAAGATTTGAGCATTCTTTTTGAAGAACATGTTGTTTTCCCTTATGATGGATGAGAAGACTCTACAAGAGCATCTTATGAAGATCAAGGATATACACGATCAATTGGAGGCCATCCATTGTTTGCAAGATGGAAGAGGACATGGTGGTGATTACGTTGAATAGTTTACCACGCTTCTGCAAACACTTTATTGAGATGGTCAACATTACCTCCACTAATGTTGACTTGAAATTTGATGAGTTATGCAATAACTTGTTCTAGCAAGCTAGTTGAAGACAACAATTTGGTAGCATTAGTGACATGGTTAGTATAGAACAAGCATTTACTACAATAAATAAAAGCAAAGGCATGTCCACTCAGCAGAAAGGACAACACACATCTCAGGAAGGTTCCAAGAAGAAAATTGCATGTCACTATTGTGGGAGGCTTGGTCATATCCAAAAGTTTTGTATAAAGCGGTTGGCTGATCAGAAGACTATCCATGGAGAGTCTCAACAATAGGCTCATGTTGTAGAGCGTTCTGAAGAGGAGTCAACCTACTATGCTTTTGGATAAGCAAGTTTTGTCATGTCAGTTGGGTAGTTGATAGAATGACCATTAAGGAGGGTATTAGAGTATTTTTGATTCTTCTACTATTTTTAGTATTTTGCTATTTATAGCTAGTTCTGTAGAATCTCTTATTAATGGTCATTTCAGTGCTTTATTTAGTAATTTAAGTGTTCTATTTATTATTTTATTGTAGTCTTCTATTTTTAGAAGACTTCAGCTTTAGTTTGAAGCTCTTGTAAATTGCTATATGTACCCATTGAATCTATTAATTCAAGTGTGCAATTTCGAGTTTCACCTTTTCAAAATCAAGCAGGATCATTGCCACGTTTTGGTGTTTATGTTTGTTCCAATGCATACCCTCCTAGCTCTTTATCAAATTTTCAAGAATATAACTCCCCTTAACTAAAACTTGTCTGAGTAGTAGCCACCACCTTATCCAATACCTTTGTCAATCTCCTAGCCAGAGTTTTAGCCAGGATCTTGTAAGATAGGTTCAGTAATGTAATGGGCCTCCAGTTCCTGATTTGAGTTTTGTCCCCATCCTTTAGGATGAGCTTACTGACTCCTCGGTTGATATTATGGCCTAAGGTCCCAATATTGAATGCATTTTGGTATAACTCCAACAATTTAGAACATATGCATTCCACATTGGCTTTATAAAATTCTGCAGATAGTCCACCAATCCTTGGGGCCTTATCATTGGCAAGAGAGAGAATAGTGATTCTAACCTCCTATATATCCTTATCCAAACATTAGCATCCTTCTCTGAGACCTTTTTAGGTATCAATTTGAGACAAAATTCCATTGCTTGGTACATCTGAGAATCACATTCAAAGGAGAATAATTTTTGACAGACATCTATCATGGCATTTTTCAAGAATATCTTTATCATTCGAGACTTGGCCATTATATTTAATGTATTTTATAAGCTCCGTTCCCTGTTTGATCCTAATGAGCTTGAAGAAGTATTTAGAAACCCTGTCCCCCACTTTAAGCCAATTCATCTTGGCCGTACTTTTCTGTCATTGGAACCTGTAATTTTGAATCTTCTTGATGAGAGCTTTAATCTTGGCCACTTTAACCTCTACCTCTTGATCAGGTCCTCTACCTGTAGCTGACCCTCAAATATGACAATCTTTTGGTGGAGAATTGTATCAATATAGTTTCTGTCCTTTGCCTTTTTTTGGCCTACCAATTGAAACATATTCCTCCATCCATTCACCATGGATTCCCAAAGGTATGGGTGTGCAACCCCGGTGTTAAGTGATTTAATGATATATGTAATTGTCTGTACTACCTTCAAAGAGTCTTCATCATGAAGAAGGGAAGTGTTCAGCTTGTATAAAAGATTCTGCTGGTCCATTAGGAACAACTGAATCATTCAATATCATAGAAGTCAAAATGGGGGAATGATCTGATATGGCAGTCGGGATAATAGATACACCATTGGCATTATTGCCATGGAGAAAGGAAAAAACATTTCTATTAACATATACTTTATCCAATCTGCAAAAGGTTCTGTTATCTGCGGCCTGTTTGTTACACCAAGTGAACCAGATATTAGACACTTCACCTTTTCTGTTTGCCAATGAATCCATAAGGTTAAAAGATCTCTTAAATTTAGACCAAAAGTATAGCTCATCACCTTTCCACATACTATCCTTACCCCCTTTCTTGTCCTCTTTGAACTCAATCATATTAAAGTCCCCAATGCAGATCCAAGGAACTCCTTAATTTGTATGTAATCTATATGAGTTGCATTTCATTCCATTTGATAAAAATGATAGTGATTAAAATTGAACATGCAGGCTTAAAAAATAATACTTGACCCTTCGGAGTATTTCTTGGTATAATTGAAATTCTCTGCAAGTACCTGCAGGTCCAAATGGCAAATGAGCACTCATGGGAAAAACTTGGCCCCAAATTTTTTAAATCACTTGTTGGGAGTTTTGCATAAAAAATGCTCAACTCACAACAAAATATTTTAGTATAGTAAATCTTGCAATTCTAGGGCAAATCTTAGCTGTGATAAAAAAACAGTTTTTGCCATTTTTTTTACACATTTCATAGGCCTTTTGTCATTGATTTGTTCGTTGTGTGTGAGGATTTGCTTTCCATGTCTGTGTTTAGTAATCATAAGTTTACATTTTTCATTGCATAATTGTGGGTGTTGGGTTTCTGTTTTACAATATTAATTGCATAGAGGAATTGTGGGTGTTCAGCGTGTGAGAATGTGCCATCATTTGTTCATCAGAGCTGTGTGTCAGTGATGAAAAGAATCCCAAGCCTAGATAATAGTTTGGTTAGCTCTGTCAAAACATATGAGAATATGATGGCTGGCCCAAAATAAAATAAATGTAGAAATAAAGCTTTAAAGTCGATTAATGTTTGGAAAATACATATGGTCGACTTCCATACTGTTTTATGTTTTGCATGTTCAGCATGTTATGAGATTCGTGGGAGATTTTAATTTGTATGCCATGCACTTTATGCATTGATGTTATTATTAGATTCTTGTGAGTTTTTATTGTTTCAATGCTAATTAATATTTTTTTATTGGATACTCTTCCAATTCATTGTATTAACCATAAAGTTTTTGTAATGGTATTTTAACTTGAAATTCATTTATATTGAATTGGTTTTTGGCCTATGATATGTATTGAACTTTTATTTTGATGATAATACGAAGGAAATCAGTAACACAGTCCATAAATTCATTAAGATGTGTGTTTTTGAAGAATATCTTTATAATTTTTTTTTTAATGTTCAATAAATTGGCCAAAATTTTCTTGAGTTCGAGTTTTATGCTTATAGGTTCAGCCGAGTAATTTCTGAGTCCAATTTTATAAGTATGGTATGTGGTCCTACTCTTTTGTTCCATTCTATATGCCATGCTGGTTTTCAGTCCCCTTCTATAGGAATGGTCCTACCAGCTGGTGGTTTTATCCTCTTTGTCCTAGATGGCACATGCCAAATTCCGAATCAAAACAGCTTTTGACTGTCAATTTGTGGCAGTGAATTTATTTTCCTTCACAAAAATGGTGTAGGGATAATTGTTATGAATATCTACAACTTAACACAAGAAGAGTATGATCATCAATTAATACAGTTTCAATATGATAATATAAGAAGTTACAATCAATAAGAAATGTACTTAAGAGAACCTTTCTGCTGTTTCAAATTCAGCAACTCACACAGTTTTCCAAGGTTCAAGACAGCAGCTTATAGTATTTGTTGATGTTATTTCCTGAAAAAAAAACGACCCTTTAAGCAGTGCCTTGTGAATGAAACATGTCTAAGCAATCTTTGCAAGTGCTGTTTTGGAATTAAGCTATGTTTGAACAATGGTCCAATGTGTATCTTACTCTTTTCCTTTCGACATGCAATTTTTAGTTTGTGGAAGTTTGATTCAATTATTTTACAGGCTGTAGATGTTGCACTTCTTGGAGCTCTTAACAGGGATGATTTGAAAAGACTCTGCGGTGACTCCTATCCAGAGTGGATATCTTTTCCATTATATGAACAGGTGAATCTATCACTCTCGCAGCTCTAGCATGGTTTTGAGGAATGGCATTGGATGCCCTTGAGTTTGTTTATCAGAGAAGTGTTGCTTAGATTTGTAGCCTGGATGATCTAAAACTTTTCAATTTGATTCCCTTCTGGATTGATTTATTGAAATTTACCATGTTGGAAATTTGATTGGTTATGCTGTTGGTGTGACTAGTATGTGCTGAGATTCTATTTTGTTTGCCAAGATTAATTTATAAGTCAATATCTACAGGCTTTGAGCATCTATGTAAGTGGCCATATTTAATTTATGAGGGTCATTGGATCGCCTAACTTTTGATTGGACACTAGATCTGTGTTTCTAGGGAGTTTATCATGTCATGCATGCTAGCAATTGTTGTGCAGTCAGGAGTAAAACTTGTGCTGTTGCTTATTTCATCCTTTATAAGATTTCGCTATGAATTTGCTTTTTTTGAAACATTATCTTAGGAAGTGATTCACAGTAACTTGGCAATTATGACTCTTGTTAAGATAAATGCTACTGATATTGACTTTAAGCTGTTAAACAGCCTAGCATTTCTATATAAATAGTCCTATTTAAATATTTCTAATTTTTTTTCAACTTGACTAGAAGAACATGATTTAGTTATTTAGCCTATGTTTTCTTTTATTTAGTTATCAAGAGAAAAACCTTTATTGTTTATTTTGGGTGGTGCAGGTAAAGTGGCTCAACAAACAATTAAGCAAAATGTGGCCTTCTGTGGCAGATGTAAGGCTCTCTTGCATATATGTTTTCTTTCTCACTTAATAATTACAACTCGTTTGCTCTTTTTTGATGGGCTAGAAACTTTTGTAAATTGTGAAGTACTATTAGGCATCTCAGATGTCTTTACCTAGTAGTTCTGCTTAAACAAACATGTAATACCCCAAGCTTTTGTCAAAGACATTAATAAGTAACAAATGGGTGAGCAATTTTTATGAATGCCATTGTAAAACAAATGTGTCACAGTGCACATCTTCACACTAGAGATGTCGTGACACAACACAATGACACTTGCAGAGCATGATGTCCATAGATAAAGCATGACCATATGACAGTGAAGCATGACTATACAAGAGGGGAGAATTCCCCTAACCACAGTGAAGTGGGTACAAGACCACTAACCCATCTCTCATGAATACATAAGAACGAATGAGAATGGACCTCCATTTACTAGTCCAAGGAAAACTGAGCATTGTTCCATTCCACAAAAGAAACCAAAAACATATTCAGACATCACAAATGATGTGGACATGACATCTAAACTACAAGGTATGTCTAAATAGGAAGTTAAACAGTAGGGAGAGTGAGCATCTTGAAATAGTCTTTCATGAGGCTATCCATTTCTTCTCGACACATGACTTTCAACCTAAAAGGAAGAATAATTGGCAAAGGACATAAAATACCATTGCATCAAGATAGACATTCAACAGAAACATTAAGGAACAACTTTCAGTTGTGGAATTTTCCTTTGAATTGTTGACAACTACCCAATATCTTAGGGTCACCCCTACTGGATGAAATCACCCCCTTTGCCCGTTTGATTTTGCCCAGGCAGTTTTGGATTCACCCTTGACTATCTTGAGTTTAGCCTTGGTCAAATAGTACACTTTGGATTGTTGGGATGCTTTGTTTCAGATGATAGGTCTGATAGAGACTCTGTTTTTTCTTTTGAAGGTGGTATTGGTATTCCTTACAAGCCTACTATCTAAAATGACAACATAATTAAGTGATAACCTTCAAAACAAGTACTAAGTACAAATGTTTGAAAACTGGAGCATTGCTAAGGCAAGGCAAGGCAAGGCAAGCCATAAAGGATGAAAAGAAAACATGCCATGGCATTCTTATTTTAAAAATGTTATTACATGTTTTGAACCAATCATTTCTCATATTCTTATGGTTTGATTTGACATGTCTAAAAATCATGGAAACATCACTCAATGAACACACTTGGAATTCACTATCAACAATGGGATACAAATGACAGGATGAAACAAGGAGGAAGAGGCTAGTAGAGTTAGAATGGTGGAGAGTTAGCACAACAAGATGCCCAATGACATTCAACAACCATGATAAGATCGTGATGATGCCTTACACAATTGTTCCACAAACCATCAATATGATGTTCGGTACTAGATGTGGCTTAAACCTTAATGATGTTAATTCATGTCTGGATCAGGAATTCCATTCAATTTTTTCTTTTGATGTTTTATCTCTTTTGCAAGTCTCATCCTATGGTTCCATTTAAACTGGGTTGGTGGTGAGAGTCCACTCCGCTCCTACTCTAAATCTTATTCCTAAAAGCCAAAAAGAGCAACATACCGAAAATGGCCTTTCCATGGAACATGAGGCACAAACAATGACACATGCTACATTAGAAACAAGCTCAATTCCATGGGAGAACAAATCATTGCCAAAATTCAATTAACAAATATGGCCTAAATTTCAAAGATCATATTTTCAAAAAATTTAATGAAGCTTTCAGACTTCCAAATAAACTACTTTGCATGGGTACTCGTATCCATACCCCTGGGATGCGTACCGGGTACTGGTACATGTACACAAGTACCCAGTACACGTACCCAAGTACCGGGTACTGAGTGGGTTCTTAGTGGAGAGCATCATAGCTAAAGACCTTGATTAAGATTTCTGATTTTTGCTTCAGATTTTTGTTTGCGTATCAGTTTTCTGTTTGTCAAGCTTATTTCAATATGTAATCACTAATCAGTTTGAAACTCTGATACAATGATTGTATGACATTTCAATTTGTGCACTTAATCTTCAAAGTTAATGTTTGACTGTAAACTTTATCACTGTTCTTGTTTTGGAAACTCAATGCCATTATATTTTCAGTTTTTCTATAAAATATTAAATTATATATAAAAAAATTGATGTACCCAAAGTACCCCCGTCCCCTATTTTGAAAAAACAACGTACCCGTACCCATATCCGTCCCCAAAGTTCCCAAGTAGCCCCGTCTCTGTACAACCTTGCAAATAAACCATCAGGGAACGTCAATATTTCATCAAAATTTGAAATATAAAGATACCCTTTAGAGCACAAGAATGAGGTTATCAGTCTTTTTTAATGTGACTGGTGATGCTAGCACGACACGCCCTCCAATTCCACATGAAATGCTTTTGACTTGGAGCTATGAACCAATGACGCCACAAATGGGTGACCTCATCCCCTTATTACACAGCTGAGGCCCAAACCCGTGAGGACATTGGATCAGCGAAGGCACAAGTCCGTGATGACAATAGCCCATTGAAGGTTTGAACTTGGGTGGGGACAACAACAACACCACCACTTAATCAACACATTAAGTTGTGGGCCCCAGGTTATCAGTCTTTTCAATTACATAATGATTTCGGGATATGTTTTTGCCATAATTCTAGTGTAAACTACATTTTCTGAAAATAATAAAAATCCACAATTTTAGATTGCATAACGAACTGATATATAAACTCTATTCCAAATCTATCCCTAAATAAAGAAGTAATATGCAATCCACCTAATGTGGAGCATTGCATAACATGAAATCCATTTCAACATATGCATAGATAGTAAAAGGAAATTTTTTTCAAGATCTAATTCCAAGTTCCCAAGTAAGGTTCCTAAGCAATCTCTCACAAAATCAAAACTCACACACAATGGAGAAGAGGAGAGGAAATGAACTAAAGGTTTTAAAAATGCCATTCCTTTTACTTGTAAAAAAATCATTAATCTCCAAGCAACCTTATCCCTTTTTCACATTGGAGTGAGTTAATTTGGAAAGCTAGATGTTTTAGAAATGAGATATTTCTATTTCAAATAACTTACGCATAACATCTTAAATAAAACTAGTTAACCTTTCTAATATTTTTTTTCAACATTCAATAGTTGAATTGCATAGCACCTTATTTTAAGGCAAATCTAATTAAATATATATAAAAATCTTTTCGACTCAAAAGCATATTAGTCATTTCACAAACACTCTGCAAATATTATGAGTACTAAACAAATGCAAACATAAGAAGGGCCGAGCCGCCTGTGTAAGACACTCATACATGTTTAAAGGGTTTTCACAACATGGGAATTGAGATTTTACCTTGATTTGGATCAAGGATTCATAGGTCGCACAGGGCTCATCTCAAAACTTATAATTGAATGAGATAGGGAATTCAAACATAACATATTTATCCAAACTGTCTCCAGATTAATCACTGTTGGGGACCTTGTGCCTAAACACTCACGTTAAAATGTTAGGCGTATTCGCGTAACACAAGGATAGTCAAAACACAACATACAAACAACCAACATGATAATATCATGATTCATAATGATAATACTAAGTTGCGGATTCAGGTACGGGATACAGATTTGGGTATGCGGGCTCAACATATTTCTTTTTCCTTGGGTACGGGTATGTTTGTACACACATTCACACACACACACAAAGATACATACATACATATGTACACACACACAGATATATATATATATATATCAAAGCTATAAATATAAACTATAACTATAACTGTATAGATATAAGTATAAGAAGAGTGATACTTATAAATTTATAATTGTCAATAAATAAAATACCTCATATATTATATTCATAATTTGTAAAAATGATAATATTCAAGTCTCAAAATGTCATCGCGCAATGAAAATTCAAATTACAAGCCATATTTAATATCCAATTCCATATTCATCTTCATCAGAAGCATCAAGGTCAATTGTCTATTTTCTATTTGTCTAATTTTTCTTGATTCCTAAAATTAATGTGCAATAAATCTTTTTAAAACCGACCAACCTATTTTATAATCAGTTATTATTATCTTAAAACTTCTTTATCTTTACATAAAAAACAATAACGATTCTGATTATAATAACATCTACTTAAGGACAAACACTAAAAACGATTTAATTTAAAAATAAATTGCCTGAACTGCAAATATAAAATATACGTGTTAGTTGAAATATAGAATGATGCCACTATGTTTACATCCACCAAGAAATTTCCAAATATTAATGGAAGTATGGTAATAATGAAACTGGCAGCTGCTAGAGTCAACACTTGACACCATTGACGGGATTACACATTATAGAAGATTGTAAAATAATTGCAAAATGTTGAATAATGTTTGATTGTAATCAAGAATGGAAAATGATGAACATGTCTTGAAGTTGTGGTTTTTGGCCATGGAGATTGTACATTTGACGAGCTATCTAAAAAAATTAAATTGTCAAATTAAAAATTCTGGCAGACTCCACTATACAAAAGAGTCCCAGGTTTGTCCCAGGTCCGGCCTGGGCACCTGGATACATTTTTTCCACAGTGGGGCTTTGGCTGGACACGGGATGAACCTGGGAGCAAACCTGAACCAAACCCAAACCCGGATCCAGAAGCTGCAGCACAAAACCGGTATCTTAGTGCTAATATCTATAAGATGGTATCAAATAATTATGTCTAATTGAAATCATCTACAACTAGCATGATTGAGATATAAAGAATGTGTAATTAATAATCCACAATTCTGAGTCAGAAAAGATAATTATAATCAACATATAATATTTATAAATTATAAGTACAAACAGGAAAGCTAAAACACTGGGACAGGTTCAAACACATAGTCATAACATATGTATCCGAAATACACAATCAAGCATCCAATGACAACATAAAACATCATTGATAATAATGATTTTATCAAAATTGAATAGGAAACGAGGCACATATGCCCATGGCTCTTGCAACATAAGCTAGATGAGTAAGGTTTGATTAATTGAGGATAACATTATGATTTATCGATTTGAGAGTGGCTGCCTAAATCCTCTAGTTTTGTCCAAGCCTTGCGTTATCTTTGTTAACCATTTGTTAAAAGGCTAGTTTGGTTGCTAATTTATGCATGTCAAGCAAACTTGCTGGTATTTTAATCTGTGCTGGTTACCTAATCACATTAGAATTTATGTATATTATCATCCCTTGAACTATAATAGAGGTTTCCAATGAAAATTATTAATGTTTTCTTATAGTTAAGTCTATTAAAAGGTTCCATGTTTGACATTTTTTCTGCTGTAGGCAGCGGAAATGGTGATAAAGGAATCTGTGGAACCACTCTTGGAAGAGTATCGTCCTCCAGGAATATCATCATTAAAATTCAACAAGCTTTTTCTTGGGAATGTAGCTCCAAAAATTGAAGGTGAGCTTTCTGTAGGATTTTTATAGGTATTCCCTGAAAATATATATTGCTTATGAAGGTACAAGGGCATTATCATTGATGAAAATTTGAATCTCCACCAAATGAATGGCTTATCCGTGTAGAATAGCAAGTTGTGTATTAACTCTTCCTTTTAGCATTAACTAACAAAACATATTGGATACCTTGTTATGTGCATACAATTTAAATGGTTGCAATAGTATTTTCTGTTAATCTCATTAATATATCAATTTAAGTACATATAAATGTAGTTCACAATTTGATTTCTTGATACACAATAATGCAAAAATGTAAACGATGCCATGCAAGATAAATCGTAAAGGTGCACACATGGTTTTTGCACTCTTATCATTTTGAGCTAAACTGAATATAGTAATTAAAACAAAACTTGGTCTTCAATAGGAGTCAAAGACCCTGAAAAAGACCTGGGTCAGGACTAAGTACATTTTGTACAGTGAAATTACTTTCTGGGTTGTGTAAAAAGCTGATTACTTTCTCCCCATTATTTCTTGATGCCAAGGACATCTTTGAGCATGTCGTTTACCCTGGTAAACCTTTTCTGCAAATGCTTGTTCTGTTAGAGCTCTACTCGTGCTCCTTGTCAATCCTGTTTTTTTATCCTTCTGAATCTGTAATGTTAATTGTTATCAAGTTAAGAATAAGCTTTGTGGTTTTGATAGGTCATAAATATAAACTGTTAATAATATTAGGTAAGCATTTTCACAGATTCTGTATTGTACTTGCTAAGGCTGACCCATCTGTTGGTAGTCTCAGTAGTTACTCAGCAAGATTGAATTCATTCCAAGCATGTTAATTTTTCGTTTGTTTTTGAGCTGGCAAAAGAGCCATGATTTTTAGGTCCTAGCTTTGCTCTAGAACAATCCCAGACATTAACTCTTACTGAATTCTAACACTAGCTATGTACAATAAAACTGTAGCATTGGATTCCACCCCCTTAATTTAGAGTCCATTTTATAGATCTCCGAGGCTCTTGCTATCTTCTAAATCAATCTCCAACACTAGCTTGTGTTAATCCTAAGCGGTTAGTGAGAGGGGGGGGTTGAATCAGTAAATTTAATTTCTTTTAATCTTTTTCTGTTTCCTGTCCTGTTTATACTGAAAATATAATGAATGCTTAAATAATCATGAACAAAAATCACATGCACAAGCCAACACAAGATATATACGTGGAAACCCTCAGTTAGAAGGAGAAAACCATGGTGGGACAAAACCCACGAACTTCACTACTGCAGTAATAACGCTGCCCGGTTAAAGGCTTACAAAGCATTGATTAGAATGCTACCTTGTTAAGGGATTTGATAGAGATCGGTTAAGATCTTGACCCTGTAAGGAGTCGCCTCGCTAGACGACTTAAAAACATCAATAAAGATATCACCGGGCGAAGGGATTTATACAACAGAACCTGTTAGGGTTCACCCTGATAAAGGGATTTATATGTGCTTCACACAATAAAAGAAATGATCTTCTTTGACACTTAATCTGTCGATCAGATCATACCTGTTGTCTCCTTGCTCTGCTTGGCTGTTCAATCTCTCTCTCTTTCACTCTCAGTGACTGTAACCCTTCTCAGAAGACTCGGCTCTTCTGCTTTTCTCTCTTTGCACTCTTGATTTTCAACAACAACACCTCTAATGCATGATGACCCGTATATATAGAAGAATCTTCTCATTAGCACACCAAACGGTGGCGCCAAGTTGTAACTCATTCAAAATGCTGCTGTTCTGGAAAGCTATCCGAAAGTCTCGCATGCAAAACTCTTGATCAAGCCAAAAAGTTCGCAAACTGATCTTCTATTCATCTCGAAACGCTCGCAAAAAAAAAACTCTAGTTCTCAAAACGCTCCGCAAAAACTGAATCAGATTTTTAAGCACGAACCAGTAAATTTGCAACTTTGAAAGCAAACCGGTGTGCTACTGGTTGAGTCATCTGCCTCTTGTAGTGTTCAACTAGACCGGTTGGACAAGACCAGACCGGTATTAATGTGATTGGTGTAGGTGCACCGTTTACCTAGTAAGTCTACCGGTTCACCACTGTTGCTCTAACTTGAGGACCGGTGTGTTTGATGTTTGCCAATGATGACAACTAAGATTTATGCCAACAATCTTCCCCTTTGGCATTGGTGGAAAAACATATCATAACACATCATTACTTGCCTCTCATTAGAATACTTCCCCTGTTGGGTATCATCTTGTCAATTGATACTTCCCCTGTCGACTGGCTCTACTATATCCAGTCTCTTCTCATATCTAGTCTCTTCTCTTCTGTCCATACTGACCAGATTGAACCAGTTGATCTTCCAATCTCTTCCCCTTTTTGCCTCCAAGGGACAAAGGGTGTGAAAAACTTATAATTGAAGCCGGTTGAAGATATCCTTGTAGATCTTCCTGGCGGAAACTAGGAACGGTTTCCATGCAGCTATAACTTGGTCTAGGTTATACTTCATTGCTTGGAGAGAGACAATTAGGTTCTCCATGTCCTCAATTGTCTTATAGTCTGTCTCATTAAGAAGTGTATCAACATCATTTGCTGCTTTTTGCATTAGATCAAAAGTTGGAGCTATGTATAATTGAAATCCAATGAGATCTTGGATTCTCTTTGTATTCTCCTCAGATGCCTTTCTCAGTGTGAGAGTTAAATTGGTTAGCTCACGACTATACTCTGTAGCTGAAGAGGTCTTAGGTTTGAACCATGATGTTGTCTCTTTCAGCTCTTGTGTTGTCCTAGCGGTTCTCTCTGTGACATCCTTCACAAAATCTTCAAAATTTGAAGTTTTTGTTATAATCTTCCCAGCGTCTTGAACTTGTTGCTTTAGTTCCCCGGTGCTGGTAGCCGCAGTGGCTTTGAGTGCTTCAATCGGGTCATGAAGGATATTTATTCTCTTTTGTTCATAATGATCTATAGCTATAGTTTCTGGATCTGTTATATCTTCTCCAATTGTTTGTGCCATAATTTCTAGCTGATCAATTATGGGTTCTTCTTCATCAGTATCTACATTAGGAGCAAAATTATACAAAATATTCTTAACATTGGTGAGAACCATGTCTTGTTTCCTCTTTGTGAGCTCTTGAGCTGTCTTGTTGACATTTTGTTGATGTTGATCAATGTGTCCCCTATTTGTGGAGTGTCTATTTTTCCTTTCTTGGAGTCAGGGTCTGCTACAAATGATAGCTTTCTCTTCAATGAAGATGAGCTTGGAATATCTATAGGTTGTTTTTGTTTAATGATCTTTTCTGCTACTTCTTCTAGTAGCTTCTCTGCGTCCACCATTTCGTCTTGTTGTGGCTCTTCTTCTATTTCTATCTTGTCTTCTTGTTGTTGCTCTCCTTCTTGTTACTCTTCTTCTTGTTCCTTTTCTTCTTCCACTTTAGCAACCTGTTGGGCAACTTTGGTCGTCTTTGCTTTATCAGTATCTTTTTCTTCAGCCATCCTAGCTGATGATTCCCCTTTTTCTTGTTCTATCGGTCTGATTGGTGTATCCTCTACACCGGTTGGGGTCTTCACATCGGTTTTGTTCTGTTCACTGGTTGTGAACTATTCACCGGTTGTGTCCTGATCCCTGGTTTTGTCCTTCTCACCGTTTGTATCCTGATTACCGGTTGTGTCTTGTTTACCAGTTGTGAACTGTTCATGTAGGACCGTTTCCTTTGCCTATTGACCTTGAGATGTATCCTGAGGACCTGTTGACTGAGGTGTCTCTATGGATATCTGTTTCGATGCAGTTTCTCCTGTCTCTTCGTTGGAGTGTTGTAGTCATGATTTTCCATAATTGAACTGTTTCTTCATACACTTTTTGTTCTTGGCCATTTATAATTTTAGCCACTCTATCTCTAGTATATAGGTTCAATATTTCTGCTTCCATGAGAATCTTGATTGCTTCTTCATCAAGACCTAGTTCTACCTATTCTAGAACTTCCCTTAAAATTTTAGCATCCTTTGCTACTCATCTCCATTTTGTTAGTAGCCTTTGTTACAATTTTTGTCATTGATGCATTAGGAGGCTGGTCTATAGTAAGTGTTGTGGTCTGTGTACATGTGCTGGTGACTGTGTCTCTTCAAGTGTCTAGTTGTTCACGTGTGGCAGCACTGACTATCAAAGGATCATCTATTTGACAGTGATGTGCTCACGATCAAATTGTGCCTGCTCCTTGTAAACCTGTGCCATGTGTCTTGTTGATGCCGTCTTTGTGTATCTGTCCTGCTGCATATAGTTTTGAAATGTACGACAAAACAGTTACAAAATGTGCCTCTGTTGCGGGAGCATCTGTTAGACTAATAAACAATATGCGCCTCCTTTAGTAGTTTTTTTTAAAATCATGAGAGAAAAGGAAAACGGCTTTGCAAGCTTTCTTTTCTCGTTGTTCTTTTTGCCAAAAATATCAGTCACTTCAGAGAGAATGATATCTTAATGAGAGCTGGTGTCAAATGACGAGAGTCTAACACACTCTGTTAGAACAGTTGCAAATGCCAGAATTTTGCGTCTAGCATTATCGGGGGTGATATAAGTTTTTGAAGTGGTGTGAATTGCAGGGAGACTGGAATGCCTGTGCGGAAACTGGTGTTTTAACACAGGTGTGTGCCCCGTGTTTGAGTGACAGAGCAGGCAGTCAAAATGGTACATACAATAGTAGAGAATTTAGGTTTTTGAAGATACGGCAATATGGCAAGTGTTGGGTGTCTTCTGTTTTCAGAAAAGAAATAGCTATAGGCGGTTACAGGTTGGGCATCTAATAAAAATGTCTATCTAAAAATAACAAAAAGATTTGTCGAACTTGGTATTAACAAAAAGAGGATTTGATAAAGAAAAACGAAGAGTATATACAGTGAGTGCAGAAGTTGCTGATATACACACAGGAGTCTATACGAATGCCTAATAATTTTACCTGGGCATGATCGCATACGAAAGTTTTGAAGAAAAACAGTGAATGCTGAAGACTGGATATAAGAAATACGGGACCTAAAAGACATGCGATCATTTACGTCCTGAGTAGTTTCTTTTTGCAGATTAATTCACAATACACAAAATACGGCAACATCAAAAGAGACACGAAGGTATTCTGGTGTAACCGGATTGCTGAAAACAAGTTTTTATTGCGTTTTATGATGTACGCTCCTGTGTGAAATATTTTCTTTGTGACTGCGACAGTAGAAAAGGATGCGACCTGTAAGATAGAACATCGACAGTGAATATGGAAACACATATGCGAAGTTAGTAGTGTAGTAAAAAGGTGTGACTGTCGTCCTTAAAAAGATTAGGCGATAGCAGAGAGCAAGGTGGAGAATAAAAAACCAGAAGCGTATGTGGAAGACTACAGGGCTGTGTTAGTGGAAGATATATATACATGAGTTGTCTGAAACAGCGATAAGAGAATGGTGTAGAGTCTCTGTTAACAATACCAGTGATACAAGAGAAACACAGGTGTGGACTGTTCTTTTAAAAGGGACTAAGAAGGTACAAAGACATATTAGAGTTGTCTGCATTCAATCGGAGACATAGATCACACAAGGAAGGATTGCCAAAAACTACGTGTTGATAAGAGTATGCAGAGAGTTCAAACAGTGAAGGGGAGATTCATCAAATACTCAGAACAGAAGCGTTAAGGATCTCTTTTGAACAGAGTTATCAGTACTTCTCCAGCGTCTTCATAATCTAGTGAAGATACAGATTGAATGTATGTTTTAATATCATCTATCTTTTGTTACGAAGGTAGTGGCCTTCTTACTCAGGTTGGAGCCTGACCTGTTAAACTTGTGGAGAGTTGTAGCTCTCAGTTGTAAAGGGTTGTAACCCATTGGATTAGTGATGCCGTGGTTTTTCCCGTCTTGGGTTTCCACAAGATAATTTTGCGTGTCTTGTCTTCCTTGCTATGTGCTCTTTGATTTCTGCTTCCTACTTTTAAAAGTCTGTGTTAAATACTGATTCACCCCCTCCCCCTCTTAGTATTGTGCGTTTTTCAGCCTTTTGTTGAGTTCAGCTGGGAAGATGGACCTGTAGTGTTTCCCAGTTGAAATCAAGAAAACTCTCTAACAGGGCTAGTTCTATTTTGGCTTTATCATCAGTGCCTAAGGCACTGAACCAGTTAACAGCATTGCTAACTTTACCAAAATCTAATATTTCATCAACTATATCATCAACAGTAAGGGTTTTAGCTTTACCTTTTTCTGGAGATGCTAAGATAGTTGGTGGAGTAAGATCACCACTGGTGTCTTCAGTGATGTCTACAATGACCAGTTCAGATTTTGGCTTTTGGTGGACTGGTGTATCAACGCCCATAATGCCTTTGCCTTTGCCGGTGTCCTTTTCTAGTTTCAGCGAGGTCTTCTGACATTCAACTTCAACCTGGTGTTGGTGCTCCAGAATGGTTGTCCAAATTGCAACTGCTTCTTCATGAACCGTGTCAACTTCTCCAATTAGAACTTGACCAATCCTTTTTCTGATTTTAAAACTTCGTTTATATTCCTTTGCTTGATTGGTTGCTTCTTGCAGGCTCAGGTGGCTTTCCACTTCCAGCAATGCCTTTATTCTCAGCTCTTTCTCCTTTGCTAATGAGGATTTCCATCTTCCTTCAATAAGCTCCTGTAACTTTGTAGGTACCGGGCCATGAATCTCAGTAGGCATTCTCTTGGACTTGTGTAGGCTGTATACTACAACATCTTCTATTTTCCTTCTTTCTTCATCACTTGCCAGAGTGTATCTTCGCTCAACAGTTCCCATTCTACCTGTTGTCATTATGCCTTCAACCAATTCATCAATGGTTGATTTTCTAGCCTTCTGTTCCTCCTTCTATATTGGTTTTCCAGTGTTCTTTCTTCTTATATAGGTGGCGGTCTGCTCCGTCTAAGTTTCTTCCGAGTCCCCTACTTGTGATTGTTCGGTTGTAACCGACTGCGCCTTCTTTTAAACTCTGGGTTTTGGCACAGTTACCTTCCTTTTCTTCGATGTAGGAGACCGTTTGGCAGTTACCTTCTTTGCTGCCTTTAAAGGTGCACTCTTCTTCAAATTTGCACTTATCTCATCATAAGTGTCGAACCGGTTGGTTGAGAGATCTAGGTTACTCTCCTGCAGTGCCTCAACATATGCTTTGGCAGTCTTTGATAAAATTTCATAGCCAAGTTCCGGTGCAAATTCTGTTCTTGGCTCAACAACCGGAATAATACAGTGATCGGTGCTCACAAGGAAGCAAACATCATCCTTGTACTCATCTACAAGTGCAGATGGAATCCTTTCCCTTTGATGCATTTTGAGTTGAAAATCTTCGAAGTAATCAATCATCACCTTATTAAACTGATTTCCTAGATTATTAACCATTTCTCCTATCTCGACCATAATTGGTCTGTTTGTTACCCATGTAACATTACCCACTCCTGGAAAGAATTTTTGGTAATAGAAGAAAAGACATACCATCAACGTCCCATACTTCAGGAATTTCTTCTTGACCATTCTGAGCTTCTTCAGGTTCTCGAAGATTTGACTTCTCAACATAGCGCATATGTCGTATTGAGCGCTGTCATGCATTATTCTGTGGGCTGCATGAATAGCTCCACCAGGTATGCTGTTGAGATTGCTTGATTGATAAACCTTGTAACCGATTACCGTAGCGGCGAACTGGACACCTTCATCTTCAATGTCAGTTACAGTCATCATATGACTGTCATACCTTGACTTAGTGAGTTGAGTGACTTCACTGTTGGCAATTGTTCTTAGGGTAAGGGCTTCCCCTGTGGCATTGACAACACCTTTTGCCAACCACATTACTGGATCGTGTACTCGACTGAGTACCAATCAAATCTAGTCAGGATGACCGTTGGATATTTGACCCCATTGGTGAATCTAGCTGCTTCTAGTCGCGCGTATTTCGCCTTAAGATTTCCGTCTTTGCAGAGCCCTAGAAATTCACTCTATATGAAGGTTTCTCCCAACTCCCCTTGTTTGCTGTGAATGAAGGTAGTTATGTCTTCCGTCAACAACACGCCGCTTGGAACTGATGATAGGGCTTCGACCATATCTTTCGACTTGTCCTGCACTGGCATGATATCATATTTTGGTCAGTCATGTTGACTAATGTCGATAAGGTTTGTAACAGATGATGATGATGCCATTACGTTAGAAAGGGAATACATAGAAAGCTCTGTCAAATTCACGGAATATGAAAAGCAAAGATCGTGAATCATAGAAAGAAAGATTATTCAAGCTTAAAGAAAATTATCACAAAATGCAAAATAAAGTGAAATGAGTAATCCACTTTCCCTTTTATATCCTCAGGTTGCAACGACAATTAGCAAATGGTAACTTTTGTTAACGGTTAGCATATTAATTAGCCTTACCTAACTTTACCTTTATCAACCGGTTCACCAATGCTTTACGTGTTTACCGCAACATCCTCGGTTGAAACATCAACTATTTAACATCAACTTGTCCCTTTGATCGGTTCTTTGGTCTTAGATTGATGTGTGCTTCTCGGTATCAACCTCTACTAAGTGAGAATAAATCTCACCAATTACTTCGGGGACAATAGCATTTCTACCTATTCCCCCTTAAGCCCTGTTGGCTTAATTTGCTGAAGAGATCATCATCGGTGGATGATGATTTCGTCTCTGATTTCTCTCCTTCGGAGCTCTTTGTCCCCTTTTGGACCATATCTTCTTTACTTCCCTTTTGGTCTCTTCAGTTGTGTTTCCCTTTTGATTGGGAGTCCCATTCCTCTTAACCAGTTTAACTGGGCGTTTTCCTTTGTTCATTGGCCAGTTCTTGTAGTTTTTGGCCAGATGCCCAATCTTGTTACAATTGTAACAAGTCATCCTGGTTCCTCTCCATGGATTTGCCCTTTTTCCTTTGTCTATGGGTGAGTGGCATTCAATATTTCTATGCCCTGATGGTCCACACGTAGCACACATAGATGTGCCCCGGTTAGCATTCCTGTTATGGAATACCGGTCTTCGTGGAGATTTGAATGCCATGGTTGTAGATCTGCATTCTTGAGCCTTGTGTCCAAATTTATTGCAGGCATAGCAATAACCTTTGAAGCTTCCTCTACTTCCACTGGACACATTGTTTGATCGTGACCTGCATTCAAAGGTCCTGTGTCCATACTTATAACAGTTACTGCAGTAACTGTTAGCAGTGAATGGGAGGACTCACCGGTTTCCTTGGTGCCTTGACTGATGTACCCAAGTCCTGTGAGATCCTTGTGCCTTCTCTGAGCTTTCAGTTTCTCATCCAGCTTCTCAGAACTCTCATTGTATTTTTTGAGTTTTTCATTTCTCTCCTCAAGAGTTTTCAGTTGTCCTTTAAGTTTTTCAACTTCAACAACCATTTCTTTACTTGCTTCATCTTTATCATGCAAGTGTTCATGCATGATGGCATTCTCTTGAGTTATGCCTTGAATGTCTGCATGCAGTTGCAGTATAAGAGCATCTTCAACAAGGTTTCTTGCTCTCTTAGCAGTTTGTAGTGCTTCTTTGGCACTATTTTTCTCATCCTCAACTTTTCTGCTTGCTTCGATGAGTTCAGTCATCCTCAGAGCATGACCTTCTTCTCTTTTCAAAATGGAGATTTGATCAGTCGGGTTCATGTTTCTCTCCATGAGTTCAGAGACTACTTCTGTGTCGTCTGAACTACTCTGTCCAAATAGTTCTTCAATTGTGTCCTGACTTTCACGTAGTTGTAAAACTAGTTCTTTTCTTTTAGCAAGAGATCTTCTCAGTCTGTTTTCAAGAGAAGCAATCGTTTCATTTACTTCTTCCAACTGCTTCTGATGCCTGTAACCCTCCATGATATTTTCTCAACTGGTTAAGCTTCCTTTATCTGAGAACTAGGCTCCGATACGAATTGTTAATCCTAACCGGTTACTGAGAGGGGGGGTGAATTAGTAAATTCAATTTCTTTTAATCTTTTTCTGTTTCTTGTCCTGTTTATACTGAAAATATAATGAATGCTTAAATAATCATGAACAAAAATCACATGCACAAGCCAACACAAGATATATATGTGGAAACCCTCAGTTAGAAGGAGAAAACCACGGTGGCACAGAACCCATGAACTTCAATACTGCAGTAATAAAGCTGCCCGGTTAAAGGCTTACAAAGCACTGATTAGAAAGCTACCTTGTTAAGGGATTTGATAGAGATCGGTTAAGATCTTGACCCTGTAAGGAGTCGCCTCGCTAGAGGACTTAAAAACATCAATAAAGATATCACCTGGTGAAGGGATTTATACAACAAAACTTGTTAGGGTTCATCTTGATAAAGGGATTTATATGTGCTTCACACAATAAAAGAAATGATCTTCTTTGACACTTAATCTGTCGATCAGATCATACCTGTTCTCTCCTTGCTCTGCTTGGCTGTTCAATCTCTCTCTCTTTCACTCTCGGTGACTGTAACCCTTCTCAGAAGACTCAGCTTTTTTCCTCTACTCTCTCTCTGTGCTCTTGATTTTCAACAACAACACCTCTAATGCATGATGACCCGTATATATAAGAATCTTCTCATTGCCACACCAAACGGTGGAGCCAAGCTGTAACTCATCCAAAACGTTGATGTTCTTGAAAGCGATCTGAAAGTCTCGCATGCAAAACTCTTGATCAAGCCAAAAAGCTCGCAAACTGATCTTTTGTTCACCTCGAAACGCTCGCAGGAAAAAAACTCCAGCTCTCAAAATTCTTAGCAAAAACTGGATCGGATTATAATGCATGGACCGGTAAATCTGCAATTTTGAAAGCAAACCGGTGTGCTACCGGTTGAGTCATTTGCCTCCTGTGGTGTTTTACTAGACCGGTTGGACAAGACTAGATTGGTATTAATGTGACCGGTGTAGGTACACTGTTTACCTAGTAAGTCTACCAGTTCACCACTATTGCTCTAACTTGAGGACCAGTGTGTTTGATGTTTGCCAATGATGACAACTAAGCTTTATGGCAACAACTTGTTCCTGCATAAATCACTTGGTCTCTCTAGGATTCAAAGGTAAGAGTTGGCACTGGCGAGTAGGCTGATTTAGTTATGAGGTTTTTACGTCCTTGATGAAATTGTTTTCCAAGTTATATCTGAGTATAGATTGATAAGCTTAATCTGAAATATCAGGTTTGTGCACTTTTGTTGTTTAGTTGGTAGTGCGAATAATGTGTATCCCTATGTTGCACAATGTGATGGCAACAAAATTCTTTGTTACCTAAACAGGTTCTACTTTTTAGCTCCCTTGAGTTACCTCATTTAGTAATGGGCACTACCATAATTTCTTTCTTACTATTAGCACAATGAATGCAACAGGCTTTTGCAATCTTTGTGGCCGTTGTATCCTTATTGTTCTATTCTTATGTGCTTTACTTGAGGATGTAGTGATCTGTAGGCATAGTCCTATATCTGGTTGGCATACATTTCTGACTGCCAGCACATACTATAACTTTACTACACATAGTTGGCATCATAGGAGCAAAACGTGGGAAATTTTTGCAATGTATCGTGAGATCTCGTTTCTTGTCCTTCTACCTAGTTTTTGGTTTAAAATCATGTGATATTAGGGCCAAAAAAACAATGGCCATATTTTTTGTTTTTGTTTAACTACCCTTTCATTGAAATTTTAACAGGCTTTTTTGTTTTTCCAAAAAAATCTGTTTTCGTCTCAGGACAATGATAAATTACTATGATTTTGTTCCTTTTTTCCATTGTGAACTGTTGTACTCTCAGTATTGCTGTTCAAGGTTTTTTCTATGTGTTTGGCAATTTCTAGTTTCTTGTTATGGGCTTTTCATTTGGTTTGCAACTTTTGGTTTCATCATCTGGTGTTTGCAATTTCCTATGATGTTGAAAACTTTCCATGAATTTTCCGTGGTCTTTCTTATAATGTCTGGTTAGTTATTTTTTTTACTGTTCCTATGATATTTCCTGGTTCGTCATTTTGTTCTAAATGAAATTTAATTTTTGCTTTCATTTTTTTGTTTAGTTTAAAATGATTTTTTTAATATTTATTAACTGTTAACTCATGCAATAGTATGTGTATTTTTTGTTTCATGTTTTCCAATTCATTTAACAATAAATTACTTTTAATTTTTCAATTACAAATTTTACAAAAGTGTTGTTTATAATTTATTTACTTGTAATTTTTTAGGGCAATGTATTTATTTTAAATTTAAATTTAAATATTAAATAAAATTTAAATCTAAATAAGGAATACCCTAAAAAGTCGAAGAAAATTATAAGTAAATTATAAAATGGTGTAGTGGTGGAGAGTGCAAGGAATGGGTGTGTGGTAGCCATGGAGCAGAGGTAGTTTGGGGGCTTTTCCTTGCAGGGATGATTATTGGCATTCCCATGGTAGAAACGAAAGAGGTCAGATGTGGGGATGGGCAGATCCACATAACACTAGTTGGAGTACAAATCCTAATCATTAGGGCAACTTCCTCCCACAAGAACTTCAATGGGTGAAAGCTTAGAAACCTCAATCCGTAGGGTAACTTCTCATGCAAGTGCTCCAATGGGTGGAGGCTAGTTATTGGAGATTTGCTGCTCCAGAGGGCTAAGCAAAGATTTAACAAGCAGTTGCCAAGGATGGATCCCTTGTCTTAGGCGTGAATGCGATTCTTATTTTTTTCTAGGGCTGCAAATCATTGTATGTCTGTTTTTCTAGAGGGGGAAAAACTTAAAGATTCAATCGAGACGTTGAGTGGTGTTTTTCATGAAATGGGTTGGTGAGCGGCCAACCTTCTCAAAAGTTAGGGTTGGTGTGACAAGGATTGGGGAAATTGGTGTAGCTGAGATCCTTTACCAATGGTTTTCTCCTGGCATAATGATGTAATGAGAGGATTAAAAATAATATTTTGAATGAAGGCACATACTTTGTAGGCAATTTAGGATTTTCCATTGGATTGAGAACTTAACTTCAACCCACTTAAGGAGGAAATTACCGAGGTGCCAGTTTGGCTAAGATTGTACAACCTACCATTGAAGTATTGGGATCTTGACACTCTTAAATCCATTGGTGATTTAATGGGCTCCTTTTTGATGGTAGATGATCATTTGGAAGATATATACTATAATGTGTATGCCAAGATGTGTGTGAAGGTAAAACTCTTCTTTCGAATTCCAAAGGAGATTGACAACCTGGAAGAAGTTTGCAAAACTTGTAAATGTAGAGGTCATTTTGTTGAGGAATGTCGAAGGAAGGTGGCCGATCAGGATCGAGAAGTTGATAGAGTGTAGGCAAGGAAAGGTCGTAGACTTTGCATTCAAAAGATGATTGGAAGAGGCTTTGGGGAGACATTCCCCAAGGATTTGTGTGGTACCAGTTGAAGTGGCTGAATTGAGCGGCGAGATTGAGATGCTATTGATGTCTTCCCATCGTAAAGAAATTTGTGAAAACAATGAATTGGTTTTCTTTAAGCAAGTAGGTGAGATGATCAATAGTGGTATTGATCAAATATCTCTGCTCTTAGTAGTGAGGATCCTTGATATGAGAAAGGTAGACACTCCTATGATTCCTTACTCACCTTTGGAGATTGCTATACCTTCGTGACCCATTCAAAATGATGATCCCATCTCGAAGGCTTGAGAGGATGACTTTGAGGATGAGGATTTGGACATTTTGGCAATCAGATTCATTAGCCAAAGATAATCTAATATCAACAAACCTAAGTTTAGTGAGAGGGGGCAAAGATGGAGAAAATCCAACATAGTTAAATTGGAGATAGTAGGTAATGCTAAAGGGCAGATGAAGCTTTGATCAAGAAAGGGGTTGTCCCTTCTCGAGTTGCCATGAGGGCCCTTTCATAGAATGTTAGGGGGATCAATACCCCATTAATGCTCCTAACGAGAGGCACACAAAATGAATTAGATGAAGACAGTTTTAGATGTTCAAATGGAAATAGTGGTAGGCATTATGTGTTGGTGTGATAGGTGACTTGGGGGTATTGTGGAATCCTAGGGACGAAGATTGAAAAGGCACAGAACTAGGTGTTAGTGGAAATCAAAGCAATTTTATGATGTGAGATGGTGCTTCTAATCAATTTTTACGACCTATTGCTTCTAATACAAAACAAGGAGTTATGGGTGCGTTTGTCTAATGCCCATTCACTTCTAGGTGACAAAAAGGTGAATTTGGGAGGGTACTTCAATGCCACCATCAATGGGATGGAGAAAAAAGTTGTTCCTTGAAGATTGTCCTAGGTTGAAGCAGACTTTCAAAATTTCATCATAGATAATCGCCTACTGGACATGGTATCTAAAAATGGCATCTTCACTTGGACCAATCAAAGGTTGGGATTCACTAGCATTATAGAGAAATTGGAGAGGTTTATTCTTTATGGTGATTGGTAATCGATCTTGGTTATCTTCGAATCCCGCATTTTCCCTTTACTGGCTTTGATCATTACCCAGTCCTTAAGTTTTTCCCTAAAGCCTCCTTGGATAGATGTTTGTTCAAATTCAAAAATATGTGGTTGAGATATAATACATGGCTGCAAAAATTATGGAATGGTGGATTGATGTGCAACATCTTGGTTGCACAAAACTCTTTGGCTTCTTGGAAAAGTTGGCTTTATAAAAATAAGTTGAAGGAGTGGAACATATCTCACTTGAAGAACATCTTTGATGAAAAACACTGGATTGAAGCTGAAATTGCAGAATGACATGAATAAGTTATTAATAAAGGGATGGACACACACTCCTTTGAACTAGAGAAGTCTATGAATGAGGAATATATGGAAGTACTTGCACGTGAAGAATTTTTTTGGAGGTAAAATTTGAGGGAATGCTTGCTTAAGGATAAAGACTGAAACACAAAATTCATCCATTGATCAACTTTGATGAAGTGAAGCATTAGTTGCATTAGTGAGATCAAAACAACTCAAGGAACCATGATCGTGTCTCCAAATGAAATTGGAGAGGAAGCAATAAGTTTCTTTTGCACTTTGTTGAATTAGAATAGAACCACACAAAATCAAGCTAGAGATGCCTTGCCGGCCAGTATCCCAAGTCTTGTTGATGAGGAGCAAAGTTCGGCCTAATAATGCCCCTAGGTCTGATGGTTTTCCTGCCGAAATTTTCCAGTCCTTTTGGTATATCATCAAAGATGAGTTGGTGGGTGCTGTGGAGGAATCCAAGAAAAGAAAGATGATGTTCAACAATGGTAAGAACACCTTCATTGCCCTCATTCTGAAGAAAAGCAAGGTGGAGACCATTAATGACTTTCAACGGTCTTGTTGCACAACACTCTTTATAAATTGTTACGAAGGTGATGGGTAACAGGCTAAAGACCTTATTGCCCTTGATCATCTTAGAAGATCAAAGCTGATTTTTTCTAGGTAGATCCTTTGCATAATGGATTATCATCTCCCACAAAGCATTCCATGCAGTAAGGAAGACTAAGGTTGAAAGGACGACTCTAAAGCTAGATACTAGCAAAGCATATGACAAGGTGGATAAACTTTTTTTATTGGAGGTAATGAACTATTTGGCTTTTGCAAAGATTGGATTTGGCAGATTAGAAGTTGCATCGATGGTCCATGCTTCTTGGTTTTGGTGAATGGTATCCCCAAATGCATCTTTTACTCCATGTGGCATTAGACAAGGTGATCCACTATCTCCATTCCTATTCATCATTATGGCAGATGTATTTCATATGAATGTCTGACTTGGAAGTGGAAAGGGATCAAAGTACATTTACGAATTGGGCATTTTTCAGATCTACAGTTTGCAATTGATACCATGCTGTTCGGATTGGCCTATTGATGAGAAGCTAGAGTAATCAAGTTAGTCCTAGACAAATATAGTAGTGCCTTGGGCAAAGACATTAATTGCGGGAAGTTCAACATTTTCTTCTTCAATAAGGACCACATAAAGTAAAGAGATATAGTGAGGATCCTAGGTTTTAAGATGGGGAAATTGCCAGGGAAATATTTGGGTCTGTTGCTTATAGCGGGAACTAATAAGTTGAAATTGTGGAAGAAAATTGCGTCTAGTTGTATTCAAAGTGGATTTGTGGAAATGGAAGTGGCTTAACTCTGCGGGCATGATACTGATGTGAAGGGCAATATTTTAGGCTTATTGGTTTATGCAACTGCTTGTTTGAAATTGCACAAAAAATTGTGAACAGTTAAATCAAAAGGCAAGGAATTTTTTATGGAATGACAACAATGAACAAAATAAGATTCCACTAATTGCTTGGGACATGATTTGTAGGCCCAAAGAGGTGGGAGGTGTTGGAATTGGACCAATGGTCGACCATGAATGTTGCCTTAGGGGTGAAGCTTGTTTGGCTTATGTATAGAAAATCAAACAAAAGATGGGTCATGATCATATAGAGTAAGTATTTAGAATCGCTAAATCCAACAAGAATGTTCATAGTGCTCAACCCACTTGTTTGTTCTACCATACATAATTTTCTGGTTTCTTTTAGAGATCTCCCCTCCAATCATGTGACATGGGACATTAGGAATGGTAAAAGAGCTGCCTTTTGGGAGGACTCCTGGGAAGAAGAACAAGTCTTAGCGGTGGTGCCTAGATTGGATGAGGCCAAGGCTATGCTAGTACAAAACAGGGGCTTAAGGGTGGTTGATTATGCTGAGAGATGTGAAGGAGAGGGAGCGACAAGATGTAGATGAAAATTGTTCTATACTCTTGATTTTCTAACAAACCAAAAAAATGACTGCAAAACATCCTTGCTGGTTGGTTTGTCTCAATAGGGATGGATGAGCATGTGATTAGATGGTGCATAGATAAATTAGGGGATTATGGGCTGAAACTGGGATATTTTCCAGTACGGGGAGGGGGATTTTAGAGTCAAGGATGTGTCCCTAGGTAATATAGGTTCAAACAATTTCCCGAGTTATTGTTGAGTCTAAGTATTTGAAAGTTTTAGGGTCAACTGAGTAGTTGAACTATTATCTAATGTGCAAACATTAGGAGCACGATAATTGTGGGCAGAGTGCTGCAATTTTATCCCTTTGTTTCAGTTGGTTGCATTTTCTATGATCATCCATATTTTGTAGTGTATTGAAAGCTCCATTGTCACTAAAAGAATTACAAAAGGGCAAAATGTTCTATCGAATTTTCTCCATTGCTAAAAATTCATGGTCATCCACAAACTTAGTTCCAATTGTGTTAAATATCATGAATATAAATGAAGGGTTTTCCACTTTGTATAAGTCCACTCATTAGACACAACAAATAACTTATTTTTTCACGTGTTCTTAAATTGTTCAAGGGCTTTGTACCTTTTTCCCTATCATTATTTAGTGACGTGATTCTTTCCTTCTCATGGATAGGGCACGTGTATCCTTCAAGTGCATTGTGTATGGTACACATCATTTTGTGTAAGTGTGCCGTCTTTTAGGATACAAGAACCTTGTTTCTGGTTATTAGAACTGAAATGATATTCTATTGATTGAAGGAAGCAATTACAAAGGAGATGAAGGCTCCTTAAATAAGAAATTACAAAGACAATGTTAATAAAAGAAACAACCGTGAATTGAGAGTGAAAATAGAGATATCCTAAACTATTTAACTGCTAGATACTTTAAGCGACCAGATACATTAAATGACTTAAATGACCATTATAAGGTAAATAATATAATATTATTCTAATGCCCTCCCATAATGGTCAATTTATTAACTAACTACCCTACAAAAGACAAACTTTGTAGGTCATTTGGCCATGAATGCATAGAAGGTTGACTCCTCTTCAGAATGTTCTGCGGCATGAGCTTGCTTCTGAGACCCTCCCTGGTTGGACTTTCAATCAGCGAACTGCTTTCTATAGAATCGTTGTATATGACCAAGTTGACCACAAAAGTGGCATGTGATGTTTTGAAGGTCTCGTCAGATTAGTTGAGTCCTTTTTATTGAGTTGACTTGCCTTCGTCTTGGGTAGTAATTGCTTGTTTTGCACTAGAGATTTTTTAGATGTGTGCAAATCTCTAAAGCAGTTTTGCCAGATGGCACTTTTGGAAGCATCTAATTGGTGATTGATAACTTGAGCAACATAACCGCTTCATGGTTACGTTCATCAAATTTGTGCCCACCATTGTAAAGCGAGTAGAGTACCCAGAACAATCTGGTCCAAAAGCACTGATACTAAAAAGTTGAGAGCACCCTTTGCTTCCAGGTGTTGTAGTTCTTGCCATTGAAGCGCTGATTGCTTTCCAACATGATGTCAGTCAACGATGCCATCCCTCCTATTTTCGAATGATGCAAATGTTGGCATTAATAGATGGCAACCGGTAAGCCTGCTAACCTGTACATGGTAATTAAGTATTGTTATTGATTTGCAAAAGAGAAAAGATAAAGGAGATGTTTTGTCATCTCAATCTAAGGTCCAAAGATCCAAGGAGATTTGTATGGAAAGAGGTTGGTTTGGAAACCGGTAACACTATGCAAGGAAGAAAAGACTATATCTGCTCATCAAGAACAATTGGTCACTAAGCAAAGTGCATCAGCAACCGAGTAAGGGATTCAACCGAGGACAGGGGTACAACCGGTGTCAACTACGCAACCGAGGAAAAGGTGCAACTGGTGAACAGAGGAAGGAAACGTGATAGGTTAAAGTTCTTACCTGTTCACAACATAAGGATCTCAACCAATCAAGAGACGACTTCGGTAGGAAAAGATGAATCGGGGAAGTCATAGTCAACTATCTGTTTGAACCAACTCTTTAACCGGGATTTACTGCACTAAATCCGGATGACTTTGAGTTAACATGGTGATCAGTTCGAGGCACGTTTAAAGGTTTTAAAGCCGAAGTTTGTGGCTTTAAAACAAGGAGATAATTATCTCTTGTGAAGGAAAGGTGCTTGACATACATCTATTGTTTTTCCTCATAAAGCAGATAAAGCAAGAGCATGCATCAGATGTTTCCTCAGTGAACTAATACTCCACCAAGTGATGTATCCGAAAGAGATCTGAAATTAGATCATGCATGAGATGTGCAATTAGGGCAAGAACTTTATATATTCTTCTGCTTGTTGAAAATATTGGTTGCCTTCATTCCGCTGAAGAAAAAGAGTGAACCTGTATGCTTAAGAAGCTAGGGTGAATAGAAAAGAGAAGAAGAGAGAGAAGATAGTGCAGAGAAGCACAACAGCAAAGGAGAACACACCTGCGGCTACTAGTGATGCTTCTTAGTTGAGCATAACAGAGATCTTATCAGGCTATGCAAAGCCATTTGTAAAAGGTCAATCCTTCTATTGTTTTCTAACAATTACAATAGTTAAATCCCAGTATTTGGGTGGACTCTAATAGGTCCCTTGTATCAAATCCCTTAACCGGGTGACATCTTGTAAGGTGTTCTAAGTCCTCTAACCAGACAGGCACTAACTGACCTTATTGTAACAAATCCCTTAATCGGGTCGCATCTAATAGTGCGTTGTAATCCTCTAACATGGAAGACTCCTAATAGAGCGCACTTCAGAAGAGTGCAGAACTTGTGAAGTCTCCTCACACCGTGGTTTTCACCCAAATTCGGTTTCCATGTGATAAATCTGGTGTCATTGTGTGATTGATTGCTTAATGTTATTTTATGCTTGAATCTGTTTAATTCACAGTTATAAGTATACTTCATCAGATTTATTTAAAGAAGTTTTATAGGTGCTGATTCTCCCCTCCCCTCTCAGCACCAGTTGGGACTGTCAATTGGTATCAGAGCCTGGTTTATTTTCTTTACCGCTTAACCGCATAAAGAAAAAGTCAAGATGATGAGAAAGGAAGGACCAAAGTTTTCAAAGGAAAACATTACTATGTGGTGCAGCAGAATGAAGCTGTACATGAAGACCACCGGAGATCAATACTGGACCCATGTTACCACTGATTACAGTGAACCCGCTGGCACCCTGACACCTGATGAATTGAAGATCAAAACTGAGCACACGACTGCTATGGATATGATAGCCAGCACATTACCTGATCATGTCTATGTTGAGATTGAACATCTAAAATATACTCGCAAGATGTGGGCTAAGCTGCAACTGGTATATGGAGGGGACCCAAATGTTCAAAGAGCCAAGGTTGAAAGCCTTAGAGGAAAGTATGATGACATGAGGATGAATGAAGGAGAAGATATTGAACAATACAACAACCGGATCAAAGAAGTGATCAACTCTATCAAAAGCGCTAGAGGAAAGCTTACTGAAGAGGAGGTGGTTAGCAAAATACTGAGAACGCTCAGACCTCAGTATGCCATCAAGATCTCTGCCACCATTCAAGAGCTTAGATCGGTCACCAAGGATCAAGTCACCCTAGACTCCCTACTCGGTAAGTTGAGTGCATTTGAATTAAGTAATTTTGACAATAGCTTACTTGCTCAGGAAGCAACTTTTAAGTCTTTTGTCAATATCTCTTCCACCAAAAAAGGAAGAGAAATCGGTAACTGCCTTACTAGTAAGAGTGGAAATCTTGTTGAGAATTTGCTCTCAGAAGAGATGAAGCAAGATGAGTTTGAAGCACTCATTGCTAGGAGATTTCCTAGAGGGAAAGGGAAGTACAAAGGAAAGCTTCCTCTAAAATGCTTTTCTTGCAATAAGATAGGACATATTGCTACAAGATGTCCTGATAATGATAACAAAGATAAGAACAACCGGTTCAAGAGTAAAGCAAAGGAATGCTACCTTGCGGAAGGAGTCACAGACAATGAATCTGAAGACTCTGAGGATCTAGAAATTGCATTTGTTGCAATAAAAGAGGAAAGCCAAGTGGTAAGTGAAATGACACTTATCTCAAGATCCAATCATCAGCATGATGATTAGATCATTGATAATGGATGCACTCACCACATGACCGGTGATAAGAACAAGTTTATTAGCTTGGAGCTCAATGACAGCGGATCAGTAACCTTTGGAAATAAGGCTTCCCGTGCCATCAAAGGGAAAGGTTCTATTACACTTGGCAATGATGTTGTCTGTGAAGATGTGTACTGGGTTGAAGGACTCAAGTACAATTTAATGAGTGTCGCACAACTGAACAACAAAGGATTCTTGTTGGAATTCAGACAAGGTTCCTATGTAGTCAAGAATCAATTCGGAGCTCATGTTGTTCGGTAGACAGAGCAAAGGGAATCTGTTCTACCTAGACTTAATGGAAGGAGCCTGTCTCATAGCTTCAGTCAAAGGAGAATCAAGCAAAATTTGTCTTACTTCCAAAGAAGACAACAACTGGTAATGGCACAAGAGACTCTTCCACATAAACTTTGACAATATTGTCAAAGTGAGCAGAAAGAAATCAGTTAGAGGACTCCCTGAGATTACAAAACCCAACAAATGTGTTTGTAAAGATTGTCAGTTAGGAAAACTGACAGGAACAAGTTTCAACAGTAAATCTTTTTTTGTTGAAAATGTTCTAGATCTTGTGCACATAAATTTGTGTGGACCGATGAGAACAAAGAGCTACTACGGAGACCGGTACTTCATGCTCTTTGTAGATGACTTCTCTAGAATGATGTGGACACTCTTTCTCAGAGAGAAATCAGAGGCATTTCACATGTTTAAAATTTACAAGGCTAGAGTGGAAAAGGAGACCAGTAAAAGCCTAAAGTGTTTGAGATCAGACAGAGGAGGTGAATACACTTCTTAAGAGTTCACTCGCTACTGTGAGGAACATGGCATAAAGAGGCAGCTATCTGCACCAAGGACTCCTCAGCAAAATGGAGTAGTAGAAAGAAGAAACAGGACGCTGATTGATTGTGCAAGAACCCTGTTGATTCAAAAGGATCTTCCTCATCACTTCTGGAGAGAAGCTATCAGCACTTTTGTCTACACACTGAACTGAGTTCAAGTCAAGAAAGGAACCGGTAAGACCCCCTATGAACTATGGTTCAATCATACTCCCAATGTAGGTTATTTCAGAATTTTTGGTAGTAAATGTTACATCAAAAGAGATATGTACTCTGGGAAGTTTGATCCCAAAAGTGATGAAGGAACATTTTTGGGTTACTTTGCCAAAAACAAAGCCTACCGGTGTTTGAACAAGAGAACGGGAAAAATAATTGAAAGCATCAATGTAAAAGTTGATGAATATTTAGAACCGATTAAGAAGACCGGTCATAATGAATATGACAGTCTGGAAGGTCAAAATGAAGGAAATCTTTTTGAGGTCAATGAAGCAACAACTGAAGATGAAAGAGAAGAGTATATAAACAGACATCTGGAGCAGGACGCTGTACCTGAAGTTGACAGACCAAGACATGATGATGAGCAAGAAGTTGTTCAAAACCATGTTGAATAAATTGCTCAACTAGATGAACCTAACCGGGAACAGAGACCGACTCTCCCAAGGTATGTCACATATCACTCCACTGATAATATAATTGGTGACAAACATGCAAATGTCTTGACCAGGAAAAAGGCCAAAGAGAATATCTGTTTATTTTCTTGTATAGAGCCCAAAACCACGAGGGAAGCTCTAGAAGATGAAAATTGGGTCAAGGCCATGGAGGAAGAAATTGAGCAAATAGAAAAGAATGATACATGGGTACTTGTGCCTAGACCACAGAGCAAGAATTCCATTGGGACAAAGTGGGTTTATAGGAACAAGCTGAATGAAGAAGGGAAAGTCATAAGAAACAAAGCAAGATTGGTCTGCAAAGGATATGCTTAGGAAGCTGGACTGGACCATGGAGAAACTTTTGCATCGGTGGCCAGATTGGAAGGAGTGAGAATTCTTCTTGCCTATGCTGCTCACAAGAAATTCAAAGTATACCAGATGGACGTAAAATCCGCATTCTTGAATGAAATACTGGAGGAGGAAGTTTACATTGAACAATCGGAAGGTTTCACATCCACACAAAAGGGTGATATGGTTTGTAAACTGAAAAATGCTCTTTATGGGCTAAAACAAGCTCCAAGGGCTTGGTATGAAAGGTTGCATTCATACCTCCTAACTATAGGATTCACAGGAACCAGGGACAACAACAATATGTTTCTCAAGACCGGAAAAGATGGGAATTTGATTGCTGAAATTTTTGTAGATGATATCATCTTTGTAGGAGATGACAGGATGACAAGGCCTTTGCTGAAGAAATGAAGAATGAATTTGAAATGTCTATGATAGGACCCATAAAATTCTTCATTGGACTACAGGTCCATCAGCTAAAAGAAGGTATTTTTATCTCTCAGTCCAAGTATATAAAATAAATTATAAAGACTTTTGGACTTGAAGAATCCAAACCGGTTGGTACTCCAATGATAACTAACCTCAAGTTATCAAAGGAAGATGATGCAAAAGAAGTGAATGAAACACTGTATCGGTCCATGATAGGGAAATTACAATATGCAGTACACAGTAGACCGGACATTGCACATGCGGTTGGCATAGTTCCAAGATTCTCTGCAAACCCCAAAGAGACACATCTGATAGCAGTAAAGAGAATTTTCAGATACCTAAAGGGTACTGAGGAGTATGGCTTGTGGTTTCCTCACAAGGGAGGCTTCCAAGTAAAGGTTTACACCGATGCAGACTGGGCTGGAAATATTGATGACAGAAAGAAAACAAGTGGTGGTGCATTCTTTCTCGGTGCAAGGATTGTATCTTGGACAAGTAAGAAACAAAACAGTCTACTGCAGAAGCTGAATATGTTGCTGCTACAATCAATTGCACACAGGTGATCTAGATCAAACAACTACTGGAAGGAATCCAAGAACAGATACCTGAACCGATTGCAATCTACTGTGATAGCATCAATGCAATAAACATACCCAAAAACACTGTCATGCACTCCAAGACAAAGCACATTGCCATCAAGTATCATTACTTGAGAGAGTTGGTACAAGACAAAGAGGTAAGATTGGAATATGTTCCCACAAAAGAACAGATTGCAGATATCTTCACAAAACCACTACCAAAGAGTACTTTTGAGTATCTCAGAGGTAAACTAGGGGTGATACCCCTTCCTGATCATCAATAAACTAGCAAAGATGATCATTAGTTCATTATGCTTCAACAGAGGGCTTCACCTCATCTTGTATGGATTGATGAAAGAACTGCTGCTCGTAGGGGGAGTAGATTAAAAAAAAAGAGGTCTTTCTGCCTAGCCTTTGGCATTTTTGTCAAAAAGGAGGAGAGTTTGGCAATAAATTGGTAGATAACCGGCAGTGGCAATTACACAGAGATACAAATAGATAGGATTGGTGACATGATTGCTCATCAAGGTTTTGCCATCAATGCCAAAGGGGGAGATTGTTGGCATTAATAGATGGTAACCGGTAAGCCTGCTATCAGTACATGGCAATTAAGTATTGTCATTGATTGGCAAAAGAGAAAAGATAAAGGAGATGTTTTGTCATCTCAATCTAAGGTCCAAAGATCTAAGGAGATTTGTAGGGAAAGAGGCTGGTTTGGAAATCGGTAACACTATGCAAAGAAGAAAAGACTATATCTACTCATCAAGAGCAACCGGTCACTAAGCAAAGTGCATTAGCAACTGAGTAAGGGATTCAACCGAGGACAGGGGTACAACCGGTGTCAACTATGCAACTGAGAAAAAGGTGCAACCGGTGAACAGAGGAAGGAAATGTGACAGGTTAAAGTTCTTACCTATTCACAACATAAGGATCTCAACCGATCAAGAGACGACTTCGGTAGGAAAAGATGAACCGGGGAAGTCATAGTCAACTATCTGTTTGAACCAACTCTTTAACTGGGATTTACTGCACTAAATCCGGATGACTTTGAGTTAACATGGTGATCGGTTCGAGGCACGTTTAAAGGTTTTAAAGCTGAAGTCTGTGGCTTTAAAACAAGGAGTTATCTCTTGTGAAGGAAAGGTGCTTGACACGCATCTATTGTTTTTCCTCATAAAGCAGATAAAGCAAGAGCATGCATCAGATGTTTCCTCAGTGAACTAATACTCCACCGAGTGATGTATCCAAAGGGGATCTGAAATTAGGTCATGCATGAGAGGCGCAATTAGGGCAAGAACTCTATATATTCTTCTGCCTGTTGAGAATATTGGTTGCCTTCATTCTGCCGAAGAAAAAGAGTGAACCTGTATGCTTAAGAAGCTAGGGTGAATAGAGAAGAGAAGAAGATAGAGAAGAGAGTGCATAGAAGCACAACAACAAAGGAGAACACACCTGCGGCTACCGGTTATGCTTCTCAGTTGAGCATAATAGAGATCTTATCAGGCTATGCAAAACCATTTGTAAAAGGTCAATCCTTCTATTGTTTTCTAGCAATTACAATAGTTAAATCCTAGTATTTGGGTGGACTCTAACAGGTCCCTTGTATCAAATTCCTTAACCGGGTGACATCTTGTAAGGTGTTCTAAGTCCTCTAACCAGGCATGCACTAATCGGCCTTATTGTAACAGATCCTTTAATCGGATCGCATCTAATAGTGCATTGTAATCCTCTAATAGGGAAGGCTCCTAATAGGGTGCACTTCAGAAGAGTGCAGAATTTGTGAGGTCTCCTCACACCGTGGTTTTCACCCAAACTAGGTTTCCACGTGATAAATTTGGTGTCACTGTGTGATTGATTGCTTATTGTTATTTTATGCTTGAATTTGTTTAGCTCACAGCTATAAGTATACTTATCAGATTTATTTAAAGAAGTTTTATAGGTGTTGATTCACCCCTCCCCTCTCAGCACCGGTTGGGACTGGCAGCAGAAATCGAGAACAACTTTTTAAAAAGCTTTGATGTTGATTTTTCTGTCACAAATCAGAAAACCTTAAGCAAATAGCTGGTACAAAGTGTGAAAAATCTTATTTTTGAGGTCAAAATCAGTCGAAACCTTTTGGCATGCTTCCCCAGGTGGTCTGCTCTGAAAAATCAGTGAAAAATAACAGCATACACAATTTTGTCAAAAAATCAGAATTTTTTTTTGCACAAAATTCCGTTAGAAACCTTAGCCAAAATTTTGTAGGAAACAATTTTTTTGTAAATAAATTGTCAAAATAATTCTTCGAAACCCTAGCTGAGGGTTTCATAAATACCCACAATGTGAAAATAATCACCAACCCTTTGAAGAAACCTGATTTTTGAGAAAAAGCTACAGAGGCTTCATGTGAAAAACCCTTGTGATTTTCAGAAAATTGTGAAACAAAACCTTGCTTGAAAATGGTTTGAGAAGCAATCTTCATGTGTGTGGGTTGAGAAAGAATCTTCGTCTTTAAGGGTCACAAACTGTCACAAGAGGAAAGAGGTAATGGAAGACCAGAATGCATCGCGAGCTTCCCAATCTGCAATTTTGCTAAAAACTGATACCTCTTTAGACGTGTTTTTTTCCATAGAAATGGCATGGGCTTTGTTAGAAGAAACCCTTCTCAGGCAGCCTAAAAAAACTCATGATAATCAAGAAAGGTTGTCCAATAAAAGGACACAAATTGCAAATGTGACCCGAGCAGCTAAACCCATGATTTGCAAAAACAGGGACAAAAAACCCTCGAATTTGCCTTCTCTCAGATGCCCACGAACTTGAGAAGTACAATTTTTGATAAAAAAATTCTTTCGAAACGTTTTGGAAAGAAATTGCAGGTATTTAATTTATGAATTATTTTAAAAATTCACCATTGTTTTTTGCTTTGATACCATGAAATGATAATCTATTGATTGATTGAAGTAATTACAAAGGTGACAACGACTCCTTAAATAAGAAAATACAAAGACAATGTTTCCAAAAGAACAATCGTTAACTGAGAGCGTAAATAGAAATATCCTTAACTATCTAGCTGACTAGATACATTAAGCAACTAGATGCATTAAATGACTTAAATGACTATTATAAGGTAAATAGTATAATATTATTCTAATAAAAACCAAAATTATAGGTTTCTCATTAGTTACTCTCTGCTTTCCCAACCTCAAATTTTTTTCATGTTTATTCTTTAGCAATTAATTTTGGACAAAGCCTTATTCCCTTGCTCTGCCTAGGTTTAACACCACAAAAATGATCTCTCACCAGAAGTATGTGACACTAGCTTAATCATTTTGTTGGTGTAATTAAGAGATTTTACCTTGGTTATTTGACACCTAGGTACTAATTACACTTTACTTAAGCTTACTTAGGGAATTGCATGGGATTAGTTGGAGCATTTCCACTTCATGTGGACTTATCATGTTATCACTTTATCACTCTCCACCTTTATTGGACAGGTTGCACATACTTTGTTACACTTTGGAGAATGATCCACCTCTGGTGGACATGTGATTCTACCTTGGGTGGGTGATAAGTTGTCTCTTGATTATCATGTAATGAGACAATGACACTTGTCAGTCTCATTAACTCCTACATTTGCATCTTGGCTATATAACCAAGCGCTCTCCTATGTACTATCATCCATATTGTATATATTGTACTGCATTCTTGGTGAGCTTACAGTTTTATTCTTGTCATATTCTCTCTCTTGCTATTGTGCTTTCCATTGCCTCTAGATCTTGGGTGGCTACCTTCATAGCCAAATCTTACACATTTCATAGCACACACTAAAAATCTCTGGCCCTTTTCCATTTAGAACCTTGGTTAAATTAATTGTGCACTTCCCTTGCGTCTGTTTTATGGCACTTTTCTTTGAAAAGGAGCAATGGTATACTCTTTTTCCACAGCTATTGAAGTTGGAGTTTTTGGGCATCTTCTTGATCATTTTCATTATTGCCTTTGTCATCCTCAAAATAATATACATTATCAAGATGAGACTGAACTTTGCTTGCATTTTCTCTATTGTTTTCTACTAACAAAACCATGAACCCTAAAACCAAAATTGCAGTGCAGAAACCATTTTTTCAGCTTTGGAGAGAAGGAAAAATTGAATGGTGGGAAGCTTACTTCAGTTTGCACACATAAGTTAACTTGCGAAATTGTGAAAAGAAGCGAAATTGTGAAAAGAAATTGAAAGCAATGACAAGTTTAAGAGAAAATTGTAAAACCAGTGGCTGGAAAATTTTTCTTCTTCAAACTAGCATCCAACAAGGATAATGTTATCTTCTTTCTGATGCAAGTCATCTTGAATAACTGATAGGAACAAGGATGTTTTATCCATCATCAACCATCTTTCTCATAATTGTAGTTTTCTGTTATCTTTTTATTCTCACATGGAATGATTCATTGGAACAAATTAGAATCGATGGATCAGAGAGTCCTGATCAACAGGTAATATATTATATGAATTCACATAAACTGGATCTGAAATGGTCTGTATGCAGCAACTGATACCAGATCAGTTTTGGAATGGGTCCTGTAGCACTATCTTAATGTCCTGTGTGGATTTAAGCAAGTATAGGCACACATCAGTTAAGAATGAGACACTGTGATGGATGGTGGTAGAAATTGAAGCCCTTCATTTAGTAGTAACCCTTTTTGATTTATTTCTTGGGCACAGGTTCAGAATTCTGAATGATAGTTGATTGGGTTATAATTTATTATCTAGTTTGAGCTTGAGAAGTAACAAATATGGATTTGTTCAGATTGAGAAGTAAATAAATCAGGTTTTTCTTAATTAAAATGTTGAGCAGCTTTTGATATATTAACTGTATTACATTTCTGTTGTTGGTGTGCTGACTTTCTGTGCCTGGAGGAGCACACCGCAAGAAAGTATGGTTTTATAGAAACGGTTAATGTGCAATGCAACTGTAATTTGACTGATTATGTGACCCTAAAATCACGTATTGTGCCACACCTTCACTCTACACCAATAGGGAAAAAACATTGCCATCCTAGATCTCCCACAAGAGCTACATGCTTATGGTTAGCATTGGTTAGATTTGCCACCACCCAATAAAAAATATTGTTTTGTTTGTATCTCCACATAATATATATAAATTCTATGGGAAAGCCATGTCTCTCAACTGTATGTATAGAAGTTTTGAACACAAATTATGGTTTACATGAAAGAGCACAAATTTGTTCATCTCAAATAATGGACGATGGTAGGGTTTTTGTGAAACCAAGCATGGACTTGCCAGGCATACTTGCCTTCTTTTCTCATCTTACATTCAAATTTTCTACCCCCTCCATAAAAGCAGTGTTTGTTTGTTTCGCTGCACAATCTATATTGATTCTATGTGCAAGCAATGTCTCTCCTTGGTGCCTCTTGGTTGTGTGTAAATAATACAAAATGCAGTATATTTAAAACTTGCACAAATGTGTTCATGTAAAATAATGTGAAATGATAATGTTTATTTCAAGTCAAGCATGGAGTTGCCTGGCATAAATAGCTTCTTTTTCTCATTATTTACCGATTCCATTCAAATTTGTTATGCCTTCCTTAAATATACACAAAGAAGGCTGTTATTCAGCTTCTTGGTAGTGGAATTGTTCTTCTCTCTCTTCTATATGTTGGAGGTTTCTTGATTGATATTCTTAGTGCCCTATCTTTGAGTCCGAAATGTTGAATAGAAAATCTTAGAGCTTTTTCTTCCTGTTTGATAGGATTAATTCTCATTAAAGTTATGAGTATTATACTTGTTATTTTTTAATTTATGTTTGTGTTCTATATGCAACTCATCAGTGATTGGCATGTGCATTTGAATAGCCTTCACAACCAGGTTTAGTTTTTCTTGAAAAAATGATTATAAAACTATTGCAACCTGGTTATTTCTAGATTTTAGTATTTTGTGGAATCCCAGGATGGACTCACCATGAAAATGTTGAGAGAATGAATGAATAGAAAGTACTTTTTATCTGGCAATATCTTATTGAAGTTCGAACAAATTCCAGTGAACACTAGTGTTGAGTTTTTTGGTTGAAGTTTTTTATAATTGTTCTTTTGATTCAACAAGTTAAATTTCTGATTGATATAGGTATCCGAATCCAAAGCTTGAAGAAAGGTCAACTCATAATGGATTTAGATTTACGTTGGGGTGGTGATCCCAGTATAATACTTGGAGTTCAGGCACTTGTTGCCTCATTGCCTATACAGGCAAGTTTTATAGTTTTATTTTTATTTAAATGTGAATCACTATGAAAAGTTATACTCAAATTTAATGTCTTGATTTACATGCTGGGCTGAAAATTTGTTTTTGTTGTAATTATGCCTTTTTATTCAATGAACTGGTGGTGTTCCTTTGTTGAATTTGCAGTTAAAAGATCTTCAGGTCTTCACTGTAGTGCGTGTGATCTTTCAACTTGCTGAAGATATACCTTGCATTTCTGCCGTTGTTGTTGCTCTTCTTTCTGAGGTTTGACATTTTAACCATTCATTGCTTATCTTCTTTGTAGAACACTGATTTCTTGCTCTATAATCCTCATTCATCATGTCTATTATTTGCCCTTCATTTGTAGGGTAAATTTCACCTAGTGTAATTCTAAGAATTTCAAACTTGCACTCAAATCATCGAGCTTGGATCAACATAGGGCTTGGATAGGCTAGAAATTATGCCAAGGAGGAAAGAGGTCAGATTATTATCTGAGAACACTCTCCCATCACAGAGTTGACCCTGCCAACATTATGACATGCTGGATAGCCTGTCTTGAGGTAGGCAGGCCTTGTATTTCAAAATAGACGAGTGAGCTATTATTATGTAAAAGACAACAAAGTGACAAAGATTGCCATGCATGCAAGAGAAGGAAGCCCATATGTTATGTCATTTATAGGTCAACCGTCAATGTCAATGCTTTGTGATCAAACTTGACAACTAGTAAGAATGATAAAAATAACCAGACCAATGACACAGGATTGATTTAATTACATGAAGTAGTACAAATGTTTAATTGACTGCATAACATTGTTAGGCGATGTTATATAGCATTGTGAAGTTGTTTGATTGTTGAGTATACAATATTTTTCTACCTGTTGAACAAGTGATCTTTTAGAAACTAAAAATCTCACCTTTATAGAGGTGTAATCCAAAAGTGGTTGAGAGGAGAAAAGAAAAATGAAATTGCTCGATCGGGATGGAGGGAACTGAGTTGCTGCATTTGGAAGTGTTTGGGCCATCCATTGACACCAAAGTGAACATCCTTTTCCCTTATTCTCTTGTAGGGGTTAAGGGACTGTGTTCCCATCTTCTTGATGCCCCAAAAGATAATATATGTGACAAATGTTTCAAAGGGAAAACTAACGATTGTGCTTTATTTTATGGCAGAACTGGACACAACTCACAAAAATTCAAATTCAAATGACGTGGTCTCTAAATATTCAAATGAATCAACAATGTAGGATGCAAGCCAAGACTCACCTAAATGCATCATGAATAGTATGGATTATGACATGTTAATTTGAAGCTTTGTGTCCCTAAGTAATGGTGAGGTTCCCAAATAAGTTTTAGTTATGTCTACCATTCGCATCAAGTTCTTAATCCAATAAATTGCATGCAAGTGATGCACTTAATTTGGGTGTCTTACTAGAGCCACATTAGTGTGGGAATAAAAGAAGATATGTTTAGCTGATTGCACTATCTAATTCATGAATATACAAGGTATATATAGCAAATTACATGACGGTGTTCTTAAATAGAACAAACCATTTAACTTAACTTCAAATTGAAGCGAAAAATAGCAACTATGTCTTCTAACAAAAGAAGCCTAAGATGACCATTAACGAACAACTAAAAATAACAGACTAAATATAATTAAATATTCTGATACCCTCCCTTAATGGTCATTGTTCTAAGAACCCTACAGAAGACATAATCTGTAGGTCTTTTGGTCACCGATGCATAGATGGCTGCCCCTTTTGATCATGAATGCATTGAAGAACACTCTGCAAAATGAGTTTGTTGTTGAGACCCGCCTTGATTTTGCAGAACTTCTAGAAATGACCAAGATAACCAAAATCCTTCCTACTTGATGTTGGGAAAACAAAAACTGTCCCTCCTGGTAGCTAGACACACCGAGTTTAGCTTTTGAAACTGAAACCATGATTTTGAGGAGAAAATTGCCAAACCCTTTATTGATTTTTTTTGGAAAAAATGAAAAAACCCTAAGACTAGCAACACTAGTCATGATTTTTTTGGGAAAAAACCAGAAAATCTGTAAACGATTTTTGAGTAGAAAATCGAAAAAACCAAACAATAGTTTTTCACTGTACAAATAATTTTTTGAGGAAAAAATTACAAAACCGAACAAATAGTTTTTGAGGAAAAAATTACAAAACCATACAGATAATTTTTTGAGGAAAAAATTATAAACCCCAGAACATTTTCTTAGGAAAAAAAATTATAAAACCCAGAGTAACTTTTTAGAAATAAATTATAAAAACCTAGAGTAATTTTTTAGGAAAAATTTCTAAAACTCAAACAGTTTTTAAGGAGAAAAAAAAAAAAAAATCAACATGATTTTTGAGGCGAAAAATCAATTAAAATCGGACAACTATTTTTTTGAGGAAAAAAATTGATCAAAACCCAGAATACGATACACCACTTTATTTTGGAAAAAACAGGAAAAACCCTCCCATGATTTTTCTTGGCAAAAATCAGAAAACCCTAGGTCTGAACTTGAAAACCGGCCCTCAGCCTGCAGAAAATGGCAAGAAAAAGCACAAAAACTCCTTGACACAAACGAAAAACACTTCTTGCAAAAAAAACATGGAGAAATAAAAAGACCACGCAGGAGGCACGCGACCAGGAAAAAATGGCACGTTTTTCCTTAAACAAATGGCATAATGACGCCATGGGCTTGAAGAAGATGTCTGCCGAAGTTGCTGTCAAAGAAGAACTGAAAAACACAGGGCATAAACATGGGCCGCAGAAGAAAATTGCAGAACCGTAGCTTGTGTGGATACTGAGAAAACCAAATGTGCAGATTTGAGGAGCTAGAAACCTCCCGACATGGCACTTACAGAGCAAAATACTATTGCTTAGGGCAGAAACAATCCCGTCACTTAAGAACACACACAGAGGTTGCTTGGGCACCACAAAATGCGAGCAAAAATGATGAGTAGAACTTGATGTGGGAGAAGCCAAAAACGATGCCCAGATCAGAAAGAAAATCCCACAAGCAGAAACCAAAGCGTGGATTTGAGGCGTGTGGGTCTGAGACCCCAAAAAAGGAGCTAAAAAACCATGAACCTCAGACCAAAACTGACATGATTTTTCACTAAGAAAAGCCATGAAAAAATCCGCCGCCAAAAACCATCAAAATTTTCACTAATGATTTTTTCTTAAAAAAAATCAATTAAAATACTCTGGAAAAAATTCCAGAAAGGAGGCCTCAAATTTGTTTTAAAAACTTGCCAGACTATATAAAACCTCATCAACCTGCTCTGATACCATGGTCAGGTAATTGCATTATCTAATTCATGAATATACAAGGTATATATAGAAAATTACATGACGATGTTCTTAGAAAGAACAAACCGTTTAACTGAAGCTAAAAATAGCAACTATATCTTCTGATAAAAGAAGCCTAAGATGACCATTAAAGAACAACTAAAAATAATTGACTAAATATAATTAAATATTCTAATAGATTATTTTTAATTGAAGAAAATGTTCAGCTTTTATAATGTCTTAAACTTGATTTATTGAATATTGCAACAACAATGCACAATGCACTAATTCCAACACGTTCTAATCATCAAGATCGCAGAAAGGGTAGGTTGAGTGCATACGGTGGCTAGAAATGAAAATAAAATATGCATGCTAGGGGCAAGCTGCACAGCTAACAATGCATGAGAATCCAAACACAATGTGGTTTTGGTGGGAAACCTTCCAGAACAAATACAATCTATATCTAATCTGGTGGAGATCTGCACAGAGCTATACAATGAGACAGTGCAAGAAATGGCTGGAATTGCACACAAATGTTGATTTATACCTGTTGGAATCGTTCACAATAGTTCTGAAACTATATCGAAGATCACTCTTTTCTAGCAGTTTTCCGCACAGAATATTTAGCCTCTTAATGCTAGTTTTTGGCTTTCTTAAAAAAAGTTTTAGTTGATGTTTTTTGTTTTGGCAGGCTCAGCTGAGTCTACAAGTCTTTTATAGAGACTCAAAAAGAGTTGCCGACTTTCAACACACTAATTTCTTTTACTACAATGAATGGGAATGTTGATTGCTCAATTTTTATCTTTTTCAAGATATGTACAACTCTTCTTCACTAATCAGATGGAAAACTTATATCTCTTGTCATTTGAAGATTCACAATTCTGCTATATCCTTGTTTTCTTTCTTCATTTGAATTTCCTTCTACTTTGAAAGATTGAAGTCCTCTCAAATTTTGGACTATCTTATCTGTTTGTTGCATTGAATTAAATTTCCTTGAAGTCCATGTGTTCATAATTATAAACCTCTGCTGATTCGTCTAAATACCATAAACAGTAACATTGTATTTCCCCCCATTTTGTACAGTTTGGCCGGTAGTTGCATTTCTCCATGTGATTTTCAAGAGCCTCCTGTATCTTTTCCTTGGCTTTATTCATACTCTCAAATGTACCCTATTTAAGGTTCATTGTTATCGACTACTCGTAGGAATGGGATGAAGGTTTACTCTCTTAAGATTTCATCTATTCCAAAATAAGCACTTTAAGGTGGCATGTCTAATATATATAAAATTACCTTTCTCAAAAATTGAGATTTACTTATTTGACTCTGATTGCAAATTTCTGCAAAGCTATAGTTACTTCTATTGCTTTTGCAAGGTAAATAATTTGGTTGCAAATTGTATTATTAATTTATTTGGTTGCAAATTTTATTTTGCAAACTAATTGCATTTTCTACATTGTCAAGTATTTTAGGCCAGCTTAAAGCATATTAATGTTTGAGTATGAGTGTGGATTGTTGTGATTTTGATACTGCTTTAGTCTTGCAATTTAGATGTAACTGCTAAAGAAGTGACATCTGTTGGAAAAAGTGTACAAAGTAGTCACGTGCCTATTTCGTTGGGACTTTGATGATATTTTCTCCCCAGTTTAATAAAATGGCAGATGTTGGTGGCTTATTAGCTCCTTTGTCTAAGCAAATGTTTTGAACCTTTATTAACTTCTACAAAAACATTAGCTAAGGGTGGAGTTGTTATGTGAAACCATCTATTGCTTTTAATAAATTTATATATTTTCTAGATCATCTCTCCTACCGGATTCAACATATTTAGAGTTCAGCTGTTCTTTAAGTGAAAAGTCCACAATGCCTTGTAGATTAAACACATATAATAAAATTGATATTCGTAAGTGTAATTAGTAATGTAGTCTGAATTAAATTGAAAGCAGTTTGGCTTATTTTCTGTCTAAAGAATGATAGTTTATAATTCTCATATTGTCCTCCTCTGTTGCAGCCTAAGCCTAAAATTGACTATACATTGAAAGCAATTGGAGGGAGCTTAACAGCTATTCCTGGTCTATCAGACATGATAGATGTAAGTTTGTTGATAATTCTTTAAATTGTGTTCTTTGGTGTACACAAAAGAAACAAATCATGTTTCAATAGATCTTTAATCCTTTGACTTAAGCTGAAAGAATGTTCATTTTCTTTTCTATATAGGACACAGTAAACTCAATCGTTTCAGATACTCTCCAGTGGCCTCACCGAATTGTTGTTCCAATTGGAGGTGTGCCTGTTGATACAAGGTAGGATTTATTTGTCAGGTTTTGCAATTCCTGTCAGCTTGCTTAGTGCTTCTTCTGATTTGTTGAATTGAACAAGCAACTTAAATGCACTTCTTTTAGGCTAAGTTATTGGGTTTTGTTGAAAACTAAGTTACTGGTCTCGGTACTGGTTTGGATTTAGGTTTGGGGGTTTGGTTAGGTTTTGACAAATTTTTTTGGGGGTTGGGTTTATCCATGCAAAAACATATAAACTTCGGAAATATATGCGTATTTGCAGCAGTAATTATGTCCAAAATACCACACATAACATCATATATTGTATAAGAAACAAAGCCACCATAAAAATAAGAAATATTACAACACCAATATATGCTATATATTAATATTAAGAAATGATAATTTCAAGTGTCGACTATCAGCCATCACTAATCAACCATCGTCACATGGGTCTTAAAAACTGTTGTCACAGTCCATATTATTCGAAAACACTAATACTCATTGTAGACTAGCTACATCACCCTCCGCAAATGAAAAAATTGTCTTCCAAATGACAAGGAAAACAATTAAGCATCAAGTAACTTAGGGAAGATTGTCTAATCTGATGACAATACGTAGACGAAGACCTTTGGGCAAACTTGCAAGCATAGTTGCAAACTCAGACTCAGAGAGTACTTGACAATGCAAATGAGCTCAGTAGGGTTTTAGGGGAAATACCCCAACAGGGACAAGGGATAGTGCCCTTTGTGAGAATTGAGGGGCAATGCCCTTGGCATGTTCCCTATTGCAATAGATGGTGGAGTCGAGGGGCAAAGCCGTCACCAGCTTTTTTTTGTGGACATGGACACTGAGGATTTGTCTTTGGACATTAATGAGGTGGAAAAGATTTCTTTTAATTCTTAGCCATAGAGATAGATTTCATCTTTTTACAGTGTAATATACTTGTATTGTGATTACTTCTTTCACAAGGAGGCATGCCTAAGCCATCTTAAGTAATTTATGGCGCAACTTGTTAGTTACAGTTTTAAAGGATAGATTAAATTGGGAAAGTTTCACGAGTGAGGGAGTCAAAATGGCAATGCAGTGAGAGCAGTGCAAAATGATGTATATTGTAGATGGCACTCTATTAAGGTTGAAAATTGTTTCCAGGAGAAATCAGTTTCGAAATAATTTTGTGAGGATGGAAATCAAAATAGTCATGCGCATTGACTAGGATTGAACTAACAATGCCACTTGTGTAGTTCACTCCATTAACTGAAAGTTTGCTTGGAACACTGCTATAGGGTAGGAATCAAACTGCTTTTATGCAACAAGTGGAAATTAAAATACAATAAATGTACATGATGCCCTTTTTTGATAATATAATTCTTTGCTACTAATTTATAACTTATGCTCCAAGACCCATGTTTTAAAAAATATGGTGATTTGCATCACTTTCCTTTTTGGCCACTTCATTCAAATAATACTTTAGCACTGATTGTAAATGACTTTGGTTAATGTTATGTCCCGGAACACTTTCTGTTGTTAAAGAAGTTGATTTTTTTTATGTGAATATTACTAGTTTGAAAATGATTGTTTGGCTTGTTTTGGAATTATGCAGTGAACTTGAGCTTAAACCACAAGGCCGGCTTACTGTGACAGTAGTAAGAGCCAATTCATTAAAAAACATGGAGATGATTGGAAAATCGGATCCGTATGTCATCTTACATGTCCGGGTTCTCTTTAAAGTGAAGACAAAAGTGATTGATAACAATCTCAATCCTGAGTGGAATGAAACCTTTCCTTTGGATATTGAAGACAAAGAGACTCAATCCCTTATTATTGAGGTCCTCTCTCTCTCTCTGGCCATATAGAGACATTTGGTTTTTCTATTTTCTTTTATATATCTAAATTTATATTGCACTTGATAAATAAGTGTCATTTCATTAGAGTATCATTGTATTCTTCTGATTTATTGAATCTTGAATACATCTAACAACTGCCAATCTCTCAATAATTTGTTAGATGTGATGTTTTATAGCCTTTCAGTGCCATAAAGCCTCAGACTCTAGATTTTCTCCGTACTTCTAGACAGCTTAATTTCTCTGAGTGCCAAATGTTTTCAATAATCCAGGATAATGTTAAAGCATCAGGCAGTTATTGAAACTTTTGAATTGACTTTGCAGGTGCTTGATAAGGATATTGGTCAAGATAAGAGCCTAGGCATTGTTAAATATCCTTTGCTTGATTTGGAACCTGAGAAGTCAAAGGAGGTCAACTTGAAACTCTTGCCATCTCTTGATACTAATAAGATCAAGGACAAAAAGGATAGGGGAACAATAACTATCAAGGTCGGTGCTGCACCATTCTTTGGTTTTTCTGCTTGCTAATGCATAGAGACATAAATAGGCAGAGAATGTGTGTTATAACACTTCTAGGCCTAGGGAATACTAGTTGGTTGCCTCATTGTGTATATGGATATTTTTAAAATGCAGCATGAGTGTCCACTTGTTTCTCTTTTACACATTGGAATCAAAATTAAAAAGTTCACTTGTTTGTGAGATTAGTAATAGTGGTCCATAACGGGAAAGATTCAAAAATATAAAACACAACAAACAAATGAAAGAGCACAAATTTGTAGAGGTGTTAAGAGACACTGAAATAATATTCTAAATAGAGTCACAATACAAATTGTGAATATGAATGCTTAATTTATACATAGGTAATTCTAGTGGGTTTTTCACTATAGCATCCTTTGTAAAACACAGCTTGGAAGGCCAATACAAGGTGTTATTAGCATGCCAAGCTTTCCAGGGATGAGGCTTTGCCACTTCCTATCCCAGGCTCCCTTAACCCCCCTCCTCTTTAAAAATTCATTACCACCCACAATGTGCATAACAAGGAGCTTTGTGAAAGTTCTCAAAATCTGGTCATAAATCTGAAGCGCTGATGTAATGCTGGTAAACCTTAATATGCTTCATTCTAGCATGAGCAACTGGATTATGGGCAACATAAAAATCACTCTAATTTTTGTAGTAAAGAATGCTTACTAATTGCATGGAATACTGAGCTTTCCTACAAGTTAGGGGTCCAAAGCCACTTCCTGTATTGCATTGACTGCACTATTTTTTACCTCAGTAAGAATAACATCTCTAACTAATAGTGTGGAGCATTCTCCGGACCAGTTACGAAAGACAGCAACCTTGTCAGCAAACAACAACTCACAACTTCAGCCACTGAATTGCTGGGGACTTGAAATCATAATAGTGCAATATTCACAGACCATAGACATTACAATCAGAACCCAAAGCCATCAACTTCTTATGTGGAGGAATGCAGAGCATTCTCCCATAAGGACTTCAAATACTCTTTCTTGCATATTCAAGTTTCTCATACTGTCACCTTCCGGAAACACTACATACTGACTCAACATTATGACCAGATATCAGAACAACATCTGAACACTCATTTTCAGACCTCTATCAACTTCCATACATCAGGCAGCATTTCCCTCATATCAGGTTGACATTAATGCACACAACAGGTTGACATCAATGACAACATTGAACTCATATTGCGAACACAATACTGCATGGTTCATTTAGGATCAGGGTTTGTGCTGAATGCAAGAATGTTTCATGGTGGGATCCACATGGAATTCATAGCTAAGATGATTGTTTGAAAATAATCATCTTAGCTATGAATTGTTTGGGGAAGGCCATCGCGCTCTTGACTTCTTGACTAAGGTTCAATTCCATCTAAATGGATAAGGGACCTGCATCTAGCTGCCTGCTCAAACTAAGACTGTGGACTTGAAGACCTTGAAACTACCACCAAACTAAGACTACTAAGACATCTACTCTATGGCTAAAGAGAAAAGAGGGGGTTCCCATTTGCAATGGGGCGTGCGTTTTACCACACAACATGGTCTAGATCAGACTTTGTGCCAATTTAGGTTCAGATGGATCTATCAGTATAATTTTTAATATTTATCATCCCCTTTTGGAACTAAGTTGGTTTATCAAGTTGAGCTGGAGGATAATGAATATGACATGTTATTTGAGGGTGTTGTGATAATGATATCAAAACAAAATCATGACCGAGAGTTATGAATAAGCTCTATTAACGGACATGACCCTTCCATGTAAGGGTAAAATGAGATATAAATACAAATAAGAAATTGAGCCCAGAATGTAGTGGTGTGGTGTGATTTCGTATCAAATCAATCTGGTATACACACCAAATTCAGGAAAAATAAATGTGAGGAGTATATCAGAGCTTAATGCTGGAAATATAAATCAGACACAAGGAAAGGTTTTGAAGATCAATTGCAGAGATATGACAAGACAGTGAGAAGATTAATTGCAGGTGTGGATAGATTATGAGAAAATAATAATCAGACTTATATAGCAGATTTATATCATCCATCATAGCAGATTAGAGTTGTGATTTACAACAATGTTTTACATATAAGATGGTGCTTCATAATTAGAGGTTGGTGCCTCTTGTAGGTTGGTACCTACATTTAAAAATGGGAGTTGGTGCTCACAAATCAAGGTTAGGGGTTGGTACCTCCAAACATTGTAAAGGGACAAATATATAAAAGCAATAATTTGTCGTGGTTTTCTCCCACATTGAGTTCCACATAAAATTTGTGTTTTTGGTGTCCTAGGTGTATTAGTGTTTAAAGTATTGAAATTTCATCTATATAAGTGTTAAATTGAAAAGTTCCTTATTATACTGATTCACCCCCCTCTCAGTATAATCAAGTGCTCTTGAGAACATTCTAGAGATAATTTTGGAGGAACTCAGGGGCGGTCCTGTTCCTCTGAAAACCCCATGGCCAAACTTGATTAGATTGCCAACATTGAATGACACTAGGACTAGACTGGCTAACTCGGAACAAAAAATGAGCAAAATAGGACAGGTGAGAAAGATCAAGAAACCCAAGAAAGGGGAGACTATAATAGGCTTGAGCATAGCACTCAGAGTGAGGGTAGAGAGGAATACTAAGAAACTAGAACTCAATCTGTAATGTCCCTAAATTTAAATACCCGTGCTCTATAATTTGTATTAAAATAGAATTATTATTCATTAATAATAGCTAAGCAATATCCCTACCACACTTCGATGGGACGAGAAAAGAAACAACTCAAGCTTGGGTTCAAAAACTAGACACTTACCTTTCCCTCAGCCCTATGACTGAAGAAAACGCCATTAAATTCGCTACAATCCATTTGACCGGGGAGGCTCACAATTGGTGGCACCATGGCATCATCACCTTGGGACATAAAAGTATTAACACCTATAGCGAGTTCACTCAAAAACTCAGTCGATTTTACCAAAGAGAGCCAGAATGGTACTTCCAAGAATTAACCCACCTTAAACAAACAGGAACCATTGAAGAATTTGCCAACAAATTTCAGAGTCTATTAGTCATGGTTCTCGATATATCTCATAAGAGAAGGGTCTATATGTTCATTGAAGGACTCAAGGAACACCTCAAGATAAGGGTGAGACCCTTCGACCCCAAAACCTTGAAGATGCCATTAGGAAGGCAAAAATGACAGAATATGATACAACAAAGGAAAAACCAAGAGGCCTTTTATCAAAAACACCAAATCAAGGCGAGGAACCTAAGAGAGATCGATCCAAGTGTTTTTAATGCCAACAACCATGGAGTAAGGACCACCGGTGCGAAGAAAAAGGACAACTTATCGAAAAGGGATTGTGTTTCAAATGTAAAACACCATGGACCAAAGGTCACCATTGCAAGAGAGGACAAATGAATAACATGGAGGAAGCACTAAATGAAGGTCCCACAAAAAAAAGTTAGACTGAAGGACTCTGAACATGGAACACTCACCAGCCACTCTTAGCAAAAAGGAGGATACCCACTCAGGAAATTAAGGAACCAAACAATCATCAAAGTTTTGGGTAAAATGGAAAGATATTTGGAGGAAGATGCCTCTAAGGAAAGAGAGGAAAACATCAAATTGCTTGAGGACAAGCAAATTGAAGATGGGGGAACTGTAATGTCCCTTAATTTAAACACTTGTGCTCTATAATTTGTATTAAAATGGAATTATTATTCATTAATAATAGTTAAGCAATGTTGCCATTTTTATAAATTGAACATTATTAATATAACATTAATAATAATCTATTTATATAGTATTATATATATATATATATTATAGTATATACTATAATATATATTATGTCATTTTGATAAATTAAAACATTATCAATAAATTAATGAAGATCATTTTTATTAAATAATAATTGTTATAAATAGTATATTAATAAAAATAATTATTATTTAATTATTAAATAATTACTATTATTAATATATTAATAAACATTATTATTATTAAACAATAATAATATATTAATAAATATTATTATTAAATAACTATTAATAAAATATGTAATATTATAAACTATAATATATCATAGACTATTATACAAGGGATGGCGGTTTGTATTGAACAGTCGCACCTTAGAGATGCGTTTGAGTTGCAGCCTTAGGGTTGCAACCAGTCGCACCCCTAAGGGTGTGACTGAGTGTGGAGGGGACGTGACTCCCCCTCCCACACACTCATATTTATACCGTCCTCCAAAGCAATGAAAGGTAGAGAGGGGAGCGAGGAAGATAAGATGAGAATAAAGAGAAAAATAAGAAGTTACGGGGAACATAGGATTAATAGGTCAACAACAGAGTTGGTATGATATTTTTTGTTTATTGATTATTATTATATATATATATATATATCATTTACAATAATGAATTTGTACATTTAAATTGAATAAAATTATTAATTATTATATATATATATATATATATATATATATATATATATATATATATATATATATGAATGATTCTATCAAAACATTAAAACATATATATATATATATATATATATATATATATATATACAGATAAGATTTACATATTTATGTTATGTGCATTTTGAATTTATTATATACATATATATATCATTTACAATAATGAATTTGTACATTTAAATTGAATAAAATTATATATATATATATATATATATATATATATATATATATATATATATATATATATATATATCTATCTATCTATCTATATATATATATCTCTATATATATATATATATCTCTATATATATATATAAGATTTACATATTTATGTTATGTGTATTTTGAATACTTCTAGATTCTTTTGATAGATAAATCTGAATATATGATTATATAATCAACATTAAGGTTTGTACATTTTTATGTCCACCATAGATGATGATATGGATTCCATATAAAATGAATCTTATATTCATTAGAGATAGATCCCCATATCTGGAGGGGGCTAGAGGAAATTGTTATAGTTTCCCTAGTCTCGAGATTGTTATAATCTCACGTAGGCAGTATATATATTGAAGCCAGTCATATGCATATGCATACGCTTGGATAGCATTTATTGCTTCCAAGAGATTCTTATGGGCAGTGCTCTATGGGATGACGTGTCGATAGCCCGGTTGCTTAGAGTGGATCTTATATCCCTCAAGTTGAGAATCGGGAATTCTATGAAACCCGACCTAGAGGCAGCCTTAAGAATCAAATCCCCCCCTTACTAACTTAGAGTAGAGTATGAGTCATGTAAATATTGTGTAATATTTTGTACTAACGTCGATTTTGCAGGAATTTATAAATGGAGAATAAGAAGGGACATTACACAATCTAAGTTGAGAAATCAATTGGTGAACGAACTCTCCGACGTCACTCTTCCCATGGTTGAAGCCTCAGTGTCAAGAGACATTGCAAAAGCCTAGCTATTAGAGATGGAAAAATATTTTGAAATGACGAAAGGTCTTTGGGGATTCGTTCAATTGTTTGGAGAAGCTTCCACATGGTGGGAGAGTAAAAAGACAAAACTAGGCTTGAAAAGCACAAGCTTGTAGTTTGTAGCCATATTTGACCAAAGCTTGTTGGGACAACCATCTTTGTCTAAATATTCTTATGAACCGGTCCCTTGTAAGGCTCATGGTTTTTTGGCCCAGTTCTACCTTTTTGTTTTCCTTGACAGTTGGATGGCTCCCCAAACAACTTAGGTCATTTCATAAAAGTTTTGAATTTCAAAATATTTCTCCATCTCTAATAGCTAGGTTTCTGCAACGTCTCTTGACACCTTGGCTTCAAACTTGGGAGGGCTGACCTGGGAGAGTTCTATTGGCAATTGTTTTCTCAACTTAGATTGAGTTCTAACTTCTTAGTGTTCCTCTCTGTCCACATTCTGAGTGGTCTGCTCAAGCGTATTAGAGTCTCATTTCTTGGGTTCTTGATCTTTGTCATCTATCCTATTTTGGCTCATTACTTGTTGAGCCAAGTTACTTAGTCTAGTCCTATTTTTGTTGAGCATTGACAAAATCTGATCTAGTTTGGCCATGGGGTTTTCGGAAGGATTGGACCCCTTTTGAGTTCCTCCAAAATTATTGCTAGAATGATCCATGTAGTTAAAACAGTACCTGAATTTTCCATTTGGCGTTTGTCAGTTTAAATGAACACCAAGTATTTTCATTTCAAACTTGAGTTGAAACATAACTATTTACAGAAAAACAAAAATGGATCTCTTTATTTATTAAAAAACATGTACATAATTACATATTATTGTACATTCTTCATGTAATTTTACATGTTTATGAACTTCGCTGGTGCGAGATGTTTCAATGGACACTTTCTGCCCTTTATATTCATAGAATCATATACAACGGACTAGGAGGAGGGGCAAACACATAGGTTTCCCTCTTTCTCAAATACATCTTTCTCCTTAGATGGGGTTTCTTGTATATGTTCTTGTGGCATTTTTCGGTTTACAAAAGATGATGGGGCTGGCGTATCTTTGTTTTCTATTAGCTACTTCTTCCTATCCTTCTAAAGTCTTTTAATGACGTTTGCCAATGTTTTATGGTCTAACAATAGTGCACACTCAGAATAGTCAAATATAGTGTCACGTTTCATGTCCTTGTTGCAATAGAGTTAGTTTAGATGAAATTTTTTCCGAAGATTTTTTCATATTCACATCCTTTTATTTTGGACAAGTTCATTGTTTTCATTAGCTAACTTTTTAAAAGTTTGAAGTAGTGAGCTCCTAGGTCCAATAGCGAACTAGGTAGCTCTGATACTCTATGTAACATCTCCTTTCTATGACCATGAATAGTAGTTATTTTAAAACTCAAAATTTGTAAAAGTTGCGAGTAAAAATGCACATAAAAAATTTACAACTGAAATAATTTTTGAACATGAAAAATAATGTGCAACATAACACATAAGGTTAACATCTGAAATGATATGATGAGTTCAATCTTTTGCTAACATATTCATTTCTTTGTATAACATCATATAGTCAAAGTAAGCACCGTTATAACATAGCTTGAGAAGAGAGTGTACTATATTCCAGATTGACTAAGTTGTTTCACAAGTCTTCGCCTGAATTTTCAAGAGGGAGACCATCACTCGAGCACTTTTCCTCTAACCACAAACTTGGCGGTCCCCCACACACCTTCATAGTGGAAGTGGCCCTACTCTTCATGAGGTTACAAAAACGAAAATCAGTCAAGGTTGCCATCTGCGCCTACATAGATCCAGTCGACCATACAACTATTGACACCTATTGACTATGCATGACCAACTGACTAGACTATGCATCTAACACTATGAACTAACTGGACGCAAGTAGACCTTTGGGCCATCTTGGCCAAGGTCCTGTACTATACACTTAACGAAAAGTGCATTCATTTGCTTACCCAACCTTACTTGACTTGGGTACTTAAGACATCCTATAGTTTCAAGTTTCAACTCATGATATGTAATAAACAAGAATTGGCAAGAACCACGATAAGTGCATATTCGCATTCTCAGGCTTGGGTATCCACACTGGCTCTATGTATTTAACTTGACACAACCCTTTGACTTGTTACTTCGGTCGGTTGCATGCAAGATATCCCACCTTTCATGTACTTGTGATTTGGTGAATCTTGTGCTTCTAAGGAAATAAAGGCTCTATGTTTAATCTTGTCCTAGTCTCCTGATCGTGATAAATTCCATCTAGTTCGCAAGTTTCTTTTGATAAACATGACTCTTGCAAAGGTGAATTTCTTATATATTCTATTACCAGCCTGCATCATTCCTCCTAGAAAAGTGTTTCACTAAGGATCAGCTTACTCACCGTCCTCAAGGGTTCTATTATCAGTTTCCAATGTTCTGTTTCATAAATTTTCATAGTAGCAAACCCATAGGATTCCATACTTTTGCATGTGAACATAAGTACCTTCATTGTACTTGTATGTTCACATGCAAGCTGTAAGATCCCTTACCAGTTCTTACCCAAAATTGAAGTTTTGAATCTTTGACATTTTGTCAAACAGTTTGTATGCAAAGTTTGTTCTGAGTTTTTGAAAAACTTCATTATCGGAAATTTCGTTACCAGCATCACCACAAGTTTGCACAGGAGTTCTCAAACTTAGCAGTACTCTCTTACACTCCCATCTCTAAAATATCAGTGCAGTTTTTAACAAAGAATAGGCTTCAAGACGAATGTCTCTTGTCTTTGATAATGATCACTTGCTCTGAGATTACAGTCTGATGCTCTTAAGGGAATATGAAACGTTGTTTCCTTGTCTTCCACTAACATCTGTTTATTCTTCCCACGGCATGATGGTCCCAACTAAACGACAACACAGCCATACTATAGAACATCTGTTAGCAACTTTCAATAAGATTAACCATCGACTATACTTACAATCTCTAGTTTACAGTACGACATAAGAGAACAGATTCAAACTTCATTTCTTTTCCTTCATTAGTCATCACTTGAACAAAATCTCTTCACAAAGTGAGCTTATGCCCAAACAAGCCACGACTTTGTTTGTGCTAAGATGAATCCAAGACAATGTCCAAATCTGAAACGTAGACCAACCGATAGATGTGAATAGCTGCTCTTTCCACAGTTCCCATGTTTGGAAGATTTACAGGGTCTTATGCTCTTCAACTATCGCAACTTCATATAGCAACATGAAATAAACCGTTCAAAAATCCACAAATTCACTGATAAGACTCAACGGCAAGAACAGAGAAGTTCGATAATTCCATTCATTCACCCATTTGCTAAGTCTCTTTGCCTTGATTATTTCTTAAGAAGATATATTCCCGTGGCCCATGGGAATAGGATACTGGTTCCTCCATTCAAGACGTTATTGATTCAATACGATTCTGATTGAAATCTTCTCCTTGGCTGTCAAAACTTATTTATGTTCCTACCATTAAACAATTAAACATAGCTTGGACATGCTTTGGAATTTCCGTACAATCTTCCCCACTTTGTAGTATCATTCCAAGTGTCTCTCAACCTTGCCACGTTACAATATGCTCCACCGTTACTTAAACAATTCTCAGCCTAAAACCTTCGATACCAAAGGTAGTTTAATAAACTGACCTTTGTGTAGACCATACGATGATTATTATGAATTACTTCACAAGCACACAGGAAGGACCGATATAAGAAAGCTATGAAGGTTTGGAAGTCTTTATGCTATTTAAGGAATTATACATTTACATGAGTGTTCTCTTGATTCAATCAGATGATAATTCCATCTTCAAATCAAATATAACGAATACTATTTGTATGACATCATTGATATGTTTGAAGTTAACATATATCTTTGACACTAGTTCTATTCAAACCCATTTCATTTTAACATTATCGAACATTTGAATGATCCCAACTCTGTCTTAATTCTGTAAATAATTAAATGTCTCTGTAATACACTATGAGATGCCTGGCTGGCACTGCCAATTGGAACTGGGTTCTCATCCAATTCTTGAGAAATCATGAAGGTTTCTGTCCTCAGGTTTCAAATTGAAAGCTAGAATCTCCCAAATTCTCCAAGAGAAAAGTAATAAAACCAAGCATGCACAAAATGAAGCCCAAACTGCCTTTTATAATTCTTTGCTGAAAACCCTTGAAATTGCTTTTACTTGACTTTACATTTTCCCTTTTTAAAAGTTAAATCAAACTTTGTGGAAAATAGTTTATTGTGACTTTTAATAAATTTTTATTATTTTATTCTTATTAATTAAATCAATTAAATCATCATTTGAATACTTCATTTATTTTTGACAACATTATAAAAATTAATTTAATTAATTGTCACTTAAAAATTGGGGACATTACAGTCCTTTCTTCCCAGAGATTGCTTGTCCTCAAGTAATCAACACCTACCTGCTGAAATTTAATGCCCCACGGTTCATAACTTGGATTGAAGGGAGAACTCCTTGAATAAATACTACATACTTGTGTCCCATATCTGTTTCAGAAATGCTGCACCACCAAACCGCCGTGCCACTCTAATATAAACATTAGTATGGCACGAGTGGTAAAATAGTTCATCACAAACCATAAGAAACAATGTACCAACCATGAGTATACCCAGACTCTGGTGTATCTACCTCAAAGCTCCACTGTTCTAAATTGATATAAACATGCTAATGCCCAAATCTATGCTGCACACTGTCAGTATCCCAATGTAGCCAATCACCAAACCAATCCAAATACCATAACAACCTGTAGGAACTCCTATGTATGTTAGATTCAGTCATCGAAAGGGTAAAATCCGCCATAATATCCTACCTAGCATACGCTTGCAAGCTGAAGTAGACCATCAAAAAACATAAGTCCTTACACCTGCAGATGTAGGCCAAGAAAAATCAGTAAGCCATAAAATCTAGATTGGGATCATCACTAATCCTTGAGGGTTCCAATAAAAAGTCACCAAGTAACAAATAGATTGCCCTGTCAAGAGAAGCTGGTGACATGTCCCAAGGTGCAGGGAAAATACCCTCACTACTAACCACAATCAACTCTTGAGTGGCTGATCCACTCACTGAAATATCACCAGGATCACTATCATCATCAAGAGGCTGATCCAAACCATTAGGGTCCACTATAGGAAGCAAACCGTCAACAATCTTGGGTGGTTCAATAGGCAAATCCATTGGTTCCAACTCAAACTTACACACCACATCTGAATCCCACATCTCACTTGTGTCAAAAAAATCAAGAGGTGCTCCATCATCCAACTCGAAGAGTGGATTATCAAATGTCCAATCTGCACTCAACACACAAAGAGGGTTATCCACAATTTGAAAAGAATTCCCTCTTTCCAACTTAGGCCCACTTTCCCGCTGTCCTATTCTGAAAATGCCAATTTAGGACATTGCTCCAAGTCAAAAACTTCCTGAATTTGGTCAGCTCATCAATCACCTGTTTGACTGCCATTTCTTTGTTTTCTTGCTCCCTTAACTATTCATGACAATGAGCTGATTTTCTGTTTCTAGAAGAGCCATCTTTGTATTCTCCAATATCTACTTGGTATTGTTAAGCTCCTTGATGAGCTTATTTACCTCATCCTCCTTTCCCTTCAATTTATTCATCCTCCTTTCCCTTCAATTTATCAACATACACTTCAACAACCTTTAAGATAAGATCCCTATTTGAAAGCAAATTCAAATAATCAGATTTTATTGAACCAAGAGCTACTTTGACTCCCTGCAAGTCTATAAAATAAGAATCACATTCAATGCCCTTTTGTCTCCTTCCAATTTGAGCCTTCCAGTAGAGGTCTTCAATGATCTTGTGAGTGTTTTCATAATGTACTAAGACTGCAACTATCATATCTTTAGTGACCTTCGATTGGCTCTTCAAATTATGTGATTCAAATGGCGTATCACCAAATCCAACCTCATGTAATGAATTTTCTGATTTGTCCTCAAGATCATGCCATGCTAAAGATCTTTGATCAAACTTATCAAAGTGACTTGGGCTGTCACACAATAAAATTTGTGATTTGTCTTCACTTATAGGATGAGTACGACCATCAAAGACATCAAATTTACTAGTTGGGGCCTTGCAATCCTCAAGGAGAGCACTAAGGTCAATTAAAGAAGTACTAGTGGAATCCATACCTTGTGATTCATCATTGTCAAGCCTTAAATCAGCATGCTCTATGAATACCTCTTGTGTAGATGCCTCGTATGTTTCTTCTTTATTGGGTTGGTCTGATTGCATGGTTAAAGCTATTGTTATGACATCATCTTCAAGGGATTCTTTGTCATAAGAAGATGCATGTTCTTCATTAGAAGTATCTTGGAATTCTAACTAATTCTCATCTTGTATTAGATCATCTTTTGAAGGAGCAATATTGACAGTTTCATAACAAGTTTCAATGCATTCTTCATGAAGAAATACAGGAATCAAATTATGCTCACACCAAGATTCATCAGAACTCATCCCTATATTGATCTCAAGATCAACAAAAACTTACAGTACTTCTCACGTGAAGCAATTTGTTCTTCATTCTTTCTTCTAGCTGTCCCATCTTCTTTTGCTGATTTATCTTCCTCGCTAACCCCACAATTGTGATCAGGCGTCCAAGTTTTCTGACATGTGAAACAAATCTTCTCTCTTCTCATTTTATTCTTGCTCTTTTTGTGATACTCCGTAAATTCAATGAGTTTAGTTTCTCTTCAGTCACTACCTCCTTTTTAGTTTCTTCCTCAAGCACGGATTCAATACTTGTTTCCCAATCACCTGTTTGAATGATATCTTTAACATACTTTTCCTCAATTGTTGGTTTGCAACCTTGTTCACTTGTAAGCTGATTAGTGACTGTTGAAAATCCTCATTTAAATTTTTGCAAACTCCTCATGCAAATAGATCATGAGCTATCTTATGGTATTGTTGCTTTGTCAAATCAGTCTTGTAATGCAACCTTGCACGCTAGTTCATGTAATCAATGAAAGGTAGATTTTTCTTAATAGATGTAGGGAGGGTATCATATTCTTCAAACAAGCTAAGTACTTTTCTTTTATCTCGCTGTGTTTGAGCACGATCCTTCATGATCTTTTCCATACTAGGTATCTTCCCCATAATGATCTAACTTCTGTCCACAAATACGAACCACTAAATCTACCCAACAGGATGGCAAGTTTGATGCTCTGATACCACTGTAAGATCCCTTACCAATTCTGACCCAAATTCTAAGTTTTGAATCTGTGACATTTTGTCAAACAATTTGTAGCAAAGTCTGTTCTGAGTTTCTGAAAAACTTCATTATTGGAAATTTCGTTGCCAGCATCAGCACAAGTTTGCACAGGAGTCCTCAAACTTAGCAGTTCTTTCTTACACTCCCATCTCCAAAATATCAGTGCAGTTTTTAAGAAAGAATAGGCTTCAAGATGAATCTCTCGTCTTCGATAATGATCACCTTCTCCGAGATTACAGTCTAATGCTCTTAAGGGAATAGGAACCGTTGTTTCCTTGTCCTCCACTAACATCTGTTCATTCCACTCACGGCATGATGTTCCCAAGTAAATGACGACACAGCCATACTACAGAGCATCCATTTAGCAACTTCCAATAAGATTAAGCATCGACTATACTTACAATCTTCAGTTTACAGTACGACTTAAGAGAACAGATTCAAACTTTATTTCTTTTCCTTCATTAGTCATCACTTGAACAAATTCCCCTTCACAACAGCGAGCTTACACCCAAACAGGCCACGACTTTGTCCGTGCTAAGATGAATCCAAGACAATGTCCAAATCTGAAACAAAGCCCAACTGATAGATGTGAATACTTGCTCTTTCTACAGTTCCCGTGTTTGGAAGATTAACGGTGTCTTATGCTCTTCAACTATCGACACTTCATATAGCAACATGAAATAAACTGTCCGAACATCCACAAATTCACTGGTAAGACTCAATGGCAAGAATAGAGAAGTTCGATAATTCCATTCATTTGTCCATCTGCTAAGTCTCTTTGCCTTGATTATTTCTTAAGAAGATATATTCCTGCAGGAATAGGATACTGGTTCCTCTGTTCAAGATGTTATTGATTCAATACGATTCTGATTGAAATCTTCTCCTTGGCTGTCAAAACTTATTTATGTTCCTACCATTAAATAATTAACATAGCTTGGACATGCTCTGGAATTTCTGAATAATCTCCCCCACTCTGTAGTATCATTCCAAGTGTTCCTCAGCCTTGCCACGGTAGAATATGCTCCACCGTTACTTTAACAATTCTCAGCCTAAAACCTTCGATACAAAAGATAGTTTAAGAAACCGACCTTTGTGCAGACCATACAATGATTATTATGAATTACTTCATAGGCACATAGGCAGGACCAATATAAGAAAGCTACAAAGGTTTGTAAGTCTTTACGCTATTCAAGGATTAATACATTTACTTGAGTGTTCTCTTGATTCAATCAGATAATGTTTCCATCTTCAAATCAAATATAAACAATACTAATTTTACAACATCCTAGATATGTTTGAAGTTAAAATATATCTCTGGCAATAGTTCTTTTCAAACCTCTCTAAAATATAAACTATGAGATATCTGGCTGACACCTCGAATTAGAATTGGGTTCCCGTCCAATTCTTGAGAAATCCTGAAGGTTTCCTTCCTCAGGTTTAAAATTGAAAGCTAGAAGCTCCCAAATTCTCCAAGAGAAAAGTAATACAACCCAGCATGCACAAAATGAAGATCAAACTGCCTTTTATAATTCTTTGCTGAAGACCCTTGAAATTCCTTTTACTTGACTTTACATTTTCCATCTTTTAAATTTAAATTGAACTTTGGGGGAAAATAGTTTAAAGTGACGTTTAATAATATTTTAGTATTTTATTTTTATTTAATTAAATTAATTAATATTAAGTCATCATTTGAATACTTCATTTATTTTTGACAACTTAATAAAAATTAATTTAATTAATTGTCACTTTAAAAATTGGGGACATTACACAAGCCCATGAATTCCTATGTGTTTGTTAACTTTTTAAGCTTGATGGAACAAATTAACAACCCTATTCAACATTGCAAGATAGACTAAAAACAAAAACATTCATCTTTCACTTTAGTGATGACTGCTTCTGTTTCAATACAGTGAACAGGAAGAGTCTGTACACCTTTCTAAGTTCTTTCCGCAAGCTAAAACAGTTAGTTCTTTTTATTGAAAAAGAAACACTCATTAAAACGGGATACAACTTCTTATCTCTTAGTCACTGTGCATTTTGAGGCATCTCTGATAGATTCGAGTTGCATATTACTGACTTTCTCAAGTGACTGAATGTTTAGAAATCAATTTTTTAAAAATAACAGCATTAAAATGCAGAACATGAAACATTAAGTATTAAGCATACAAGATTCCTCAACAATTAGCAACACCAAACAAGGAGGCTCCTCACAGTTCTTGGTAGCAACAGGAAATAATTTCCAGATTCTTGACAAAATAACGGCTTCCTGTTGCCTCAAAGTCCAGCTTTTTGAAGTATTGAGCTCTTTCTTATTTCTCATGAAACAGAGTATAGCAATTCTCTCGCGTTTCCTTCACTAAGCTCTGCTCAGAATGAAGCAGACCCAAAGCAGAGTATAGTAACAAAAAAAATCCAAAACTCATTCAAGAAATGGTTCAAAGATTTCTTATTCTTCCCACCTTGTGCTCCTAGAAATGGAAAGATAATAATGAACCGAAGTAATATCTTCACCAAGCAGTTATAAGCATATATAAGTTGACGGTAAAACCACCGGTATCCTCTAAACAAGGCAGTATCAACTTTCACCATTCAAGAAACAGTTTGGAACAATACATGAAAATATCTCTTGATAGCTCTCTCTGTATTGAGCTTGTATGGCGGCTCACTAACCAAACCGATAATATCTCTCCACTCTTCTCATATGAGAGTGCGTAGCTTGGTTAATGCCAAGATATTGCTTCCCATTGCTATTGAGGCATTGTGGAGTCATTCCACTTTATAAGGCATTAAAAACATCTAAAACAAAGTAGACTATGCTAGCCGATATCGGCTTTGCATACAATTCAGTTTCAAATTAAGAAATTAATGCAAGATTAGATCGTACACACACACACAAAAGTACACATATGTACATGCACCTACTTATATGTATATTACATATATATACACATACATGTATAAGTATCATACATACATTATTACATACATATGTATGTATGATATTAGTATTGTCACCCTTAATTCATATTTTAATTAACTTGATGAAATGAGCAAAGAGCTAGACATAGGTAAAATCCGACTGACCTTAAGGTTTAGGTTTGACAACCATGGTCAACACAAAATCAATTGACACTTACCCAATGTGACGTAAGATAAAACAAGCTTAACATGACCACAAGACAACTTTGAGCTATGTGTACATGTGGGCGAGGACTCAAACAACATCTCTTGCCTGTTCCCATGTTTGTATTCCTCTCTCCAGTGATACTCTCCCTCTCATCCTGTAGGGCAGGGTGATTTCTCCTGCATCCATCTAAGAACCATGTTTGCAGTTAGCCCATAACATATTATCATCATCAATACATAAAAAACAAAATTTTAATCAGATGTCATTGGTCATTTAAAAATAAGCATTTCATTTATATAAGCTCATTTAAAATCATTCATATGACGTAGACCATATCCATAAGTAAGTTCGCCACAAAATCGTTATGAAAGTAGATGTATTGACAATGTCATAAGGAGGGTTGTAACTACATGAAGTAATAATAAAGATGACAATGCATACGGGATACAGGAGTGAAGTATATCTTTATTCGCACAGAAGAAGACCTGAGATGATCAGCCAAGGATTGGAGTTGATCCTACTACATCATACTACTTTCCTTGATGATACACAATATATATAAAGGACCTGACGATTGCCGAGAGGAACACAATTGTCAACCAACCGACGCTTATAACTAACTGAGAATGACAAACGGACAATTACTACATAGTCAGATAACCAATTTTATTGAAATATAATAATAGGCATTGTATGCTGACTTTACAGTTTACATCACCTATTTGTAGGGTTCTGACCAGCCTTGTGTTCACTTGTTCATGAGTATGTTCTTGAGGTTTCAAGATAGAATTGGAGCCCATATCAGCTTCCTCTCTATACTACTGCAGCAATGGTTACTAGGAAATAAAGAATAAACACAGGTAGAGTTTAGCTGTTCTATTGATAATTATGTATCAGCTTCGTTTTTTTGGGAATTTGGAAAGTTTTGTTGGTGGAATTTTGATCTGCTATTTAAATTGACCTTTCTTTATCTATCCTTGCTTGATTTTGAATGGCTTTATGATGTCTGTTGTTTCATTGACAGCTCTCAAAATGTTTTTTTAGATTTCACTTTGAATATTCAAACTAATGTTCCAAAATACTAAACTTCTGAGTTCAAATTTCAATTCGTTTTGGTCTCCAAAAAAGGTGTGGTAATGGGTTTGATTAATGCCATTGTCTCTATACGTTACTACCTAAGGCTAGGTCATATTTGTTTCTGAATGCAATGAAGATGTGATTGGTTTTTCGTTGGTTCAAATATAAGCCATTTGAAAATTTGTTTTCAAATCCATGTCAAATTGTTTTTCTGACTCTTTGATGATGCAGATTCATTATCATGAATTTAACAAAGAGGAGCAGGTGGCAGCATTAGAAGAAGAAAAGAGAATATTGGAACAAAAGAAAAAACTAAAGGAGGCGGGTCTCATTAACAGCACAGCAGATGCAATTGATGGAGCAGTGTCATTGGTTGGAACTGGTGTCGGCGGAGCAGTATCACTAGTTGGATCTGGAGTTGGATTTGTTGGCACTGGCATAGTTCAGGCTGGTCGTTTCATGGGTAGAACTGTTTCAACCCAATTTGGTAATTCTTCAAAAAAGAACACTACGCCTTCACAGGAAAATGGAACAAAGATGTAGGTTATCCATTGCCTTTTGGCTTCTTATGGGTCCAGATCGTGTTGCTTATGGAGTGTAACAGCTATGCAATCATCAAATGTATTTATAAGATTCCTCCAGTCACTACTTCAGATATACAGTTGGCATACGTTAGTTCAGATTTTGAAAGTTGCATAATTTTTATCAGCCGTTGGACCATTCTACATCTTCTATTTTGAGACAATGGCTACAAGATTTGTCTGTATTATATTGAGCATTTTTTAATCCGTAACACCCTTATTTTCTGTACGTCATGTCTTACCTTTTAACAACTGTATTTGTGTGTAAATTGTCATTCATTCTCCACTAAGATATATTAGAAATCTCCAGGGCTGCATAAAGTTCACAAAACAATACTTTCAAGCTTAGCTTAGACTAGTATTGGTGATTGTTTATGTAAGCATTGAAATTAGAAAAATAAGAAAATTAAAAGACTTGAAAACGCAAATAAAGAATCTTCTTAGTCATTTCTCCGCTTTCCTTCATTTTCTTACTGCTCCCTGCTATGCAGGTCTGAATCTTTCATTATTTTGATATCATATTATATTTGGGAGTGGGCATTTATACTACAGCTTACCAATAAAAAAAAAACAATAAAGAAATTAAATCCTAATTCCCACTTCACCAATTTCATTGCAAACCTTAAAAAACGATGTTTAGTTTTGAAGGTATGTTTGATCTTTGGAACATAACCCTTCGATTTGAATGAGGATTGATTATGATATGATAGTCTTGCATAAAGATTTTAGTTAGCTACACATTAAAATTTTTCCATTTCCAGTAAATTTATGATAATGGAAGAAGTTTTTAAAATGTTAATTTGTGAATGGAGAATATGTTTCTCAATGAAAACTTAAGATTTGGAAATAGAAATAATGAGCTACGAACTATGAACTGGTGAAGTCAAAACCGAGGGGCCTCATTCCTAATATAATTATATAACTATTCAACAATTACAACAACACTACACCTAAACATAACACCATGCCAATATCGACATAATAAATAGATAATTATCTCAGCATAATAAAATATTATTTAATTAAATGAATAATATAAATTATTTAAAAATTATATTTAGTTTATATTAATTAAATAATAAGATATTATTATTATTTTTTAAAGTAAGTGCTACCATAGGGTAGCTCCCTTTATTAATCCAAAATTAAGTTACATATGAATGCCAATTACAAGTACCCATCCTATCTACTTGGGTCTGATTGAGATGATCACCATTATCGCCCACGTAGCTCCTAAACTTCTCCAAATTATATTTATTTTCTACACCATTCTTGAATAAACTCCAGGCCTTTCTCATACATTGTTTCATCTTGTCAATCTCAAGATCCAAAACACCCGGCATAACATCAGGTTCCGGGCGCTCCAGGAGGCGGCTAATTGGTCCGTCCAAAACATATCTATGCTTTGGAAGGATGATGTGCCGAGTAAAGCGTAGAGCCCAGAACTTACCCAACACTTGCACCACTGGTTCAAACAAAGCCTCGTACAACATGCCGTCATGGATGTGCCCCTCAGATCAAGCCTCCACCCAACTATGTTAATGATCGCATTTGTACCCTTTTTATCTCGCAACAGGAAGAGGGAATGCAACCTGCTCTTCCCTTACCTCCCCTGTCCTTTTGGCCCTTTCGATTTGTACTTATCTTCATATCAGTCAAACTCCAATGTCTCAAAAATCAAACTAGTCACCAAAGCACACCAAGATCAAGGCCTTTTGAGTATATGATCTGAAATGGAATATTGAAGCATGGTTTTATAATCTTCTTCATATTTTGGAAATTATAGCCTTAGAAATAAGTTTTTTATAGAATCAAACTCAAAACTCGATCATCACTCTGATGAACCAACGTGATAACCATTGACTTATGTTTATACAGTGGGTGGAAAGTTCTAAATAACACTCAAGACAAATATAAAGATTTTGTTCTTTCCAGGAGTGATGAAAAGATAGTTGCTAAAGCTTGTGCCAAGAGTTTAGGAATCGATTGGGACATATTTGAGCTCTAGAGTTTATTGAATGGTTTAGACATTTCATGTATCTTCTTAAGCCTTGAAAGTGAATTGGGTCATAGACTCAGCCTACTGCATGTTAAGTATAGATTGATAATCTTTCGTCATGGTTTAGTGTGATAAGAGACAATAAAGACAACCTGATCCTTTCCAGTGAAATGCAACTTGTATACTAAGCATGTCTAGTTTAACATTAATCATTATCCACAAAATAAATAAATGTACCTATAACCCACGGACATGAAGGAAAAGAAAGGGAAGTGTTCTCAAATTTGCATATTATTAGCAAATGTATATATGTATGTATACGTGTATATGTCTACACATATACATGTATATATGTATGTATGCATGTGTATATATCTATGTCCATACATACATATACGCATACACACACCAACACACACACACACACACGTACATCTATATACATATACATACAAATATATGTATGTATGTACACACATATATATGCGCATGCACGCACACATAAATAACATTTGGGGTTTCAAATCATAAGTCCATCATTTAAACCTCTAAGGCAATGTGTCTTTAGAATACATGTGATGTCAACACTTGTCCAATTGAATGTGTGTGTGCACATACACATACACATACACATACACATATATGCGCACACACGCACATGTGTTTGTGTGTGTGCACACACACACACACACACATTCAATTTGACAAGTGCTGCCATCACCTGTATTCTTAGAACACATTGCCTTATAAATTTGAATGGGGGGCTTAGGATTTGAAACCCCAAACATTTGATTAGTAACGAGCCTCGTAAATTTAGCGTTATTCAACCCAACCAAAAAAAGAGTCTCAACATTTTTGTGTGATGAGCTTGCAATGCTTAAAGGCATAATCTAATTCTTTGTTTCAACAAATGTGAAGGATTAGGGGAGAGGACCCGGTAATTGAGAACCCTAACTTTGCACTTCTCAAAATCCTAAATGGAAATTTCAAATCACTCCCAATTTTTTTCTTACAATAGCTTACTTGGCAAGCCCCTTGCTTATAACTAAGGTTTAAGGGTCACATCATTAAATATGATGCCACATCAGTATACTTTTTACCAAGCTGTCCAAAATAGCCAAAAAAAGGTGAGACCAATGGTCATGCAAAAAGGATACCCATCACATAATTGGTTTCTTTTTATAGCTAAGGGTACATTTCATTCAATTATAGGTAATCATCATAATAATAACAATTTTAAAGTCACAACTAGTGGTGCAATTTTGTTGAAAAAATTGAAAATTAAATAAACAAGTGTGGGTATTAAATCAACAAGTGTGCGTATTAAATCAATAACTTCTATCACAACCATTGGAATGTTTTCAGCTATTCGGTCCTTTCCTCTAACATATGTTGATGTTATATAGAGGTTGAGAATTAGGGGATTTGAGGTTTTAAAATTAGATCAAGCACAGAAAAGACAAAAATAGGGCAATGTTTTAGATGACGGTGGAAGCAATAAGGGTTTTGAGGATTTGAGACATGAATGTAAATGCCTGGTGATGTTTTGAAGGTTTCCATGACATTTTAAGGAGTGCCAGACATGGTTAATATGATACAATGCTTAGATTTGGGTTAATAGGGTTTGAGATGGTGAACAAAGAGTGTTTGTGCCAGAGTATCTATTTTGACTTGCGTGGGACCAACAATTGTTTTGCACATATCTTCATTAAAACCCTTTTTTTCATCCTCAAAAGGAGACACTTTGTCAAAGTTGCAAGCACAAATAATAGAAGTAGCTTACAAAGTGATTGGTTTGTTGAAGGTGTGCACATGAGTTTAACAAGGAGATGGGCAAAGAAGGTTCTTGGTTGAGGTGCTCACTTTTAGATCATGGTTTGGGTGGGGTTTTCTTGGTACTCTTTCTCTATTGGTAAACCTTTTTCTTGTTAGATGCGAATCTCTCTTTGGTGGTCCTCTTTCCTTATATTATCTTGGTTGACAATTTCATTCATTTATGGGTGTGCTTTGGCCCCTTTTGTATTTCAAGGTTCCTTTTTGTCTACCCTCCTCCCTCTTCTTTTTATGTCCTTGTTCTGGATATCTATTTATGTTTATCTCCTTTCCTACTTGGTTTAGTCTATTGTTTCTCTATACACTTTGTGGATTGATGGGTAGTCATGTTCGAGCTTAAGAATCCACCCTCTCTATTGAAGAAAACACTGAGGTTTTAAACCATTTCAATTTGCTGGCCTCATTAGAGAGGGATGAGGAAATCATTGATTTATTTGAGGATCCACTTGAAGTATTTTGAAGAGGATGGGCAATAGGGATAACTTAGCCTAAACATAAAAATTAGTGATCAAGCACACTCTTGTCGACCTTTTCATTAAAGGATGACTCAATTGGCTCAATTTTAAACCAATTGAGATAAGTAAGAGCTAAGTACAAATGTATTATCTGGTATTGTTATTGATTATCCTTTGTTGAAGTTTTATTGATGTGACTGGATAAGATTGAACAAGAACTATGTGTAAAGATGAGAAATTGAACAATAATTATCACAAATAATAAGCTACAGATTATATATGCAAACTCTTGATATAGATCTAGAAAGAGGAATCCTAAAGGAACCTACCACTAAAATTTAGGCATGAAAATAGAAGACTATGTCAATAAGAAACCAATTCCCAATGGTGTCTGATGCAAATATTGTGAGCAAATTTTGACTTGGGATGTCACTCTCATCATCTCCCCTAGGTTTCACAAAAAAAAGGGTCAAACTATGTTGGTAACCACATACTATTTCAATAATTGACAATGTCTAGGATGTTTTGCTTCTTTGAAATCCATTTCTTTTTGTCTTAGTTTGTTTTCCTGGATCTACAATTCTTCTCTCTCAAATTTGAAAGCTTGCACACAATAAGAAGGGAAAATAGCGTCGGGCTATATAGGGGCTTGCCTTAGTCAAGCACTGAGAGGATTCAACCTCCCCTACAACAATGGTGTTGAAAATAAACCTTGAATTTGTAGTAAAGAATGCTGAATCAACAATGCTATAACTTTGCTATGAATTCTCCTTGTCTTGAAGCCTTTGTGAAAGGTTGATGATGCTGCAATAGATCTCATGCACGTGTTCACTCGTAGAGGAAACATTTGAACTTGATCATGGATGCCATTTTCAATGATTGAATCCTTCAATGCTAGATTTCCTTTTTCGTTTCCTTGAAAATGAATGAAATACTTAATGAGAGAATAATTCCTTGTGTGTTGTTCAATGAGGGGGCGAGACCTCCATTTATAGTAAACCTCACAAAACATGTTGATAGTTTTGAAGCAAGTTAGCATATGTAGAATTTCCCTACTCATCAATTTCTAACTATTAGAGGGTTCAAATTTGGCCTTTTTTTGGATGGATTATGGTGCCTAGCACCATAGTCCACTAGGACTAGGGCAGTAGGCAGTCTTGGTAGGTTTTAAATAGGTTGGGGGAGCCAAATAGATGTTAAACTTCCAAAATTAGGTATCGAGTTGAGAAAGATTATTTAGATTTTGGAGCGTGGGAAGAGGAGCACTAAAGTGAGCACTAAATGAGCATGAAATTGTATGAGGATTATGAAACTATAGATCTATTATTTCTACTAAGGACAAATGGACTAATGAGCCCCTATTTATTCACAACTCCCTTTTAGTCAACATGGGTGGCCCATCACAACCTAGTTTCAACCTCACTTCTACTTTAGACTAAGGCTTTGATGGTACATTAATTTAATCATAAAAGTATATTTAATTTATTGATGGAATTAAGCCATATAAGAGCTACGATAGATGACATATCAAGGTGCCTTAATCAATCATCTACCATAGGCCTAGGAGTGAATGCTATCCCACTTGGCCTCATGTGACCCTTTCCATGTATATGAGGGGTTGCACCTAGTGAGAAATCGATAGCCAATCAACCCTCTACCCAAGGCCAAGAGTGGTACCATGCCTTTTGACCTTATGTGACCCTTGCCATCCATATGAGGGGGTGTACATGTAATCAGATAATAGGGGATCAATAGAAACATGCAATAACATATAAAATCTCAACCACAAAGAGATTGTCTTGATTAAGGTAAAAATAGGTTTTGAAGGGGCCCCGAAACCCTGTACAAATTGGTCATAAAAGATATTCAATAAAGCACTCTAAAATGGAATAGATCAAAACCACAGTGAGGGTTTTACAATAGGCTCCCACAACTTGGAAATAATAAAGGTACCAAAAGAAGAAATCTGGAACCCTAACAAGAAAAGACGCTGTAAAAAAGAATAAAACAATTAAGTCTAGCAGCCATGAAACTTCCAGCAGACAACAAAAATAAATACTTCCAGCTAAGATCCAGCTGCTAGCAAAGAAAAGCCCAAGAAAAGTTATTTCTTCCCCATATGGGAACGAAGGGACATATCAAACGAGGGTAGACATTTAGATTTTTTTTCCCTTTCACAAAAGTCCACCCATCTTCCGCTTTCTTAGCCTTATCTTGCCAAGAAATCGAATCAAGTACCAAGACACCCAAATTCTGAGAATTAAGAGATTGTCCCAAGATAGGGATAAAAGTTTACAAAGAAGCCAATTCGAGAGATGAATCAGTAGCAACCATTCCAGAGTGAACCAACGAAGCATTGCCTGTAGGAGGAGCAGAAGCCTCACAACCAACAGAACCTTGAACAACTGATTTTGTACAAAGTGACGTTCCAAGGATGGAATCAACACCCTGGAAAGAGCCAACAGCGATCCCAAGAGGCACATTGGCCTCAACAGTCTCCTAAGAAGAAGAAACAACCTGAGAAAAGCTTTTGATATACGAGTCCTTCACAACAGAGTAATGTTGGGAGGAGGCCCCCTTCCACCAAGAAGCAAGTTTTTTAACCTTTTCCAATCCACACTGATCTGCTAAGTGACCAGTTTTAAAACATCTCCTGCATCTGAAGGGGAGTCCTTCATAATCCAAGGATTGGATCAAGGATCCTTTAGGATGCTTCAGCATAATCTTTTCTGGAAGACCCTTGGAGGAATCCAAATCAACCAGAATCCTAGCATAAGTAGAATGAAGAATATCATCAGATTCCTCATCAACCATCAGAAAGTCCCCAAGAGCCTCACCCACAGCCTCTAGTAGAGAGTCTACCCAAAAATGAAGAGGGAGGTGGGGAAGCCTCACCCAAGTAGGAACCTTTGAGAAAGCCTCAAAAGAGGCATCAAAGTCAGGATGCCAAGGCTTCATCATGAGCATGAACCAAGCATCCCAGCTAAAAAAATTATCACACAGAATCCGATTCCTATCTTCAGAATTCTCAAACTTAGCTATGAAAAAACCCCTTGCTAGAGGGAAAATGTGAACAGTTTCAGAAATGATAGGTTCCCACTGGTGAGTGATCCAAGCATGCAAATCAGAAAGACTCGGCTAGAAGCCCTTAAACTTGCAGATAAGACCATGATCCGAGAAAACAGAGGACACTCCTTCAATGTCTTTCACAATCTCGTCATCCAGAGAAAGGATTAGAGGGTTAGAGACATGAAAAAGGGGCAACACCCCTATGTCCGAAAGTCAAAGATGGATTAGAGGCGGTAGACTTGCGTTGAGAGGAGCCCCCAAGAACGGCTGAAAAATGCTCCCCAACAATCACCAAAGGAACAGTAACACCATGGGAGCCAGCATCCCTAGCCGCCGTCGAGGAACCCGAAACCCTGACCCGACCAGAAGGAGGGAGGAGCGGGGCCACAACAGACGCAACATGAGCAGGAGGCAAAGAAGCATCCTCTGCAATCCCATCAGAACCCAGAGTGGTAGAGGAAACGAGATGAACAATGACATGAGACTTGGTGCCATTCACAACTAATGCATCTCCAAGAGGCTAGGAGCCAGGCGTAGGGAACACAACACCCAATCCATCACAAAATTGGCCGTTAGAGGGTAGAGGTTTCCGTCGACCAATAGAAGAAGCAGTGGCGACAATAGGAGCCCTAGTCGCAGCAATAGGAGACACAATGGGAGCCATTTCAAGGTGAGACCTTTGTTGTGGCATAAAATGTTATGTCATGTAAATTTTGACAAAGAGATTGTTAGAGCAATTAGTATTCCCAATATTAAAGAAATGATATAAGACAAACAATAAGCATAATCAATCAAACATTATGAAACCAATCCAAAACATGAATAAGCAAACCATAAAATCCTTCCTTGTTGTTCTCCTTCTCATGAAATGTGGGCTCTCAGAATTGAGCTCAAGGTCGTGCCAACATAAGAATTCAAAGCAATTGTGGTTACCAAAATCAAAGGTTTGACTCTCTATTTATAAGATTTTAGGGGTTTCAACTAAGAATACATGATTGAAGGGCTGATTGATTGTGATTGAGGAGTTGAACTCAAAGTGAGTGAGAGTTCATCTAAGTTGATTTCTTGGCTTAACAAGATTGATTGATTCGTCAACAAATAGATTGGAGAGATGACTTGAATGGACTGGTGAGATAATAGAATAGACTGGTGAGTTAACTGATTGCATGGATGAGTCAACTAATTGCATGGATTAGAAGACTGAATTGATGGATGACTTTTCGGATTGCCAAGGGATGAATTAACAATGTGGATTGAATAGTTAGGAGAGGGAATTGTGGAGTGAAGAGTTGTGATTGAAAAGCTAACTCAAAGTGAGTGTGAGTTAGGATTTAGGAGGATAATTATGATTTAAATAAATAAACTATTATTTATTTGCACATGTGGAGATATTTTGTAAATAAATAATTACTTATTTATTTATGAGAGGAATTCTTAGTTGTAATTAAATAAATAAAATTTATTTAATCGTGAGTGGAATAATTAGTTTAATTAAATAAATATCATTTATTTAATCATGAGATAGAATTTGATTTAATTATTACAGAAATGTAATAATTAGGAGGGAAAATTAACTAAATTTGGTTATTTAATTAATTGGATGAGATAAGAAATAATTAAATAATTTTTAATTATTTAATTACTTTATAGACAAAATAATTAATGAAATATTGATTGAACGATTAATAATTAAGGTAATTAATTAAAATCACTTAATTATATAATTAACGAGAAATGATGATTATGATTTTAGAATATGGTAGAATGAGATAATTAATTAAATAATAAATATTATATAATAGTTTAAGAGGAATGTTAGTGAAATTGTCACTTGCAGGGATGAGACATTTTTAGGTGTCTACCTTTTGCCCCTCTTTGATACAATGCTTTTAGGCGTTGTTTCAAAGATTAATAAAAATTATGCCCCGGTATGCTCCAGCGAGGACAATGTTACTTCCATGACAATGTTGCGCAAATAGTGTGATATAAGTTTTTCTGCTAGTTCATTTCACGTTCTTATCTCAGGAGGGAGTCTGGAAAACCAATCTATGCCTGTACCGCTAAGATTGTGTGGAAAATATCTCATAAGATATGTATTGTGATAAATTTCCATGCAAGCTGTGAAAAACTCCTTTATGTGATCACGAGGATCACCCTTTTCCTTGTACCTATTGAGCTTAGGTGTGACATAATTGGTTGAAAAAGGTGGCATATGTAGTGTCCTATCAAAGGGATAAGGACCGAGGTTTTTTGTGGGGTAAGACCTTTTAGAAGCTCCTATTTGTAGATTTTTGAACTGCTGCTGAAGGGTTTGTAACTACTGAGAAAATAGATCAGTGGGTGTTGGTGTAGCAGACAATGTGTTAGGGTCAACAAAAGGGGCTCCATTATTTTGGGATGCTATAGGTATATATGGTGATAGAACAAGATGAGATGTTGGGGTATATTGAGGTACTGGGATGTACTGAGATGTTGGATTATGATGAGGTACCGGGATATACTAAGATGCTGGATTTGGAATGTACTGAGATGTTGGGTTTTGTTGAGGTACTAGTATATGCTGGGGTACTGAATTATGCCGAGGTAATGGTATATCCTAGGGTGCTGAATTATACTAAGAAACTGGTATATGATGGGATGTCAGATTATGCTGAGGTATTGGTATATGTTGGGGTATCAGATTATGTTGAGGTACTGTTGTAAGATGGGAAGTGTTAGGCCCACTTGCCATCATTTTTTGGATGAAACTAGCAAACATTGTTGAGTAATTCGGATTAGTTGGAGGTGCCCCTTGATTGATTTGGGGTTGTGTTGAATTGGAAGGGACACCTAGCAGAGAAACACTAGGAAGCTTTGGTTGAGGTGCTCCCAGTAGAGGTAGCCCCTACTTAGGTTGGGGAATTGTGTTGGAGGAACTTGCTGCCATTGTTTGTGAAATAATCACCGGATGAGTCAAGGACAATATAGATGGTGTTTTTGTGGTAGTGAGTGTAGTAGATGTAGATGGAAAAATGGAAAATAAGGGATTGGTGTACTGGATCCCTAGGGTACTTGAAGATGTGGTGACCTGGGAAGCATTTTGTGTGGAACTAGTGGATGGGAGGACTGAACTGAGTGGTAGTGGTGTTGCTGAGGCTACACAAGATGGTGGTACATGTATGTCTTCCACTATGGTGGATGTGTCAAACCCAACTGGTAATTTAGTACCTTTTTGTATGAGCATGTGAAGGTATTTGTTTGGGTCACCATCTATCATGGATTCTAAGAATGCTTTCATCTTCTCATCGTGTAAAATATTGTTAATCTCTTCTTTTGTACATCTGGCTTTGATTTCTACGGGGGTTAGTTCATGCAGTTGTAAAGTATTATCTAGTGTTTTCTCCTAGCACAAAAATCTCTTAGGATTGTTGTAGTCTAGTGCCAAGGTTCTTGGTGAAAATTCAATTTCCTAATGGGGATCATGGTCGGGGATTCGATTATACTCCATTGTGTCCTTACTCTTCTTCGATCATGTGTTTGACATATGCAAGTCTATGATGAATGTGAGACAATTAAGAAAATCAAATTCTATGGTTTTGGATTTTTTTGATATGGGATGATAATGTAAACTAGGAATGAATAATCAAATATGACATAAGGTGTAAGTACCTTACCCTAAGATAAATTCTATAAACTTTAACGGTAAACCCTTTAAGAAAAGACCAAATGATAATGAGGACTATCTTGACACTAAAAGGTAGGACAAAAAAAGATAAATCCTGGTAATAATGTCTGTCTAAGAAATATATTAACCAAAATGTCAAGGTGCTTGTGCTGAGACTAGTAGATAAAGATAGTGTTGACGATGTCAAGATAAAATGTAAGACCACTATAGGAATGTCTTAGGAAAATGAACCATCTAATTTAAAAAAAAATGACTCTAGGAAGTGCAATACTTTAACCCTAAGATATGCAAGCTATATTTTTGAGATTTTGGATTTTGAGACTAATATGATGACTATGCAAAAATGCAAGATTCTAAGATATGTCTATCTAAGTATGCTGATCACAAGGAACCAGGATGAAATATTTGTAGGATTTTTGAAGGACCAATTGTTGTAGGACAATTTTTTTAGGATAAATATTGTAGGACCAATCATTGTAGGACAATATCTTCTATGAAAAATGTTGTAGGATAAATTATTGTAGGACCAATCTTGTTGTAGGAAAAATATTGTAGGACCAATTGTTGTAGGAAAAATTATTGTAGGACCAATCTCGTGGGACAAATATTGTAGGACCAAAATCACAAACTAAAAAAATCAGTGTGTAGCTGTAAGACTGACTCAAAAGAAATGATCTGTGTATGTTCAACAACTTTTTCAAGCTGCAAGTTTTCACAAAGTCAATCACAATAGAAGTAGTATATAGGAAGTTTAATCTATGGTTAAATTTGGCTTCATCTGAAAGATTATAGGCCCATTTCTTGGGTGTCCATAAGATCACACAGCATAAGTGCCACACAACTAGAGCTAAAAATCCCTTGGAGTTTCCTATGCTATCACCTTTTCTGGGTATTGTTTTCATGTTAAGAAAGATCTCTTTCACAACACAATATCCTTGGGACATATATGGTGGGAATCTTAGGGGGAAATTCTTTTTTAGCCTCTCCTTGCATTTTAATAAGACAAATGTTCAAAGGTAAACTAGGTATCCTCTAATTAACAAGTTGTAGTAAGTTCCGTGGAGCCTCCTCAATCAGTTTGTACGTGTGTGACTCACTTAAGAGTCTAGTTGACTATGTTGGTTGCCTAGGGATACTTCACCCGATCCAGACTATCATCAACACAGGTCACCTGAGCTTGAGGTGATAAGACCAGATTTTTATTTGAGCCTTATTTATATACTGACCAAAATGATTTTCCAATTTGAGGTCATCCTCTATAATGGGTTAATTGAACCCTCTAGACATGCCTCTCTAAAATAAAAAAATGTTGCTAATCTAACAGGTTGTGCAAGCTAATCTAAAATGTTGCTAATCCAAACACCAGGTTAATTGTATTAAGCATAAATAGTCAAATGTGAATTGAGATATCATCCATACAAGCACATGAGTTCAATTTTAAGCCCAAACCAAATGAGTTTTGGTTTGTCCAATCTTAGATGCACCAAAGTCCAAATGTATTTAGCCTTGTTTGGTTTTATTGCACCAATCTCAAATGTTTTTTGCTTTGCTCAATTTTTAACCACACGCCAATTTTAAGCACTAAACCGAAGTATGAGTTTGTGATGTTTGAGCATGTATTATTCATTTTGAAGCACCAAAATGAAAGATTGATTTTAGATTAACAAGATTAAAAGCTTCTTCCAAGCCACATGCTAAAAGGAAAAGTTAGTACTGAAAAAAACCTAGCAATTAGTTTTGGAATTCTCTGATAGAAATAAGGTTCATGTTGCGACAAGTAAATTTTTTAGAAATTCTCCATACCTTGTCCACATAGGTGTCAATAACTTCTTCTCTGAATTCTACCACCAGAGCGTTGAATCGTTGTATCTTAGCTGGTATCTTTTTCTGTTGTATATCTCTTTCTCTTCTTCTCTGCTCAACGGGTTCCTGAATCTTGACTTTATTGTGTTTTCATGGCCAAGTGCATTACATCAAGTGCATATTTTCAACAATAAAAATGTGCCATTTTACAATAGAGAATAATATTTTAGATAGAAGAGAAGGGAATCTTATTTTGTAGTTTCGAAACAATATTTTTGATAAAATGATTCTCACCTGCACCTGCACACAAAAAGAAATTTTTTCAAATATATATTAAAAAATATTTCTCATCAAAAATTAAATTACAGAGTAGAACCCCCTATAGAATTTCAATAACTTTCCAAAAATATAACTTTTTCAAAAAGAAATGTCGATTTGTTTCTAGAAATATTTTTTTATGAAAATATCATTAAAAAATTATTAAAAATAAAAAAAATTAGGGAAATCTGAAATTTGGACTGTAGCTTCCTTATTTCAAAAAAAACTTGAAAAATAAATTTCAAAGCATGAAGCTTTATTTTATGCCCTAGGAACCCATTTTATAAGAACATACCGGTTTTAATAGATCTATACTTTTTGTAAATATCTTTTTAATAAAATTAAAATCGTAGAGAATAGATGCTCTTTAGAATTTCAAGACCTTTCTAAAAATGTAAAATTTTCAAATAAATACGCTAATTTGTGCCCAAAATTGATTTTTATGAAATAACGTAAAACATTTATAAAAAAATAAAAAAAACCCACAAATTCTAAATTTTGGACTATAGGCTTCTTATATTAGCGGAAACCTGAAAAAAAAGAGTCAAAAAAATTTCAAGCAGTTTGAAAGATATGACAAAATTTCACATCGGGTTCACCATTTGTAATTGGGTAATAGGGGATCAATAAAACCTTGCCTTAACATACAAAATCTCAACTACAAAGAGATTGTAAGAGCAATTAGTATTCCTAATAGTAAAGAAAGGATTTAAGAAAAACAATAAGCATAATAAATCAAACATTATAAAATCAATCCAAAACATGAATATGCAAATTGTAAAATCCTTGCTTGGTGTTCTCATTTTCATGCAATGTGGGCTCTTAGAATTGAGCTCAAGATCGTGCCAACATAAGAATTCAAAGAAATTGTTGTTACTAAAATCAAAGGTTTGGCTCTCTATTTATAAGATTTTAAGGGTTTCAACCAAAAATGCGTGATTGAAGGGCTAATTGACTGTGATTGAGGAGTTGAACTCAGAGTGAGTGAGAGTTCAACTGAGTTGATTGCTTGGCTTAACATGATTGATTGATTTGTCAACAAATAGATTGGAGAGATGACTTGAATAGACTAGTGAGATAACATAATAGGTTGGTGAGTTAACTGATTGCATGGATGAGTCAACTGATTGCATGGATTAGAAGATTGAATTGATGGAAGACTTAACTAATTTCCAAGGGAGGAATTAACAATGTGGATTGAATAATTAGGAGAGGGAATTGTGGATAATTATGCTAACCCAAAGTGAGTGTGAGTTAAATTTAGTAGGATAGGGGAGAGGGACCAATAGTCGTGAGGGCTAACTTCGTCAACATGTAGCCGTTGCATGGAATATCGTAAGACCTTTGTTTTTTTTAGAAATGTAAAATGGACACTTAACTACCTATAACTAAGGTTTGAAGGTGTGGCTCATCACACAACTTGTTAAAATAGCACGCCTAGTTAAACATGTACAAAAATTGGCTTTTTAAAGATTCAACCAAAACTTAATCTAAAAATCTCTAGTAGCTGAATTTAAAAATATCATTTGTTATTAGTGGGTGATTGTATTTCTATACAAAATATGACACATATGCAACTTAAATGGACCATATACCTATTAGTAATCATTAATATTTGTTATATCTAACTTTTAAATCCAACACAAAAGGACGAATGCTTCAACACAAAAAAATTTGTTTGTTGTTATAAAAATAACACATTATTATGCAAAATACAACTTATATCCAACACAAAGGGACCAATAGTTGAACACTAAAACTTTTTGACAATCTCACACATTTCATGGGAAAATACAAGGTATTTATTGTGTTCACCTTTTATATTTTTGATAAAACAAATTATTAATATGAAATACTCTAATGCATATACTTTGCTACCCCAATAGTTGTACACATAAGAATAGTATTTGTGCACTAAGATAACAATATTTGTTTAAGTGGGCATCTTATTTTATTAAGTGAGCATATTATTTTTTAAGTGACACACATATGATAGATAGCTATGATATTTTATTTGAGACAAAAAGTTATCTATTTCACTTGTTAATGTTTTTTTAATATAACATTTATAGGTTCTCATGTGTTCAAGTATTGGTCCATTTTTATGAATAGTTAGAAATTTTTTGATTTACATTTGGATTATTTAATCACAATATATAGGGGAGAGGGACCAGTAATTGTGCAGGGTCCAATAGTCGATCACTCACTAGTGAATATATTATCTAGTCGTACACCACATTTTTACTATATATTGTGATTAAATAATCCAAATGTAAATAACAAAAATTTCTAAATGTTGATAAAAATGGACCAATACTCGAACACATGAGAACCTATAAATGTTATATTAAAAATATTAACAAGTGAAATAGATAACTTTTTGTCTCAAATAAAATATCATAGCTATCTATCATATGTGTGTCACTTAAAAAATAATATGCTCTCTTAATAAAATAAGATGCCCACTCAAACAAATATTGTTATCTTAGTGCACAAATACTATTCTTATGTGTACAACTATTGGGGTAGAAATGTATATGCATTAGAGTATTTCATATTAATAATTTGTTTTATCAAAAATATAAAAGGTGAACACAATAAATACCTTGTATTTTCCCATGAAATGTGTGAGATTGTCAAAAAGTTTTAGTGTTCAACTATTGGTCCCTTTGTGTTGGATATAAGTTGCATTTTGCATAATAATGTGTTAATTTTATAACAACAAATAATTTTTTTGTGTTGAACCATTGGTTCTTTTGTGCTGGATTTAAAAGTTAGATATAACAAATATTAATGATTACTAATAGGTATATGGTCCATTTAAGTTGCATATATGTCATATTTTGTATAGAAATACAATCACCCACTAACAACACATGATATTTTTAAATTCAGCTACTAGAGATTTTTAGATTAAGTTTTGGTTGAATCTTTAAAAAGCCAATTTTTGTACACGTTTAACTAGGTGTGCTATTTTAACGAGTTGTGTGATGAGCCACACCTTCAAACCTTAGTTATAGGTAGTTAAGTGTCCATTTTACATTTCTAAAAAAAAACAAGGGTCTTACGATATTCCATGCAACGACTACATGTTGACGAAGTTAGCCCTCACGACTATTGGTCCCTCTCCCCTAGTAAAAATGTGGTGTAAGACTAGATAATATATTCACTAGTGAGTGATCAACTATTGGACCCCGCACAACTATTGGTCCCTCTCCCCTAATTATGATTTAAATAAATAAACTATTATTTATTTGCACATGTGAAGATATTTTCTAAACAAATAATTACTTATTTATTTATGAGAGGAATTATTAGTTGTAATTAAATAAATATAATTTATTTAATCATGAGAGGGGAATAATTAGTTTGATTAAATAAATATCATTTATTTAATCATGAGATATAATTTGAATTAATTATTAAAAAAATACAATAATTAGGAGGAGGGAACATTAATTAAATTTGGTTATTTAATTAATCAATGACATAAGGAATAATTAAATAATATTTAATTATTTAATTACTTTGTAGATGAATAATTAATGAAATATTGATTGGAGGATTAATAATTAAGGTAATTAATTAAAATCACTTAATTATATAATTAAGATGAAATGATGATTTTGATTTTAGAATATGGTAGAATGATATAATTAATTAAATAATAAATATTATTTAATAATTTAAGAGAAATGTTAGTGAAATTTTCACTTGCAGACATGAGACATTTTTAGGTGTCTACCTAACGAGGGATCTATAGCCAATCAATCCTCTACCCTTGGCCCAATAAAGGATGCCATCCCTCTTGGCCTTATGTGACCTTTTTCCATCCATATGAGGGGGCTTACATAGTGAGGAATCCATAGTTGTTCCCGTCTTCCATAACTACACTTATCTTCCTTATGATTTGAGTTCCTTGACATAATGGTCAATGAAGGTATGGGTTTGAGGAAACCATAATAAGGTGTCTAGATAATATTTCTCTTCTAAGCCCATGGGCGGGGCATCCTTGTGCCTCCTTGGCCCAATAGGACTATCCATCATGACTATGAGGTGGCATACTTTGAAGAGGACCTCAATAATTTCTGTCTCCTTTTACTCTTTCCTAACCTTACCATGTTTGATTGTTTCCTTAGGAGAATAAACAAATAAATTAAGAATCTAGAAATATTAGTAATCCAAAGAAGAAATAATATGTTAGATAGCATCTTCATCATGCATAATATGCATACATCTCATGCATACCACTATTGAAGATGAATGCTATAACCAACAATAACTAGTAATCTCTGGTGTGATCCACATGTGCTTGATTGTTTATGTCTGATGAACTAATATTGTATTATGGATTAGTGCTGAAGTTTGGGATTGAAAATGTAAACTGGTTTGCACTCCTATGGTTACTAGCTATAAGTTGAGTAAGGATGCTAAATCTTCTAAGGTTGATGAGAGAAAATATAGATCAATGATTGATAGATTGTTATACCTATCTATATCTAGACCAGATATCATGCATGTTGTTTGTCTTGTAGCTAGATTTCAACAAGATCCTAGAGAAACACATGTTGCTATCGTGAAAATAATTTTTATATATTTGAGAGGAATATAAGAATATGGACCGTGGTATTGATCATAGAAAATCAAACTTCACTGTGATGGATTATACCAATGCTAATTGGGCTAGATGTGTGGTTGATATGAAGAGTACTAGTGGAGGTGCATTTTTCCTTGGACCTCAGTTAGTTGTTTGGTCAAGTAAGAAACATGACTCAATATCCTTATCTATTTCTCAAGTTGCATGCATTGCTTCTTCCTCTTTCTATACATAGATATTATGGATGAAATAAACATTGAAAAATATCAAAATAATGTTTGATGAGCCAATTTCTATCTTATGTGATAATAGTAGTGCAATAAATATTTCAATAATCTAGTACTACATTCAAGGACAACACATATTTCAATCTAGTATGACTTTTCAAGAGAAAAGGTTTTGGAGAATGAAGTAAAGCTTGAGTATGTACCTACAAAAGAGAAAATTGCTGATATTTTTACCAAAGAATTATCTAAAGATACTTTTGAGTATCTCTTGGAGAAGTTGGGGGTCACAAACCCTCCTTATCAAAGATAAATGCATATGGATGTTCATTAGTCCAGTAAACTTCATGCATATTCTTGAGTCTGGAATAATGGTAGTGGTTGGCTCTTAGGTGGAACTAAGTACAATTGTGATATGATATGTATATCTCAGGGGGAGCTAAGAAGAATGAGAAATAGTTTTTGTTTTCATCCTTTTCCATTGATGTAAAAGGGGGGACTGAGTGCATGCCATGGAAAAATGTCTTTGTGGGAGAGTGAGTTAATTCTTTTTCTTTTGTTTCTATCATTGAGGTGTCACCATTAATGAAAAAGGGGGGGATTGTTTTAGGATTGATCAGAATGAGTAGTTTGGATGATGTTTGAGTTAGTATCCAGTTTTCATTGATGTAAACATGTATCTACATGGTGCCATTTTTTTTGTTGGTGACTCTTTCTATGTAGTGGTGTTGCAAGTTCTACTTCGCATGATCTTCATATTGCAAATATATCTATGAGGTTTTGGTATGTTATGGGATAGTATTTGAAGATGTTGGATTCAAATTTTTATGCTTCAGATCAATTTTTAGTAGAACTAATAATTGTCTAAGTATGATTGTGACTAATAAAGTTTTCTATGTGAAATGCACGCTCCACATTTCTCCACATATTGGTTTCTTGATGTTGTACTTCTAGAAATGATTTCATAATTTCCTTAGTTTCATTATTTTATGTTTACACGAGATTATGATTTTTAGAGACATGATTTCAAATTTCAATGGTGTTCTTACTCTAGGTTTGGCTAACCTCGGGTGTTTACACTTCATTAGTTGTATTAGTGAATGAAAGATGGAATGTAACATGTATAATAATATTTTTGGTCTCAGATAAGGCATGTTGTGGTCCACTTCTCATTCCTTTCTACCGTGGGAATGTTTAGTGCCGACCTAATTCAAATATGTGATTCTTTTACTTTCTTAGCTAATGATTGGAGACTCCGCATATGCAAGAATGATATAAAAAGGATGAATTATTGATGATTGAGTGTGGAGTTCATATATACTTTTGAATGTTTTTTACAAGTGTGCAATTATGTGATGAGGATATATGAAAGAGGACTTGCCTCCCTATATGTATAAGATAGTGTGAAGTGTATTGCACAATAGTGTGGAATTTTATGTGTTAGCTACTAGAAGCAATGAGTTGAAGGTATCTAGAGATAAATTAGTTGAGATGTGGTTTTGCATCAATGGTAGATCTATTCTCCTTTATCCTTCTTCATCTAGGCAATGCACCCTTTGACAGTGAGCCATCTTTCTTTAGGAAGCTCGAGCCTTTCTTTAATTTTTTTTAATTTAACTAGTGTTATTGTTAGGGAATTTTATTGCATCCTCATGGTGTTTATGGTTTTCTTTCTTTAAGTCTTAGGTTTTTAAAGTGTTCAAAATATTTATTTAGTATCATGTGTTATCTTTCATCATTGAATTGCCCACCCAGTTGACAATTTCTCAAGTTGTATGCCTAAGGGTTTTCCATCTTCATGTTACCAGTGCTGCGTCTAGGTCAACAAATTTAGTTGGTAAAACCTTCATATATATATTTAGCAGTGATGAATTTTATTCCCCAATGTTATTTCCTTTGTCCTTTTATTTGGCCCTCTCTCATAGTGACCTAGGGATGTGAATTAATGTGCACATGGTCTTAAATTGATTTAAGAGGGCTAATTGTTGTTGTTTAGTTGAGGACTTGCTAAAGTCATTTTTAGGCCTAGATGACATTTTGAGTTGTGATTGCAACCAAGCCAACATTTTAATCATTGTAAATGATAAGTCAGGCACTTGGTAAAATATTTTTGAGCTCTTATCGAGTTTACAAGTCCTATGTGGAATGTGTGCACGCAAAAAGAATAAGGACATGGCTAAGCTCCCTACAAAATGCACTGTTGACCAAATTTGAAAAAATGGAAAACACAATAGATTTTTGCAAAAAATTCACCACATGTTCTTCATGATCTACATATTTTATGATAGAAAACCATAAAAAAATTGTAAAAAAATCACCATGTTTTTGCAAATGTGAAAAAAAAAGTTTGACATTTTTTTTTTTGTCTTTGGTGTGTTTGTAGGGAGCTTAGCCAGTGCCAAAGAACAATAGCCTCGAGCTCGGATGCTCGTTGAAATTTGTTTTTGGCTTCAACAAGTGGGAGAGTGATAGGTTAAATGGAACTTATGTAGAATCAAATGGATAATGGACACATTTGTTGGAAAAAAAAAGGTTGAAGGTTGAGGACTCATTGAAGCCCTTCTAGGGTCTCATTGAGTTCACAAGTGGAAAGTTAGCTATAGTTTGAGTTCATTTGAAGTTGATGTGGTGTATAATGGGTGCACGTGTTATGGTTAAGTTCTTGTTGAAATATCTTTCCCGTTTCAATATCCTTATGAGGAAGTTGATGGTTAACATGAAATGACACAAAGAGTGCCAAGTCAGTAGTTTGAAGGCAAGATGATTATGGTCATTGGGGTCTTCAAGATGTTCCAATGACTTTGTGACTTCCCACAAGAATTAATGTTAAGTCAATAGTTGATGATTTCTTAAAGTTGTCCTCGAGGACTTGGTGAGAGATTTCTTTGGTGCTAGCAAGTGTTCGAGGAAGAGAAAGAGGAAGATGGTTTCTGCACTACATGGATGCTATGATACCAACTCATGACTTGTTGAGACTCTCAACTAGTTTCAATGGCTTTCTAAGGAGAGGACCAAAGAAAGAGGAAAGCCTAAGGGTTATCCATGGTGGAAGGTAGTGTAAGGTTAAAGTAATACTTGAATGTCATTGAGAGTTATCTTTTTCTTTAGAAACTTACTAAGTATGAGCTACATGGATAGTCTTTTGGTTAGCTGGACGTGAGTAACACACAACATATGTTGATTGGTTAAAGATGAATATGTGTTATGGGATGAAGTTTCAAGAGCCCCCCCAACAAGTCCAAATAAGTGATGGTGCACTTGATGAAAGGATTTGAATATACCGACAACCATTGATTCACATTGATCTATGACTAATATTCAAACTAGAAAGACTTCCCCTTGTGAGTCATAAATTTTCATGAATTTACATTGATTGAGGGAAAAAAAAATAGTAAAAGAAAAATTTAATGGGGTTTTCACAAATTTATAAAGAAAAAAGAACACTTAGATTAAGGATTCAAGAGATAGAATTTAAATTTGGAGAGCATATTTTCAAGGCTTTTGGCTGCATTTGACTAGTGAATTAAACTAGTAAGTTTTCTTTTCACATTCTTTTGCAATTAGTTTCTAGTTTTTAGAAAGAGTTAGGGTAATAATTTCAAACCCTAGGTTATGGATTTCAATTAAAATTAGTAGAGTTTTCTCTATAATCCACCGCCATGTCAACCACATCAAAATCCTTAGGATCAGAAGAGCCTAAAGAAAAAAGATAGAAGAAATAGGGGAATTTGTGTGATGATTTAAGAGCTTAGTTTCTTGGGTCATCCTTTAGAGCTAATATAGGAGGTGACACCCCTAAATTCTATGATAAACAATGTAATTGCATAGAGTTACACACATATTAGAGGACATAATACTTTTAAGTTTTTCTTCTCAAGTCAGAATTAGAGGAACTTGGATGTAATCCATGGAGATTAGGGATTTTAAGATTAGTTGTCCCAAATGTGTTTGTAAACATAGATTTGATTAGGGTTTTGGAAAGATGTTATAAACCTAGTGGTATATATGTTAGGTATACCAATGGCTACCTATTAGAGATTAGTAGAGAGAAGATAATTGAGGTTTTTGACATAGAGGACTGTAAGAATTTCAACATGAAGATTGACCTTGCATGCTTAAGATAAAAATATCAGGCTACAGAGGGCATGTATAGAAGGAAATAATTACCCTTGCATAGGCCTAGGCATGGAGGTGACTTATAACAGTTTGGGAGTACATATGAGCCCCAATATAAAGTTGAATTATTCTACAAGTATTAGAAAATGACCTATTATACCTACAGTCAGGTTTTGGGGTATGAAGGAGGTCCATAGTTTCCAAAATAATTGACTATTATAGTTTATGTCATCCAAAGAACTATTGATCGTAGACCATTTGATTAACCTCAATTTTTTGTAGAGGCAATCCATGGAATTGGTGATAATCCAACAACATGATTGGACCATAGTAAAAGTTAAATGATATTCTTTTCTAATGCATATGTTATTATATAAGGGACAATAATTATTGATAATATGGAAATGAACAACTAAGAGGGAGGGGGGGGGGGGGGGAATTAGTTGTTTAAAAAATATTGAGATTCAAACCCTTAAACCCCAAAGCCCTTAAACTTATGTACCCTTAAATCTGATTTGATTAAATGAAATATAAAACATTCATTCATACTAAAATCATAATTACATCCACACAACTTGAAATAATATTTTTATCATGGAAACCTTTTTAGGGGAAAATCCTTAGGATACAACCCTGAGGAAGGCTCACTTCCTTAAAAATTGAACATTCTACAATGATTTGAGATTTTGTGAACTATGAAAATGACATCTACCTCATGTCTGATACAAATCTAATGTAGCACAATGCAGATTTTTGTTTAACCTCTTGTTGAAACACTTTTGATCATCAATCAATCAGGCTCTTCTTCTACTAGCAACCTCTAACATCCACATCCATGATTCATGCCCTCATTTTCCCCTAATTCATCTCCTTATATCAAGAAATAGGTTTCCAAACCCTAATTCACCTTATTTTTAAATCATCACATCAAATCTCATGTTCAAATCCATCTATGACCTTAAAATAAAATCTACAATCCTTAAAATCCACCTCAAGATCATAAATCTCTTAGATTTCATGGTTTAGCTCTTTCCCAACACAGTTTACCAACCTCGTCAACCAAGAACAATAATAATAATAAAAATATTATTATTGACAAAAAATTATACCAATTTTATCTTTCTAATCCATGAATATCACCAAATCATTAAGAACATACTTCAAGAACATCCTGTAGCATCATGATAAACACTCATCTACAAAAATCCACCACAACAATTGGATTTTCCAACCCTTTTTGACTTGTTCCTTAAGAACACTATCAAAAAGCTCCGAGACAATAAAATTATGCCATGTGAACCTTTGAAGTACTAACCCTTTTATTTGAGGACACCTGAGTATGTCCCAAACGTGCTCCTAAGTGTGCTCCAATAGATTCCATATTAATTTAGGACAATGGAATTTGTTATGTCTACTTGTCAACATTGGCTATCACTCTATCTGCCAGTTACCAATTATGACATTGAATCATAGTCAAATCTTCATGATATCCTCTAAAACTTGGAGTGAACTAGGTATTTACCTTCATCAAAAATATCCCACATGTGTGACTTGATATCTTCAATAACCGAACCTCACCATACCTCTAAACATCCTATTCCATTGGCTAACCTACAACAGTTCAGTTAGCATCCAACAAATAGTTCTTCTAATAAATTCCTCTAATTTGTCTGACATGTTGACATCCCTCTGATTCCTATGATATGTTGAAATTAATAATAACACATCCAACACACCAATATGAAAACAATCTCCCCCTTTGGCATTGATGGAAACATATGATGGGAAACAAATAGTAATAATCAACCATATGATGGGAAAAAAAATCTCCCCTTTTGAGATCAACAATTCTCATTATCTTTTAGGGTTTCTCTAACTCATCTTCCTCTATGGTCTTCTCCCCCTGAAAGAAATATTTCTTTGGTTCCAATTGATTAGATAATCTTCTCTCCATCAGTTTCTCCCCCTAAGATGTATGCCACTCTTGTTCTTCTTTCTTATGTGCAAGTATATAAACTTACTTATCTCTTCTATTCTCTTGCTTCTCTCTCTCTTTTCCTTCTCTTTTCATCCATTTGATCTTCTTTGATCTCTCATATGATCTACTTCTCTTTTTTGAACTTCTCTTTTATTGTTTTTCACATCTTCTTCTCTCCCCTTTTGATATCAATTACAATGGTTTACAATCTATTCATATGCAAATTTCTTTGTCATATCAATGTATGCTTCCTTTTCCTTCTTTTATCTTTGTCAAGCTCATTTTTCCTTCTTTACCACACACCTATGATTCATCCAAATATTGATCAGACATCAAAGGCTTATCTTCCTAATTTATGCAACTCCTTGTAGCTCTCTACCACTACTCCGTTTTAGATTAAATAAAATTTCCTTACCAATCTTAGTACTTCCCCTGAGTAGAAGCTACCTTACACCAATCCATTTTGAATGATATTTCCATGAAGTCTTCTGGATTGATGCATCCATCTGCATCGTAGTTTTTTTTGAGAAGAGAAAGTCCTTTTTACTTTCCTTTGAATCTTACTAAAGTAGACCCCATTTCCGAAGTCTCTTTGTTCTTTCTTCCTGTCCTCTTCTTATGTTTCTACTCCTTTTCCTCCTTGTATTTTCCTTATCTCTTCACATTATTTTGATTATTCTTGTCGAACTTATCCTCTTTCTATATGTTCCTATCAACTACTTGCATATTCTTGTTCATTGCCTCTAGATCAATCTTAGCATCTTGTATGTCTCTATGGTGTTCAAAAACTTGTGTAGATACATTTTACATAAGACATGAAAATATTATCCTTTCTATTATAATTTCTCATCATAGTACAAGAACATCTACCTATCTTCCTTGTGATAGTATCATTTATCCTTCTTACACATTTAAATATATCAAGGACATGATTGTTTCTCGTCTCTGGGAGAGTAATTCTTGTTCTTGCAATCTGAGGCTCTATATCCATACTTGCCACAATAAAAAGAAATACCACTAAATTTTTGAGGTTTAGGACTTATTACCATATTTTTATTTCTCTTGTTACTCTTTCTTCTCTTGTACTTCTTTTGAATTTTATTCTTATTATTTTCCCTTTCCTTCTTCTTGCCTTTATTTTGATGCTTGGACCAATTATTCTATCTTTTTTCTTTGTTCTTCTTCTTTCCCTTATTTTTCTATTCTTTGGATTTAGACTTGTCTTGAATAGATTTTGAGCATTATCATCTCTCTAATCCATTACCATTGTTTTATTTTGACCTTCTCTGAATTAGCAGTGCTTCAATCTTAGTTGAACTGATCTTAAGTTTATCCTTTAAATCGTGTGTAATTCAAAGCTCTTCTTCCACAGATCTAACCCATTGATCATATATACAATCTTTTTACACTTCTTTGGCCTCAAACTCAAAGATTAGATAGATTTGATCTTCTACAATTCTCTGATAGTATGAGTTGAAATTTCCTTCAACTGGCTCTTAACTCACATTCTCCTTGAGTTGATTGATATCAGACTCCTTCTAATGTTGAACATTGAGGTTGACATAGCTTGTAGATCCCTTTTCATTTATTTATTTATCTGCATCTACTATCATTTTCTTTTGAATAACTAACCCTTTTGAACTATTCTTGATTTGATTCTAATTTTGCATTCTAAAAGGTATACCAGCACTTTGTTCATCTAATTTTCCTTTGCAAGAATCAAAATAATTTCTAATAGAGTGAACAAGTAAGTGAGTGTCTTTAGAATGATTTGAAAAAGTAAGTGACCAAATTTAGAATGATTTAACTTTTCATATCTTGATATTAGTGGCTTCACTTGTGACTCTAGCATTATTCCTTCTTTTCTTGCACCTGCTTCATCTTTAATTTTCTTTGAGACCTTCTGCATCTGATTCAAATAATGTTGATGTAGTGCATTCTTAACGATAATTCCTTGTCTTCTTTTGTATGAATTTATCTAAATTTATTCAATCTAAGTAATTTGATACTTTAATCCTTCATTATTTAGATGAAAGATATTTTTTTCTCTTTGACCTTGATTCAATCTCACTTCTAGAACTATTAACAATTTTACATCCCTCATCATTGAAGTGTAGAGTGTATCCCTTCTCAACCAGATGACTAAAACTAAGAAGATTTTGTATTAGAACATCAACATGTAACACATATTTTGTTTCATTCTTTCCATCTAGCAAAATAGTATCTCTTCCCTTGATTTTTCCTCCAGTGTTGTTACCCCATCTAAAAATTCCTCTATCATACTCTTCATATTTCAAAATTTTTTTGATATCAAAAGTCATGTGATGTGAACATACACTATCTATCAACCAATAATTTATCTTATCCAATTGTGTGACTAAGGATTTCTCTTCTTAAATAGCACAACTTATAGAGTTCTCAAGAGTAATCTCATCAACACTTCTACATGCAGAAACATTGCTAGCATACATATCACTAGTCTTGGTTTTCTCATTGGCACACCTATCATGAACATAAATCATAATATATTTAGCATTATTTTTAGAAAAAGTATTGATCATAGAAATCTTACCTTTGGAGTTATCTTATCTCTTGTCAATACCACTCTCATGCTTCTCATACTCCATAAATTTGTTCATGTCACTGGTGAAGTGATGTGAGTGGCCTCTATCAATGATCTATTTGTCTCCCTTGATACTTAGAGTAGTTAGTGCTTTTCCTAAATCTTGTGTGCCTAAGATTCCATCCTTATAATACTACTAACAACAACATTAGGCATGATATCTTCAGTAATATTTATAGAAAGAATGCTAGACATAAGATTCATAGAATTAGGTTCATCTCCCCGGATTGCAAAAAACACAAGTTCATCTTTACTCTTAACATAATCAGATTCAACATTTGTTACTCCTTCATCATCAAAAACATAATAACACTTTTTATCATCTCTAGGATTATCATACTAGTTCTTAGGAAATCTCTTTGGACATCTAGAGGCATAATGTCCTATCTTCTTACAACAGAATCATTTAAATGGAAATTTTCTTTTGTACCACCAAATCCTTTTGATAGCCTTTTTGAAACCATTGCTTCCAATTATCTCTCTCTCTCTCTCTCTCTCTCTCTCTCTCTCTCTCTCTCTCTCTCTCTCTCTCTCTCTCTCTCTCTCTCTCTCTCTCTCTCTCTCTCTCTCTCTCTCTCTCTCTCTCTCTCTATCTCTCTCTCTGTCTCTATCTTTGTCTCTGTCTCTGTCTCTATCTCTGTCTTTGTCTCTTTCTCTGTCTCTCTGTCTCTATCTCTATCTCTCTGTCTCTCTCTGTCTCTTTGTCTCTGTCTCTGTCTCTGTCTCTCTATCTCTCTATCTCTCTCTGTCTCTCTGTCTCTCTGTCTCTGTCTCTGTCTTTGTCTCTCTCTCTAAAGCTTCCTTAACTCCTTTTCATATTTTGTTTGATACTTTTCTTGTAAATCATTCACCTTGACTTGATCTATGCACGTCTCTTCCTGATATTTTAGCCTTGAAAGAAGATTCAAGCTTTGAAAAAGAATCACCAAACTCACTCATTTAAAAAGAAGATAAATTACCATCCAATGTGTCTCTTGTCACAATATAAACAGTTCTAATTTCCTTAATAGAATAAAATTTTCTTTTGTAAGCTAGGGGTAGAGATCTCAACACTTTTAAAATAATCTCTCCTTCATCCAATACACCACTAGCACATTTGATGCTACAAATAATTCATTTATATTTAGCATATACACATTGATGTTCTCATCCTCATACATTCTCAAGGATTCATACCTTCCTTTTAGTCTTTGCAACTTGGATTTCTTGACACATGCATCACCCTCATGTAGGGTTTCTATCTTTATCCAACTTTCATGTGCGGTCTCCAACTCCATCACAATTGTATATTCTGTATCTAACAGGGCACTTAGTAGTTCTTCCTTGTCTCTGATATCATACTCAAACTACATCTTTTCATCTGGTGTAGTTGTAGATAGATCTACAAGAGCCATGTAGGGTCTCTTTTTGATGGTCCAATAATCTTCTCCAATGCACCTTAAGTGAGTGATCATCTATCCTTTCCATATGGGGTAGTTTGTGCCTTCAAACCTAGGATCATCCTTCTTTTAAGCTTCCATATCAAATCTTCATCAAGCTGTTAGGCTTCCTTCAAGGGACCAAGCTCTGATACCAATTGTTGATAATATGGAAATTAACAACTAAGAGGGAGGGGGTTGAATTAGTTTTTTCCAAAATATCAAACTTAAAACCCTTAAACTCCCAAACAATTAAAATTGTGTATCCTTAAATATGATTTGATTAAATGAAATATAAGACATGCATGCATACACAAATTAGAATCAAATCTACACAGCTTGAAACAAGACTTTTAACATGGAAAACCTGTTAGGGGAAAAACCATGGTGGAGCTTATTACACACAATAAGTAAATACCTTGTTAGAAGTATAAACGTAATACAATATATTGGAAATGCACATGCATTTAGGCTCACTGCCTAGAGCTCACTACTCAAATAAAAATCCTTGGGATACAACCCTGAGGAAGGCTCACTTCCTTACAAACTAATGAATACAATGATATGAGATTTTTTTGAATTGTGAAAATGACATCTACATCATGTATGATACAACTTCAATGTATAAAAATATAGATCCTTGTTCAAACTCTTTTTGAAACACTTTTGATCATCACTCAATCAGGTTCTTCTTTTGTTAGTAACCTCTAGTATTCACATCCATGATCCACACCCTCATTTTTCCCTTATTTATCTCCTTAGATCAAGAACTAGGTCACTAAACCCCAATTCACCTTCCTTTCAAATCATCATACCAAATCTCATTTTTAGATCCATTTCTAACTATAAAATCAAGGGAATAATTCTTAACAACCACCTTGAGATCATAAATCCTATAGATCTCATGGTTTACCATGACTTGTGCAACACGATTTACCAACCTAGTTGGCCAAGAATAAGAATAATAAGAAAAATATTATTATTGATTGAAATTTCCACCAATATGATCATTTTTATCCATGTATATCACCAAATGATCAAGTACATACTTCAAAAACATCCTGTAGAATCATGTTAAACACTCATCTACATAAATCCACCACAACCATTGGATTTTCCAACCCTTTTTCACTTGTTCCTCAAGAAAACTATAATAAATCTCTGAGACAAAAAAATTATGCCATGTGGACCTTTAAAGTACTAACCCTTTGAGTTTAGTACACTTGAGTATGTCCCAAACACACTGCTAAGTGCACTCCAATAGATCCCATCTTGACTTGTCAACACTATCTACCACTCTGTCTACTAGTCACCAATTATAACCTTGAATCATACTCTTATCCTCTGAAACTTGGAGTGAACTAAGTATTTACCTTCATCAAAAATATCCCACATGAGAGAATTGATATCTTCAATAATTGAACATCACTGGACCTATGAACATCCCGTTCCATTAGCTAACCTATAATATTTCAATTAGCATCCAACAAATAGTTCTTCTAATCAATTCCTTTGACTTCTCTGATATGTTGACATACCTCTGATTCCTCTAATATGTTGACATCAATGAAATCAAATCCAACATGCCAATATTCCAACAATAATAAAGGGTTTGGGTACCTAAGATTCATGTAAGGGTGTTTGATATCAAGGGTAACAAGGAGCCAGTCCAGTTGTGGCCTTCAATTTGGGACTGTGGATATCAAAAGGTCCAATCCTTTTATTTTGAGAAATATTTTGTTAGGAGAATATATGATGCTCATAGTGTTCAATTTACAAGTTTGTCCAAACAAATTATGAATTTATTTAGACCAGCAGGTAAGGAGGAAGAGCTAAAAGTTAGTATTGATCAAAACTGGGTAGATTGGTATATGGAAAAAGATTAGGGTCTATGGATTTAGTGATCAACCAAATGTTTTACCCTTTTTTGTCCCTACCAAATCATTTTCTCTAAATATTGTTTAGAAAATGTTTATAGCTTCTGCCCCATTCAGGCAATATACTAAGGTATCTTTTCTCCCTATGTATCTTAAGATTGATGATCTCCAGATAAACACAATCCAAGGATATGAGAAGGTTGTTGAATTATTGAAATCATATAATTTTATTGTTGGGATAGAAGAAAGGAAATTTGATCCCAAAGGATATTATGATTTTCAAAGAAGTCTACTAGTTTGGGGGCTTATGCCCATGAATTTTTTTTGAAAGAGGAAATAATGAGGAATTGCCAATCTTTGGAGGAGGTAAAATAAGAATGTCCACTTAATTTTAGGTGCAAAAGGTTGAGAGTAGGATAATACATGTAGACCCTTTGTAGCTTGGTATATTTCTTGACAAGGATAATTGGGTTAAGGGGATGGATTTATTCATACAAAATATAAATATGTTGTTGACACATCAAATATTCACTACTCCATCATCCCCAAGTCACGCTATAGTTGGAACTAGATAATTGCGTAAGTTTTTGCAACACCTTTAGTTGAAATATCCCTTTGGAACTAGATAATGACAGTATCCTAAGAAATTCATGAAGGTTAAGGAAAAAAATAGGAAGAGGAGGTGTTACAAGAGGTAAGGTTGCAACCCTATGAGCCCCCTAATGAACAAACATGATGACATCATGGATACTTATGATTATCTAATAGAGGACATAAGGAGAAATTATTCTAAGGCATTTGTGTTAGATGATGGTTTTATTCACTCCCAAGTGTTTTATTTTTTTATTTATAAGAAAAGGGGCGAGGTCTAATTAAAAAATCAAGTGACACTTATCCTGAGTAGAATGAAGAAGTTGTCATACAAGTCTTGGATAATGTGAGGAAATAATTGGAAAATATGACAATAGAAAAAGGAATGCAAATGTTGAAGAAAGTTGGTTGTCTACTAATCCCAAGCCTTGACATTGCATCCAACATTGAATTTGATAACTTAAAGAGGCATGAAGGCATTGATTATAGATTTTCATATGAGGGCTTAGATAGAATTTACTCTGGATTAGAATTTATGTCATCAAATAACATCCTTTCATTGTGGTGTTTATATCCAAAGAACAAATAACCTATTACAATGGATGACCCACAAACAATTCTTGGACAATTTATGGTTTACAAAAGAATATATAAACTAAGGAGGTAGTAGAATTGAATGTTAACACTACAATATTCAATAAGGCAAAGGTGGAGGACCAAAAAGAATTAATTGCACAAAAAAGGAAGGAGATAAGGGAACACAATAAATTACTAGATTCATCTCAAGGAAAGAGCCTTCTATAGACAATTGAGGCTGAAAAATTCTAAGTTAAGAACACCTGTTGGACTTGAAAAGGAAAAAAAAAGTGAGGCTTATAGATAATTGGTCAAGTTACAAGAAGAGAGTATGCTACTGAAAAAAGAGTTAAAACTTGTAAGTTGAAAATAGCCCAAGATTTAATCAAGGCTAGGATCCAACAAGTGCTACCTCATTGCAATTCATGTGGACTAGATATTAAAACATTGTGAAAATTATTGAGAAACAAAGAAAAATGGAGCTTAATTCAAACCTTTTTGTTAAATATTTGTTCAAGAAGAAATAACTTTTACAATGTTTACAACAATATTTTGAGAGTATTAAAAATGAAATTTAAAGGACAAGGACCGATATACTTAATGAATCAAGAGCTAAAATGGAAGAGGTTGATTTGTTGTTGAAGGATAAAGATAAATTTTATGGAAATGTATCAAAGGTTCTTGAGAGGTTCAATAAGTTGTATGGTACATTGTCTCCTCCATTTTAAAAAATATACTGTACAAGATAGTATAGAGCATGAATGGAAAGGAGAATTGGGAAGATGTCTCATACATGATGTAGTAGACAAGGAAATAGATTATGCTGAAAAAAATAGAAGAAAAATTATTCGAATAATTGGATGGACTATATGAATTAGAGTACAATAATAGAATCATGAACAAAAAAAATGCAACACTAGCCAATCTGACCTATTGCACATCTCTAGACCTGCATTGAGTTTTTGCAGAAAGATAAATGATGAGCTAGACTGAGTTTAATGAATTAAAAATATTTTAATTTTTTCTCTTTTAGCCAGCATCCACATCAGCCATTGTGTAAACCACTTTTGTTCACTTTCCAAGTTAGTAGGGACAAATAACCCTAGAGACTAAAATTGTAAAGGCTAATAAATTAAATTATAGCTTTTCCCTCTCTTGGTTGATGAAGAATAAATGTATGGAATACTTTTTTGAAATAATTAATGAAAATATTGTTTTAGATTGTCTCCTATTTTATGTTTTGGTAATTAAGAGTCTATTTATTCAAAATCTATGGATTTTTCTTTGCGATATTTTCACAAATGTGTAATACATTAATTCTTTTTCTTTTAATCAAAGGAATCAAATACTCTTTGTATGTTACAATGATCTAGGGAATAAGATAGTGATTCAATAAAGTATGATATGAAATGGTAAATAAGAATGATTATGTAATGCATAAGTGTTTGGAATCTGTGTGTATTTCATGTTATTTCATCAATTTTTTTTTACTTTGTCTCCATAGATTAGGCACAGTCTAGTGGTTTATATTTTTTAGCAACCAATTTGAATTATGAATAGAATTTACATTATTTTTGCGTAGAGTAGGATTTTCATTCTAAAAAACAAGTAGATGGTGTAAAATCAAAATTGAGCCGAGTCTAGATCAAATAATCTGCATTCTAGTTAAATATGGTAATAATTATATGTGAAGATGTAATACATTTTAAAATGTGTTTAAAATCTACAAGTATTGCAAGGTTTACCCATCTCGACCTTGTAGAAAGAGTAGAAGAGTTACTTGTTTTGTAAGTCATTCTTGTCAATTAGCCATTGACCTCACATTTCTATTCATAAAAGAAGGATAATTCTTAAAAAAAATTGAGGAATCAATCAAAGGAATCAACAATAACCTTAACTAGTGTTTATACATTTTATAATTAATCTCTTTCATAGTTTTTTCCTTAATAGGGTTTTCCATGTAAATCTGGTGTTCATGTGTATGTTGGTTTATGTATTTTTTGTTTAGATCTTTATATGATTAAAGTATTAAAGTAAGTTAGATGGAATTGACTAATGATTTAAAATTTTATAAGTCTTGTGGATAAATGATTCACCCCCTCTTAGTTTTCTTGCACATTAAACACAAGGCGACTTGCCATCCTTGATCCCCAAAGTTTGAACCCTATTCGTAGACAAGTCAAAATGGCATGTCATTTTAGGGTTCAGGGGTGCAAAGATCCCTGATCCCCAAAAGAGATTGGGGACCTTGACATCCCAAATCTTGATCTATAAAGGGATTGCATCACCAATTTATATAAAAGCCATTTAGGTTGTTCTTTTTATCACTTTTACTTCAATTATGGACAAGAGTCCCTTTTGTCTAAGTGGTTACATTGATCATTTTGGTTTACATTGTTTGATTTCACTACTTTTGAGGCCACCTTACTAGCTCTCTTGTCATCTTGAGACTCTCTATCATCATCTCGCTTGATCTCCAACCTAGCATCAATTATAGTTTCATGCTCGATGGTGTTTCTTTTCCCATTTGCATTCTTCCTTATACCCCAGCGTTTCTTCCTTGTGTGTCCTTTTGGTTTTTTGTTGCTTCTTATTTTTTAGGGTTTAGTTTTGTTTGAGTCCTATTTTAGTTTTCATTAATTTCTCATCCGAACAACCTATTTGGATCAAAACCATACAATAATTTGAAAAACAATAAAACCCTCAAAACTTGGGAAAAACCCTAAACTTTATGACCAAATATAGTGGATTAGGGATCTATGATCCCCAATCCTTAAAAGGATTTTAAATTTTGGGGGTAAAATGTCACAATGGCCCCCCACACACTTTTGGGTTTTGGGATCCTCGATCCCTAAAAATATAACCAACTCTTAGGTGCCAAAGACTGTCAGAGATTAGGCCAATGCTCCAAAGGAATTTGGGAACTTGCCACCCGAATCCTCAAAAGGAATCAGAAACCTTTCCATCCATGATCTATGATCACCATTGATTGTGTAAAGATTCCTTTCTATGTCAATCCCTTTAGAGTTGAGTGGTCCTATGACACTCAAAACCATGAAGATTTCACAAATCCTGGTACGTTAAAACCCTAAAATAGTAATAGTTTTTGTGATTTTAGGGGTTTGGTAAATTTTGTAAGATGGTTTTCATGATGTTTTGATTGCAATGTGATGTTGGTGAGATCTTTTATTTCCTGTTTTAGTTAGTTTCTTCAATTTTAGTAGTTTAATTTAATTTTTTAATAAAACTATGATGGTTCTAATGAGTGTGTTTTCATGGGGAAGAGATATGAACAACATTACATCGATGAAGTACAAATTCCTAGGATATAATAAGCCCTTAGATCTAGAAAACAACCACTCAAAGATTTATGACATAGACATAGGTCACATGGACCTGAAGGAGTTCCTAAATGGAATGAACAATCCCAATGGGAGAACTCTAAACACAAATTATTTGTTGAACTCAAAACTTGTACAAGAAGCTAACTATCCTACAGCCACAAAATTAGAGATCTAATTATGGCTTGCATGGATAATTAAACTATAATAAAGGAATCTCTTTGGAAATTTAGGGGAAGTTATTCTAAACATTAGGATAGATAATATCAAAGAGGTCTTAAAAATGCATACTTGTGATGAATATGACATGGTTTCTCAAGAATATTCCTAGATATTATATGTAGATGATCCTATTATCAAATCACATATCAATGAGAACTACCTCGAGAGGTGAAGGAAAACTAGCCAGTTGGAAAACATGGATCTCAATAGAGCATTCCTTGGGGAAGATATTAGGAACTATGTAACCATGATGAGTAGAGTGTTTGACCTACCATAGTATAAAAAAATAGAATTGTGGATGGTCTTTTACATCATGACCATTCAAAAAAGGTGAGATAAGATTGATTGGGGGGAAGACTATCAGTGATAATCTCAATGAACAAATGCAACAAGTGAACACTGTTCCCTACTTCTATATGACCTCTTATGTGTTATTTTTGTTAACAACACATGGAAACTTCTTGGGTCTAAATATTATAAATTATTTTATGAATGTGAAGACTTGAATACATTCTTACTACCCATAGTTGATATAGAGAAGAAACTGGATAAACTAGATCACAAGATAGTGAACAATGCCTCCATTTTTTCAGTCATAAAGGCCAATAAAGATATTTTTTTCAAGGGGATGTCCTTATAGGTGGCTTCCAAAATTAATTTTTTTGGGAATTATTAAATTTATTTTTGTACATTCACCTACATAAGGGTGGTAGGTTTCACATTGTAGCCCATAAAGTTTTCCAGGTACCCATCTGATAAGAAAATTTTTGTGGAGTTGTGAAGATAGGTTGTAGACATCCATAGGCTCATTGTGAATAATAAAAAAATGTGTTTTCAATTTTGAATTAGGTTAGGGGCACACAATGCACAATATATGAAGATATTCAAGGTAGTAGGCATAGAGTAGGGGGAGTGCTCTTTGGACAAGATCTCAATACAAATGGAAAAATTTGATTATATTGGTACTTTTAGCCATGTTATGGGGGAAAATTTAAAGCATGACCTCACATCAAAGATCATTGGAAAAATTTTGAAGATGACTATGCTATTAGGGTGAAATATTATCGTAGGATGGATCTAGACTTGGGAAAGAATGCTAAAGAGGTGTATGTTTTATATAAACATTATGGGAAAGAATCTAATAGGAGGTTATTATCACTAAAAACCAAAGATAAGGTATACATGAGGTCCATTTACAATGCTTATGCCATATATGAAGAAGAGGACATGAAATTCAAAGCTATACATGTTATAAAATGCACATAAGATTGGCAAGTAAACCATTCAAACTTGAGCCTATGCGAATAAAATAGGGATTTGATTTTTTTTAAAAGGAAAAGTATGGTGATTGTAAAGGGGGAAAAGGAAAAATAATAAAGAAGGTATCACCCACCTCTTTTCCTATAGAAGTCTTGGGAGATGCATGACTAGTGGTCAATAAGGTATCTATGCAAATACAAGTACAACAAAAAGACACAAATAATAAATAGGGTAGATCATCTTCCTCTACACTTACAACCACTAGAATTCCACCTCCACTAGCTGATTCTCCCATGGAAAAAAAAGTGATATACCTCCACCAGTTATGTCTTTAAATACTACCACAATACTAGCCTCATTTAACATCATAGTATATGCCCCATCATCATCTAGGCCAAGAATTCAACCATGAAAGGTCAATCTTTTGAATAAAATCAAGCCTTCTAATTCTAGAGAGAAGGTCTATAAGATATTGAGGAAAGGACCCCTAAAAATAGAAACATTGATTAAAGTACCTGAGGAGATAGAAGAAGATATCAGACATTCCTTTGTAACAAGAAGGAGAATTAGGTTAGCTATGCCTACAGTTCAAACACCAAATTTGGGAGAGGTCTCTTTTGAATAATATATTAGAGCCTTTTCTTCGTACTGAGGATTAAGAAGCCCCATTAGATCAATAGGATGTCCTACAGGATGAAGAATTAGAAAAGGAAGATACTTTAGGTGTGGATGAGTTATATATATCTATTTTTACCAACCTATTAGTTATGGATGAATAGGTCTAAGAGAATCTCTAGAGGAATGAATAGAAAAATGATGAAATGCAAGATAATCTCAAGAGCATGCATGAGAAGGTCGAAGAAGTTAAAGAAGAATAAATTTTCATAAGCATAGATGAGGGAGCTTAGGATGAAATAACAATAGAAGGGCATCAAATCACAGAAGGAGAAATAAATAGAGAATAAGGAATGAATAAATAGGAAGGAGAAATAAGGGAAGGAGAGGAAGAATAATTTACATAAGAACAAGTAAAGAAAGAGACAACTCCACTACTCAAAAGGAAGAAAAATTCCAATAGAATCCTTCTCTAACACAACATGAATCAACTCCTCCACCATAATATAAACCATCTTCAATGCAAGAAAATGGGGTAGAAAAGTAGGAACATTTATTTATAACCGAGTCATATCAACTACTTTCTATAGAATCCACTTCCACATGGCCTGAAAAAGTCAATTTAGCCAAGGAAGAGAAATTATGGAGGAATTGAAGAACATGACCTCTCTCTAGTTGGAAGGGAATTTAAAAAGGAGGATTCTAGTTAGAGGAGAATACAATAGGTATCCTTTGTTACCTCTAATAGGAAAGGGTGATGGAAGGCCAAAGTACCAACCCATGTAGTAGATAAACCTATAGAGGATCTGGCCCTAGAGAAATATATGGTTTAAGAATTAAACTTGTAGGTACAAACTTGTGAAGGAGAAAAAGATTTAATGGGCTTATCATTCACACCAGTTTTCTAAAGGTTGGATAAGGAAAATGACTTGAAGACATAAAATCAAGACTTGAGATTCATAATTACATAATTGATGAGTTACATTGATCCACATAATTCATTTGAAAGCACCCACAATGTTAGAGATGTTCATAAATAACCAACCCAAGTTGACCTATTTGTGAAGGCATGTAGAGATGGGAGGGCTTATATTGAGCAATTGGGAGAGGTTGTGATCATAGTGATATTAGCATTATATCAATCAATATTTAAGGATTTTTTAATTTTTTTTGACATGTTAGTGAATGATAAGGATACATGTATTGACTAGGTTGTTCCACTGTGAGAGGATTTCCTCCTAATTTTGAAGTTAATAAAGAAGACAAGTGTAGATAAGATATTTGCAATGAAAATTTTGGAACTAGAGATCATCAACTTTCCTACAATGTGGTCTAGATCAATAAATATGGCCTTTAAAGATATCTTAAAGAAGTAAAATTTCATTTTGTCAAGGGGTGATTCCATAGGAACTTTAGCGATGAGGGAAAAAGATTTTGTAGTAGCCCTCTCATGTGCATTTTGGAAAAATGAAGAGTGCGCTATAATGAGAAATATATACAACATTGTCCAGGAATTCAAAAATATTTTGCAAGCTGCTAATACTAAGGATTCCATCAATTGGATGACAAAAATCAAACAAGAGTTGTCAAGTATGCAAACAAAACTACCTCAATTTGAGTACATAGCCAAGAAGTTGATTTCTTTGTAGGAAAAATCAATAGGCTCAACTAGAATTTAATGCAACACCCAATATGAATGATATTTTTGAAGTTGTGATGGCACTCACAGAGGCATTCTCAGAACTTGTAGCTAATCTTTAAAGTCATGTCAAATATTTTTGAAGTAGGTTTTCCATATTTTTGGTCATTAGACAAATAAAAATGCAATAGTAAAGAACAACCATATTTTTTGTTGTATTTTTTTAGACATGAAATATAATTTTAGATTCTTTTTTAACTATCTTAAATCATCCCCATACTTTTTGCTAATGATAAAGCTCAGTTTTGTTGTAGTTAAAACTCAAGAAGATGCATGAAAAATAGATCTGAACAAGTGGAGGAGTTGTAGCTGAAAAACATTTCTCTATAATTTTAGGGCATGTTTTTGGGTTGAATAAGTCCTTTTGAAATATAAAATTAAGCAAATCATTGTCATTTCCATTATGTAATAGTTTAGGAATAGTTTTAGGTAGTTGATTTATTGTTAAAATTTTGTTATGCCCAGGAAAAATGCCTAGAAACCCTAGTTATAGGTTTGCTTATACGAAGTTTATAAATTCCATTTAAATTTAGATTCGTAATATAATAAGGGCTGTGATTTATTTATTTGAACTTAGAATACATCTGGAGTTGCATTAGTGGTTTATAAATCTATTGAATTTGAGAATTTTAATACAATTTCAAATTCAAGAACCTCATGTATGTTCATGGGATTTTCTCAATCATTCTTGTTAGTTAGTATCCGTTGTTGATTGCAAGTTTTGTTGGGAAAATGTGTCTCAATCTTACAATTACAAAAAAATCAAACTCAATTTTTAAGGACTTAGAGGATTGGAAAGGTGTCAAAACTCATTGGGGATAACACCATGTTGTCCCAATTGTAGAGTGCTTTGAGAAGTTTTTGAAAACAAGTGGTAATAATAGAAAATCAGATACATGGTTTAAAAGTTATAGCCTCCAGAAGATGGGTCTCCTAAAATAGGAAATATAAAAATTGTCAAACATGTAAATGAGTTGTAAAAGGGTGTTACATGTGTTGGTGTGTGTATTGACACATCATAGGGAATATTTGATTGGAGTTAAGATGAGAACCTCTTTTTTTGGTGGTTTTAGCCCATGGTTTTGTAATATCATTTGATTATTTCTTGATGCAAGGAGGGGCATGAATAGCCAGGGCCAAGGGCACACCTAACTATCCATCCACCTTATAGAGTAAAGACAACAGAATAAAACAACATAGAGAACAACACCAAGGAGGGAAGGAACAACAAACACTTTTATTGATTCATCCAATTACAACATACATGCCTGATTGTAAGGCCTTCCGGGTTATGACCCACAAGATTTTTGATAATCCAGACCTTTGTATCTTCTAAGTCCTCCAAATCACTTACCAAAACTACTCAAAATTTCTTCTCATGACTACTTAACCTAAACCTAGACATCCTTATTTATACTTTCCAAAATAGCTTATAGAAGATTCAAGAACATTACATAATAGAAGGCCGACCAAAAAATGATTTGCACACATCCCTAGACAATATCATAGCATTAAATTCACTACCTAAATTAAATACACAAGTTGGCTCCAACTGGAAACCAATCTGAGACAAACTCAGTCAAAGAAGAACCAAGCATCAGCAAATAATAGGCTCACTCAACACAGGAAGGAACACTCGGCCAACACTGAACAACTCAGCACATATAGGAACACTCAGCCAACACTAGACAAATCGACACACACAAACACTCAACAAAGATTGCAACTTGACAATGATTGCAACTTGGCAATGACTGGCAGAATGAAAAAAAATGAGCAAGATAGTAAGGCAACCTATGATGCTCCTGCATCAGACAACCAGGGTTGAAAGAAATGATTCTCCTAAATCATTGAGATGTCACAACCTGAGTTGAATCCAACTCAGACTGAGAAATTCGTGAAGCATATTCAACTAGTCTATTCTTCCACTTCACCAAATATTCATAATAATCTCTTCCTCTTGTGGTTCTGATCTAATATTTGTTCAACCTCTTCCACCTACTTCTTAGGATAATCATCCGGTATAAAAACTTCATCGTCTGACTCATGATACTTATGCAAATCAACAATATTGAATATAGGAGATATATCCATGTATCAGGTAACTCAACTTCATAAGCATTACCACTGTCAAAATTTCTCAAAATTCTACAAGGACCAAACTTCTTCATTTTCAGCTTACTGTATGTTCCAACAAGAAATCTACCTTTCTTCGAATGAACCATTACCGCATCACCAACTTTAAAAACATGATGTCTCCTCGACTTATCAACATTTTCCTTATACTTCTGATTATTTTGTTCCAACTTCAACTTCACTTCCTCATGTAAAGACTTCATAAAATCAACAAATACTTCCCCTTCAACACTTCTCTTTTCTTGGCCAACAATATCCCTCAAATTTGATACTCCTCTAGGCTGCATTCTGGTAACAATCTCAAAAGGTGTTTTTCCTGAACTCCTATTCACAAAATCATTATATGCAAACTTAGCTTGTGCCAATACTATATCCCAATTACTTGGCTTATCTCTAACTAAACGTCTTAAAAAATTACCCAAGCTTCTATTCACAACTTTTGTCTATCCATTTGTCTGTGGATGGAATGTAGAATGAAACCTCAACTCGGTATCCATCTTCTTCCATAAAGTCCTCCAAAAATAATGAACAAAATTTCTATCTCGGTCAGAGATAATACTTCTCAGTAATCCATGCAATCTAACAATTTATTTAAAGAAAATCTCAGGAACATGCACTGCATCTGATGTCTTCTTACATGGTATAAAATGTGCCATCTTAGAAAATATATCCACAACAATAAATATGGAATCATACCCTCTTGTTTTCCTAGGTAATCCAAGAACAAAATCCATACTGATGTCACTCCAAGGTTTCTCAAGAACAAAAACAAGTGTATACAATCCGGTATTCTAACTTACTCCTTTTGCAACTTGACAAACTCCACAACTTCTTACAAAATTCTAAACATCCTTGTACATATGTGGCCAATAATAGTTTTCCTTAAGAAAACTCAATGTCTTATCAATTCTAAAATGTCTAGCCAATCCACCATAATTCTTTTCCTTAATAAAATTAATTCTCATAGAAATTCTTGGTATACACAACTAAATTTCTTTAAACAACATAAATTCTTGAATGAAATACTTCTCAAACTTACTCAGCTATTTTGACAAATTTGGTGCTCTACACTCTCTCCACACCTCATAAAAATTAGGGTTAGTATCATACAAATCCTTCAGCTCATCAAAACCAAGAACAACAACCTTCATATCAGTCAACAAAGAACATCTTCTGCTCAGTGCATCTGCAACTTGGTTAGTAACTCTACTCTTATGCTTGATTACAAATGTGAAACTTTGTAAATATTCAACCCACGTCATATGTCTCTGATTCAACTTATGTTGACTTCCTAGATACTGAAAAGCTTTATGATCAGTATACAACACAAACTCACTCGGTATCAAATAATGTCTCCACTACTTCAAATCTTGAACAATAGCATAAAAATCTTGATCATACACATAATACTTCTTTTTAGTATCATTCAAATTTTCACTAAAGAAAGCGACATGTTTATCTTCTTGACTCAACACAACTCCTATTACACTACCACTTGCATCACAATCAACTTGAAATACCTTATTGAAATTAGGCAAAGCTAACATAGGTAACTCAACAACCTTTTGTTTCAAAGTCTCAGAACTCTTATTAGATCCATGTGTCCACTTAAAATCCTTTGTATCTCCTCTCCTAGTCTCATTCATAGTATTAAAAATAGAACTGAAATTCTTAATGAACTTTCTATAGAAACTAGCCAAACCATGAAATGATCTTACCTCACCCACATTCTTAGGTGTAGGCCACTCCAAAATTTCTTTAACCTTCTCAAGATCCATTTTCAAACCATGAGCTAAAATAAAAAATCCCAAATATACAATCTCTTCTTGCATAAAGGAACATTTCTTCAAATTAATCACCAACTTCTCCTCTTTCAATCTTTGCAACACTTGTCTAATATGCTCAAGGTGTTCTTCCTTAGTCCTACTAAATATTAGAATATCATCCAAATAAAAAATCACAAAATTACCCAAAAATATCTTGATAACTTCATTCATCAACCTCATGAAAGTACTAGGTGCATTAGTCAAACACAAAGCCATAACCAACCACTCATACAAACCATCTTTTATCTTGAAAGCAGTCTTCCATTCATCACCTTCTCCGATTCTGATATGATGATAACCACTCTTTAAATCAATCTTGGTAAAGTAGTTTTCTCCACTCAAACAATCCATTATGTCATCCATCCTCGGCATAGGAAACCTATACTTCACTGTTATCTTGTTGATAGCTCTAGAATTTGTGCAGATTCTCCATTATCCATTCTTCATAGGTGCTAATACATCAGGTCCAACACATGGACTCAAGATATCTCTGATCAAAATTTTCTACAACAATTCTTGTACTTGTCTATTAAGTTCTTCATTCTTAGTAGGTGTTATCCTATATGGTACTTTATTTGGAAAACTAGCTCTAGGAATCAGATCCATACAATGACTTATACTTCCAACTGATGGTAAACCATCAAGAATATCCTTTGCAACAATCTCCTTGTATTCATTCAAAAAGTTTTTAATTTCTATTGGTACTCGGTCATTACTATTTTCAGTCACTCGACCATTACTACCACAACTCAGTCTTTTAGGAATGATAGCAAAAAAAACTTGATTCTTCTTCATGTCCTCAAATTTCTTTCCATTAACCATGCACATTTTCACAGTAGTATAGTTTATCTCATCTGGAACCTCAATCAAAGGTAACAATGTTTTCTTTCTTCCATTCACCCAAAGAGTATATTGATTCAATATACCATCATGCACAACATACCTATCATACTGCCAAGGTCTACCCAAAAAAATATGACAACAATCCATAGGCATAATATCACACAAAACTTCATCAAAATAACTTCCAATCTTGAGTTTCACAATACATTGCTCAGTCACCAATAATTTATGCTCATCCTTGATCCATGAAATGTGATAGGGTTTAGGGTGTCTCAACCTTTGCAAGTTCAATTTTGTAACTAGTTCATCCGATGCCAAATTTGCTGAACTACCACTGGCAACAATCACTTTGCAAAATTTTAATACCATCTTACATCTGGTCTTGAAAAGAATTCTCCTCAGGACAGGCTCTTCCTCAACTCTCTTATTACACAAAGTTCTCCTTACCATCAAATTTTCTCCATCCTCAGGCCTACTTGATGATCCCTCAAAAAACTCTTGTACCATAGCATTTCTATGAATTTGTTCATTTCCATTAGAGTGTCTACACTCAAAAGATCTATGCCCTTCTTTACCACATCTAAAACAATTACCACTGAAACCACCTCTAGAATAAGAATTACCTCTTCCTCAGTATGAACTAGTACCTCCACGGTAAGAACTACCACCTTTCCACTTGGTCTTTCTTTTATAGTCAATTTTCCACTCATATTTTCTCTTATCTTGTACATAATTATTGTATGCACCCTAAAATGGTCGCCTAGACTTTGGGTCCCATTCTTCAATTTATCAATTTCCCGAATCAATATTTTAAAACAATATTTTCAATCAAATCAATTTCCTTGATCATATCCTAATTCTATTATTTATTTGATTATATTCTATGGGCTAACCATTTTATCCTAAGTCTTTATTTAATTAAAATGAATTCCCTCCCCTTTTATTAAATAAAAAGCCCCCACTTTTTCTCTTATCCTAAGTTGCACAAATAAAGCATTATTCTTATTTTATAAAAAGGAGAAAAAAGACCTTTTTGTCTCACACGAGGCTCAAAAGTCAACACTTCTTTCTCATTGGAGGAGACTTGTGCACATGGATTTCTCCTCTTTCAAGCTCCACCCTTGATCAAATCTTTTGCCTCTTAATCTCCATCGTTCGTTGATTCTCATTTCTTATAAAAGAAGAGCTCTCTTCTCATTCTAGGATCCAACTTTTGAATACTAATCTTATGTTGCAAGATTTCTTGGTGATTTTGGAGCTTTGGAAATCTTCTTGCATTTAGCTTTCATTCTTGCATCATAGCTTCATGTTTATGCTTTCTTAGCTTAAATTTCCTTTCAAGTTCTATCTTAGCTCACATAGCTTAATTAGTAAGGCTTGTAATACTTTCATTTACATAGCTTACTTGCATCTTCATTCTAGCATAGCATTTCATTGCATTTCCATCTTGATTCTTGAAGATATTGGCATTCTTGCCCTTGTCTCTTTGAATCTCCCATTGTGTGGTTTACTAGCAAGGTTATAGGCTTAATAGCTCTAGCTGAGATCATTCTTAATATCCTTGTGACTCCATGCCTAGGGAGCTCTAGGTCACTTTCTCAAGGTTTCCAATCCATGGATTCTCTTGGAAGTAATGACTTAGAGAAGTGCACATCTTAGTGTGTACATTTTTGGTGCCCACTGTGGGGTAGAATACTCTTGTTTTGTCCTTTTCATTCATTTTTGTCAAATTTTCATCATATTTTTCTTGCTGTTTCGGCTAATTTTCCATACTTTTTGATAGAATATCGTACGACAGTCTTCCAATATCGTACGATAGTTTTTTGTATACCCGTGCGATCCTTTTCCAGTAAAAGTATCGTACGCCCTTGCAAGAGTCTGTCACAGAGACATACAGAACTCCATCATCTGGACACAGTGCAATCTGTCATATAGAGAGAAAGTATCACAGTAGTATACTGTGAAGTATCGTACAAAACTTTCTTTGATAGAACTATCACCTAGGCCTGGCAGTGACTGATTTTGATCATTTCTTTGCAAGATTTGATTTGTTTGCTTCTGATTTTTGATTTGCTATGGTAGAACAAAGGTTTATTTGCAGATTATTCTTGATTTTATTGTGCTAACCTTTGTGGGGCTAACAAGTTGTGCTTGTAGGTGCCTTCATTGCTTGAATATTTGCCAAAAAGAATGCATGTCAAAGCTTCAAATGCACAAGGGCTACTAATCCTTTCTTGCAGGGCTACCCAAAGCATAAAAACAATCAAGTGCTTGTTCATTGTTTTCATTTTAAGTGCGGCATATACTAGTTATTTCTTTTATTAGGCACTTAATATCTTGTTGTAGGAGTCTTTTGGTGGTAGGAGAGTATGCTCTTCACCCTTGTGGTGAACCAAAAATCTTGACCCACTTCTAGATTTTGAAAGCAAGAGGCTAATTGAACTTTGCTTGGTGTGTTTGGGAGAGATTTTTGAGATAGGAGAGTATGCTCTTCACCCTTGAGGTGAACTAGAAATCTTGACCCTCAAAGGTTGATCCACTCTTTGTTTAGTTTTAGAATCCTTTAGCGGGCATGCTCTTGAGCAATCAAGAGGAACAACCCAAGTGGGGACAAGCTAATACTGAGCTATTCTGACCCACTATAAAATCAAGGCTATCAAGGGCACAAAACCTTGGTAGATGTAGTACTTGTCTTCACTTGGTGTGAGTACTTGTGGGATTGTGACCATGAGGAAAATTCTAGGCAAGAATGCTTAAGGTATACTTGTGGCCGCAAGGTCCGTTACTTGCCGCAAGGTAAGGAGTCCCTTTGGGGAGCAATAGGGGTATTATGAACAAAAGCCCTTACTATGAACCATAGATAGAAGCTACCCAATTTTGCCACTTAGCATCTTGGTGCAAGGATTGATCCTAGTAGACTAACCTAGATCACCCCAAAATTACTCACCATTTGTGTTCCTTTGGTTGTGTCATTGACACTTCCATGACAAAGCCAATATCTATTGTGGGCAACCACTTTGTGTGAGGCAATGGGACATCAAGTGTGGGCCAAGTTGTTAAGTATTGAGCCTTTGTCTTTCTAGGCTAGTAAGTGCTTGATTTGTCTTCATTATGATCTACCCGTGTAAACATTCTCAAACATCAAAAATCACGGTAGCATTCATAGAATTTTTTGCTTTGATATCACAATTGCTTGTCTTGGCAAGGTTGCTTTTGCCCTTGTGCAAGTGTTTTATGACACGGTTGATCACCTACTATTTGCAAACCTGTCTATTGTTTACTGTTACTATATTTTGAACTGTGAGATCGAACTTGCCAAACTAAAACATTGACCAAATTGCCTTTAAAACTAAAGTTTTCACATTCACTAGTCAAGAATCGTACCATACTGAACAATCATTACACACTGGTCTAAGTTTTATCATGTGATACTTCGTTACTAGAAAACCATCACATAGATTGCCTAGAAAATATTGCACTTACTGCCTGGAAACTATCACATGAGCTTAGTGTGAAATATCACCTGGACATATTGTATCATCCCCATACTCTGTGAACTGTCACACAGAGTAAATTTGCTATCTGTCTGATTTATGCCATTTTTAGTCTTCCTTTGGTCGATCCAAATTTTAGTAGGTCTCCTACCTTGCAGTTGGAAGCTTGTTTGTAACTTGGGTTCCTATGTTTTGATCCCTTGAATTAGTATTCTTTGATTTCACAAGTGATCTTGCTTGGAATTGGTAAGTTAGAAGTCATCCTTGTTGAAAAAGTAAACCTTTAGATTCTTTGGTAACACACTTGGAGAGTCTTAGTAGTATTTTGTCCAATTCACTTCCATCAAAAATCAATTTAAATTTCAAATATAATTTGGTTAAATCCATCCTCCTGATCCATATGTGCTAGGATACTTATCCTTTGATTGGGCACCTCTATGGTAGTGTTGGTTTAAACTTGTTGCAATTTTCTATCTTACCATCTCTTTTTGGAAAATTGAACACTTTTACTATCCTAGCTTGGTATCAACATTTTGTAGGGTCATCTTATCACCAAGGGTCTTTTCTTTCATGTCAGTTACGACAAGGTATCAAGTCAATCAAGGAAAATGGCCTCAAGTTGTCTTTGACTAGTTACCCTTAGTCCAAACTCGTCAAAAGAAAAAGGGAAAAGAGGCCATCTTTGATCAATCCCCTAGGAGCGAGTCTGAAGTTTGGTTTAAACCTAAGAGAAATCCTAGTGAGTTGAGTACCTCTTTAGCACCTTCTCAATCAGATATGGACATGAGTTACACCATGACTAGAAAGGAGAGAGAAGAAATGGATCAAAATCTTGATGACATATTTCAAAGACATAGGGATAACATGCTATTTGGTGATGACAATCAACCATAATCACCCCCTATCAACATAAGATATTTAGATGACCATCAGAGAGTTGAAAGGTATACAAGATGAGCTCACCAAGATGAACGGTCACAACATGAAGACCAAAATAATGAATCTTGTGATGCTCATGTGAATGCGGAATTTACTAATGACTTGTTCAAACATTCAAGGCCCAAATCTCCACTCCAAAATACTTCAAGGTATGTGAGTGAAAGGCTTAAAAGAATTGAACATGAAAAGAAAGCCTTTTTGGATGAACAATCTGGAAAAGAAGAGAGGTTTAGAATCCTAGAGGTGGAGCAACAAGCCTTATTGGAAATAGAAATAAAAGCTTTTCAAGAAGAACAAGATAGGCTTTTAGCTAAACAACTCAATGATGAATTCAACAATAGGGGTACCAATAGTGGAAACAACTCTCCACCATCTACTCCCTCAGGAACCCCATGAAGCAGAAGGCATTCAATGACCCCTTCAAGATCTCCTAGTCCTAGAGGAAGAAGGACTTCACAACATGCTCACTATAGGAGACAAAAACCTCCTAGGAACTTGAGACAACCCTCCCAATGAGTTCATCATGGCTCTCAACATGGAGGAAGTAGTGCAAGTTTTGATGCTCAAAACTTTATGAGGATGCAACAAGAACCACTCTTCCAACAATATGTGGAGAGGTATCTAGATCAAAAAAAGGATAAGTTCCTAGAGAGCTTGATCAACAAGGGTGCCAGGGTCCCTTACAACTTTGATGTGGATAGAAAAATCAAGAAAGAAGGTCCATTCCAAGAAGAGGAGATCAAAAAACTCAAGCGTATGATGGAAAAGGTGTTGGTGACTAAGAGTTCCTTTTCACTTGACTCAATCTATCCTAATCCTTTTGATAGGAGGGTGAGCATGAAGGATTTTCCTAGGAAGGTGGAAATCCCCCAATATGACAAGTATGATGGTAATGGGGATCCACATGATCATGTGCACCAATTATACATCATGAGCTTTGAATTCCACCAAGATGACTCCTATCTCATGAGGTTATTCTCAAGGAGTTTCAAGGGTCAAGCAATGGAGTGGTTTACCAACATTACTCCCCCTGTCAAAATTTTTAAATAACTTGTTCATAGATTCGTCCAACACTTTGCCTACAATCTTTCGAGATCTATCACTATGTTGGACCTATGTAACTTGAAACAAAATCAAGGGGAGTCATTTGTGGTTTTCTTGCAAAGATGGAGACGCCAATGTTCTTGTTACTCCAAGACCATCCCTGAGAAAGAGAAGATTGACATTCTCATTACCAACTTGATTCCTAAGATGTGGTATGAAGTGAGGAAAATGGTCTTTGACTCCTTTGACACCATGGTCGAAATCGCATGCAGAATTGAGGATGTGTTGAAAGAGAGGAATTTTGACCAACAACAAGATTAACAACAATGGTAAAAAAAACCACAATGCTAATAAGGACAAAGGGAAAAATTGCACTGGAATAAGAATAAACAAGTGGTTAACGATGGAGTGGTGGACTCTTCTCAACCTAAGGATCAAGGTGTTCTTCACCTATCTAGTGCTGTTCAAGCGATGAAGCTCAACACACCCACCCGACAAGAACATAAGCCAAGGTACCAAGAAAAGCCTAAGAAAGAAAGGCATCAATTTTCAAAGCTTGGTGATTCCTATGAGGATGTATTCAAAATGCTCATTGCTAACAATCTTGCACATTCTCAAGATCCTGTGAAGCACCATATTCCTGATGTAAAACCACATTGGTGGGATGAAAAAGCTATCTGCAAATTCCACAATGGTATTGGACATGACATCAAACATTGTTGGAAATTAAATCATATTATCCAAGACCTCATTGAGAGTGGAAAGCTTAAGGTGGATGGTCTGAACACTAATTCTGATCACAAGGCTTTCAAGGAGCCTTTGCCTAAATATGAGAAGGGGGAAACCTATAAACCAAAGAATGGTAAGGCCAAAATCAACTATACCTACATAGCTGCAAAAAATATGGTCAATATACTTGAGGTTGTGGAGGAAAATGTCAACATGATGAGGGACAATGATCCTTATGGTTACGATGTGGGCTCTCCTCCTATATTTGATGAAGAACCAGTGGTGGTGCTTAGGGGTCCTCACTCTCGAAGGTCATCCCAAGCTCTTAACATTGTTACAAGAAGTCAAAGTCAAGGTCCTGTGGTCATTAGAGGTCCTAGTTCCAACCCATCCAGCAAACCAAAATAAGTGGCATCCAAGAATGTCACCACCAAGTCAACAGTTAATCCCAAAATGAGCTATAATCTTGTTGACCAATTACATAGAACTCTTGTTCAAATCTCAATCTTTGAACTCTTGGAATTGTCCCCAAGACATAAGCATGTCCTTGAGGATGCCTTGCATATGGAAAATGTTCCTACCAACATAGATGTCGACCAATTTCAAAGCATGGTCAATCATATTGCTAGCCCACATTACTTCACTTTTTTAGAAGATGATGACAAAGCTTTGAGCCATCCGCATAATCTTGCCCTTCACATCGAAGTCATGATCCATAAAACCCATGTTAGGTGTGTGTTGATTGATGGAGGTGTTGGGCTCAATATTTGTTCTTTAAGTCTATTGAAAACATTGGGTTACTCAGAAGAGGTCATAGATGCCCGAAAGAAGATCACAATAAAAGCCTATGATGAGGTAGAAAGGAGTTCTAAGGGTTTGGCTGTTCTTCCTGTCAGGATTGGCCCCATGGAGAGGGACATTTAGTTTCAAATTATTGATGCTAGTTCTTTAGCATACAACATTTTACTTGGTAGGCCATGGATCCATGAGATGCAAGTAGTTCCATCCACCTACCACCAATGTGTTAAGTTCCCCTATAATGGAGTAGAAATCTATATACCCAGGGATAGCACATTATCTGTAAATTCTATTTCAGCAGGGACTCATGTCCATCTCAATAGAGAAGCAGAGGATTTCAATGTGACTCTATCCCAATGCAAAGATAAATTCTAATCAATAGACCTTGGTATGGGGGGGTATCAACTTGACTCCTTTAAAAAACTTCCAGTTTCACTTAGGTCCTATGGCAAGCCTTCCCAAGAGATGCGACCTTCATCTTCAGCCATGACTTTGTTTGGCATATTTGTAGAGTCCTCAGTGCCTATCCAGGATGAAAAAGAAGAGCTAGCTGTTAAGGACTGGATTTACAGAGAAGATAAGTACATGCACAATGTGAACTTCTCTCCCTCTCCTAAGGCATATGGACAAGGGTACACTTTTGTCAAAAATATGGGCTATCTAGGACATGGTCCTCTTAGTCATAGACTAGATGCTAGGGCTGAACCTCTTGATCATGCTCTTTTTGGACACAAGTCTAAGAAGACGGTTAGCCTAGGGTTTGAAAGTCATGACAAGAAAAATGCTCCTATCCCTGATGAGTCAGATAGTGAAGATGAGTTGAGATACATGCCAAATTTGACAAATCAACAAGATAGGTGTGAAGATTGGGTCCCTTCCACCAATCTCCTTTGGGGAGAATCAGACAAACCAATTACCCATACAATAGTCTCAAGCCTAGAACAAGAAGAATCCACTATTGGAATCCTATCCAAGAACATCAATACATGAATGGTGCTCAAGAAGGTGTCACCCTTGGTGATATTAGAGCCTCCCCATCTAGACGTTGTAAACATGCATGGTGTAAACATCCCAATCGGGATTCAGATACAGATTCACACCAATATGAATGGGAGTCTCTCTCTAATTCTTCCATAGTTGACATGGATGTTGATGTTGTCCATACTTATAGTTCTTGTCCTGAGGTAGCTAACGAGTCACATGTAGGATTTACAGATTTGAATCCATAGGTCACTTTAGTGGATGATTCTTCACTTGGTAGGATGAATCTTGATTTGGGTGACTTAGATGGATACTTGATAGACTTCGAATCTTTAGTCACCAGAGATAATGCCATTCGTATCCACAATATTGAACCTACCATTGACCTACCTCTTGCTAATCCTCACCTCATTGATTGGTCCTAATGTTATCAAGAGCCTGAGCTCTTAACATTCCAGAATGACTATGAGATAACTTGTTACCTAAATGCAATTGAACCTATAGTCTCTTCCACCAGTGAACCAACTACAAGCATGACAGAGCTAGACATCAAGTACCTCAATCAAAAAATAAAAATAAAAGAAAAAAAGAATAAGAGTTCTGATGGTGAAAACCACTGTGTGGCGGTGTCAGAACCAAAAATAGTAAAAATAAATGACGTATCCAAAGGTGAAAACCTCTCTAAGGCACCTAAGGATGAGGTACTTGATAATCTCTTGAGCTATTTTCAAGATAGATCTTCAGTACTTGTAGAGCCAACTCAATCAGTCAACTTGGGAATAGATGAAACTCTGTGGATAGTGCACTTGGCTTAGTCCTTTTCACCTCTAGAAAGAGAAGCATATACCAAGTTTTTACAGAGGAAGAAGATTAATTTTTCTTGGACTTACTTAGATATGCCAGGATTGGACACTAATCTCATTATGCATCACTTGTCCATAGCTCTAGGTGTGAAACCAGTTAAACAAAAATTGAGGAAAATGCATCCTCACATAGCTCTTTTAGTCAAAGCAGAATTAGAAAAACTCCTCAGCGCAGGATTCATAAGATCTATTGACTATGCTAAATGGATCTCAAATATTGTACCAGTTTCAAAACATGACAAATCCATTCGCATCTGCACAAACTTTAGAGATATCAATAGCACATGCCCAAAGGATGATTTTCCACTCCCAAACATAGATATGATAGTGGACATGACCGTGGGTTGTGAGATCTATTCATTGATGGATGGATTTTTTGGGTATAATTAGATCAAGATAGCTCCTGAAGACCAAGAAAAGATTGCATTCACTTGTGCATGGGGTACCTATTTCTGGAATGTTATGCCATTTGGATTGAAAAATGTAGGAGCTACTTACCAATGAGCTATGAAAACTATCTTTCATGATATGATGCATAAGAATATGGAAGATTATGTGGATGACACCTTGGCTAAATCTAAAAAAGTAAATATGCACTTAGGTGATTTGGAAGTCATTATAGATTGCATGGAGTAGTTTCAACTAAGATTAAATCCAAAAAAGTGTGCATTTGGTGTTACCTTTGGAAAACTTCTAGGGTTCATTATTTTAGCAAAGGGAATAGAGGTAGACCCTAAAAAGGTCCAAGCAATTATGGATATGCCACCTCCCAAAAAAATCAGTCAAATGAGGAGTCTTCAAAGATGCCTTCAATCTATAAGGAGGTTCATTTCACAATTGGAAGATAGAGCTCAACCTCTCAATAAGAACTTGCATAAGGGAGTTAAATGTATCTAGAATGAGGATTGTCAGAAGAGCATGGACCAGATCAAACAATACTTGGAAAATCCTCCTATTCTAATGCCTCATATCCTAGGAAAGCCACTCATTCTATATGTTTCAGCAACAAAATCTTCCTTGGGGGCATTACTGGCTCAACTTGATGAGAATGGGAAAGAAAGATCCATATATTACATCAGTCAAACTCTTGTTCAATATGAGGTTAATTACACTAGTATTGAGAAAGATTGCCTTGCAGTGGTGTTTGCTTCCCAAAAGTTGTGACATTACATGCTTGCGCACACAATACACCTTATAGAAAAAATTGATCCTCTCAAGTATTTTCTCGGTAAGGCTTCCCTCACAGGTAGACTTTCTAAATGAATGATGATTCTTTCAAAATTTGACATAGAATACATTGAGCGTAAACCTATAAAAGGACAAGCCATTGCAGATCAATTAGCTAATTTCCCAATTCAAGACAGTGTACCAATTCAAGTTGCCTTTCCAGATGAGCACATCATGTACATGACTGAGAGAACATGGAAGATGTTCTTTGGTGGCTCTTTTATGCAAAATGGCTTAGGAGCCAGAGTGTTGTTTTTTCTCCTCATGGTTACACAATTCCTAAGTCATACAAACTATTGTTCCCATGTACAAACAACATTGCGGAGTATGAAGCTTTGACAAATGGGCTCAAAATGGCCATAGAATGGAGAATCATAGAGCTACATATCTATGGGGATTCACAGCTGATAATCAACTAGGTTAATGAAGACTATCAAACAAAAGATGACAAACTGGTACCTTATAAGAAAATGGTTGATTCATTGAGATGGTATTTCACATTTGTCACATTTCAAAAAATCCCTAGAGAAAAAAATAAAGTAGCTGATGCTATGGCTACACTTGCTTCACTCCTCTAGTTAGAGTAGCATGAGTCTAGATTTGAATTCCTGGTGGAAGAGCTACATTATTCTATCTATGATTCCCAAGAAAGCCATGTCATATGTACCCTTGTTGGTTGTGACTCATCCCGATATGGTGCCATTTACTCATACTTTCCTGATGACATTATCCTTGATACCTTCAACCACTCTGAACAAAGAAACCTTACCCGAAATGCCTCTCGCCATACCCTTAGCTCTGGTGATTTGTATAGGAGGGGTCTAGATGGGACACTTCTTAGATGCTTAGAAAAGGAGGAATCTGATCAAGCGCTAGTTGACATTCATGAGGGCATCTATGGGGGACATTCCAATGGTCTTGCCATAGCCCAAAGGTTTCTTAGGGTGGGGTACTATTGGCCTACCATGCAGATGGATGCAGTAGCTTTTGCAAAATCCTGTGAAAAGTGTCAAAAACATGGTCACCTGATACATGCTCTAGGCAGGGAGCTTATTCCTTCTATATCTCATTGGCCATTTCAGCGCTGGGCCTTTGACCTTGTTGGGCAGATTCATCCCAACTCATCAGGCGGACACAAATTTATTATCACTACTACTGACTACTTTACCAAATGGGTAGAAGCTGTTCCACTTTCTGTTGCCTCGGGAAAATAGTTTCTCTTTTCATCCTAAACCATATCATCTGTCGATATGGCATGTTGTCTGAGATTATCACTAACAATGAACATCAGTTAAAAAATAAGGACATTAAGAAACTCTACAAACAATTCAAGATTAAACAACATTGGTCCTCCATTTACTTCCCGCAAGGAAATGGTCAAGCAGAGGCTTCAAATAAAACCATTCTCAAAATTCTCCATAGAACAGTTCATAAGAATGGTAGAGACTGGCATTTACAAATAAATCCGGCCTTGTGGGCCTATATAATGAGTATTCATACTCCTACAGGGGCTACTCCTTTTGCCCTTACTTATGGCTATTCCTTCACTTAGAGTTTCCCTCAAAGGTCTAGTGACAGATGAAGACTACCGTGCCATGAGACTCCAAGAGTTAGAACTTCTAGATGAGAAGCGTAAAGAATCATTTGACCATATGAGGGTCTACCAAAAGCATATGTCCAAAGCTTTCAACAAAAAGGTTCACCCTAGAGAATTCCAAGTGGGAGATCTTGTCTTACGAGAAAACCCTAAGAACCAACAACATTAAGATCAAAAGGGCAAATTTGAACCTAATTGGCTTGGACCCTATATTATTACTGCCAGTTTTAGGATAGGTGCTTATTTGTTATCTACTATAGAGGGAGAACAACTCCCTGATCCTATCAATATCTTGCACCTGAAGAAGTTCTATCCATGATGCCTATTTTGTCTGGGGGCATCCTTTGTACATATTTATTGATCCTAAAAAAATCCCAAAAAAATTCATATATGATGTTGAAAAAATCCTAAAAAGCATATAAAGTCCTGAAAAAATACAAAAAAATAAAAAAATTGCAAAAAATTCAAAAAAAAAGAAAAAGTGCCTTGGTGAAATCCTGGAAACAGGCACCTTGGGAGCAAAAATACAAAAAAATTGAAAAAATAAAAAAAATCTGTCAAGTGGTGAAAACTTGGAAACATGTGCTACTTGAGGCCTTTGCACCCTTGTTTCTTAGCACACGTCCTCAACACTTAGCCTTTCTCCATCATACCTTGTCCTAGTTGCCTTGGTTTGGAATTGGTCTATGTCTTTGTCTAGGGGGCATAACTGTGTTAGCTTTTGGTCTCTTGGATGCGTTGGTCTTTAGGACATCTTGCAAACAGTGTTTTTCAACACCACCCCAACTGTGTTTTTTAACACTGCCCTAGCATCAAGTATTTTTCAACATTTATCAGATATCCTACCCACAGTCTACCATGATATGATATTTTCCACTGGCAGATGCGATACTCAAAGTTTGACTCTATGACCTACACACACGCACGTAAACACTTGACTCGCTGAGACTTGTTTGACTTTATTTCTTTGTGTGCTGTCTATGATGATTTCTTTGATGAGTGTTCTCTCCCTAATAGTTTTCGATGATGCTGAGCTAGAAGACTGGGGGCATGAGGCCATGTTTTATTTGTTTTCTGCTTATGGGTATATTTTGTTGATCTTAACTATCATGAGCATTTATGCTTGTTCTGCTTGACACTAGGATCTACAATGTATTATCCTTGACTATTTTTTACAAGTGCATGCTTATACTCATCTTGAATTTCTTGTGTCTTGATACGAGCATAATCTTTCTATACCAAACTTAGGAAACCTCACTGCACTAGTCATCTTGACCTATATGTCTTTGATGCCTAGGTGGGATTCCCACATACCTATCTGATATAGATAATATTCAGATTCACATAGTTATACTAGTGTGTATTGTATGATCTTGCGACGCTACCAAAAATGCTTGATGATGATTATTAGAGACTAATGGCTTTGTAACCTTGCAAGTAAACCACTTTTCATAGTAGCTTGCATTTTTAAGTTCATGTTAGTTTAGTTTTGCATCTTGCATATGGAGAGAGCTCTCCTTTCATCTTTCACTGACTTGTTAGTCAATTGCGCTCACCTTTCACTTTATCTCAATCATGTCTTTCACTCCTTGTCTTTCACATCACATCTTTTTCCTATCATCACAAGGGGTTAATCTTATCATCATATCTATATCATAAAGAGATCATTTTTAGAAACATGAGTCTACATCATAAACATGAGAACTAAACATACATCTATGAGAGAGATTATACATGAGCATTTATCAGCATATATCATACATTTGAGCAATATAAAAAGACAATAAAATTAAAACATCTATCACAAGTGGGACAAATACACAAGATACATTGCAAATCTAGTAAATCTCTCATATATATATATATATATATATATATATATATATATATCTGTGTGTGTGTGTGTGTGATGATACAAAGTACAATGTGGGCTTCAAAATGTGGATGATGTCCCAATATATGACTCTATACATCTAATCCTAGACCTAAGTCAGACTCGCCCATCATGTGGTGGTGGTGGTGCTGGAGGTGGTGCTGCCACTCTCTCTGGTACCACATCAGATCTTCTTGCCCTCTTGGAGTAGAGTGGCACTCTCTGTGATGCAGGGATGACTACTATATATAATCCATGATAATAGGCCACTCGTGCCGCCTCTCTCTAGATCTCTACTGTATCAGCCTGTGCTACCCTCTCCCATTGATCTATCTCAGCTTGTGCATCTACTAACTACTGATCTTGCACAACAATAGTAATCATGAGCTACTGTATCTCAGTCTCCAAAACTTGCACTCTAGCCCTGAGATCCTCCCCTCCCCTCTCTGCAGGCTGGTCCTGTCCTGTGTCCACTTGTTGGAAAAATAATCTCATTGCATCCTCCTCCTCATCATTGAAAACTTGTCTCAATCTCACCCCATGCCATCTATTGAGGGTGTGCTATCAAATCAGCAACCAATCTACCCTAGCCCAATGGGAATTCTCTCTAGCTCCTGTCAGTAATAAGGTCCTGTGCAACTATCGAGCACACTATGCATGGAACTGGGTAATCATGATGAAAATCCTCCATTAGCCAGTCCCAACTAAGGTGTCTATCAATGATGGTGACATCTTGGAACATGTCCTAGATGGTCTGTCACCCCTTGGTTGGATCCTGATCATAGTATACCTATGTCAACAGAAAAATCATGTCAGTTTCTATCATATGGAAACTTTACATTTATGCACATTTTGAAACATGATTACACTCACTGGATCGCCATGGCTAGATATCCAGAGTATTTGATAGATATCCTCTAAGGTGATCGTCACCTCTACAGTCGAAAGATAAAAAGTGCTGTGCCATCTCTTGGCCAATGCTGTCAGCAACCCATGATCTGCTCGAATATGGGGCATATCTAGAAAAAACCCGAATCCCATGCTAATCAAGTCATCTCTCCCAGGAGTATTGAGATCCTTGACATAGCATCATTCGGTCACTCTCAGAGCTCTAATAATTAGTGCTGGAAAGTCTCCTACAAGCCATAACCCCAGACTAGATGTCAGAACATATGATGACGGATGTCTAAAATCAGTACAAGGAATCTTAAACGCAAAAATTATCTAGACCCATATTATTTTGCTCAAATTAACACTATGTGATATTTCTTATTACACTAGTGTGATACTGTCCTCAATAGTAGTGTGATACTCTTTTTGTATATGGTAGATCACACAATGTTTCATCTAGTATCGTGTGATATTGGATTGAACACCTGTGCGATACTTTGTGGACCCGCAAACTATTGCACGATAAAATTTATCAAGGTGTATGATACTTTCAAAGTGTCGTACGAAATTTTGCATAAGTAAAATTTGAAATATTAAAAAACAATTAAAAACATGTTTTAAATGCCATAAATAGCTCATAAATGACTAAAAAAGTTAGTTTTTTCTGAAAACTTACCGGGGCACCATAGTGAGGAGGCCGGTTGTGCAACCGACCGCGCTTGAATCAATGTGTGTGGAGTGGAATCAGTGCTTGCTAAGCCATAATCTCTCTCTGAGCTCTCAAAGTTCTCAATATCACAAAAGACAAATGAATTTGAAAATGACCTTTTTACCCCTTATATAACATTTTGACTTTTTGACCAATTTTCAAAACATCTTGGAATTTCATGAAAATTGCACCCCTGGCTAATTTCAACATCCTAGATCCATTTTCAGGATCAAAATAAAAATCCAAGTTCATCTTGATAGTCAAAATCACATTTCAAATTTCTCCTTCTTCTGTGCAGTTGGCTGACCATTTGAGGCCTGATCCTTTGATCTTCGCTGGGGCATCTTCATTTCTTCATCCCCATCTCTTTCAACCTTCTAGTATTTCATTCATTTTCATTCGCTTCATCTCTCTAAGGTTTGACTTCATCTTTATCCTATATCTTTCTTAGTCAAACCTAGTCAAACTAGGGTATATCTTCACTGCTTGATGGTTAGCCTATCATCTTTCATCTTTGATTATGATTTCTAGTGATTTGATCAAATTTATCAATTTACTATTTCTCCTCTACTAGATTTCGATTTCGATTCCAAGGGGGCAGTACCTATCAAACTTCAATCCTTGATTCAACTTTTTCAATTGAACCTTGAGATTCTTATCTCTTATTTGAGACTTGACAATTACCTATTTACAGGGGTGTTGGCCTTGTCTTTTTCAATTAGCTTATCTTTGTCCTGATGTGTTTCCATTCATCGAACACACATCTAGGTTGTTTTGTGATCCCAAATCGATCTCACATTTCAACTTCATTCTTTGACTACATGTGATCCCAAATCAATCTCACATTTTTCAAAGAGGGGAAAATGTATGCACCCTAAAATGGTCGCCTAGACTTTGGGCCCCATTCTTCAATTTATCAATTTCCTGAATCAATATTTTAAAACAATATTTTCAATTAAATCAATTTCCTTGATCAAATCCTAATTCTATCATTTATTCGATTATATACTATGGGCTAACCATTTTATCCTAAGTCTTTATTTAATTAAAGGAATTCCCTCCCCTTTTATTAAATAAAAAGCCCCCACTTTTTCTCTTATCCTAAGTTGCACAAATAAAGCATTATTCTTATTTTATAAAAAGGAGAAAAAGACCTTTTTGTCTCACATGAGGCTCAAAATTCAACACTTATTTCTCATTGGAGGAGACTTGTGCACATGGATTTCTCCTCTTTCAAGCTCCACCCTTGATCAAATCTTTTGCCTCTTAATCTCCATGTTCCATTGATTCTTATTTCTTATAAAAAAAGAGCTCTCTTCTCATTCTAGGATCCAACTTTTGAATACTAATCTTATGCTGCAGGATTTCTTGGTGATTTTGGAGCTTTGGAAATCTTCTTGCATTTATCTTTCATTCTTGCATCATAGCTTCATGTTTATGCTTTCTTAGCTTAAATTTCCTTTCAAGTTCTAGCTTAGCTCACATAGCTTAATTAGTAAGGCTTGTAATACTTTCATTTCCATAGCTTACTTGCATCTTCATTATAGCATAGCATTGCATTGCATTTCCATCTTGATTCTTGAAGATATTGGCATTCTTTCCCTTGTCTCTTTGAATCTCCCATTGTGTGGTTTACTAGCAAGGTTATAGGCTTAATAGCTCTAGTTGAGAGCATTCTTAATATCCTTGTGTCTCCATGCCTAGGGAGCTCTAGGTTGCTTTCTCAAGGTTTCCAATCCATGTATTCTCTTGGAATTAATGACTTAGAGAAGTGCACATCTTAGTGTGTACAATTATCAGATCTTCCACCTTCACCATAGGATCTACCTCTACCTCTCTAGAATCTACCACCTCTACCTCTCCGTCTTTGTGCATGCTTCTTTGTTAATATCTCCTCAACTTTTAAGGCATATGATATGCTTGTTCCACACTATCCAACTTCAAAAAACTTATTTCATCTTGAATCCTAGATCTCAAGCCATTCAGGTACCTTGCAACTTTCTCAACCTCATCATCCACATGTCCAGATCTGATGTCTGATCTATAGAATTCCTTAGTATATTCCTTCATAGTCATGTCCCTTTGTCTTAGGTTTTGGATTTTCCTCAACAAGATAACTTGGTAATTAGTAGGAAGAAACTTCTTCTTCACCTTGTTCACCATTTTCAACCAGGCTCTGATCTTTTCCTTTCCTCTTCTCTGTCTATCAGTTTGCAAATGCTCCCACCATAGTGAGGCATGACCTTTTAACCTAGTGACTACAATTTTCAATTTCCTATTCTCAGGAGTGCTTTCAAACTCAAAGAACTTCTCCATATCAGAGATCCAATCCAACAAAACATTAGTATCCAACTTTTCATTATAAGGAATAACTTCAAAAATAAGCTTTGAATGTGCCCTAGTCAATACTCTCAATAATATTTCATCATCTTGATCTTCCTTAGGTTCTGGATTAGGGTTTTGTGCTTATACTTCATCATCACTCACATCATCAAGATGCAATCCTCTCCTCTGGGTTGTCTCCACAACATCTAATCTCATTGCAATTTGTCTCAACATGTCCATTATGGAATTATAGGTCTTCCCTCTACCTTGAACCATTTTGACAAATCAGTTCCTATAAGATCGTAACCCTTTGCAAGTTATAGGTCAAATCCAAAGATCTTCCACCCTAAAACCAAATCTAATTTAGGGTTCTACATGATACAATCTCCACAAGGAAGAACCTTATGCTCTGACACCACCTGACGCAAGGAGGGACAAGAATAGCTAGGCCAAAGGCATAGCTAACTATCCAGCCACCTTGTAGTGTAAACACACTAGAAGAAAACAAAAAAGAGAATAACACCAAGGAGAGAAGGAACATCAAACACTTTTATTGATTCATCCAATTACAAAATACATGCCCGGCTATGAGGCCTTTTGGGTTATGACCCACAAGATTTTTGAAAATCTAGACCTTTCTATCTTCTAAGTTCCACAAATCACTTACCAAAACTACTCCTCAAAATCACTTCTAATCTCTACTTAACCTAAACCTAAAAATCCTTCTTTATACTTGCTAAAATGTCTTACACAAGATTCAAGAACATTACATAATAGAAGGCTGACCAAAAAATGGTTTGCACACATCCCTAAACAAGATCCTAGCATTATATTTGCTACCTAAATTAAATACACAAGTCAACTCCAATTGGAAACCAATCTCACAAAAAACTCAGTCAAAGAAGAACTGAACATCAAAAAATAACATGCTCACTCGACATAGGAAGGAATGCTCAGACAAAACTGAACAACTTGGCACATACAGGAACACTTAGCCAACACTAGCCAGCTTGGCACATAGGAACACTCAAAAAATATTACAACTCAGAAATGACTACAACTTGACAATGACTACAACTCAACAATGACTGGAAGAATGAACAAAATGAGCAGGATAGAAAGGCAACCCAGGATGCTCCTACATCATTTATTTTTTTGTATCTGCTATAGATTAGGTGCATGAGATGGAGGTTTTGTTGGAGATTTTCCAGCAAACCATTGCTGATTGTATGTTTGTCATTGATGAAAACATATGGTAAGTAGTGTGCATTGTAGTTCTATGTAGAGATCCTTGAGCATATGTTGTATGGATATGTTATCAACATGATATCATGGACCCAAAGGTTGATTCTGAGTACATACAATTGTGTAGTTGTTTGTAACAGTAGTGTTCTTGATAGTGTTAGAAGCATAGTTTTGTATGTGATTCTCAGTATGACTATGTTGGAGCCTTGTGCGTTTATATTTGTGTTGTAGAAATGTTTTTGGAGCTATGTTTATGGACACAGAGTTATTTTTGTAGTACAAGTTGAGTTATGATGTTTCTATTCATGAGTTATAGTTTCTGGAGTTTATCTGATGGAGCTGACATTGTTTATATTGTTTCATAAGTTGCGCCTATCATTTTGATATGCGTGTTTGGTTTCATTTTTGGTGATGATTTAAGAATGTTTGGATAAGAGTGCATAACATATTTCTATTTGTAAGTAAAGTTTCAATTAATTTGGTGGAGCCAATAGTGTGAAGCAACACGTCTACTCATATTGAGTTACATGGTCCTTTTTGTGTAGCATGCTTAGTTTAGCCGATTGGAGATGTTGTTGAAGAGTTATATTGTTTCTCTATTATGATTTCAAGAAGGTTCTAATAGGCTAACTTGATTATATCATTTGGAGAAGGATACTTATAGATGGTTAGATGTGATCACTAAATTTGATTGATAGAGAAGAGCAGAAGATGCGAATGTACTGAGACAATATATTTGAATCAATCATCAGTTGAAGATCTATGTGAAGAAGTAGAGAGTATATGCTATTCATTGGATTTGATCAAGATAGAAGGTCTACTTCCCAGTTCACTAAGATCCAGATATAGTGTGTATCTATTATGCAGAAGGTTACAACCTTCACCATTTGAGTAGTGTTCTCCCAGACAATGTGTCCTCACCCCTAACAGGGTTATTTAACAAAGACTCCTAATAGGGTCTGACCTTTGACTAGGTCACTGTACTTCATGCATTGTAAAGATCAACTCCTAATAGGATTGTAAGATCTTCTAACAGGGATCATTATACTCTAGTGCATTTTATAGTGGGTGCTAATTCCCACTGGGGTTTTTACCTATTTGGGTTTCCTCGTAACCAAAATTATGGTGTTGTGTTAAGTGTTATCTTATTGTGTATGTGCTTACTGTTATTTTGTACTTAATTGGATAAAGAATTGAATCTAGTAGGTAACTGATTCACCCCACCCCTCTCAATTATCTCTTGGGACTATTCATAACAATTGGTATTAGAGCCAATTACCTCAGAGAGAAGTTTAATAGCTTGAGGTTGATCAAATGGCGTTCTTTAGAAAATAAAGTCCTAAGTTTGATGGAGAGAATTATCTAGATTTGGAAAACAAAATGATAACACATTTGCAGTGCATTGGTTTTGAGATTTTTGAAGTAGCTACTCGAGATGTTCAGATTCACTCTCTATCAGATCTTGCAAAAGATGATGCAACTATTAAGAAAAAGGAAATGTTCACTCAAAATGCTATTGCCAAAGAATCCCTTATCAACACCTTATTTGACAGTGAGTTTTTATAGATCAAGAAAGTAGATAAAGCCTATAGAATATGGAAGTATCTAGAAGACATAATGGATAAATTGATGACTACTCTAACAGTAGAATATGAGAGAAAGATAAACATCCTAAATGAGACTATGTAGTTTTCAAAAGACTTTAGAAGAGAGACCTTAATCAACAAGATTTTAGCATTCGAGATATCAAGTTTGAAGACAGAGCCTAAAAGTGAAACAACTCTCAAAGCCTCAGTCCATGGTAAGAAATCCTTGAACACTTCTGGTAACTTTGATAATGAAGATGAGGATAAAGAAATAGATGAATTCATTGCTATGATTGCTAAGAAAGAAAGAAAAGGAAAAGGAAAATATGAAGGTCAGTTACCATTTAAATGTTTTTCATGTAACAAGATTGGTCATTTTGCATCTAAGTGTCCTCCAAGAGTCAAGAAGTACAAAACTAATTTCAAGCCTAAGTATACAAAATAATGTTACTATGCTGGAGATGGAGTATCAGATGAAGATTCAGGAGAAGATGAGATTGGATTTATAGCAATTGAAGACTTGGAAATTTTTTTTTGATGAAATGGATATTGAAGATGAAAAGAAAGTACAAGAGCTAGCATTGATTTCACAATAAGACATTAGGATAGACTGGATCATTGAAAACCGATGTTCACATCACATGACAAGAGACAAAGATATATTTTTACATCTAGATAAGTACAAAGGTGACACGGTTAGATTTGGAGACAACACTCCTAAACCTATCATAGGTAGAGGAGCTATCATTTTGGATGGAAAGAATAACACTGATGATGTTATATATGTTGATGGTTTGCAACATAACTTACTAAGTGTTGGATAGTTGCTTGACAAAGGATATCAGTTGAAATTCAAAAACAATAAGTGCATCATTAATAACAAAGGAGTAATGATTGTATCAAGTTCAAAGACAAAAGCTAATGTTTTTCAGCTTAATTCAGAAGCAAGATATTTTGTTGCAAAAGTAGATGACAATTGGTTATGGCACAAAAGACTATGTCACATAAATTTTGACAATATACTAAAGATAAACAATGCAAAGGAAGTAAGAGATCTCCCTAGTATTGCAAAACCAATTGATACAATATTCAAGGAATGTGTGATGGGAAAGCATGTAAAGAATTCATTCAAAAGAAAGAAGAACTCAACATAAAACAAATTGGATCTAGTGCATATAGACTTATGTGGACCAACTCAAACAAGATTATACTATGGTGAAAGGTACTTTATTTTGTTTGTTGATGATTATTCTAGAATGACGTGGGCTGCATTCTTAAGATATAAATCTGAAGCATTTGAGAAGTTCAAGATATTCAAAGATAAAGTTGAAAATGAGTATGGATTAAAGATAAAATGTCTAAGATCAGATAAAGGAGGAGAATTCACCTCTGACAGATTTTATGAGTATTGCAAAGAACATGGGATAAAGAGATAGCTAAGTGCACCTAGAACCCCTTAGCAAAATGGAATTTTAGAAAGGAGACATAGGATCATACTTGAAGGAAAATTTGCACGCACCTATTGGAGAGATGCAGTCAATACTGTAGTCTATACTATCAACATAATTCAATTAAGGCCAGGCACAAATAAGACACCTTATGAACTATGGTTTGGGAATGTACCTACAGTAAAATACTTCAGAATCTTTGGAAGAAAATTTTACATCAAGAGAGATGAAGCTATTGGCAAGTTTGATGCAAGAAGCGATGAAGGTATTTTTCTTGGTTACTCTACTAAAAGAAAAGCTTATAGATGTTTTAACTTAAGATTGAAGAAGATCATTGAAAGTGCACATGTAAAGATTGATGAAAAGTTTATGATTCAAGAGAGATATCATTATTATGCACCTATGATTGAAGAAGAACCTAGACCTACCAGTAGAGAAGTAGTTGTTGAAGAAATGTTTGATAGCATTGATGTATTATTCAATGATCCTAAAACAAGTGAAGATGAAACATAGAAGAAAGATGAGAGTTTCACACCTAATGTTCCAAAATTCACATCTAGATACCATTCAAAATAAGATATCATTGGAGATCAGAACAAAAAAGTCATGACAATATCAAAAGAAAAAAGTTCAAGAGTTGATGAAGTGGTATGTTTACTTTCACAAATTGAACCCTTAAGTGTTGAAGATGCATGTAATGATTCAGATTGGCATGAGGCAATGAAAGAAGAGCTAGATCAGATAGTTAAGAATGATACATGGGAATTGGTCCCTAGACCTAGCAACAAGAATGTGATTGGAAGCAAGTGGATATTCAAAAACACGATGAATGAAGATGGTACAATAGTAAGAAATAAAGCAATACCAGTATGTAAAGGATATGCGTATAGAGAAGGAATTGATTATTTTGATACATTTTCCCTTGTAAGTAGATTGGAAGACATAAATTTATTTCTATCCTATGCAACATTCAAATACTTTAAGGTATATCAGATGGATGTCAAGTCAACATTCTTGAATGGAGAGTTGAAGGAAGAAGTATACATAGAGCAGCCTGAAGGATTTAGTTTATCACATAAACTAGATATGGTATGTAGACTAAAGAAAGCCCTCTATGGACTTAAGAAAGTCCCTAGAGCATGGTATGAAAAAATAGATGATTACTTAACAAAGATTGGATTCAATAAAGGAGCAACAAATTGTAACTTATTCATAAGAGAGACACCTGATGGATTATTACTAGTTTCTATTTTTGTTGATGACATTATTTTTGGTGGTAATGACAAGCTTAGTGCAGAATTTGATAAAGAGATGCAGAGCAAATTTGAAATGAGCATTATTGGACCTATCAAGTACTTTTTGGGATTGAATGTGCAACAAACAGACAAAGGCATTTTCATTAATCAGTCTAAGTATGCAAAAGAAATATTGAAGAAGTTCAAGATGGATGATTGCAAGCTAGGAAGTACCCCTATGATAACAGGAAGCAAGCTTTCAAAAGAAGATGATTCTACAATAGTATACAAGACCCTATATAAGTCTATGATTGGTAAACTCATATATCTTACTCAATCTAGACCAGATATTTCAAATGCAGTTGGTATTGTTGGAAGATTTGCAACATAACCTAAACAAAGTCATCTTATGGTAGTAAAGAGGATATTTAGATATTTGAAAGGAACTATGGACTATAGTTTATTGTATCCTAACTTGGAGAATATAGAACTTCATGTGTATCCATATGCAAATTGGGTAGGTTACGTTGATGACAGAAAGAGAACCTTAGGAGGAGCATTATTTCTTAGAGATAGACTAGTTAATTGGACAAGCAAGAAGCATAATTATATTTCTCAGTCAAGAGTAGAAGTAGATTATGTGGCAGAAGCTTTAAATTGTTCTACAATTGTTTGGATCAAGAAGATGATAACATATTTTGGAATCCAGATTGATTATCCTATTGTTATTCATTGTGACAACACTAGCACTATCAATATGTCAAAGAACCCTATGATGCATGCAAAGACAAAACACATTGAGATACAATATCACTTCCTAAGAGAGAAAGTTGCCGAGAAAGAAGTAAAATTAAATTATGTGAGTACTAAAGAACAATTAGCAAACATATTCACAAAGCCTTTTCTGAAGGATACATTTGAGCATCTCAGGGAGAAGATGGGAGTAATTCCCTTCCCTGGATCTGATTTGAGTTGCAATAGTGCATAAGTCCTCAGTAATTGATGAATGGTCGACTAATCTACTTCAAGAGTAGTACCTATGCTTATTTGTATTGGAGCCCTTTTCCATTGATGTCAAAGGGGGAGTATATAGTCATGAAAATCAATATAGTTGAGGAGTATGTAGTAAGGGGGAGTATGTAGTAAGAAGATGCAGTAGTTGGAGAGTTCATCCTTGGGGGAGTTTTGTTGAGGAAATGGAGAATGTTATAATATTATTTTACATTTGGATTGGTAGTTTTTTTCATTCCATATGTTTCCATCAATGCCAAAGAGGGAGATTGTTGGAGATTTTCCAAAAAACTAGTGTTGACTGTATGTTTGTAATTGATGACAACATATGGTAAGTAGCATGAATTGTAGTTCTATGCAAAGAGCCTTGAGCATATGTTGTATGGATATGTTATCATCATGATATCATAGACGCAAAGGTTGATTCTAAGTACATACAACTATGTAGTTGTTTGTAACAATAGTGTTCCTGACAGTGTTAGAAGTAGAGTTTTATATGTAATTCTCAGTATGGTTATGTTGGAGCCTTGCACATTTATATTTGTGCTGTAGACATGTTTGTGGTGCTATGTTTATAGACACAGAGTTATTTATGTAGTACAAGTTGAGTTATGATGTTTCTATTCGCCAGTTACAGTTTTTGGAGTTTATCTGATGGAGCTGACATTGTTTATATTATTTCAGCAATTGCACCTATCATTTTGATATGCATGTTTGGTGATGATTGAAGAATGTTTGGATAAGAGTGTATAAATTATTTCATCTTATAAGTAAAGTTTCAGTTAATTTGGTGGAGCCGATAGTGTGAAGCGATGTGTCTACTCATATTGAGTTGCACGGTCCTTTTTGTGTTACGTGCTTAGTTTAGCAGATTGGAGATATTGTTGAAGAGTTATATTGTTTCTCTATTATGATTTCAAGAAGGTTCTAATAGATCAACTTGATTATATCATTTGGATAAGGATACTTATAGCCGATGAGTTGTGATCCCTAAGTGTGATTGATAGAGAAGACCAGAAGATGTGAATGTACTGAGATAGTATAGTTGAATCAATCATCAGTTAAAGATCTATGTGAAGAAGTAGATAGTTAAAGATCTATGTGAAGAAGCAGAGAGTATATGATATTCATTGGAACTAATCAAGACAACAGGTCTACTTCCCAGTTCACCAAGATCCAGATATAGTATGTATCTATTATGCAGAAGGTTACAACCTTCACCATTTGAGTAGTGTGCTCTTGGATAGTGTGTCCTCACCCCTAACAGGGTTATTTATAAAAGACTCCTAATAGGATCTGACCTTTGACTAGGTCACTATACTTCATGCATTGTAAAGATCAACTCGTAATAGGGTTGTAAGATCTTCTAACCGAGATCATTATACTCTAGTACAGTTTATAGTGGGTGCTAATTCCCACTGGGGTTTTTACCTATTTGGGTTTCCCCGTAACCAAAATTGTGGTGTTGTGTTAAGTGTTATCTTATTGTGTATGTGCTGAATGTTATTATGTACTTAATTAGATAAAGAATTTAATCTAGTAGATAACTGATTCACCTCCCCCTCTCAGTTATCTCTTGGGACTATTCCTAACAGGTTTTATGTAAGCATATTATATCCTTTGAATTACCTTTGGATCACTGGTATGTGATAATATCGAGAGAAGATTTCTCTACAAGTATATTGTAATCTGTTATTGATTGTTAAATAATATATTGGGCTTCTTCTGGAGTGTGGGGTTTTTATTCCAAAAGGGTTTTCCCCACATAAATTATTGTGTTGTGGTATGAATGTTATTTGTGTTAAGTTTCTATAACTATGGAAAAGATCTAATAATTTTTTTACATTATTCTCCCCTTAAGGTTAGTGTAGGAACTTTTCTGCTACTTAACTTCCTTACAAGTGGTATCAAAGCTTGATCACCTTTTATTTTAGTTGTGGGTTGCTGGAATTTTTGAGCTAGTCTAAATTTGAGCACTACAACATTTGGGGTCGAATTTCGATGCCAATTTGTGACGCCACTAGAATTTGTGTTTGTTTTTGGTGTTTTTTTTTGCAATTGCCCCCGACGGTGTCGTAATAGAGATTATGACATCATAATTGTGAGACCCATTTGGTTATAAATAAAACAAAAATAAAAAGAAAGTGTCATTTGTAATTTTTGTGAATTTGAAGAGCTACCGTGAAGATGACACTGCACTATTGTGTGATGCGAAGAGGGCATTCGAGTTTGGCATGTGCGAAGAGGATGACACCATGTGGGAAGAGGGAACTGGCACTTGAGGTAGGCATTCAAGCTTTGTCTTCTCATTAAATCAATTTCATTTTGATGGCATTTGTTGATTTAATGGCACAATATGAATGTTAATAGTGGCATTGTTTACATCTTAGCATTTAGATTGCTTGATGACCCGTGAGCTTTAAGAGCTAGGGCATCATTGCTATTACCTTCAAGGTATTGTGTGAAGTGTTTGATCTCTCTTTATTTGTTTTTTTTTTGATATTCACTATGTGGTACTCCTTGTTTATGATCATTTCATGAGGAAATGTCTTGGTGGCTCGCGGGCTGCAAGCTAGGGCATCATACATTGTTTATGAAATTACTATTGAATACTGACATTGTTTACATCTTTTCATTTGGAATGCTTGATGAACCATGAGGTTTGAGAGCTAGGGCATCATTGCTATTACCTTCAAGGCATTATGTGAAGTGTTTGATCTCTCTTTATTTATTTTGCTGTTGATATTCACTATGTGGTAATCCCTATTTATGTTGTTGATATTCACTATGTGGTACTCCTTGTTTATGATCATTTCATGAGGAAATGTTTTGATGGCTCACAGGCTGCAAGCTAGGGCATCATACTATAGACACCGAAAAATCTTTTAGAAAATAAATTATTTTTTGTTTTCTGAAAATCCTTGATGACATCATCATTTATTAATTAATTAATTATTTAATTAATTAATTTATTTTTATGGCATTAAATCCCTCTCTCTTAATTAAAAATCTTTAATTAAGGAATCTAGCCTAAAAATGTCATTTGGACATTATCCCTAATTTATTAATTATTTAATTAATAAATTGACCAAAAACCTCAAAAATAAATTAATTTATTTTTAATTTATTTTTTATCCCAAACTTGGCCAATTTCCTCTAGACCACTAACCTCTTCCAAAATCTTCTAATCCCTTCTTAATTTCGATTAAAAGGCTAATCCCATCTTTTCTAACCCTAATCCCAAGGTTAAATATTTAATTAAGGTTAAATATTTAATTTCCATATTTATTGAAAATATTTTAATAAATATTCCTAAAACTTAAGCTTTTGGAATGAATAACTTTTATTCCATGAAACTAAGGAGAAATCTAGACTCTTCTAGAATCTTCTCAAATCCACCCTCTTCACCCATCCTAATCCTTTTCTTTGTCCTAATCTAATCCTAATCCTACCCTTTAAACCTTTGTGCAATCCTAACCAAGCTTAAGACTTTCCTAAACCAAAGCAAAGTCTTTCCTTCCAAATATCTCAAACACAAAGCATTTATTGCTTCCCCAAAGTCTTCAAAGCCTCTTAAAGCCCATTCATTGCTCTTACAAGCATTTATTTAGAGAGTTATGAGCTTGGAGCCCCCTTTGTTGACTCCTCTTTGCCCTTCCCTTCATCCACTCACCTTGTGACATGTGTCACCTCCTGATTGGCTGAGAACTAGCACAATCCATGTGCTTCCCTTTGAGTGAATCTTGGCCTCTCTTAAGGATTTCAATCCTGGCCATTCATTCCTCCTACCCCAAGCCTTAGAAATCCTATAAATACCCTCACTTCCTAAGGCAAATCATCTCTCAACTCTCAAACTCAATAGCAAAGTTATAATGCCATTTTCATTCTAGCATAAGCATAAACTCTTCATTTTAGATCATTTTTCAAGCTTAAATCACATCTAAATTAGCTTAAATGGATTAACATAGATTCATTTCTTGTTTTAATCTTAGTTCAATCATCTAGCTTTTCATATTTGTGTGTTCTTGAGGCCTTTGAGGCAAAATAGGTTCCTCATACCTATTTTGTGTCATTTTGGGTCTTCTTGATCCTCAAATCATCCTACTTTGCATGCTCCAAGTGCTTGAGTTTGCACACCCACATCCCTCTATATCTAAGCATATCAAACGGTGCATGGGTGCATCCGTTTTAAGCTTAAACTGAGGTGGCTTCGATTTTAGTTTATTTTCCATTAAACTTGATTTGATTATATGCTATGACATTTGTTTGTCTTTGGCCTTCAAAACAGGTTTAGGTACACTCACAAATCCTAGTCTACATTCTGGCACGCCCGGTGGGACAGAGACCACAATCATTTTGATGAAACTATACTTTATATGCTTTTTTTTTGCAGGAAATAAAGAAATGTCACCTTCATGAAAAGAAATGACGCCTACAGCAATTAAATGTCGCCTTCAAACAAAGAAATGTCGCCTTCAACAAAAGAAATGTCGCCTACAAAGAATTCAGTCACGCCTTCATGCAATTAAATCACGCCTTTGAGGAAAGAAATAACGCCTATGAGTTCTGTTTTTACGCCTGCATAACTGAGATTTTCTTGTGATTGACAATTTCTGTTCCGTCCTGGAATTCTTCTTCTATCGCCTGCATGTAAAGAAATCACGCCTGTAACAAAAGAAATCACGCCTCTGGTTATTTATTTGTCGCCTTTTGAGGTACAGAATGTCGCCTGTAGGAATTAAATGTCGCCTCTGCACTTTCCAGCGTCGCCTATAAGCTGGACAGTGTCGCTTTTGGTTTTTGTCTTGAGTTGCTTAGGACTGGTTTTTTTCATTTCTTTTATTACAGCAAAGGTCAAATTCAATCTTGAATGACATTAAGGAAATGAACTTAGGTCCTAAGTGTCATTGTCAATTTGAAAATCAAACTCAATCTTGAATGCACTAAAAAGAACAAACAACTCTATTCCCTCATCTGTTTCAGTTTCCAAAGCAAGCAAACAAATTCAATCTTGAGTGAACTAAGGGACAAAACAAAGCTTTTTCAAAGTTCTTAAGACAACTCGCTAATCAAATCTTGAATGCACAAAAGGAAAGAACTTGCAAATGTTCAAATCATTTACATTTTGAAGAAAGGAACAAATCAAAATCTAAACACGTGTGTCTTCATTTTTCAAAGTTCAAACAAACTTAATCAAATTTGGGAAAATGAACAAAATCTGCTTGATGTGCATGTAGGAGTTTTTCAATTCTTGCATAATCCTTGTTAGAGTAAGCAACGTGGAACATTTGAACTTGGACAAGTTCACTTGTTCTACTTTTAGCGAGGCCTGTCCAAGGAGAAGCGCTTCCTCCTCGGAGAATGACCTCAAACCGGTATCCCCCCCGGCCGGTATATAAATAAGTGAAGTCCAAAAGAATCACTTACATCTCCTAATCGCCGGGCGTTCGTGCCAAACACGTGACTGGGGATGGTAAACATTCCTCTCCCCCAGCATAATTGGAAAAGCTCTTAAGTGAGTCACGGATGATCAGCATAACCGGGTATGGAGACACCACGGAATCATTAGCAACCTGATAAAATAGAGGCTACCCTATCTACATCCGAAAGTATCAAAATCCTTGTGCAAGGACCGATTCCAAGGGGTTTACCGGGTCGCCTCAAGATTACTCACCATTTGTATTCCCTTTTAGGGGATACCAAGCTGTGGGCAAGCGATTTTGATACTCACCTTCCTTAGGTAGATCTGTTTGAAGTGCTTGATAGTCAAAGACTCCATGAAAACACTTGTTGAAACATACACTTTCAAAGCTTTGTCAGAGTCAGTTGCCTTTGTTTGTATCCCACAGGGTTGCTTTGTCCCTTGCGGAGATTGCTTTGACTTTAAACCTTTTCCATTGGAAACCTTTGCCTCAAAATCAGAAACCTCTTTTTTCCAAGTGATGCCCAGCAAGAACAAACATCCTAAAGCAAAGTTGCCCAAATCCCGAGCCTATCAAGAGCAAAAACTTATCAAGAAGAACACCAAGAGCTATCAAGCCATTATCCAAGCAAACCAAGCAGAAGAGAAGTCCCAAGCCAGACTTGAGAACATTGCCTATAACGCCCGCATCAAACAGTTCGCCTTCCGTTTCCGAGTTAACCATCACTTTGTCAACCTTGAGCCAGAAGATTAGCCAAATCCTTGTTCATGTCTTATTCCATCTTCAGATCTTGAAATCTTGTCTCAAACAGCCTTTCATCTTAGTTTCATCCTAGTTTCATCCTTTGCATCAGCATCAAAACCTTAGTTGCATTTCAAAACATCATAAAGTTGCATTTGCATTCATCTTCCTACCAGCATTCTAGAATCAATCCTTGTCATCCGCATTATCCCTTCACCCTTCGAAACCTTTTCCACCAGCATCCCCCCATCAGCTTTCCATATCTTTCCAGCAGATCCATCATCTTTTGCTCCAAATCTAGAGATCCACTAACACTTAGTGTTCTACCTTTTGAGTTATTCCTATCCCTTATCCAAGATCAGAGACCATCATCCTCTTTTTTGGCACAACGTGTTGTCATAAAGAAATCAAACCTTGTCCTTGCATAGCCATCATCTCGAGCAAGAGATTGGAGTGCATTGATAAGAAACTTGTTGACCGAAGATCATCAGTCTATCTTAGGTTGACCCCATCATATCTCTGATCCTCCATTTGGGAAAAACAACAGCTCATTTGTTGACCACTCAGTAATCTTTCACCAGCTTTCCACCAGCAACCTATCTTTCCTCCACCATCTTGATCCATATCAATTCCATCCAGCTTCCATCATCGCCATCTTGATCCATCTTTGCATTGCATCCTAGAAAGTCATCATCTTTAGAAGTTCATCAACTTTGCATCCATCAACATCTTTTAGCCAAACATCTTGCATCCATTTAGCACTTGCATCTCCATGCCTGTTGAGACCAGATCTCGGAAAAGAAGAAGCATGAATCCTTATCCACCAACAACCTCATCCGATCCCAACCTTTTCACCAACGTCATGATGACCTACAATCCCCAGATCCAAGCCAGTAACCCATGTGAAGATCCAAACATCCCTTCATCCCCGTTGGCAATCCAAGCATTCGCAAATCCTCCAGATAGCCCACCAGTGACCAATGCCCTTGTACCACAACATCAGCAAAGCACGTTTGTTCACTACCTGCCAGAAAGTACCTCCATCCCACCATCTCTCTATCCACGCATCCCCATCAAAACTATCCAAGTTTCAGCACAAGCATATTCTCCGTTTGTCCAATCATTTCCCGATCCTATCATGCAAACACCCCAAGAGCTTTCCACCATTCCCCTTTTCTTGCAAGGAAGCCTCGCCAGTCCCGCAACACAAGCTACAGCGCTATCTGCTCCATCTCATACCCCTTTTGCTTCATCATCTGCTATGGCTGCCCAAGCCCAAATCCAAACCCAAAGTCAGCTTCCACCTCTCACGCAAGCTTTTACACCAAAAGCTTCACCACCATCCGCAAGTCAAGCAACGCCTTTCACCATCAAAGGAGCACCGTCACCCTTCACCCCCCAAGCACCCATACCTTCTTCTTTGGGGTTAGCGCAATCGCTCCCCATTCCAACCTCATCTTTCTCTTGGGTGTTTCCTTCATTTTCCTCCTCACAAGCATCCGTTCAACCACAACCTCAACAAGCTCCTTTCCCTCAACCATCATTCATGTCCCAAGCTCCCGTTGCTCCTACCATTCCATCATCCGCTGCAGTGCACTCTAACACAAGCTCTCAGTGGGGCCTTACACAAGAAGAAATGAAGGCATGGGGGATTCCATCTCAATCCCCTACATCTATGGTTGCAAGTCAACAAACCACCTTCACCCAAGCAGCACAGCAGCAACTACCCCAAACACCGCCAGCTTCAAGCTATTCGTCCCAAATCCCAAATACCTTCCAGCAAGTTCCACCACCTCAACAGCCAACTTTCCCCAGCTATCTTACCCCATCACCCTTTGCTTCTAGCTTTCCCACATCTGTTCCACCTCTAAGTAACGCAGGCATGCACCCAGCTTATATCAGCCAAATGCAAAGCAAACCTCAGCAACTACCACCATCATACCCGCAAGCAGCATCATTCCAACAGCCTCCCCCACAGCAACCACATGTCCCCTTTCAACAAACACCCATCATTCCTCAACAACAGCAAGTCCCTTGTTATCAACCCCAGCAACAAATCCCTATCATCCCCCAGCAACAATAAGTTCCCACCCATCAGTTACAATAGCAAGTCCCAAATGTCCAATATCAGAAAGCAGTCCCACAACAACCGCCAGTTCAACAACAGCAAGCAACCCAACAACATCAAGCGGTCCCATATCATTTACCACAATATCCCCCTGTGCCACACCAGCAATATCCCCAACAACCATTGCCCCAAAATTAGTTCCAACCCATTTATCCACAGCAAACGCCATATCCAGTTCCACAGCTTCCATCACAAGCAGAAGTCCTAGTTCCCTCGCCACTCAATGCTGAGTGGGAAGCAATGAAAAATGCTCTAAAGGAGCTACAAAGTGGAACAGAGAACAAAACATATAAGTTCGAAGAGGTGTGCTCATATCCCTTCAATCGGTCCATAGCAACTATCCCTTTCCCCAAGCATTTTGAGATGCCCAAGTTCGACAAGTATCAGGGGAAAGGAGATCCAGTAAACCATATCAAAGAGTTTTACATGGCGTGCCAAGAAGTGGCTTACAGTGATAACTATCTCCTGCGCCTATTTCCCAAAAGCTTGGGAGGAACTGCTGTTGAGTGGTTTTACAAAATACCACATGGGACAATAAACACCTTTGCTGAACTCTCTGAGAAGTTCATCACACACTATGCCCATAATGTGGAGAATGAGTTGTCCTTGCTAGACCTATGCAACTCAAAGCAGAAAGATGGAGAAAGCCTTGCAGAATACTTGCAAAGATGGCAGAATCTTACAACCAGGTTATCATATCAGCCGCCAGAGAAGCATCTAACAAAGATCTTCATTGATAACCTGCATCCAAAGCTATCCCATCACATGCGAATGAACTGTCTCCAGACATACCAAGACATCAAGAGCAAAGGCATAGGCATCGAGAAAGCTCTCCTAGACGAAGGCACTATTCGTCACTTCAAGGATGATTCCAAAAACAAACCCAACAATGATAAATCTTGTTACTGGAATCGTAACAAAAATGTTGTTACAGATGGAGCCACTGACACTAAGAATGTACAATTCATTGTGGCTAGTCCTACACCAGCTCAAACATACCAACCGCCACAATTTTCCATCTATCAGCAACCACCAGCTCCCGCATATCAAGCACCTATTTATCAGCAGCCTCCTCAAGCTCATCAACCACCTGTGCAACAGTACCAGCAGCAATACCAACAGCAACAGCCAGCACGTCAAGGCAATCCTGTTAACACAGTTAACGTTGCCCCAAGGCAAAACAAGCCCAACAATCAGAACAATCCAAAGAGGACTTTCACACCTTTGGGTGAGCCTCTAGATCAGATCTTTTATCGGCTAGCCAAGGCAAATATGATCACATATCCGCCCATCCCACAGAAGGATGACAACACACCAAAGTCTGATTGGTATAAAGAACATGAATACTGTGATTATCATCGTGTGAAGGGGCACACAACATTGAAGTGCATGCGGCTTAAGCACTACATCCAGGATCTCATCGATCGCAAGGAAATCTAGGTCGATGCACCAACTCAAGCCTCACCCAACGCCGGTTTGCAAATATATCAAAATGTGTTCCCTCAACACGATACCGGGAAGAATCAAGCCAACGCCAATCAGCCCCAAAATCATGGCAAAGGCAAGCAAGAAGATCACACAGCGGCCTACATCAACTATGACAAGTATGTCGGATGCATAACTCAAGTTGAGCCCATCTAAGATGAGCCCACCATCAATACCATCCACGTCAAAGGGCCGGATCGACAATGTGCTGCAACTACCCGCAGTGGTAGGATAACTGTTGCCGGTGCTCCTCTGAGATCAGCTGCTCCTCCAAGGCCAATGTCTACTGCATCCACAGCACAGTCTAACACCAGGCCAGCATCAAATGCACGCGCAACACAGCATAATGCACCAAGAGCACAATACAATATCATAGAGCATCTTGGGAACATGCCAGCCCAAATATCTATCTTGGATTTGCTCCGCACATCACCTATCCATCAGGAGATCCTGGACAAAGCTCTAAAAGAAGGCCATGTCCCCACAGACATTAACACAACTCAGTTTGAAACTCTTGTGGGACACCTATCAGCAGCATGTGCCTTGTCCTTCAAAGAATCTGATATACCAGATGTCGCTCCTGACCATACTCTCCCTCTCCGCATTGCTGTCATGGTCAGAGATTTTGCCATCAAACGAGTTCTAGTGGATAATGGCTCAGCCCTCAACTTGTGCACATTAAAATTCATCAAGAAGATCGGGTTCACGGAAGCTGACATACAACATGAGCAAATCACTATCAAAGCATATGATAACTTGGAGCGTACCTCTGAAGGTACTATGACTTTGCCTATCCAGCTAGGCCCAGCAACGCAAGATACTCTTTGCCACGTTGTTGATCTTGACCTACCGTTCAATATCCTCCTCGGTCATCCATGGATCCATTCCATTAAGGCCGTACCATCTACTTACCATCAGTGCATCAAGTTTCCACATCAAGGCACTGAGGTTACCATCCACGCTGACCCTAACCCCTTCGCATACTGCCTTGCAATGGAAGCATCTTTCCCTCATTCTACTCATTGTCCTGGAACTGATATTGGTACTTCTATTGCTAGCTCATCCTGATCCCATCGCGATCCAGAGACCATCCTCTCTTCCACCTTATCATCCATCAAGATCAACAACCAAGGTTGTGGCAAATACAGCCTCAGTGATGCATTTGCTGTAGGGGCTCTTCCACGTGATCCACGTACTCAAGGGCGCCCAAGTTGTCAAAACAAGCCTGTTGAGGAACATTATAAACTCAAGAAAATCGGAAACATGACTTTTGAGTCTCATGGCAACATCAACAGCAAAGAAATGGATCCAGATATTAACAAATGGTTATACAAAGATCCCCCATCACGTGACACCCAACTTCTTGAGTACTTCAAAGAGAAATACCCAATCCCCTACAAAAATGTCACAGAACACTATAATTATCAAGGTGGTGGTCTAGGACCACAAGAGGACGGAAATTTGTTTCCTATCATACCATCCCAGAATCCAGAACAGCAAGGACTTGGCTTTAATACCCCTCGCCTGCTTGAACAAGAGCCCAATACCATAACTGCGGACACTAACATGACCAACGTGAACTTTTCGAATAGCCAGGATGACCTTGTGGAAATCGAAGACATCCCCGAAGAGAAAGACATCCGATCCTACGATGATATCTTTGCCGACGACACCCTCCTGGGGACTTCTGTCCTCCAACAACTCTCCATTAACCTCATAGATCTTCCCCTCACAAACCCTGACCTCATAGATTGGGACCAACCAAGCATCGCACACATCGACGAGTTCCAAAGCGCACAAGCACTCCTAGAATTCATGGGGGCATCAGGTCCAGCAAGCAATCAGGATCCAACATCAACCTCTGTCTATCAGCTTCACCCAGAAGGATATTTTGGGGAAGAGGCAAGCTTTAGTCGCAAAAATGAAATAGCAAAAGAACATCATGAGTCTTTATGTGAAAACCCTTCTGGGGCACATTCTGATTCGAAAATAGTAAAAACAAAGGGCGTATCTTCTAGTGAAAACCTGGCAATTCAGGTGCTAGAAGATGAAGCCTTGCCTCTTCCCCCTATCCAAGATTATAGACCAGAGCAGTCGCCGATCATCATAGAAGAGACCAAGCCAATCAACTTGGGAATAGAAGAATGTCCAAGGATCACCTACATTGCAGTCAACCTAACAGAAGGAGAAGAAATGGCTCTCAGTGCCTTGCTCAAGGAATCCATCATCAACTTTGCATGGTCATACGCCCACATGCCTGGGCTTGATCCAAACCTTGTTGTTCATCACCTATCAGTAGATCCAAACATCAAGCCAGTGAAGCAGAAGCTAAGGAAAATGCATCCAAAGGTAGCATTGCTCGTCAAAGTAGAGCTTGAGAAGCTCCTCCAAGCTAAGATCATCAGAGCAATAGATTATTCAGAGTGGATTTCTAACATGGTGCCAGTCACAAAGCCTTCTGGCGACATCAGAATCTGTACTGATTTTAGGGACTTGAACAAGGCATGTCCTAAGGATGACTTCCCATTGCCAAACATAGACATGCTTGTAGACCTCACAGCGGGTCACGAAATGCTATCACTCATGGATGGATTTTCAGGCTACAACCAGATTCATATAGCAGAAGCAGATCAACATAAAACAGCATTCACAACCCCATGGGGTACCTTCTGCTACAACATGATGCCATTTGGGCTAAAGAATGCAGGAGAAACATATCAGAGAGCAATGACAGCGATCTTCCATGACATGATCCACAAGATCCTTGAGGACTATGTGGACGATATCCTTGCAAAATCCAAAACAAGGGATGAACACCTCAACATCCTAGAGCGTGTATTTGATCGTCTGAATCATTATGGCTTAAAGCTTAATCCTAAGAAATGTGTCTTTGGTGTTACATCTGGCAAGCTTCTAGGCTTCATCGTCTCTAGACGAGGCATAGAGATCGATCCTAAAAAGGTAAAAGCAATAACAGAGATGCCTCCACCAAGAAATCTCAAACAGCTCAGAAGCCTACAGGGCAAGCTTCAATCAGTTCGGCGGTTCATCTCACAACTAGCAGACAAGTGCCAACCCTTCTCACATCTCTTATGCAAAGACACCAACTTCAAGTGGGATCCCATATGTCAAAGAAGCTTTGATAAGCTCAAGGAGTATCTAGCTAATGCTCCAATCCTAGTACCACCAGTTTCAGGATGCCCACTCATCCTTTACATCTCAACAACAGCTACAGCACTAGGGGCACTCCTAGCACAGCATGATGATGAAAATAGAGAACGAGCTATCTACTACATCAGTCGCACTCTTGTGGGCTATGAGCTTAACTATTCACCCATGGAGAAAGCATGCTTAGCAGTGGTCTTTGCCACTCAAAAACTTAGACATTACATGCTTAGCCACACAATCAAGCTCATATCAAAGGTGGACCCTCTTAAGTATCTGTTATCAAAGACAACCCTCACAGGCCGTATGGCAAAATGGGTCATGTTACTCAGTGAATTTGACATTCAGTATGTAGATCGCAAAGCAATCAAAGGGCAAGTCATTGCCGATCAACTAGCAGAAGCACCACTGGTGGATGTCTATCCACTAATCATGGAATTCCCCGATGAACATTTATGCATGATTGAAGAGCAGCCCGTGTGGAAACTATACTTTGATGGTTCCAACACATCCCATAGCTCTGGCGCAGGAATCCTATTCGTCACACCTCAAGGTGACTATATTCCAAAATCATTCAAGTTGGGATTCCCCTGTACCAACAATATTGCAGAATATGAGGCACTCATCTTAGGTCTCAAAACAGCTATCCAATGGAACATCACAGAACTACAAGTCTTTGGAGATTCACAGCTCATTATCAAGCAAGTCCTTGATGAGTATCAGACAAAGGATGACAAATTGCTACCCTACAAGCAATTGGTGGATAAACTGAAAGAGCATTTCCTACATCTACAATTCAATCAGATCCCAAGGCTTCAGAACAAAGCAGCAGATGCAATGGCAACCATCGGATCCTTATTGAAAATCCCACGAGATGCATCACAGTATGAATTTCTAGTCGAGCAGCTACATTCACCAGCTTATGAGAGTGCCGATGCAGACATGGTGTGTGTCTTGGTTGGTCCTCAATCTCCATGGTACCACGAAATCCATGCATATCTAAAAAATGGTATCATATCTCCCCATCTCACCAATAACCAACGCCAAAACCTTATTCGCAGAGCTTCCCGCTACACTCTTGTAGCCAACACCCTATATCGTCGCGGGTATCACAATGTCCTATCTAGATGTTTAGACTCAAACGAGGCCATCCTGGCCTTACAAGAAGTTCACACTGGAATTTGCGATGCCCACATGAGTGGCATGGTTCTAGCAAAGCAGCTGCTTAGAGTTGGGTATTATTGGCCAACAATGGAACATGATGCGTGTGAATTTGTCAAGAAATGTCTCCCATGTCAACAGCATGCCAATTTGATACATGCACCAGCACAGGACCTACAGCCTATTGCACCACCATGGCCTTTTTCATGTTGGGGCCTCGACCTCGTTGGCTTGATCACCCCCCTCTCTTCGGATGGACACAAGTATATCATAACAGCTACAGAGTACTTTACCAAATGGGTTGAAGCGATTCCGCTCACCCTAACCACTGGCATCCAAATATCCAAGTTCATCCTCTACCATATCATTTGCCGCTTCGGCATACCATCTACCATTTTCACAGACCATGGCACACCTTTTGAAAACCAGCATGTGGATGATCTATGTGCCAGACTCCACATCCATCACCGTTTCTCCAGTCCATATTTCCCTCAAGGAAATGGCCAAGCTGAGGCAACTAACAAAACTATCTTGAAAATCCTCAAGAAGGTTGTCAATGATTCTGGTCGTGACTGGCACCTCCAAATCAATCCCGCCCTTTGGGCCTACCGTACTTCTTATCGCACTCCCACAGGCACCACCCCATACTCCCTTGTATATGGTGCTGAAGCCGTTCTACCGATCGAGGTTGAGCTCCCATCCTTGCGCGTCTCCATGAAGAACTATACAACTGATGAAGACTATCGTGTGGCCCGGCTCACACAGCTAGATCTGCTAGATGAAAAGAGACAGCAAGCTTATGATCACCTGGTGGCATACCAGAATCGACTCAAAAGGAGTTATAACAAAAAGGTCCATCCTAGACAATTCCAGGTCGGTGACATGGTCCTTAAAGAAAATCAGAAGGTCCTAGCAAATAGAGAAAAGAAAGGCAAGTTTGAGCCTACTTGGTTGGGCCCCTATGTTGTCACCGCATCCTTTGGCTCGGGAGCCTATCAGCTATCAACACCAGAAGGCGAGCCCTTGAACGATCCTATCAACATCATCCATCTGAAGAGGTTCTATGCCTGAACCTGATCCTGCATATATTAGAAAATCCAAAAACATTCAAAAAAAGCAAAAAAGCAAAAAAGCAAAAAAGCAAAAAAGCAAAAAAGCAAAAAAAGCAAAAAAGCAAAAAAGCAAAAAAAGAAAAAAGAAAAGAGAAAGAGAAAATAATCATCCAAACGGTGAAAACTTGGCAATTCAAGCGCCTTGGACAAGTATGTTGGTGAAAACCTGGCAAACAGGCGCCAACATAGTAAACTGAGCTTTTTATCTATTCAGTAGTCCTTTCAGTTACTGACCTCTTCCTCCATCCATAACAGATCTCCTAGCAGTTCCATCTCCCCTATCCTCCAAGCATTCGGCTTCCATCTTCCTCCAACCCATCTGCAATCCATATCCTATTCCAAAGCTTTGTACCATATCTTGTACCATATCCTTATCCTTTTCCTGTATAGCACTTTCCTCCCTATATTTATCCTTCTTGTCTCCGTCCTAGTGAGAGTCCCGCTGAATGTGATCTTCCTATCCCCAATCCTGAGCTTCTGTACATATCCCTTGTGCATATCGTTCCTCCTTGTTGTACATAATCCTTTGTCCATCCTGCAGCAGCATTTGATCAGAAATATCTTGTCCCATCCCCAGCCTCAGGAAATTTGTAGTCCCACTCGGGCCTTGTGCTTCAGCAACATCAATTGTTGACTTATCCTTGCTCATCCTGATTATTCCTTGAACTTCAACTTTTGCCAGCGAACAACTACACTTATTCTCTCACCAACCCATGGGTCCTTGAGGATATATCGTTCCTCCTGTCCGACCTAATCTTCCATCCTGGTCCTTGAGGATATATCATTCCTCCTGTCTGACCAATCTTCCCACCATCAATCAAACCTAATCTCTCTCCTTGGCAAGGGATGTCTTTTTGGAGTTATCATTTTGATCTTGGATTTTTGTCCTTTGGGTCTTGTTAATCTTTTTGGCTTCTCATTATCCCACCAGGGTCACCACGATTCATTATATCACGGTGTGCTGCGTGTGCGGATAATCTGGGGCAAGGTCTTTTGATCTTTCGCTTCTGCCTGTGAGTCAGTTGTGTGTTTGTGGTTCCTTCAGCATCAGTTTCACCATGTCGCCTCTGCGCTTCATGTGTGATGTTGGGGCAACCCTGTGTGTTTGTTTAGCATCAGTCCGCGTCAGTCCTCTGCAACACTCACTAATACATTTGGGGTGACATTGCGACGGCCATTTGCGACGGCAGGCAAATGTCATGTGGTTTTGCTCTTTTTTTTTCAAATATAGCCCGACACCGTCGCAATTTGCGATGACAATACATTTGTAATTGTCGCAATTGCGACGTTGTCGGGATATAAGCACAAAATTTAAAAGGAACGTTGTCATGTGTGTTTTGAACAGCACCGTAACCCTCCGCGAAATCACATCACGATATAACGGCAAACAAAATAAGAACGTTGTCATTTGTGTTTTCAACAGCGCCGTAACCCTCCGCAAAATCACATCGGGATATAAGGGCAAAAAAAACAAGAACGTTGTCATTTGTGTTTTCAACAGCGCCGAGAGAGATTCCCTCCATGAAATCACAGCTACAATTTCTGAGTACGTTGGGTTTATTTTTCTTTTGTCATTATTATGTAATCTGGTATTCAGCTGTTAGAGAGCTAAAATACCCAGAAATGAGGACATATCTATGTTGAATTTATTGTTAGCGGCTTTGGTTATTTAGAAGTTTAATTTTATTTGTTCATCTTTCAAGCACAAACGTTTTGTGGACCGTAACGTCTTCATTGTTTCGGGTATGCAGTGAAACAACCCTAACTTGCAATTGCGATGTTGTTGGGATATAAGGGCAAAAAAAAAAAGGAACGTTGTCATTTGTGTTTTCAATAGCACCGTAACCCTCCGCGAAATCACATCGGGATATAAGGGAAAAAAAAACAAGAACGTTGTCATTTGTGTTTTCAACAGCGCCGAGAGAGATTCCCTCCGCGAAATCACAGCTACAATTTCTGAGTACGTTGGGTTTATTTTTCTTTTGTCATTATTATGTAATCTGGTATTCAGCTGTTAGAGAGCTAAAATACCCAGAAATGAGGACATATCTGTGTTGAATTTATTGTTAGCGGCTTTGGTTATTTAGAAGTTTAATTTTATTTGTTCATCTTTCAAGCACAATGTTTTGTGGACTGTAATGTCTTCATTGTTTCGGGTATGCAATGAAACAGCCCTAACTTGCGACTACCTTCACGGTACTTGTGTACATTATCATGTTGTCTTTACAGTGATTGTCCTCATTCAAGTGGCAATTACACAAGGGACAGTCACTGTGAGATGTCCTCATTTGTGACAAGGACAGTCACACTTAGGACATCTCATAGTGATATTCCCTTGTGTAATTTCCACTTGAATGTATTGCTATTGAACCACATTAATGCTTTTCTTCTTCAACAAATGAGGACAGTCACTGTAAAGACAACATGATAATGTACACAATTACCAAAAAATGATCTTGTTAATTGATGTAACACTTTGTCTTGCTCACTCCCTATCCTTCACTAGGGTCTCTTTAGGCCAATGTTTTGACTTGATAGGGTACTTAACTATCCCTACACTCTTTAGGTATCTCTACCCAAGATCCCACTCCTTCAACTAGTGCACACCAACAAGAAATACAACGAACTCTGCTCAATACCAATCTAGCTACTAGGACACTCCTAGTCTTGTCTTCACAAATTGAAACACATTCAACTAGAACTTTACTCCATGGAGAGGCTGGCCACTAGGACCTCTATTGGTTTCAATATTACTCCTTCACCTATACTTTTCATCAGTACTTCAATCCGGTTCATCAAACCATGCATGCCAATTGCACCCAAAAATAGGCTGCTAGCAATTAGGCCTTTGTCAAGCCTTTTTGTTTATATTAAGCCACCTAAAGGGCTTAGGATTCAGATGCCCTTTATTGAGAACTCCAAGATATCTAAGGTCTTCTCCTCCTAGATTTTTTGTACACCAACTGCTACAGCCATGCCTGAAAACAAGTATTTTGACACAACTTGGACAGTCTGACTAAGAGTTTGTTTTCTTAGCAGCCAAAGAAACTCACCCAATCTTCTAATTTGACTTGGGGCTTCTTTAGATGTGTGTCTACCTCTCCATGAGATTTTAGTTGAAGCAACCAATGCATTCAACTTGTTGTAATCTTCTTGTAATGATTTGTCATCCCTAACTGTGCTCAACTGACTCACCTAGGACATCATTGCAAACATAGAAAATGAGCTTCCCAGGGCCCCTCCTTCCAAACATATAGTACATGGAGTCTCCTCACCCATTCCAAGAGCCCGTACAAAATTGACAATGGAATGATGAGCTAAGACTCCATTTGTTCAACCTGCCTGGTTCAAACCAATGATAGGGTACTTAACAAAAGAATTAACAAACTAGTTGGAATGCTTCAAAACTCAAAAAAAACACAACACAGAATAAAAAAACAACTTGTACTAACTTTTCCAATAGACACTGTGAGCTATCTAATCCATTAATCAACTGAAAACAAAGAAACAAAAAAACTCAAGAATTCACTAAAACCGTGTTACTCTACAAATCTTCTTAATTCCAAATGTTTTTCCCCCCAACCTTTTGCAAAAATCGATGGAGGCCTCTTATAGTTGATCTGATGCCTAATTCAATGGTTTCATATAGTTACATAACCATCTTACTCGAAAATGCTCCCTTGCACAAATGTTGTCAATGTTGTGAATGACAACATTGACAACTTGTTACAACCTTTGGGATTTTGGTTCAAAACTTATTGTTCAAACACCATAAGACCCTAACCATGACTTAGTTAGGCTATTTAGACCTCACATAGGCCACTTCTACACTTCTTTGCCCAATTTGACCCCTAAATGCTTCATTCCCACTTTTGCCACAATATTGGTAACTTGGGTACAAATTGGCACTTGCCTTCACAAAGGTCACACATGAGGACATCTCACAGTGATCGATTGTCCCTTGTGTAATTGCCACTTGAATGTATTGCTATTGAACCACATTAATGCTTTTCTTCTTCAACAAATGAGGACAGTCACTCTAAAGACAACATGATAATGTACACTCACTGTAAGGACAGTCACAAATGAGGACATCTCACAGTGACTGTCCCTTGTGTAATTGCCGCTTGAATGTATTGCTATTGAACCACATTAATGCTTTTCTTCTTCAACAAATGAGGAAAGTCACTCTAAAGACAACATGATAATGTACACTCACTGTAAGGATAGTCACAAATAAGGACATCTCACAGTGACTGTCCCTTGTGTAATTGCTGCTTGAATTACACAAGGGACAGTCATTGTGAGATGTCCTCATTTGTGACAAGGACAGTCACACATGAGGACATCTCACAGTGATTGTCCCTTGTGTAATTGCCACTTGAATGTATTGCTATTGAACCACATTAATGCTTTTCTTCTTCAACAAATGAGGACAGTCACTCTAAAGACAACATGATAATGTACACTCACTGTAAGGACAGTCACAAATGAGGACATCTCACAGTGACTGTCCCTTGTGTAATTTCCGCTTGAATTACATAAGGGATAGTCATTGTGAGATGTCCTCATTTGTGACAAGGATAGTCACACATGAGGACATCTCACAGTGATTGTCCCTTGTGTAATTGTCACTTGAATGTATTGCTATTGAACCAAATTAATGCTTTTCTTCTTCAACAAATGAGGACAGTCACTCTAAAGACAACATGATAATGTACACTCACTGTAAGGACAGTCACAAATGAGGACATGTCACAGTGACTGTCCCTTGTGTAATTGCCGCTTGAATTACACAAGGGACAGTCATTGTGAGATGTCCTCATTTGTGACAAGGACAGTCACACATGAGGACATCTCACCGTGATTGTCTGTAATGTCCCCTTTTTGGCTAACTTGGAAAACAGGAACAATTACTCCACTTCTCAGACTTACTCTATCAGATACTTACAATTAAACTAAGTAATGGAGGTTACTTAAGATATCAACCGCTATTTCAGATTCAATCACAATATGTGTGCAAGATGATATTGATACCAATATGTTTAATAGCACTGTCGGATATAATGATATGAAATATGCTATGAATATGATGTTTCCTATCACTTATAGTGATAGTATAATGATGGTATGTCTGATATAAACAATATCGATATACAATCAATAAGTATTGCTTACAGCAATGTATTTGCTGTGTCTGATATGATGATGTAATTATGCAAATGTGTAATATCGCTATGAGTGATATGTTGCTATTTCAGATTCTGAATTATATGCTTGCAACTTCAAATATTGATGCTGTTTCTGACTATCCTTTCTATCTGTGCAATCATGGTGTTGTCTCTGATCTGCAATGATAAACTTGAAACCAAACTGCCAAAGGCAGATGCTCTATTGAGTATATCCAAATATGGATAAGTAAATAAAGTTCTAATGATGCCTTGAGTGACTGACGAGAATGCATTCTTATATTGTCTTTAACAAATGAAGAGATGCTATGAATGAGACGTGTCTTGTTTCTTCCTCCATGTCCCTTTGTTAAGCACACCTTTCCATAATCCGACAGTTCACATAATATTATTTCATTATTTTCTGATCATAGATAACTCCCAGATTGACTCAATATCAAATCTTTTTATGAAGGTAATCTTCCCTAATTGGTAGTGCAACCAGTAGTTAACATCCATTGTGTTTGTATTAGTTTGGTCTAACTATCATTAGTATTTAGTCAATCGATATTAACTCTTGCCTTATCCCATATTGTTATGATGATATCCAATCTTTCTACTCTGATATAAGTCGATATCATTTTCTGATAATTGTCCATTTATTGGTTGATTGCTGGTAATGGAGTTTGATCTTCAAATTGACTTCCATTCCTGTTAATACTTAAGGATACATTGTACTTATTATCCATGACTGATGCCTCATTCATCAATAGCTTGTGATATAATCACTGATGCTTTTGTGTTTCTACAAGATGTGGTTTATCTCAGACAATCGATAATCTTTCAATCCTTTAGTCGATATCCTCCTATGTGGTGTCTATTGATATAGATAGTAGAATTCAATCTAGTTTATGTTATTGTCATGATAACATAGGAAGTGATGGTGCATATTTGCTAGCGGGTCTTCATGTTTGATATTGCTTTATCGGATATGTCATTGTCTAAACTTGTGCAATTAATGATTATTTATAATATATGAATGGTTATCCTTCTTGCTTATCAATACATCTTCTGAAACCCATAGCGACCTATCCCTTATTCATATCATGTTGATCTTGACTTCATAGTATTTGGTTCATTAATCATCCTCTCATGGTATCGATGTGTAATGACTAGTGATTGTTGTATCACTTCTTCGTTCCTCATCGTGATAGATAATGCAGATGTTTAATGTAGATGTATATCGATTACAGATATTCGATATTGCTTTAAACGTTATTATTATTATTATTATATTTATTAATGTTATTGTTATTATTAAATATTATAATTAATGATGTTAGTAATATTAATAATATTATAATAAATATTATTATAGTGATAACATATTGTTTTATATTGAGAGGTTTATTAATATTATTTATATATTAAAATTATTATATCAATAATTGATTTAATATTATTACTTAATATATTATTATAATATAATATATATAATTTATTAATAATTATTTATTATTAATTTATATTATAATTATAATCATAATTATATTATTTATTAATATTTTAATATTATTTAATTAACATATTACTTATTATGCTAACTATATATTATTATTATCTTTTGATAATAATTATATATTATTGTTATATACCGTTAATAATAGATTATTATATATCATCTAATCATTTTATTATTATACTAAGTTCAATATGTCACGGCTCATGACATTGTCCCTTGTGTAATTGCCACTTGAATGTATTGCTATTGAACCACATTAATGCTTTTCTTCTTCAACAAATGAGGACAGTCACTCTAAAGACAACATGATAATGTACACTCACTGTAAGGACAGTCACAAATGAGGACATCTCACAGTGACTGTCCCTTGTGTAATTTCCACTTGAATTACACAAGGGACAGTCATTGTGAGATGTCCTCATTTGTGACAAGGACAGTCACACATGAGGACATCTCACAGTGATTGTCCCTTGTGTAATTGCCACTTGAATGTATTGCTATTCAACCACATTAATGCTTTTCTTCTTCAACAAATGAGGACAGTCACTCTAAAGACACCATGATAATGTACACTCACTGTAAGGACAGTCACAAATGAGGACATCTCATAGTGACTGTCCCTTGTGTAATTGCCACTTGAATGTATTGCTATTCAGCCACATTAATGCTTTTCTTCTTCAACAAATGAGGATAGTCACTCTAAGGACAACATGATAATGTACACTCACTGTAAGTGTACATTATCATGTTGTATTACAAATGGACCTTATGTTGGTCGGGATATAAGTGCAAAAAAAAAAAGGAACGTTGTCATTTGTGTTTTCAACAGCGCCGAGAGAGATTCCCTCCGCGAAATCAAGCGGGTTATCATTTGTGTTTTGAACAAAGCGGGTTGTCATTTGTGTTTTGAACAGCACCGAGAGAGATTCCCTCTGCGAAATCAAGCGGGTTGTCATTTGTGTTTTCAACAGCGCCGAGAGAGATTCCCTCCGCAAAATCACAGCTACAATTTCTGAGTACGTTGGGTTTATTTTTCTTTTGTCATTATTATTTAATCTGGTATTCAGCTGTTAGAGAGCTAAAATACCCAGAAATGAGGACATATCTGTGTTGAATTTATTGTTAGCGGCTTTGGTTATTTAGAATGCTTCCCCACAATACTTAATTACACAAGGGACAGTCACTGTGAGATGTCCTCATTTGTGACAAGGACAGTCACACATGAGGACATCTCACAGTGACTGTCCCTTGTGTAATTGCCACTTGAATGTATTGCTATTCAGCCACATTTATGGGCCTGTTTGGACCACGACACACAGTAGCATCTACAGAGAAGAATATCCCAGGTGTAACAAGTTGTAAGAATATACCAACAGTTCTAAGAAGTTCCCTAGCACGTAGTAGCATCTACAGAGAAGAATATACAACATGAGGGCAGCCACTGTAAAGACAACATGATAATGTACACTCATTGTATGTGTACATTATCATGTTGTCTTTACAGTGACTGACCTCATTCAAGTGGCAATTACACAAGGGACAGTCACTGTGAGATGTCCTCATTTGTGACAAGGACAGTCACACATGAGGATATCTCACAGTGACTGTCCCTTGTGTAAGCCACTTGAATGTATTGCTATTCAACCACATTTATGGGCCCGTTTGGACCACGGCACACAGTAGCATCTACAGAGAAGAATATCCCAAGTGTAACAAGTTGTAAGAATATACCAACAGTTCTAAGAAGTTCCCTAGCACATAGTAGCATCTTCTAATTGTCTATACCACTTCACAAGGTATTGTTTGCACACATTGTTTTTGGTTCTTTTGATGACCCTTGTTTTGAAATTGCTATTAGGCCTTGTAGCTTATATGTTTTGACTGCTGGAGAGCTTCTAAAGCTAAGCAAGAAGACCATTGCACGAGTTATAGCCGCGCGCTCAGGTTTGAAAATTGTATATTTTTTAATCTAATGTATATTTTAATCCTTTTGCCATGTCATTTAATATGTCTTGCCTTGTAGCTTATATGTTTTGAAATTGCTGTTAGGCCTTGTAGCTTATATGTTTTGATTGCTAGAGAGCTTCTAGAGCTAAGCAAGAAGGCCTTGTAGCTTATATGTTTTGTGTACTTTTGACAATTTTGCTTAGTCACTGAAAGTTGTAGACCGAAGTTTTCATAGCCCAATTTTTGCTTCCTGCGAAGAACGATCATGTCAGATAATATAAGTGAAGAACAAAATAGGGAGACAATCGCTAGATTGTGGTCTAACTTGAAAAGAAAAGGTGATGGAAAATGTTATTGTCCCTGCAAAATTTGTAAGGGCTTAAACCGTAGAAGATTGCTAATCAAAACAGTTAAGAGACATTGTAGGGAGAATGGTCACATTGAAGGGGGGCATGACTATCATCCACTGGTAAGTTGTTCATTATATCATTTTAACAATTTATATACATATGAAATCACTTGATGATGAGTTGAAGATCATGGTTTATTTATGTTAATCAATTTTATATAGGTTGATCTCCCCAGGGAAGTACATGATATGGAGGAACATGGGGGTGCGAATATCCAAGGTGAAGATAATGATCCCATGGAAGATGACGATCATGCGCCAGAAAACACAATTGAAGATGATGGTATAAATACATTGATCCATGACACATTTAGTCCAAGCGGATCTGATCATGATGATGATGATAGCCTTGATGTACCTCTACTTGAGAAGGCATACGAGCCCCTATACAAAGACTCCCAAACAACTCTTCTCTCTGCTGTATTGTTGTTGTTGAACTTGAAGGTTATGAATGGTTTATCCAACATAACAATGTCACGTATGTTAAGGTATGTCATATATGTCTTTATAGTTAACAAAGGGTGAATAATGTACCACTAATATTGTTTATATTAACAACTTATATTTTTTGCTGTAGATTGATAGGCGAGTTTTTGTTACCACCATCAAATATTCTACCTCGCTCATATCGAGAATTATCTGCTATTATGAAAGATATTGGAATGGAGTATCAAGCAATACATGCTTGTCCCAATGATCATATTATATATTATAAAGAACATGAATTTGCAACACAATGCCCTGTATGTCATACAAGTAGATATCGAACAGATCGAATAACAAAAAAGGTGCCTCACAAGGTTCTTCGTTACATCCCCATTATTCCACGGATGTGACAATTATTCAGGTGTACTAGCTTGGCACAATTTATGGATTACCATGCACGCAATAGAAGTCGAGATGACATTATTCGAATCCCTGCGGATGGTTCGGCATTTATGCACATAGAGGAAAAGTGGCAACACTTCAAAGAAGAACCTCGTAATCTCAGGCTTTCATTGGCAGCGGATGGTGTCAATCCATTTGGAGAGATGAGATCTGTTTGCTCGGTGTGGCCTGTTTTTGTTATCAACAATAACATTCCTCCGTGGATGTCAATAAAGAGGGAGCACATTATGTTGGCAATGATTGTTCCAGGTATTTTATCATTTGATAGTTATTAATTTACATGTACTTACAAATCTTACAGTAAAATGGTCACAATAATTATGTAATGTTACTGTTCATTCAAGTAGGTAAATATCAAGTTAAAGATATGAATGTATATATTGAGCCTCTTATTGACGAGTTGGTGGAGTTATGGAACGGTGTCACTATGTATGACGTGTCTAGACCAATAGGACAAAGACAATTTCAATTCCATGCAATACTTGTATGGACAATACATGATGCCCCAGGGCTAACACATTTTTGTGGTATGTTATAGTGAATTCAAGTTGCGCATGATAATTCTAATTATAAAAATCAACATATTTAATAATCCAATTATATCATTATCTTGTAGGTCTTCAAACAAAGGGAAAATTTGCATGTCCAGTTTGTGGTCCAAAGATGAAATCTCGTCATTCAAAAAGTTTAGGAAAGCATGTGTTTGATGAGTACAGACACTTCCTCCACAGGAATCATAAGTATCGAAGTATGGAAAAACATCTTTTCAATGGGAAAGAAGAGACTACATCAAAGCCACGAAGAATGACACCTCGCCTATGGAAGTTGGAATATAATAGAATTAATCGTCGAGGTAATGTCGTTCCACTTAATGGTTTATGTTTGTAATTTATATATTTCTATTGTGATTTTTGTTTACTAATTATGTAATTGATGATCGTGAAGGTCGTCAAGGCACTACTGACAACCTTCCAAAGGGACTAAAAAGCTATCCCAGACAATTTAGTAGGTTGCCCTACTACGAGGACCTACAAATTGTGCATTTGTTTGATCTTATGCATGTTGGAAAGAATATAACAGAGACATTGTGGAAAATACTGGATGGAAGGCGTGACAAAGAAAAAATTGTCAAAATTTGTAATGACATTCATGAATCCAATCATGCACTGAATAATTTCATTCACTCAAATAGCAATAGAGATCAGATTAATATAAGTGCCCTTCCTTGGTTATTAACGGAGCAGCAAAGTGATGCCATAAAAGAAGTCATACGAAAAATTCGATTTCCCACAGGATTTGCTGGGAACATAAGCAATCTCATATCAAAGAAAAGTGAATTTGGGCCAGGGCTCAAAACGCATGATTGGCATACTTTCATCAAGGTAAGTTATGTTCTTCTGTATTTACAATATATTCATAAACTACGTGTACTATTCATTATGTTATGTTAGAAAATAATGAAATGATTGGTTTATAATTACTGCAGTACGTGCTACCTCTATCTCTCCCAGAGCACTTCAACAATAACATCAAACAAGTGATATATGATCTTGGAAAATACATGAGGTAAGCAGTAATATCTATTCAATTTGTTGTATATATTTATTATATTCGCGATTTGTTTTTCTTGCTATGTAATCTATTGTATATTATTTTGTAAAGTCTCGTATTTATATATTTTTTGTGACTTGAATCTCTTAATGTAGGTGGTTGTCATCTAAAGAAATCCATAAAGAAGATATAAACTATTGGAAGAGAAGAATTCCTCATTTATTGTGTGAAATGCAAAAGTGTCTACCTCCAACTTTTTTCAATGCACAAGAACACTACCTCATACACCAAGTTGAGGAGATTGAATTGTGTGGACCTGCACACACTAGGTCAATGTGGATGGTTGAGAGGCACTTGAAATCTTTGAAGGCTTTGGTTCGACAAAGAGCACATCCTGAGGGTTCTATGGTAGAGGGATACATGGTATACCAGACTATGGTGTACATTACTGAATATCTTCCTAAGTTTGCTTCAAATATCCATGTAGATCGCATTTGGGATCTCGACCCTTTTAAAAAATTCAAAGGGGAGTACTTGATGGGGAAAGGTAGATTGAGGAAAGTGACAGGTAATAAATTATAAGATGTTATTGTAATAAATTATTTCTTAATCTTCAAAATAAATCGGTTGTAAGTCGTCTATTTTTTTTTTGTACAGTTGCTCGAGAGTGGGATGCACTACATTTGTATATTGCAAACAATCTTGATTGGATGACGGTATGGATTGAACGATGTCAACATTCTGGTCACACATTAACATGGGAAGGTGTATCTTCATTGGTTAAAGAAGCTCATCGTAATGGAGATTCTAATGTTACGCAAAGGGAAATAGATTTAGCATATGGTTTAAGAGATTTCCAGGTACGTACAAAATTATTAATCACCCGTATGTTTATCAACTCATGATATAATAATTTTGACATGTTTCACATATTATTGCAGGTTAAAAACCACAAGGGTATGTTCTGTAATGGTCAAAAATTTCGCGTCAAAGTGTTGGATGACACGAAGAAAACTTGTGATTCTGGAATAACTGCAGTCTTTCAAGTGACTAATATTTCATCTAGAAATGACTTAGATCCTCAAGAGTCTAAAAATCAATACTATGGCATTTTGGATGATATACTTGAGTGCGACTTTAGTTCCTTCAAATTAGTACTCTTCGTTGTCAAATGGTACAGGCTACGACTTAATCCAAATGATCCTAATAGAACTGTTATTGAACATGATAATGGATTTACAATGGTTAATACAAGGTCGTTTGAGCCAGTTGGGGATGAGCCCTATGTTCTTCCAAGCCAATGTGAACAGGTATTTTACTCAGAGGTTTCACATAAACCGGGTTGGTCATTTGTTGTTAGACATGAACCGAGAGGAAGGCCGATAAAGTATAATGCGATGGAAGAAGAAGATACCGAAGAAGTAGAAGATGATGTAGATGATGATCACGATCGACAATTATTGGATGATGTTCCTGAGACAAATTTTCATGAAGAAGAAGAAGAAGATGATGCTGCTACTGATGATGATGATGAAGATGATGTTGATGTTGATGATGATGATGTTGATGATGACGACAACGACGACGACGGCGAGGATGATGATGATGATGACGATGACGAGGATGATGATGATGATGATGATGATGATGATGAGGATGATGATGATGAAATTTAAAGGTATGCCATCAATCCTTAATGTATTTAATATTCATTTCTTGATAGAAATATATTTGTCTTAAATGGTTACATAGTTTATTCATTATCTATTTAAAAGCTATAAGTGTTATAATGTGTATGTTTTAATGTTTTTAATTTTTATGTGATGCTTATGATGGATGTGATTATGATTATGATGTGATTATGCTCACGATAATTGAATTACATTTGCAGGAAATTGAACCCCTTTCAAGAGCATCCCGCACAGTCTCATGGATCGACAGGTATAAGTCAATACACCTTATAGAAAGTCTATTTAATACACTTATCAATAATAAGATTGATGTCTTCTAAGATCTCTCCCATTTGCAGGTACCAGCAAATAGGTATTTGTCAGAAGTGTCTTCCTCGAGTGAGGGAAATATAGGAATAGAAGAGGAAAGTGAGACATGCAGTTTATCTAGAATAGGGAGATTAACTAGAGGTCAAAGGACTAGAAGGAAATTCAATAAACACATAAAATTTTTCCTTGCTCAAGGGGGGTCATGTTCTTATGATGATGAGATGAAAGGCGACATCGAGGTGCCCTTGAGGTACCAACATCTACAGAAACATTGGGTACCCAAGGAACTTCCTCCAATAAACATTGATTTTTGTGTTAATGAGAGGATATATAGCATAGCACCATCATCATTACATGGTTTGGGCCTATTTTCTATGGATGGCATAAAGGTGTCTTACAACAAAGTTTCTGAATTGATGGAGTATGTTGGACCATGTTACGATTACAAAAGTTGGATGCATATTGTTCAATATAAAAAAAGTATGCGTAGGTATGCACTCTCGGCAAATTATATACAACAGCAAGACAATAATCAAAGTAAAAGTGTGGCTATATACATTGATGGAAGGCCAAAAGCAACAGGGAATATTGTGGGTTTTATAAATAGTACACGACCTGGGTCAACTATAAAGCAACCCAATTGCATATTTGAGGTGCGCGAGGGAAATCGTGTATTCATCTGTGCGATAAAATCAATACGTGCAGGGGAAGAGCTGCTTATTGATTACAATTTGAACCGCATAGATACAAATGAGGCTACTATCATGGGGGTGGTACATACTATTAAACCAACTTCTAATCAATGACTCCAACATACCATTTAGTTATTAAATTTTTGGCTAACATTTTTATACTTGATCTTTGACACAGGGGCACAATATGGAGCAACCGCCCGAAGGTGATGGTGACGATATTCCTAGCTCATCTACACATGAGCAGGTAAAATTCATTGTAATTGTGCAAACTAGATAGAAGCAAAATGTTATTTTTTTTAATGTTATTTTCTTCATTGTTTTGGAGTAATTTTGATAATACTAATACTATTGTTGTCACAGAGGGCCGGTGGTCGGAGAGAGGGAAAGCAACCTGCAGTCCCTCAGGAGTCCCCCCTTGTGGACCCTTTTTTTATTGATTTAGCAGAGACCGATGACCCGATCGGTTCCATTAAAAAGATGCTAAAGAAAATTGGGAAAGAACTTCTACGTTTGGTATCCATACATCCTCAGACTCAGGAAATAAAAGACAGGGCAGCTGAGTTGTTGCGCACTTCTGAAAACTTTAAAGTAAGTATTAATGAAATTTTTAATTATTACAAGAGTTCAATAATGGTTTTTATGTTATGCTCTTTTATGACATTAATTAAAATATGGATGCATTGTCTTTACAGAGTTATTTGCGTAATTTTGAACCCCATTCCCATGATGAGGCCGGTATTGCAAGTGGTTCGGGTAGATCACATGTTCCATTCCCCACTTGTGTTTTCCACTGAATATATATAGGAATGATCATAATCATTGACAATACATGCTCGAACAATCTTTTTTTTTAATGCTCTAACAATCTTGTCCATGCTAGTCCATGCGTTCTATATTTATGCATGCTCTAACAATTTTATTCTTCAGCTCCTTTCCATGATGATATGACAACGCCGCCTCCATCCAGGACAGCCACAAATGTCTTGCCGACTGCCATGTCAACAACACACAGCCTAAATGCACCAACTGTTGCACCATCTACTGGTACACAAATCCCTCTTTTTCTCTCTTTTGTTATGTGTTTAAGTGTTATGTGTTTACGATGTAGATCCCTTGATTGTGTTTGTGCCATGGGTGCTCTGCACCAATTTATTTCCCTTGAAGTATTATTTCTTGGAGGCATTTGATAATGGTTTTCATTTTTTGCAATAGGAGATGCAACAAGTCTCGATGCAACATCATTTCCTGGATGTTCCCGTGTTCCTAGTATGGGAACGGTGAAGGATTGCGTATTGATCATCAGCGACGATGAAGGCGTTCCCTTAAAAGTATCCAAACTTCCAGGTACTTTAAAGTTATTATTATTCTATAGTGATATAATAGTAATTTAGTTTTTGATCACTCTTCATCGACTAATGATCCCATGATTATTTTGTAGGGAATGATATTTTTTGGTGAAAACTTGGTGACGAGTGTTTGCGGATATTCGGGCCCACCATACGTACATGGTGGAACATCATATCCTAACTAAAACGCCAAACCACTATTTTGATTTCATATCATTGCTAGAATAGTTTTCCTTTTCATCAATTTCTTGAACTATATTAAAGGTAGCTTCTCTTCATTTATGAGTCTAACATGTTTTTTTTTACTTAAAAGGTGGAATAACCAAGATAAAAAGTTGAAGGATGATCTTGTAGATAGTATGACCCAGCTTTTTGGACCTCGTGCATTCGAGAGAAACAAGCTCCTTGAAAGAGCTGGTTTATGTTTGAAGTATATTAGGGACCAGTACAGGAAATATTTAGAGGTTAACCCAAGGCACGAGCATCCGCCCTGTGTTCTTGAGGCTGAGTGGCAGGGTTTGATTTTGGATGGAAAGTATAAAGCCGACATGAAAAAAGGAATTACGCCAGTAGAGAGTAGAGCAAGGTATGTGATACTTTTGAGAATGTAATTATGTACTAATTAACCTCTAAATTTTTCCTATATTGGTCTCTAACATATTTCAAACTTTTCATAGATTGCCTGACACATCAAAGGCAACAAAGGCAAGATTAGAAAAGCACGGGACACACAAGCTCGGCTCTGGTGGTTTTTCCAAACTTCAAGCACGAGTTGTAAGTATTAGTAAATGAAAACTTGTATCAATTTTTTTATATATTGCAGGGAAATTTTTTTTGATCAAACAATGCAAGTAAAATTCACCATACCAAGAAAAAATGTAGGGGTCAGAGTTCAATAGATGCCTCACAGAAGAGGACAAGAGAATTGGCTTCCAACAAGGCTATAGAGCCGTGGCTGAACGGCTACGAGCTGAAATCAGTGTGCAAGGTTCAAATAATGATGCATCTGAGCCACAGGTAAATAAGCTAAATGAAATTTATTTCAAATTGAATACTTTACCAATTAGTCTATTTGATGTTAAGTTCTAATATAAAGTGAGTATATCTATTTTAAGAAAGCAATGATAACAATGTGTAGGATATTGGAATGCAGCCTGACAATCCTTCTACACAATCTATGCATAATGAAGGTTCGCATGATGTGCATCCTAGTGGTGGAGGTATACATTTGCTATTAAAATTTTTATATGTAATTACAATTGGTGTTTGGATTAATGTAACATTTTGTATAGCAACTGTAGAGGATCGAGGGGTCGGTGCTCATGAGCATGTTGAGGTTGAGTCTAGACAAAATGATGTGGCCAGATCAGGTAATTAAAGAGCGCCACAGTTATGTTCTTTAAAATAATTAAATACTTGTAACAATTATAATTAAATATTTTAAATTTAACTCTTTTATTTGTTATTGTAGAGGACCCCCCTTTGCAGCAGCATAGGAATTTGAGATCATCAAGAACAAAGAACAAAACAACTGATGAGGGGGGTATTGATGATAACACTGATGCTCCTCTTAGAGCTTACATAGAAAAAAAAATTAGAAAGAGAAAAAAGAAATGATTGTCATCTAAATACCTTAATTGATAATGACTGAATTTTATGTCTCAATGAATTTAATTATGTGCTAATGAATGTTCATGAATTATGTGTTTATTTTCATATTGATGAATGTTGTGTGTTAACGAATCTAATGTGTTAATGAATGTTATCATGTGATATTGATTGAATGTTACATTTTATTAATAATTGAAAGAATGAATGAATGTTAGATGTTAACGAGGAATGTAGAGTGATGTTAGGGGGAGGGGGGTGGGGCCAAATGAGCTTCCACCTTCACGTGGTTGGCCCTGTTTAGTAGAGAATATTAAACTATATTCTCGAAACAAAGTGAAGCTCAATAAGATACTAAATGAGTCAAAATGGTTATCAAGGTCCTCTATCCATAAGATACTTGTAGTCAAAATGGTTATTAATAAGATACTTGTAGTCAAAATGGTTATCTAGGTCCTCTATCCATTCCATAAGTTCTTCACCATTCAAACTTCCTCCATAACAAGGAATGTGCTCTAGGTTAGTCATGAAGCCTAGCATGAACTCTCTGTCAGATAGAGCCACTATTTCAGAGCCTTTTTTGTGCATTTCCTTCAAGCACTGTACAGTGTACGGATGTGAAAGGGAGGGCAGACCAGTGTGGAAGTTAGAGTATTTATATCTTATGCTTTGAGAGTTTATTTGGTAGATTCAAGACACCTTATATCAAAGTTATTCCTTTTTCTTATCTGTTGTTCTGTCAAACCCTCATTTTTTGGGTTATTGCATTCAAATGGCCTTAACTTGCAAATAAACCATAGGATATCCTCTGTTCTTTGTAAAATGCAAGTTAAGGGGGTTTATTTTCATATTTTAAAAGCTTTGGAATAGGATACTAAGCCAGAGAATTTCAAGAGCAAGCCCTAGGTCAAGAATCTCAATGTTCTTGACTAGGAGTTGATGGATTATGCAAGATCAGAGGGTAGCGGCAAGTAAAGGACCTCAAACCTTGTTGAATCTAGATCTTTAGAGCATGGTGGACATCTTCAAACTCTGATCTTGGTTTCATGCACCCATTTTCAATGCCTTGTTTTGGAACCCACACCCAAAGGCATGCATTAGGTCTGCGGACTCAATAAGGACATTGATATGCTCTGGAGTGGAGTCAAGGTCTGGGAGTTGGAGGATTGTTAGAACATCAAAAAGGGTACTCAAAAAACATATAAGTTCATAAGGTCCTTTGTCAAATTGAAGAGTTATTGCTGCAGAACAGGTTTTGGAGACCTACTAGAGTCACTAGGTCTATTTGGACCCGTTTGGACCACGACACACAGTAGCATCTACAGAGAAGAAGTTTGGTATGCAATGGTCTTGAAACCTCCTGAGAAATTCTTGGTATGCATTTGTGTGGTGCAAAAACTTTGTTGAAAGAGAAAAAGAAGAAAAGAATAGAAATGATTTTTTTTCTTTTTATGTCATATACTGTAACCAGCTACTTATAACTTGCAAAAATTATTATAACCATTTGAAATTGAAACTTAGTTTAATGTGAAACTGAGAACTACTTTATTAGAGCTTTCTGTGATTTAGATTCAGACATCAAGAACATTGTTTGCCTAATATTGTGATTAATGTTTATTTATTAATATCTCATACTGACAAACAATTGATAATTGTAGGGAAAACGTCATTGGGGGTCTTTGAGGATCCACCAGAAGCCAAGGAGAAAATGTATTCAAATGCTAAAGATGGTGTAACAGTCCTTACAGCTGTTGAACCTTGCTGTGTACTTCATCTCCGATTCTCCAAGTTCAACAGTACTGTGGTATTCCTTTGGATACTTCTAATGGTAAATTTCAGACATCAAGTTCTTTTCGTATGAAACTACTACATTTGTAATCTGTAGTTTTAAAATTTTAGTTTATAAATGTTCATCAGCTTTAGTTCGTATGCTGCCATTTCAAGTATGATTAATGAAGTTACCTTTATCACAGGATGAAAGTGAGCAGTCAGCATACTGGTATGGAGCTGGCAGCATTGATACGGTGACTAGGGCATCGTTTAATGGTGGTATTGTGTTTTCCCGTATTTAGGGCATCGGCCTTTTGAAGCATTGCCTTCATCTTTCTTAAGTCTGAGTTTTAAGTTTGTTTATCTCTCTCGGCGCTGTTGAAAATACAAATGACAACGTTCTTGTTTGTTTTGCCCTTATATCCCGATGTGATTTCGCGGAGGGTTACGGCGCTGTTGAAAACACAAATGAAAACACAAATCCCTTGTGTAATTGCCACTTGAAGGAGGACAGTCACTGTAAAGACAACATGATAATGTACACTTACAGCCCGTGTACATTATCATGTTGTCTTTAGAGTGACTATCCTCATTTGTTGAAGAAGAAAAGCATTAATGTGGCTGAATAGCAATACATTCAAGTGGCAATCACACAAGGGACAGTCACTGTGAGATGTCCTCATTTGTGACTGTCCTTACAGTGAGTGTACATTATCATGTTGTCTTTAGAGTGACTGTCCTCATTTGTTGAAGAAGAAAAGCATTAATGTGGTTCAATAGCAATACATTCAAGTGGCAATTACACAAGGGACAATCGATCACTGTGAGATGTCCTCATGTGTGACTATCCTTGTCACAAATGACTATCCTTGTAAAGACAACATGATAATGTACACATACAATGAGTGTACATTATCATGTTGTCTTTACAGTGGCTGCCCTCATGTTGTATATTCTTCTCTGTAGATGCTACTATGTGCTAGGGAACTTCTTAGAACTGTTGGTATATTCTTACAACTTGTTACACCTGGGATATTCTTCTCTGTAGATGCTATTGTGTGCCGTGGTCCAAACAGGCCCATAAATGTGGTTGAATAGCAATACATTCAAGTGGAAATTACACAAGGGACAGTCACTGTGAGATGTCCTCATGTGTGACTGTCCTTGTCACAAATGAGGACATCTCACAGTGACTGTCCCTTGTGTAATTGCCACTTGAAGGAAAAAAGCATTAATGTGGTTCAATAGCAATGTATTCAAGCGGCAATTACACAAGGGATAATCACTTTGAGATTTCCTCATTTGTGACTATCCTTACAGTGAGTGTACATTATCATGTTGTCTTTACAGTGACTGTCCTCATTTGTTGAAGGAAAAAAGCATTAATGTGGTTCAATAGTGATGCAGAGTAGTCAGGGCTTTTAGAATATACAAATATACATCCTTAACTCTCATTCCACCAAGGAAGAAGGAATTCCAATGGTTGAAACGTGAGTTAAGGTCTTTACATCAGTCAAACCCTGAAAATGAGGGTTTGTAAACAATGCATAGAAAATTTGAAATAACTTAGATATAAAACAAAGAGAATCAATCAAACCAACTTCCAAAGCATCAGATGTCACTATTACAACTTCCAGGCAAATTTTATCATCCAACCACCATCCGTACAGCCGTACAGAGTTCATTTTTCACCAGAAATGCACTAAAACAGGGTTATTTTTATTTTTTATGAAAGCAAAATGATTACAATACTGGTTCTCTGTCTGTCTTCAACCATTTGAAGCCTAAAATAGGCTCTCCAAACGTTGGTTCAACCATCTAGGTGGTTAGAACAGTTTATCCAACAAATGTCAACTTTGCTAAGCAACTTTTAAAGTTGCATTACAACTTTGCAAACAACTTTGCCGAGAAGGTTAAAAATGTGTTGTGAAACTTTAGGAACCTTATTAAAGTTATTTTGGACCTTCAAACTTCTTAACAACATCTAAAAGACACCTAATAAACACTTACTATGCTCATTTCATCCAAGGACTCAAAAGATGCCCAAGGTTTATAAGTCACCAAGGGGTCTTGTGTCCAACAAGTGGATGTTTATAAGGAGATAAGATCAATCCTTAATATTTATTACAAACCAAGAAAACATCTAAAACTCCTATTCTAATTTATTGTCATTCAAAAAGACTCTGATTTGTCATTCAAAAAGACTCTGATTTGTCAATCAAAAGGACCTTTCACCAGTCAATCCTTCAAAGCTCCAAGGTGAAAATCTTATGTTCCAATTGATAGGATTTGACTCCTTGGCTTCATGGAAACTTCCTTCAATCATGGTGTCTTTGGCTTGCATTAGGGATGCCCCTGCATCAAATAGCAATGCATTCAAGTGGCAATTACACAAGGGACAGTACATGCCCATTAAAGTTGGTGTTTTGTTATCCAGCATGACAATGGAGACAACATACTCTGTGTCAATTTTACTGATCAAATTTCCCTCCGCCAGGCAAAGCAACAATCTGGGTATGATAAGGTGAAATTTTGTAGTCCTTTTGGGTATGATAACAGTTCCAGTTTCCAATAAGATGGTTCATTTTTATAATCTAGCTTCAATTTCTCTTGTGAAAATCTTTTTTTCATTTTATGGGTGGTAAAATATAATTATTATGCTAGAGGTGTGTACTTATGGATGATAATGAAACAAAATGATAAGATTTAAGACTCTTGTTTTTTTTTAAAATAGCAATTTAAGTTTCCTTCTATTATAAATTACTGTTTTTCTATTTTTTAATGTATCTTTCCAAATCTTTTATATCAATTTTATTTATGAAATATAAATATATTAATAATGTTTTAGTGTTTTTAGGACTAGTTTATATCAATTCTATGTATCATCATTCGTCATTCAATTGTCAGTATTATTAATTTAGACTGTGCAATTGTAGAACTACTCGAATATGGGTTGGATGGATACTCAAGCAGGGGAACCCTCCTCAAATATCTCAAGCAGTGAACTTGGAAAAATGTGTCCTGAAGGAACCCTTTCCATCAGAGAGATAAAAGTACAAACAAGTAAAAGAAGCAGGCTCTGCAAATATGTTTTTGAGAAGAAAAATGATAGATTATTCGAGTATGGTTCATGAGGTATATCTAAAAAGACATTTTTTTTCTTATTATAATAAAAGAGGAAGTTGTGAATGTCAAAGTTGAGTGAAACAAAAATTATTTTCATCAAATTTTATCAGGCTTGCTTTTGGGAATAGTTTCTTACAATATTGCTATTAAGATTTTTATTGTGTAGTTTTTAGATTAGGTTTATAAAATTATATTTCATGAGTAGTGATTCATATTAATCAATTAATGATACTTTTGGAAGGTATTTTCAATGTGTCAAATTTTGATATTTTTACAAGAATTAGATTGTGTAATTTTTTTAATTAAAGTCATTGACTCATATTTCATAAATAATAGTTCTCATGAATCCATCTCTTATAAGATTGAATAGTCTATTTAGGAAGTATTTCTGATAGTATGTCAAATTATGATATTACTATTACCATTAGATTGCATGGCTTTGAAGTCAACCTCGTTGACCCATATTCTTCTCTGTAGATGCTACTATGTGCTAGGGAACTTCTTAGAACTGTTGGTATATTCTTACAACTTGTTACACCTGGGATATTCTTCTCTGTAGATGCTACTATGTGCCGCGGTCCAAACGGGCCCATAAATGTGGTTGAATAGCAATACATTCAAGTGGCAATTACACAAGGGACAGTCACTGTGAGATGTCCTCATGTGTGACTGTCCTTGTCACAAATGAGGACATCTCACAGTGACTGTCCCTTGTGTAATTTCCACTTGAATGAGGACAGTCACTGTAAAGACAACATGATAATGTACACTTACAGCCCGTGTACATTATCATGTTGTCTTTAGAGTGACTATCCTCATTTGTTGAAGAAGAAAAGCATTAATGTGGCTGAATAGCGATACATTCAAGTGGCAATCACACAAGGGACAGTCACTGTGAGATGTCCTCATTTGTGACTGTCCTTACAGTGAGTGTACATTATCATGTTGTCTTTAGAGTGACTGTCCTCATTTGTTGAAGAAGAAAAGCATTAATGTGGTTCAATAGCAATACATTCAAGTGGCAATTACACAAGGGACAATCGATCACTGTGAGATGTCCTCATGTGTGACTATCCTTGTCACAAATGAGGACATCTCACAATGACTGTCCCTTGTGTAATTCAAGTGGCAATTACACAAGGGAAAGTCACTGTGAGATGTCCTCATTTGTGACTGTCCTTACAATGAGTGTACATTATCATGTTGTCTTTAGAGTGACTGTCCTCATTTGTTGAAGAAGAAAAGCATTAATGTGGTTCAATAGCAATACATTCAAGTGGCAATTACACAAGGGACAATCGATCATTGTGAGATGTCCTCATGTGTGACTATCCTTGTCACAAATGAGGACATCTCACAATGACTGTCCCTTCTGTAATTGCCACTTGAATGAGGACAGTCACTGTAAAGACAACATGATAATGTACACATACAATGAGTGTACATTATCATGTTGTCTTTACAGTGGCTGCCCTCATGTTGTATATTCTTCTCTGTAGATGCTACTATGTGCTAGGGAACTTCTTAGAACTGTTGGTATATTCTTACAACTTGTTACACCTGGGATATTCTTCTCTATAGATGCTACTGTGTGCTGGGGTCCAAACGGGCCCATAAATGTGGTTGAATAGCAATACATTCAAGTGGAAATTACACAAGGGACAGTCACTGTGAGATGTCCTCATGTGTGACTGTCCTTGTCACAAATGAGGACATCTCACAGTGACTGTCCCTTGTGTAATTGCCACTTGAATGAGGACAGTCACTGTAAAGACAACATGATAATGTACACAAGTACCGTGAAGGTAGTTGCAAGTTACGGCTGTTTCATTGCATACCCGAAACAATGAAGATGTTACGGTCCACAAAACGTTTGTGCTTGAAAGATGAACAAATAAAATTAAACTTCTAAATAACCAGAGCCGCTAACAATAAATTCAACACAGATATGTCCTCATTTCTGGGTATTTTAGCTCTGTAACAGCTGAATACCAGATTACATAATAATGACAAAAGAAAAATAAACCCAACGTACTCAGAAATTGTAGCTGTGATTTCACGGAGGGAATCTCTCTCGGCACTGTTGAAAATACAAATGACAACGTTTCTCTACATTATCATGTTGCCTTTACAGTGACTGTCCCTTGTGTAATTGCCACTTGAAGGAGGACAGTCACTGTAAAGACAACATGATAATGTACACTTACAGCCCGTGTACATTATCATGTTGTCTTTAGAGTGACTATCCTCATTTGTTGAAGAAGAAAAGCATTAATGTGGCTGAATAGCAATACATTCAAGTGGCAATCACACAAGGGACAGTCACTGTGAGATGTCCTCATTTGTGACTGTCCTTACAGTGAGTGTACATTATCATGTTGTCTTTAGAGTGACTGTCCTCATTTGTTGAAGAAGAAAAGCATTAATGTGGTTCAATAGCAATACATTCAAGTGGCAATTACACAAGGGACAATCGATCACTGTGAGATGTCCTCATGTGTGACTATCCTTGTCACAAATGAGGACATCTCACAATGACTGTCCCTTGTGTAATTCAAGTGGCAATTACACAAGGGACAGTCACTGTGAGATGTCCTCATTTGTGACTGTCCTTACAATGAGTGTACATTATCATGTTGTCTTTAGAGTGACTGTCCTCATTTGTTGAAGAAGAAAAGCATTAATGTGGTTCAATAGCAATACATTCAAGTGGCAATTACACAAGGGACAATCGATCACTGTGAGATGTCCTCATGTGTGACTATCCTTGTCACAAATGAGGACATCTCACAATGACTGTCCCTTCTGTAATTGCCACTTGAATGAGGACAGGCACTGTAAAGACAACATGATAATGTACACATACAATGAGTGTACATTATCATGTTGTCTTTACAGTGGCTGCCCTCATGTTGTATATTCTTCTCTGTAGATGCTACTATGTGCTAGGAAACTTCTTAGAACTGTTGGTATATTCTTACAACTTGTTACACCTGGGATATTCTTCTCTGTAGATGCTACTGTGTGCTGGGGTCCAAACGGGCCCATAAATGTGGTTGAATAGCAATACATTCAAGTGGCAATTACACAAGGGACAGTCACTGTGAGATGTCCTCGTGTGACTGTCCTTGTCACAAATGAGGACATCTCACAGTGACTGTCCCTTGTGTAATTGCCACTTGAATGAGGACAGTCACTGTAAAGACAACATGATAATGTACACAAGTACCGTGAAGGTAGTTGTAAGTTACGGCTGTTTCATTGCATACCCGAAACAATGAAGATGTTACGGTCCAGAAAATGTTTGTGCTTGAAAGATGAACAAATAAAATTAAACTTCTAAATAACCAGAGCCGCTAACAATAAATTCAACACAGATATGTCCTCATTTCTGGGTATTTTAGCTCTGTAACAGCTGAATACCAGATTACATAATAATGGCAAAAGAAAAATAAACCCAACGTACTCAGAAATTGTAGCTGTGATTTCGCGGAGGGAATCTCTCTCGGCACTGTTGAAAATACAAATGACAACGTTTCTCTACATTATCATGTTGCCTTTACAGTGACTGTCCCTTGTGTAATTGCCACTTGAAGGAGGACAGTCACTGTAAAGACAACATGATAATGTACACTTACAGCCCGTGTACATTATCATGTTGTCTTTAGAGTGACTATCCTCATTTGTTGAAGAAGAAAAGCATTAATGTGGCTGAATAGCAATACATTCAAGTGGCAATTACACAAGGGACAGTCACTGTGAGATGTCGTCATTTGTGACTATCCTTACAGTGAGTGTACATTATCATGTTGTCTTTAAAGTGACTGTCCTCATTTGTTGAAGGAAAAAAGCATTAATGTGGTTCATTAGCAATGTATTCCCAGCATCTGTACCTGCATCTCTCTTATATACTACAAGTTACTTGCCATTAGAAATTGCAGTTCCCTCACGTGACATTGATGGTGAAGTGTTCTTTTCAAAACCATCATCTGTGGTTACCAATGCTCCTGTTTTAGGCAATAAGTTTGTTGCATTCCATGAGCCATTGGTCAAGTTTCTTCTACGAGCTTCTGATGCCTCAAAATCTAAGCAGCGCCTACGCATGCCTCGTTGTGGTTGATTATCATTCTGTACATGAATTATAATGAGTAATCAGTTTTGGGCCTTGGAATCTTGTATGTAACATGCACAGGCATTTCATGGCTAAATGAATCTATTTAAAAGCATCAACTTTTCTTACATGATGCTGGATACATAAGTAGAACAAGCGTATATCAAATTGGAAGCAATCAGAACTCCACAATGACATATTATTTAGAGTACTCTTCAGTTTAAGTAATAATGCATATATTGACACTGTAAAGACAACATGATAATGTACACTCACTGTAAAGACAACATGATAATGTACACTCACTGTAAGGACAGTCACAAATGAGGACATCTCACAGTGACTGTCCCTAGTGTAATTGCCACTTGAATGTATTGCTATTCAGCCACATTAATGCTTTTCTTCTTCAACAAATGAGGATAGTCACTGTAAAGACAACATGATAATGTACACTCACAGTGAGTGTACATTATCATGTTGTCTTTACAGTGAATATCCTCATTTGTTGAAGAAGAAAAGCATTAATGTGGCTGAATAGTGGCAATTACACTAGGGACAGTCACTGTGAGATGTCCTCATTTGTGACTGTCCTTACAGTGAGTGTACATTATCATGTTGTCTTTACAGTGGCTGTCCTCATTTGTTGAAAGAAAAAAGCATTAATGTGGTTCATAAGCAATGTATTAAATTAATTTTTTTTTTTAATCCACCCACGGGCGTCGCAATTGCGACGGAAACCCGTCGCAATGCGATGCAGGCGCCCGTCGCAATTGCTTGGGAGGTCCGTTGCGATTGCGACGGCCCTCCGAAGCCATGCGACAGGGGGGCAACGGCCATGCCGCTTCTTAAATCTTAGCCACATTGCGACGGATAGGTGTCGCAATTGCGACGGATACCCATAGACATCGCAATTTGCGACTAAAAAATAGCGACGTCTATGGGTGTTGCTATTGCGACACATAGCTGTCGCAATTGCGACACATAGCCGTCGCAAAATGACCCAAAATGTATTAGTGACTGGTGACAAGGCCTTGTGATCCCAGTATCCTTGGCAGGTCTCTAGCATTGCTATATTAAATCTAGGTTGTGCACTCCCGTTTGCACTTGGAGCTATCTGGTCCCTTGCATTTATCATATAGCTGCATCTTGCATCTTGCATTTCCATCTCATCTTGCATGTCATCCATATTTGTTCTTAGAAGTGAGGTTATTTATCTCCCCTTTCTTCCTAGGCCTTTCCTTCCTCGTCCCGCCGGGCACACTCTGTCCCAAGGCGTAATCCCTCTTTCTCCTTGTCCCACTGGGCGCATCTTCCATGATTTTGTCTCACCGGGGCATGTATCCTCTTTCTTCTAGTCCACCCAGGCGTCATACCCTCTTCTTCTGATTCTAGCCTTGGCATCTTGTTTTCTTGTCTTTGACGCCATGCCACTTGCGGCATCGCATCAAAGAGGGGCAAAATGTAGACACCGAAAAATCCTTTAGAAAATAAATTATTTTTTATTTTTTGAAAATCCTTGATGACATCATCATTTATTAATTAATTAATTATTTAATTAATTAATTTATTTTTATGGCATTAAATCCCTCTCTCTTAATTAAAAATCTTTAATTAAGGAATCTAGCCTAAAAATGTCATTTGGACATTATCCCTAATTTATTAATTATTTAATTAATAAATTGACCAAAAACCTCAAAAATAAATTAATTTATTTTTAATTTATTTTTTATCCCAAACTTGGCCAATTTCCTCTAGACCACTAACCTCTTCCAAAATCTTCTAATCCCTTCTTAATTTTGATTAAAAGGCTAATCCCATCTTTTCTAACCCTAATCCCAAGGTTAAATATTTAATTAAGGTTAAATATTTAATTTCCATATTTATTGAAAATATTTTAATAAATATTCCTAAAACTTAAGCTTTTGGAATGAATAACTTTTATTCCATGAAACTAAGGAGAAATCTAGACTCTTCTAGAATCTTCTCAAATCCACCCTCTTCACCCATCCTAATCCTTTTCTTTGTCCTAATCTAATCCTAATCCTACCCTTTAAACCTTTGTGCAATCCTAACCAAGCTTAAGACTTTCCTAAACCAAAGCAAAGTCTTTCCTTCCAAAGTCTTCAAAGCCTCTTAAAGCCCATTCATTGCTCTTACAAGCATTTATTTGGAGAGTTATGAGCTTGGAGCCCCCTTTGTTGACTCCTCTTTGCCCTTCCCTTCATCCACTCACCTTGTGACATGTGTCACCTCCTAATTGGCTGAGAACTAGCACAATCCATGTGCTTCCCTTTGAGTGAATCTTGGCCTCTCTTAAGGATTTCAATCCTGGCCATTCATTCCTCCTACCCCAAGCCTTAGAAATCCTATAAATACCCTCACTTCCTAAGGCAAATCATCTCTCAACTCTCAAACTCAATAGCAAAGTTATAATGCCATTTTCATTCTAGCATAAGCATAAACTCTTCATTTTAGATCATTTTTCAAGCTTAAATCACATCTAAATTAGCTTAAATGGATTAACATAGATTCATTTCTTGTTTTAATCTTAGTTCAATCATCTAGCTTTGCATATTTGTGTGTTCTTGAGGCCTTTGAGGCAAAATAGGTTCCTCATACCTATTTTGTGTCATTTTGGGTCTTCTTGATCCTCAAATCATCCTACTTTGCATGCTCCAAGTGCTTGAGTTTGCACACCCACATCCCTCTATATCTAAGCATATCAAACGGTGCATGGGCGCATCCGTTTTAAGCTTAAACTGAAGTGGCTTCGATTTTAGTTTGTTTTCCATTAAACTTGATTTGATTATATGCTATGACATTTGTTTGTCTTTGGCCTTCAAAACAGGTTTAGGTACACTCACAAATCCTAGTCTACACATACATTGTTCATGATCTCACTATTTAATACTGGCATTGTTTACATCTTTTCATTTGGAATGCTTGATGATGTGCGAGCTTTGAGAGCTATGGCATCATTTCTATTACCTTCAAGGCATTGTGTGATGTGTTTGATCTCTCTTTATTTGTTTTTCTATTGGTATTCACCATGTGGTACTTCCCGTTTATGATCATTTCATGAGGAAATGTCTTGATGGCTCGCGGGCTGTAAGCTAGGGCATCATACATTGTTCATGAGCTCACTGTTTAATACTGGCATTGTTCATGAGATCACTGTTTAATATCTAGCCAGGCCATGTAAATGGTACTAGGCCAACCCAATCAGCCCAACAAAATGTGTCATGTTTATCTTTGTCAAATACACTCATTCACCATTTTGTTCTTGTTCTTCACACAAATATTGCATCAAAAGTAATTGTAAACAATGATTCAAAGAAAAAAGAAATAACTACAATACATTAGACCCCAAAAGAATACAGTCAAGGAGAAATAGTGCCCTAATCAGAGACAAAATAAACTCTTAATGTAAGTGTTATACACTAAGTTTGCACCCTTGTTTCAAGCTCTCATAGTCTTGATAACCTAGTATAACATTGGAATCATCTCTAAGTTGTGGGACCTATGCTAACTAAGATGAGACCTCTAGGTTCTAGGCTGGTTCCTCTTGGATAATCACCTTAATTTGATTCTAGACAGGAAAGTAAACTTTTTGAGGGAAAGGGATAGAGGGAATGCTTGAAAGGGAAATAACTTGAAAGAAAACTACCTACTAGGTGATACACCGAAATGAAGGTTTGAGTCTCAGTATAGAGGATGAAATCAGTGAATAAACTTAGGTCTAGGAGATCACAACTTACTAAATAGGCTTGCATAAGTGTTTCATAGAAGGGTCTACAATAGAAAGAGGCTATTCAGGGAAAGAAATAATTTCACAAACAATAGCATTCTTAAGAATTTAGACACAATCTACAACCTGCAGACAAACATTCACCTCTACAACTCGGCATAGGAATGAGATAGATTGTTAGGGGGTTAAGGTATACCCACAAGAGCATTCAAATCAAATCACCCACAGTAATACAAAAAATTGTAGAAAGAGAGAGGGATCAGGAACCCTAAGATACCACTGAAAACATCATATACTTTGATTCAATAAGAGAAGACTCAGACAAGGAAGCATAGGGACATGAAGAATTGTCACAAAATACCTCTGCAATATCTGAATCATCAATGGGATATTTACAACTATAGAAGCTAGAGGGAAGAGAAAATGCCATAGATAACTCTCAAGAAAGGTGAATTTCCTTTTTTACAATTGTCCAACTCTGAGCTCTAAAAGCTCCCAAAAACAATATATACATACTCAACTACACGCAGGCAGGAGTCAAAAACCTAACTAGGGTTAAAGATTTTACGTAAGGAAATGAAACCCTAGATCTGTCAACTCTGATCATAAATACATCTCTGCAAATCATAGCTGATCAGATATCTCTTTGTGTATCCATCCTTGTACTACATTGCCTGTGGACAAGCAACCTGGACTTCACCAACTTTCTTGCAACAGGCCTACCATGAATGCTAAAATGGTACCTTACAGGGACAAGAAATGACTCATGATGGCTGCCTAGACCTCGTCATCATCCCCTTCAACTGAAAACATCCTACAGACATAAATTTCTTAGCTACCTCGCCACTCGCAGCATGTCTGAATCAATCACTGGCAGAAAACCTTCTGCAGAGATATTTAAATTTGAATCATAACGGCTAGCCGGTCATTTAAAAATGTGTCCATTGATGTCCTTTGTTTCCTGGTAGATGAACACCTAGATCATCCTTGAAATAGTCATAAACCTCTCTTCAAAAGTCAAAGTCTGCATCAGCATATCACGACCAATAAGAATTGAGCATGTCAACACCCTGACCTAGCATCGAACCCACTCCTTAAGCTTTTCCTCCCTTAAGTCATTCAGCGACTGTGCGACTAAAGACCTCTTTCTAAGTCACGAAGAGCTTTGGTCTAACCCCAGTTTGGTTAAGTGATTCAGTGAACAAGGCTTTTTGTTGAATCGCTGAGTCTCTTTACTAACCTTGGTTTCATTAAGCGAACAAGAGAAACCCCTTTATTTGCTAATTCATAGAATACCTTTAACCGCTTATGAGAATCTGACCTACATTTGGTGAATTGGCAACTAAAGACAATCGCTAGGTCGCTGAGAACTTTAGGGCTTCACTAATTAATTTTGAGATTTTGTGAATACACACATTCGCGCATTTGCCAGATTGATTTGAGCACTACTATTTTATCACACGAATACGCGACCAAAGGGAACTTATTAGAGCCACCAAATACTTTGTTAACCTTGGGCCCATCTCCACATGTCAATCTTCTATTTGTTCATACCACCCATCAGTAGACACCTTGGCAAACTTTGACATCGGACCCACTGCAACCAAGATTCCAATCTAACGACGGGTGCATAATCTCATGGTTCTGACAGATTCCTTGTGCTTTTACACCAATTGTAGATCTTTATTAAACTGAGACCCCATGACACATCGGAATAATAGATGAGTCCCCATCATCATATAGCAGCCAATCACACACATGCACATCAACAATACGCGGCACTAGACCCACATAAAGTTTTGGAGCTCTGCACAAAAGAGAAGATCGACGGTTGTCTGAAGATCTTGTGCTCTGACAATGACCTATGTAAAGATACGCCAGCTGTTAGATCTTCCTAACCAAGACCCCACTCTGACACATTACCCTGATACCAAATCTACAGCTAGTCTCATCTCCTTATGACCCTAGAATATTCCTTTAGATTATAAGATAACCCTCCAATGCAGAATCCTACCGCTGCCTACAGAACTAACCCCACTTTGACCTGGCGATTTAGTGACTGAAGGATTCTCTTGTTCACTAAATACTTCAATGAACCATGGTTAAACTTAGAGAATACACAAACAAAGGTCTTCACTGAATCGCTGAACCAAAAGCTTAACCCCGAGTAATATTGAGCGATTGCCCGACTGAAGAAAAGTGATCGTTTGCTGAATCGGTAATCGCAGAGGACCTAACTGCTAGGAATCTGAGATCTTGTGAACAATGCAGTCGTGTAGTCATTGAAAGAAAAGGTAACTATAGGAAACATTGAGCATTTACCCAACTGGAAAGACCATCACCAAGTCGCGGAATAAAAATGAAAGATGCCTTTTGATAGGGAGATCTTGCGAACAAAGGGTTTTCACGCAGTCGGGGAATGAAAAGAATATTCCACCAGGGATTAAGAGATCTTTTGACCGAAGGAAATAAAAAAGCACACATGCGCATTGGGATTTTTAAGTGGCCGATAAAGTAACAAAGAAATATAACAGGCCAAAGGGTTTTTTGCCTATAACGGCTATATTTTTTTTTGAATTTTTTGAACTGTAGACCAGGAGATAGAAAGAATTTGCAGAGACCAATAGGAAGGACATAAAGCCATGAAATTTTTAGGGACGCTTGGCAGGGGTAAAATAGAAACCTTAGGAAAGATTTTAACCAAATTTGTATGAAATAGGAAAATTTGGGTAACAGTAAGCAAGCATGGAACCAAAGAGGGGAAAGTAAGGCATCAACCAGACTTGGGAAAATATAGCATCTAAAATCATAGAGGACGCTGACAGAACAAGGAGGTTAGCCCACACAAATTTTGTACCTTGCCCACACAAGATCAGCTCTAAAGATCTTAACCTTCTTCTCCCCCGAATTCACAATAAGAACAGTTAAAATTTAATGCTCTTAGTTTTTCTTCAAATCTATTCGAAACTCCTATGAATTCACTGTGCATCAGGTATGACATATGATGGATGAATTTGAAATAAGAAATAAAAATCTTTCTATTTAAAAAATAGCATAATTAAGCCTCAAACAAAAAAAGTGCAAACGTATAAACTTACAAGCTATAGACACCACCCTAATCCACTGAAAAGGTCGTAGCCTTCTTCTCCCCTGAAATCACAATAGGAACAAATAAAATTCAATACTCTTAGTTTTTATTCAAATCTATTCGAAACTCCTATCAACTCATTGTCCAATAGTTAAACTAACCTATGACTTCAAAGGAAGAATTATGAAATATAGTTGTAGGTAGTTATCTCTTCTATAATGATGGAGGAGTCAATGGTAATGATCAATGAGGTTACTTCTATTAGATCATAAATTAATACAGTTACTATTTTGAATTTGAGCTTAGGCTTCATGCAATGTTATTGTTGTCATTGCATGCTTGCTGCTATTGTGCACCATATATTGTTTTATACACTGTTTATTTCATTGAGACCGTGAGCTTGACATTTGTAATGTATTTTCTATTATTGGATCAATGCTACCATGTTGTTGAGTCTGTGTATGACTTGACTATGCACATTCATAATTGTAGATGAGGATCAGTAATAGGGTGCCAGGCATTGCTTAGATCCTTTGGATCTAACCCCATCTTTTTCTTCCTTGCAAGTTTTGGATCATACAATAGCATACTGGATTGAACCCCAGGTCAACACTTCATTACTTTAGGCAATGTTTGGTACCTTCATTATTTATGTTCATCCATTTATGTATGTTTGCATTCATTCATATTCTTCTAAAAGTTGGCTATTAGTGACCATATAGGACCATTCTTGATGTTTTTGGGTCATTTGATGAAAAGATGTAAATAGGGACATCACTAATAAAATAGGGATATCTTAATAGGGATATATTAAGATTAATATTGTAAGTAAAAACATTACATAGTGGCATTCAGATTAAGTACAATATGAATTCACATGCCTTTAATTATGATACACTTTTGAAATTATCACTCATTGGTCATTTGACAATTCAAGATATAAGTATCAGAATATAAACTAAACACATATGTATCATCATTTAATACAAAATATAAAAGTATCCCATAGATACACAGTTGCTATTATAACAACCATCCTCTAATCCCATGGTGTACAAGTCTCAAGGTAAGAACAATTTACTTAAGCCATCATATAAGTATCATCCTAAAGTTTAAATAGGCATTGACTATGGATATACAACACTGAGCCATAATAAATTACAGTTTCACTGCAATTTCTATGTCCACTTACAATCATCCTACTACTTACACTGCAATTTTTATGTCCACTTACAATAATAAATTACAGAGTTTCACTGTAATTTTTATGTCCACTGCCATTAAAATATATCACTCCTCTTATTATATAATGTGTATGCATACTTGTTTAAAATGCCATACTTGTTTCTCTTAAATATTATTACCATTTCACTCAAATTTACATGACATTAAAGCAAAACCCAAAATGTATACATACGTGTAAGTATAGGAGAAGCTGGATTCTGTAACTATTGAAAAAAAAAACTATACCAATAGTAGCTTACGAGAAACTATAATTGTGCTTACCACACCATACCTCAACATCATAATGCTTATCATTTTCAAGCTTCAGTGAGGCTTCATACCACATACCGTCTGCAAATTTGTATGCAACGCTGCTTTAGGATGGAGGTAAACTACATGTGTCATGTAAACAACATGGTTGAATGCAATCTCTTTTGCACGTTTTCAAGAGTTTTCCCACCAATACAAGTGTAAATAACGCATTGAACGTAATCTACGAACACTGCATGGTATGAAGTCTCGCTGAAGCTTGAAATATATCACTCCTCATGTTATTGTCAAAATTAGACTCAAATATTTCTGAAAATATTTATTCTTGTAGAATTAAGATATCCTTATCTCAATAATAAAACAATCTTGCATAATAGCTTTTGAATCACATTAACACACACCCATGTTCTATAGCATAGTTTATTTTAGAAGTGTATTGATTGACTATGCACATGCATAATTGTAGATGATGATCGGTAATAGGGTGCTAGGCATTGCTTAGATCCTTTGGATCTAACCCCATCTTTTCCTTCCTTGCAGGTTTTGGATCATGCAAGAGCATACTGGATTGAACCTTGGGTCAACACTTCATTACTTCAGGCAATGTTTGGTACCTTCATTATTTATGTTCATCCACTTACATATGTTTGCATTCATTCATATTCTTCTGAAAGTTGGCTATTAGTGACCATATAGGACCATTATTGATGTTTTTGGGTCATTTGATGAAAAGATGTAAATAGGGACATGAGTAATAAAATAGGGATATCTTAATCTTTATGAGCTCAAATTCAAAATAGTAAGTGTATTATTTTATTATTGTGTCCCTATTTTATTACTAATGTCCCTATTTGATCTAATAACATCAATATAACAAACAAAGCACTGACTAATCAAATAGGGACATGAGGTGCTCAAACAGTGAGCTCATAAAATAATATATTTAGTCTTAATAAAATCTTATAAAACAACATATATTGTGTGAAGTCTTTGATCTCTCTTTAATTGTTTTGGTGTTGATATTCACTACGTGGTACTCCCCGTTTATGATCATTTCATGAGAAAATATCTTGATGAATCGTGGGCTACAAGCTAGGGCATCATATATTGTTCATGAGCTCACTGTTTAATACTGGCATTGTTTACATCTTTTCATTTGGAATGCTTGATGACCCACAAGATTTGAGAGCTAGGGCATCATTTCTGTTACTTTCAAGGCATTGTGTGAAGTGTTTGATCTCTCTTTATTTATTTTATTGTTGATATTCACTATGTGGTACTCCTCATTTATGATCATTTCATGAGGAAATATCTTGATGGCTTGCGGGCTGCAAACTAGGGCATCATGCATTATTTATGAGCTCACTGTTTGAGCACCTCATGTCCCTATTTTATTGATTGGTAATCAAATAGTGAGCTCATAAACAATGCATGATGTGTGAGCTCAAATTTAAAATAGTAAGTGTATTATTTTATTAAAACTAAATATATTGTTTTAATAAGATTTTATTAAGACAAAGTATTTTGGGTTAGTTTTATGTTGTTTTATAAGATTTTATTAAGACTAAATATGTGATGTAAACTCATAATTATACTTGATATATATATACTTCAAAGGAGGAATTATGAAATATAGTTGTAGGTAGTTATCTCTTCTATAATGATGGAGGAGTGAAAGGTAATGATCAATGAGGTTGCTACTATTGGATCATACATTAATACACTTACTATTTTTAATTTGAGCTTGGGCATCATGCAATGTTATTGTTGTCATTGCATGCTTGCTGTTGTTGTGCACCATATATTGTTTTATACACTGTTTATTTCATTGAGACTGTGAGCTTGGTTTTTCTTTTAGAAGTGTATGGCTTGACTATGCACATGCATAATTGTAGATGAGGATCAGTAATAGGATTCCATTCATTGCTTAGATATTTTTTATCTAACCCCCATCTCTCTTTTATTTGTAGGTTTTGGATCACAGAGGGGAACACTAGATTCACACCTCGGTCAAAAATTCATCACTTCAGGTAATATTTGGGACCCTTATTATTTATGTTCATCCTCTTATGTATGCCTGCACTCTTGCATTTTCTTCTGAAAGTTATTTTTCTTATATAGTATATACGAGTTATTTTTCATATATATACATGTAATCTTTAGATGCAAAAATTTCTTTTCCTTTACATGTATCTTTGCATGAAATGAATACAAATTAAACAAGATCATCTAATAATGCAAACTAGGGTACTGTAGTCACTCATCTAGTAATTAGTTCCCCAAACCATTACTAAGGATTGAACATTAGTCTAAGTCCCCAAACCTATTGTTCTATGTGTATAAAATAATATATGGTGCACAACAACAACAATCATGCAATGACAGAAATAACACTGCATGATGCCCGAGATCAAATTCAAAATAATAAGTATATTAATGTATGATCTAATAGCAACAACCTCATTGATCATTACCTTTCACTCCTCCATCATTATAGAAGAGATAACTACCTACAACTAGGGCATCATGCATTATTTATGAGCTCACTGTTTGAGCACCTCATGTCCCTATTTGATTGGTCGATGCTCAAAAAGTGAGCTCATAAATAATGCATGATGCCCTAGCTAGCTTGCAGCCCGCAAGACATCAAGACATTTCCTCATGAAATGATCATAAATGAGGAGTACCACATAGTGAATATCAACAACAAAACAAATAAAGAGAGATCAAACACTTCACACAATATATGTTATTTTATAAGATTTTATTAAGACTAAATATATTATTTTATGAGCTCACTATTTTAGCACCTCATGTCCCTATCTGATTGGTCAGTGCTTTGTTTGTTATATTGACACTATTAGATCAAATAGGGACATAAATAATAAAATAATACACTTATTGTTTTGAATTTGAGCTCATAAAGATTAAGATATCCTACTATTTTGAATTTTTATGTGCTTTGAGCCAATGAAATTTTTGTAATTTTGTAATTTTGAAAAAGAAAGCGTCATTTGTAATTTTTGTGAATTTGAAGAGCTGCCGTGAAGATGGAACTGCACTTTTGTGTGGTGCGAAGAGGACATTGTTTATGAGCTCACTGTTTGAGCACCTCAATTTCATTTTGATGAAATTTGTTGATTTAATGGCACAATATGAATGTTAATAGTGGCATTGTTTACATCTTAGTATTTGGAATGCTCGATGACCCATGAGCTTTGAGAGTTAGGACATCGTTGCTATTACCTTCAAGGCATTGTGTGAAGTGTTTGCTCTGTCTTTATTTGTTTTGCTGTTGATATTCACTATGTGATACTCCCTGTTTATGATAATTTCATGAAGAAATGTCTTGGTGGCTCGCGGGCTACAAGCTAGGGCATCATACATTGTTTATGAGGTCACTATTGAATACTGACATTGTTTACATCTTTTCATTTGGAATGCTTCATGACCGGTGAGGTTTGAGATCTAGGGCATCGTTGCTATTACCTTCAAGGCATTGTGTGAAGTGTTTGATCTCTCTTTATTTGTTTTACTGTTGATATTCACTATGTGGTACTCTTCGTTTATGATAATTTCACAAGGAAATTTTTTGATGGCTCACAGGCTGCAAGCTAGGGAATCATACATTGTTCATGAGCTCACTATTTAATACTGACATTATTCATAAGCTCACTGTTTAATATCTGGCTAGGCCATGTAAATGGTACCAGGCCAACCCAATCAGCCCAACAAAATGTGTCATGTTTATCTTTGTCAAATACACTCGTTCACCATTTTGTTCTTGTTCTTCACATAAATATTGCATCAAAAGTAATTGTAAACAATGATTCAAAGAAAAAAGAAATAATTACAATAAATCAGACCCCAAAATAATACAGTCAACTACAATACTTCACAGTCTCAATGAAATAAACAATGTATAAAATAATATATGGTTCATAACAACATCAAGCATGCAATGACGACAATAACATTGCATGATGCCGAAGCTCAAATTCTAAACAGTAAGTGTATTAATGTATGATCTAATAGAAACAACTTCATTGATCATTAACTTTTGCTACTCCATCATTATAGAAGAGATAACTACCTACAACTAGAGCATCATGCATTGTTTATGAGCTCACTGTTTGAGCACCTCATGTCCCTATTTGATTGGCTAGTGCTCAAATAGTGAGCTCATAAATAATGCATGATGCCCTCACTAGCTTGCAGCCCGCAAGCCATTAAGACATTTCCTCATGAAATGATCATAAATAGGGAGTACCACATAGTGAATATCAACAATAAAACAAATAAAGAGAGATCAAACACTTCACACAATATATGTTGTTTTATAAGATTTTATTAAGACTAAGTATATTGTTTTCTGAGCTCACTGTTTGAGCACCTCATGACCCTATTTGATTGGTTGGTGCTCTGTTTGTTATATTGATGCTATTAGATCAAATAGGGACATCAATAATAAAATAATGCACTTACTATTTTGAATTTGAGCTCATAAAGATTAAGATATTCTATTATTTTTAATTTCTATGTGCTTTGAGTCAATGAAATTTTAATCATCATGATGAAGTAATAATGTATTAAATATCTTACTTATGTCCCTATTTGATTAGAGGGTGCCCTGTTTGTTATATTGCTGCTATCAAAATAGAATGGTAGTGGTGATTCAATGCATCTATAGCCTCAACAACATGGTAGCATTGATCCAATAACAAAAAATATATTACAAATGCCAAGCTCATGGTCTCAATGAAATAAACAGTGTATAAAACAATATATGGTGCAAAATAGCAGCAAGCATGGAATGACAACAATAACATTACATGATGCCCGAGCTCAAATTCAAAACAATAAGTGTATTAATGTATGATCTAATAGTAGCAACTTCATTGATCATTACTTTTCACTCCTCCATCATTATAGAAGAGATAACTACCTACAACTAGGGCATCATGAATTATTTATGAGTTCACTGTTTGAGCACCTCATGTCCCTATTTGATTGGTCAGTGCTCAAATAGTGAGCTCATAAATAATGCATGATTCCCTAGCTTGCAGCCCACAAGCTGTCAAGATATTTCCTCATGAAATGATCATAAACGGGGAGTACCACATAGTGAATATCGAAACAACAAAATAAATAAAAAGAGGTCAAACACTTCACACAATATATGTTGTTTTATAAGATTTTATTAAGACTAAATATATTATTTTATGAGCTCATTGTTTGAGCACCTCATGTCCCTATTTGATTGGTCGGTGCTTTGTTTGTTATATTGATGCTATTAGATCAAATAGGGACATAGAATTTGATATCAACCTATCATATATCCATTCCAAATGATATAACTCTATTTGAATAAACATACATGCCAACCATTTGACAAAATATCCATATGAAATCTAGAGCAATACAATAATTTTATAGCAAATTCATGATTTATAATGCCCCTTGATTTATAGTGAATTAATTTTATAGTGAATTCATGATTTATAATTCAGTTGTAACAACTCAATGTGTTTGAACTCAAGAATACCCCTTACTTGGTTTCCTACAAAGCCTTTGGCAAAATCTGTCAGAAATGAGAAGCTATGAGAAGGTGACATAAAGCTAATGAAAGGAGGCATCTCCAATTTATTTTACAGATATACACATTAAGGATCATGTCAGATAATACAAATGAATTTGATCAAAATAGGGAGACAATCTCTAGATTGTTGTCTAACTTTCAAAGATAAGATGAAAAATGTTATTCTCCATGCAAGAGTTGTAACGACTTAAAGACAAGAAGAATAAAAATAAAAACACCAAAGAGACGTAGGGATAATGGTCACATTGAAGGGGGGTTTGATTATAATCCAGTGGTAAGTTGTTTGTTATATTGTTTTCACAATTAATATACATATGAACCATGAAAAGAGGTTTGATTATCACATTAAAGGGGGGTTTGATTATCATCATTTTTATATAGGTCGATCTCCCCAGTGTGAATATAGAGAAACATGGAGGTGTGAGTATGATGTTGAAGATCATGATCCCATGGAAGATGGCGATCATGCACCAAAAAACATATTTGAAGATGATGGTATGAATACATTGATCGTTGACACATTTGGTACTAGTGGTGGTGGTGGTACTGATGATGATGATTATGATGAGGATGACATTGATGATGTCCATGATATACCTCTACTTGAGAAGAAAGATATGACCCTTTATGAAGGCTCCCAATCTACTCTTCTCTTTGTTGTATTGTTGTTGGTGAATTTGAAGGTTATGAATGGTTTATCCAACATAGAAATGTCACGTATGCTAAGGTTTGTCATATATGTCATTATAGTCTATAAAATGTGAAACATGTACCATTAATATTTTTTATATTATTGACTTATATTATTTGTTGCAAATTGATAGGTGACTTTCTGTTATCACCATCAAATGTTCTCCCTCGCTTGTACCTAGAATTATCTGCCACTATGAAACATATTGGAATGGAGTATCAAACAATAGATGCTTGTCTCAAAGATCATATTATTTATTATAAAGAACATGAAAATGCAACAGAATGCCCTGAATGCCATACAAGCAGATATCGAGATGATCAAATGACAAAAAAAGTGCCTCGCAAGGTTCTTCGTCACATCCCCATTATTCCACGTCTGAACTGATTATTCAGGTGCAATAACTTGGCACAATTTATGGATTACCATGCACATGATAGGAGTCAAGATGACATTATTCGAATGCCTGCAGATGGTTCATCATTTATGGACATAGAGAAAAAGTGGCCACACTTTAAAGAGGAACCTTGAAATCTCAAGCTTTCTTTGGCATCAGACGGTGTTAATCCACATGGAGAGATGAGATCCGTTTACTTGGTGTGGCCTATTTTTGTTATAAACAATAACCTTCCTCCATGGATGTCAATAAAGAGGGAGCACATTATGTTGACAATAATTATTCCAGGTATCTTATTATTTTATAGTTATCTACATGTAATTATAAGTCTTGGAGTGAAATGACCACAATAATTATCTAATGTTGTTAATTCAACTAGATAAGTACCAAGTGAAAGATATGAATGTATATATTGCACCTCTTATTGACGAGTTGTTGGTATTATGGAATGGTTTCACTATGTATGACATATCCCAACCAATTGGACAAAGACAATTTTAATTCCATGCAATGCTTGTGTGGACAATTCATGATACTCTAGGGTTGACACATTTCTGTGGTATGTTATGGTGAATTCTAGTTGTACATGATAATTCAAATTCTAAAAATATACATATTTAATCCAATTGTATCGTTATCTTGTAGGTCTTCAAACAAAGGGAAAATTTGCATGTCCAATGTGTGGTCCAAAGTTGAAATCCTATCATTCCAAAAGTTTAAGAAAATAGGTGTTTGATGAGTATAGGCAGTTCCTCTCCAGAAATCATAAGTATCAAAGTGCAAACAGACATCTTTTCAATGGGAAAGAAGAGACTACATCAAAGCCCCGAAGAATGACACCTCACCTATGGCAGTTGGAATATAGTAGAATTCAAGGTAATATCATTCCATGTAATGGTCGATGTTTAAAAATTATATATTTTGATTATGTTTTGTTGGCTAATTATGTAGTTGATGATCTTGAAGGTCGTGAAGGCATCACTGACCAGCTTCCAAAGGGACTAGAATATTATCCCAGAGAATTTAGTAGGCTGCCCTACTATGAGCATCTACAAATTGTGCATTTGTTTGATACTATGCATATTGGAAAGAATGTAATAAAGACACTGTGAAAAATATTGGACGGAAGGTGTGACAAAGAAAAACTTGGCAAAATTTGTAGTGACATTCATGATTCCAATCATGCAATGAAAAATATCATTGAATCAAATAGAAATGGAGATCGGATTAATGCAAGTGCTCTTCCTTGGTTATTAACAGAGCAACAAAGTAATGTCATAAAAGAAGTGATCTAAAAAATTTGATTTCTTATAGGATTTGCTGCAGATATAAGCAATCTTATATCAAAGAAAAATGATTTTGGGTCAGGGATGAAAATATATGATTGGCATACCTTCATCAAGGTAAGTCATAGTCTTTTGTATTTACAATATATTTGTGTAATTGTATTCAATTTTCACTGTATGAAATGATCAGTTGACAATTGTTACAGTATTGCTACCCCTAGCTCTCCCAGAGAACTTTGATAATAATATCAAACAAGTGATATATGATATTGAAAAATACATGAGGTAAGCAGTGATATTTGTTCAATATATCAAACAAGTAATATATTGTAAAGTCTCATATTTATATATTTATGTCTTGAATCCCTTGTAGGTGGTTGTCATTTAAAGAAATCCATAAAGAAGATATAAAATATTGGAAGTAAAGAATTTGTCGATTAATGTGTGAAATGAAAAAATATTTACCTCCAGCTTTTTTCAATGCACAAGAACACTATCTCATACACCAAGTTGAGGAGATTGAATTGTGTGGACTTCTACATGCTAGGTCAATGTGGATGGTTGAGAGACACTTAAAATTTTTGAAGGGTTTGGTATGAAAAAGAGCATGTCTTGAGAGTTCTATGGTTGAGGGATATATGGTATACCAGATGATGGTGTACATTACTCAATATCTTCCTAATCTTGCAACAAAAACCCATATAGATTACATTTGGGATCTCAACTCAATTAAAAAATTTGAAGGGGAGTACTTGGTGGGTAATGGTAGATTTAAGAAACTGAAAGATAATAAATTATGAGATGTTATTGTAGTTAATTAATTCTTAATCTTCAAAATAAATCTGTTGTAAGTTATCTATTTACTTTTGTACAGCTGCTAAAGAGTGAGATGCAATACATTTGTTTATTGCAAATAATCAAGATTGGATGACGGTATGGATTGAACAATGTTAGCATGATGGTCATAGATTGACATAAAAATTTGTGTCTTCATTGGTTATAAAAGCTCATCGTAATGGAGATCCCAATGTCACACAAAAAGAAATAGATTTAGCATATGGTTTAAAAGATCACCAGGTACTTATAAATTTTTTAATTAATCAATCGTATGTTTTTCAACTCGTGATGCAATAATTTATACATGTTTGACATTATTGCAAGTGAAACACCACAAAGATATGTTTTGCAATGGTTATAAATTTTGCATCAAAAAGTTGGATGACACGAAAGGAACTTGTGATTCTGGGATAAGTGCAGTGTTCCAGGTGACTAATATTTCATCTAAAAATGACTTACATCTTTAAAAATTACAAAATCGATACTGTGGTATTTTGGTTGATATAGTTGACTGTGACTTTAATTCCTTCAAATTAGTTCTCTTCATTGTCAAATGGTATAGACTATGACTCAATAAAAATGATTCTAATAGAACTGTTATTGAACATGACAATAGATTTCCAATTATTAATACAAGGTTGTTTGAGCTAGTTAGAGAAGAGCCCTATGTTCTTCCAAGCCAATGTGAGTAGGTATTTTACTCAGAGGTTCCACATAAATTGGGTTGGTCATTTTTTGTTAGACATGATCCAAGAGGAAGGCCGATAAAGTATAATGCAATGGAAAAAAATACCGAGGAAGATGAAAAAGTGGAAGATGATGTAGATGATGATCACGATCGAGAGCTTGGCGAAGAAGAATATGAAGAAGAAGATGATGATGATGCTATTACTGATGATGATGATTGATGCAAGAGCATCCTGAGTGTAAGAGAAATCTTGCATCACCCAAAAATATTTCTATTTTCTTTTCAATAAGGGCTATTTTGTGCAGAACTGCTATTTATGGAAACTTACTATTTTTAGTAAGTTGATTATATGATTTTGAAATGTTTTGATTTCATAGTTGGAGGTTCATCCTAGTTATATCAGCCTACTAGTTGAGTTTCATTTCCACATCATCTGTATTGGTGAAGTTATTGAAGTTTTTGGGTACGAAATCTTTTAGATCAATTTTGAAGGCCTTAGAGGCTCCAGATCGTAATCGACTCCCAGCTGAGTGGCACTACGCTTAAAAAGTTATGGCCTCCGAAAGTTGGGCTACCTAAAAGCATATTTTATATTTCTTTTGAGCCGAACCTATTGTAAAAATTGTGAAAATAAAATAATTCTATGTATAGTCGGTCTTAAGGGCTAAATTTCTAGAACCTTCTCGAGTGGTAGAAATTGCCTATATAAAGAAGGCCCATAGTGTTGTCTAGGGCAGTTTTGGGTAGTTGATTTGGGTAATAATTTGAGGCTTTGTCCTATAGAATATTGTAAGGGAATGCCCATGTGGCTTTTCATATTGTAATTCTGAAAATTTATAATTCCACATTTGTGGAGATAATAAGAAGCCCATTTTTTGTTCTTGCATATTGTTGTTGTTTCTCTATTTTTGTTATGTGTTTGTGGTATTAAGGGGAGCACCCTTAATCAAGTGGTATTAGAGTAGGAGTTCCTGAGTGTGTAAACATATCACCAACTATGAGACAACTTGCACCAGGACTGTGGTTAGGGTTTCAGTGCACATCATGAAAATGCCTCCATGAAGGGAACGTGGCGGAAGAGCTGGTGTTGTAACACCTGAGGTTAGAGCGCTCCAGAGACAAGTGTGAGCATTGCAAGAAGAGATTTGTAGAGGAATGAATCTTTATGTTAGAGATGAAAGCGAGGATGAAGCCGAAGAAGAAGATCAAGAAGGAGAAGTCAAAATTGTGAACCAGGAGGAAGAAAGATTTTTTTGGGCCATTTCCAAGATCAGAAAAAGACCTAAGATTGAGGTTCCTGCATTTTCAGGAAATCTTAACCCAAAGGAGTTGATCGACTGGATCAATGAATGTGAAGAATATTTTAAGTATGAAGATATTGAGGATCCTGATAGGGTCAAATTTGTGAAGGCCAGACTGAAAGGTCATGCGAAGATATAGTGGCAAGAGATTCAATTGGAGCTAAATAAAAGAGGGAAATATAAAATCACAAGATGAGATTGAATGGTGGATAAATTGAAGTGATAGTTCATTCCTATTGATTATGAGCTTGACCTACTAAAGAAAATGCAAAGTATGAAGCAAGCGGGAAGATCTGTTTAGGAGTATACAAAAGAGTTTTATCAAATCCTCATCAGAACAGGCCATGCAGAAGTGGATAAGGAGACAGTTTCCCATTACCTTAATGGGTTGAGGCCGAGCATTCAAAAAGAGCTGAATCTGGTTCAAATGAACAATATTGAAGAGGCATACCAATTTTCCCTAAAGGTAGAGGAAAAGATAAACAAGAAGTTTGAGAGCAGACAAAAAGGAAGAGGTCACGGTGGATAATCTGGTGGACGGTCATATGGAGGTCAAAATGAAAATCCAAAAAAGAAGGATCAGGCTAGTAGTAGTCAAAATCAAAGAGGAAACAATTCTAATCATTTCCAAGATCAGAACAATAGAGATCAGAGGGGAAGAGGAAGAGGACAAGGTTCTGGAAGAGGAGGCTTCCATGGAACATGTTTTCACTATGAAGAAGAAGGTCATAGGGCATTTGAATGTCCTCAATGCCAAGGAAGGATGGATAGGAGGAATGAAGGACAAGTCAAAGTTGCACATGTAGATGAAGATGCCAGATCATCAAATTCTAAAGATGCTGAAAGAGGAGACACACTGATTAATCGAAGAGTCCTGCTGAGTAGTGAGAATGAACCTGAGCAAAGGAGGAGCTTGTTTCGCACTAGATACAAGTGTGAGGGTAAATGCTGTAATATTATTATTGATAGTGGAAGTACTAACAATTTGATGTCAAAAGAGATGGTGAAAAAGTTGAAGCTCAAAAGACAAAAATACCCACATCCATATCGGATTTCCTAGTTGCAAGATGACCACAAGGTCATGGTCAGTGAATAGTGCCTAGTAAAGTTCAAGATTGGTAGGTACCATGATGAGGTACTATGTGATATCATACCTATGGATGTATGTCACATGTTGTTGAGCAGGCCGTGGAAGTTTGACAGATGTGTTGTACATGATGGTCATGCGAATACCTATTCCCTAACAAAGGATGGAGTGTGACATAAGCTAAAGCCATTGAAGGAGATCAAAGAAAGGGTATGTGGTAATGCAAGAATAACTTTTGTTGATGGAAGAAAATTTTTAGATGGTATGAGGCATGAGCATGTGTGTTTTGCTTTAATTCCAAAAGATGGTAAAGAGGAAGTAGAAGATGTACCTGTAGAGGTTGCATATTTGTTTAATGAGTTTCATGATATTGTATCTGATAATGTACCTAATGGATTACCACTAGTAAGAAAGATTAGTCATCGGATGGATTTGATTCTAGGAGCCAGTTTTCCAAACAAAGCAGCACACAAAATGACACCAACAAAAAGTGAAGAGTTGAACAGACAAGTACATGAGTTATTGTAGAAGGGGTTGATTCGAGAGAGTTTGAGTCCCTGTGTTGTACCAACAGTATTAGCATCGAAGAAGAATGGAGAATGGAGGATGTGTATAGATTCTAGAGCAATAAACAAGATCACAATCAAGTACCGATTTCCATTACCACGAATGGATGATATTATGAACTGTTTGAGTGGGGCTATGTATTTCTCAAAGATAGATCTAAAGAGTGGATATCACCAGATTTAGATCAGAGAAGGGGATGAATGGAAGACTTCCTTCAAGACAAAGGAAGGATTGTATGAGTGGTTAGTCATGCCTTTTGGGCTAATCAATGCACCAAGCACTTTCATGCAGCTCATGAACAAGGTTCTGAAAGAATTTTTGGGTAAGTTTGTCATTGTTTACCTAGATGATATTTTGATCTTTAGCAAGACATTGGAGGAACATATGATGCATATTCGTATGGTGTTTGAGAAGTTAAGAGATGAGAAATTGTTGATTAATTTGAAGAAGTGTAGTTTTGTGAAGAAAGAGTTAGTGTATTTGGGATTTGTAGTTTTAGAGGAAGGTCTAAAAATGGACCCAGAAAAAGTGCAGGCTATCCTTGAATGGCCTACTCCAAGGAGTGCTACTGAGGTAAGATCTTTTCATGGTTTGGCTAGCTTTTATAGAAAGTTTATCAAAAATTTTAGCAGTATTTGTGAATCCTTGACTGAAAAAATGAGGGGATAGAAAAGAGTTCAAGTGGACTAATGGGGCAGATAAGAGTTTTAAACTATTGAAACAAAAAGTTATAGAATAACTTGTTTTAGCACTTCCAAATTTTAATAAGGTGTTTCAAGTAGATTGTGATGTTAGTGGTACTGCAATAGGAGCTGTTATGAGCCAAGAAGGTAAACCTATTGCTTATTTCAGTGAGAAGTTAAATGATGTCAAGAAGAAATATTTTGTTTATGATTAGAAATTTTATGCTATAGTTCAGGCATTGAAGAAGTGGAGGCACTATTTGCTTCCTAAGGAGTTTGTTTTGTATACTGATCATTAAGCTTTGTAATATTTGAATAGTCAAGGAAAGTTGAATCAAAGACATTTGAAATAGGTTGAGTTTTTGCAGAGTTATACATTTGTTTTGAAGCACAGGAGTGGAAAGTCTAACAGAGTTATAGATGCGCTTAGCAGAAGGCAACTATTGCTAACAAAGATGCAGATTGAGGTGGTTGGGTTCAAAGAACTCAAGAATTTGTATCCAGAGGATCCTGATTTTGGTGAAGCTTGGAAAGCTTGTAAAGAACCTGTTACTCTAGACAGAATGAAGTGGTTGGATTTCATCATTTAGGATGATATGCTATTGAGAGGGAGTCAGTTGTGCATTCCAAGAAGTTCTATGAGGGACAATCCCATCAAGGAGAAGCATAGCGGAGGATTGGCTGGACATTTTGGTTGAGATAAAATCCTTGCTTTGCTTAGTGACAATTATTATTGGCCATAGTTGTAGCAAGATGTTAAGAAGTTTGTATAGAGTTGCAAAGTATGTCAGATGGCGAAAGGAGTGAAGCAGAATATAGGGTTGTATCAACCATTACCTATACTAGAGAAACCTTGGGAGGATATTAGTATGGACTTTGTTCTTGGTTTAACGAGGACACAACGGGCACATGATTAAATTTTTGTAGTAGTTGACAGATTTTTGAAGATGACACATTTTATTTCCTGCAAGAAGACTAATGATGTTGTTCATGTAGTAGAATTGTTTTTCAGAGAAGTAGTGTGACTACATGGTTTGCCAAAGACCATAGTTTCAGATCAGGACACTAAGTTTGTTGGATATTTCTGGTGTACATTATGGAAGAAATTGAAGATAGATTTGAAGTTTAGTTCATCACATCATCCACAGACTGATGGATAGACAGAGGTGGTGAATAAGAGTTTGGAGAATTTGCTGAGATGTTTGGTTGGAGACAAGCCAACGAGATGGGATTTGATTTTATCACAGGCAGAATTTGCATACAATAATTCTATCAACATGAGCACTAGTAAATCACCATTCTAGATTATATATGGGAGTAGTCCAAGAAATGCATCTGAGTTGAGAAAGATAGATAAAGTAGAAATAAGTAGTGCTGAAGTTGAGAATTTTGCAGAACACTTGAAGAACATCCACGAGGAGGTGAGGAAGCATATTACCAAGATGAATGTGTAGTATAAGGCTAAGGTAGATGAGAAAAGGAGGCATAAAGAATTTTAGGTTGGAGATGAAGTCATGGTTCATTTGCGGAAGGCGCGATTTCCAGTTGGTACATATAACAAGCTGAAAATGAAGAAGTTTGAGCCATGTAAAATACTGAAGAAGCATGATTCAAGAAATGCATATGAAGTTGAGTTGCCTACTGAGCTGAATATTTCACCAGTATTTAATGTTTCAGATCTGATAGAGTATCATGAAGGAGGTGTTGAAGATGAGGTTACAGCAGCACAGTGGAGTATTCCAACAACTAGTTCAAATAACAAGGAGATTGAAGACATACTAGATCATCGTGTTGGCAGAAGCACAAGGAACATGACATATGAAGAGTACTTGGTCAAATGGAAAGGATGACCTGTTGAAGATTCATCATGGATAACAAAGGAGAAGGTTAACCATCTTGGTTTTCCTCTGCACACCTAAGTTGTGACAGGGTCACTTCTCAAATTACCCCGGGTGTCTGATGCAAGAGCATCCTGGGTGTAAGAGCAATCTTGCATCAGTTTGCTTTTCAATAAGGGCTATCTTGTGCAGAGCTGCTATTTATGGAAACTTACTATTTTTAGTAAGTTGGTCATATGATCTCGAAATGTTCTGATTTCACAAGTGGAGGTTCATCCTAGTCATATCAGCCTACCAATTGAGTTTCATTGCCACATCATCTGTATTGGTGAAGTTATTGAGGTTTTTGGGTATGAAATCTTTTAGGTCAATTTTGAAGGCCTTAGAGGCTCCAGATCATAATCGATCCCCAACTAACTAGTGCTAGTGTGTGTTAAGCACTGTAGATCTTGTCATGACATTTTTGAAAAGTGGTTACAATAGAAAAACAGAGCTACGGTTAAAAAGTTATGGCCTCCGAAAGTTGGGCTACCTAAAAGCATATTTTGTATTTCTTTTGAGCCGACCCTATTGTAAAAATTGTGAAAATAAAATAATTCTATGTATAGTCGGCCTTAAGGGCTAAATTTTTGGAACCTTCTCGGGCAGTGGAAATTGCCTATATAAAGAAGGCCCGTAGTGTTGTCTAGGGCAGTTCTGGGTAGTTGATTTGGGTAATAATTCGAGGCTTTGTCCTACAAAATATTGTAAGGGAATGCCCATGTGGCTTTGCATATTATAATTCTGAAAGTTTGTAATTCCACATTTGTGGAGATAATAAGAAGCCCATTTTCTGTTCTTGCATATTGTTGTTGTTTCTCTATTTCTATTGTGTTTGTGGTATTAAGGGGAGCACCCTTCATCAATGATGCTGCTACTGATGAGGATGATGATGATGATGATGATGACAATGATGATGATGTTGATGGTGATGACGACGGTGACGGTGGTGATAGTGGTGGTGATGATATCGTTGATGATGACGATCTTGATGATGAGATGGATGAAGAAGAATATCAATGACATGAATGAAACGTACAATTATGCCAGATGTTTGGCATGTTCTAATAATTTTTTTATATGTACTACTCTTATTCACTTAATTTTATATGTCCTACTTATTTATTTTTGCTCTTTTGTTAAGAGAAAATTCATTCTAAAAGAGTGTATTTAATCTCTATATGCTTAAACAACCTCACTAGTTAAGACTATTCTCATTTGTAGTGGGCATGACAAGAATCAAATAATTTGAAAGACACCAGTATTAATACATGCACAAATTAGTAACGTGATTATGAAAATTACCTTTCTTTATAATTTTTTGGGGTATTTTTTTTATATCAATGCATTTAATCTAAATACTATCTTATGAGAGTTGCTTCTGCTAATTTTCTATTTCCTTGCACATCAATGATGTTAAATCACAAGGGATTCTCTTTGTTCCCTAGAATGGAGTGAGCTAATTCTGAATTGCTTAGTAATTGCTTTTTATTACATGGTTGTCTTTGGTTTGTCATTTTGTTTTGAGTGTCTAGTGATTTAAACCAAAGACTTTGATTTAGCCAAAAAATGTGCAAGTCTACATTAGTATGTTTCTTTTTATTGTAATTATAATTAGTATGAATGATCAAAATAATGACAATGCAATATTTGTCAAAATAGTGTCGATGACTTTGGTTAATGTGCCTATGTGTCAATGTGGTGTTGGCCCATTCATGTTGAAGACGTCATGCACAACAAGTAATCCTAGGCGTCAATTTTGGGTTTTCCCAAATAGGAAAAAGGTCTAGATACGTAATTATATTTTATGTTTCAAAATAATGTGACAACTAATCATTTTATGAAGAACCGATGTACATTTGGTATTGCAAGGAAATAGTGGATGTCAATACTTTTGGTGGGTCAATCAAAGCACATTTACATCTACCCCATCTACATCTATACCTGATGTAGGAAATGAGTGCAACTTGTGCAAGGCTCGAGAGGCAGCTAGTGCCACCAAGATTGCTTCAATGGTGAAAGCAGAAATCATATTTCTGCAATGCCTTCTTTGTGTAGTTTGTGCACTACTTTGTTGGGACCATATGCGTAAATGTGGTTAACCGAGGGCTATTGTAGATACTGATTTTTTTTATATAATTTCTAGTAGATACACATAAAGAACATGCACATAAACACAACAAATGAGAAACATAAATGTAGATATCACAACAGCTGAGAAACATAAATGTAGGCATCATTGTCATAATTTTTTGGAGACACAACATAATTGAATGGTATACCCAGACGATGCAACACAACTATATATCATTCCTCTGTCTCCAAGTTTACACTGCGGTAAACAAACCCATAGATAAAGAATAAATTTAGAGAGTGGAGGAGAGCCGCAATGACCAAAATAATACAGGGTCCTTATATTATTTTGGTCGTTATCGCTCTCCTCCCGTGCTCTCTAAATTTATTTTTTATCATATGGGTTTTGTTTACATTAGTGTTAACTTGGAACTGGAGGAGTAGTGGTTGCGTTGCATCGTCTAGGTATACCACTCCATTATGTTGTGTTTCCAAAAAATTGTGACCATGATGCCTACATTTATGTTTCTCAACTATTGTGTCCCAGGACCCCTTATGACCTTTTAAAACCCTTTACGATCCCTAAGAATACATATTAGAGGTCTTAAAATGTTGTAAAGGGTCATAAGAGGCTCCTAGGAGGGGTTAGATGAGCTTCCACCTTCATGTGGTTGGCCCTGTTAAGTAGAGAATGTTAAAATATTCTCAAAACAAAGAGAAGCTCAATAATTTAAGATCTTAATCCACATACGAAAAATATATATCGATCCATCTCAATGGCTACCAAATCAATAGATCTCTACCAAGAACCCAGTCACAAAGAAATACCACAGACTACATTGTGAAACCACTATGAAGAGGCATACAATGTCTCATAAGTCACATCAAATGACCCACTTTCTGTAATCTAAGTCTCTTAGCTCGGTTCATGAAGAAGAAGACTTCTCCCAAGTCATCACGGATACCATAGTGATCTACGAATCTCCAATGTACAAGTTTTGCATGTCACTCTCTCGACATCACATCTAACTCATTCGAAACTATGGCAAAAATGGTAGATGATCCCAGCGATCCATCACAACCCAATCTCAAGAAGAACACAGAGAGTAGCTCGATTCTATCTTCAAGCCGATCAATGCATAGTCTACACAAACTCCAAGTCAAGTTACGACAACACTCCATAGGAACAAAGAACATCCAATTCAGACCAAAGAAGTCAAGAAGTCACTTGAATCAGATCTGAATGCAATCAGGTCCACATATATCCCATGAAAACATCAGGAAGAATGTATCTCTGATCATCGCACTAGCTTCTTGTACTGGAGTAGTCACTGTCAGAAATCTCAATTTGGTAGGATCCATTCCAAATCTAAGTCTCTAGACTCGGCTCAATAATCTATGAGCCACTACTGAATCTACTGCAAAGTCATATTTGAATGATCCATAACCAAATCACAAGCATGAACCAGATCTGCAAGAACACCATTTTGAATTGATACCAACTCAATCGACAAATATATATATATATATATATATATATATATATATATATATATATATATATATATATATTTTAAAAAACTGATTTTCATTGCAACTGCGACATCCATAAAATAGTGATGGTTATCTGTTGAAACAATTTGACATCCAGATATTGCATGTACAACATCATTATCGGTAAAAAATTATAAACGACAGATATACGTCATAAACTTCTGACGGGTCTCCATCACATGTACAACATCGCTGTCATTAAAAACTATAAACAAGGGATATCCATCATAAACTTTCGACGGATATCCATCGCATTAACAACATCTCCATCAACAAATAAACTACAAATGAAGGTGACCCGCCAGAAGATTTTGATGGGTCGCTGTTGTTTGTATTTTTTTGCAACAACCAAAAATAGATTGGATGACAGGTCCGCTTTGTTGGCACCCTCTTCTTGCGATGTCTATTATCATCGTAATTACGATGCCAATCAAAACTGTCATTTTTTTCGATTGCAAAATTGCGACGTCAGGTGGTGTCACTTTATCGATGGTATATAGTTGTAATTCTGATGGTATGCCATCGAAAAAAGGGCTCAAATGTACTAGTGGAGTGGGACATTGTGAAGAATGTACTTTGTGTTCTTGTTGCAGGAATTTCAGAATGCTAATTTGTTAGTGAGAATAAAGGTGGATAAATTTTATGACTAAATTTTGAAATGCGGAAGCTGAAGATGGAGGATCTTCTAATAGATCAAGATTTGTGGGAGACTTTTGATGAGGTTGTCAAAAACCTATAGATCTAGATGAGGTCTCTAAATATGCTATTATGGACCATAAAGCCAAGCATCTAATTATATCGTGTCTTGCAAATTCTATTTTAATAAATATCCATGAAGAGTCCTCTATAAGGATCCTATGGAAGAAGCTTGGTGAAATGTATTAGGTGAAATTTTTAGTAAATAACATTTTCTTGAGGAAGAAATTTTATTCCTTGAGAATGGAGGAGGGTGAAAAAATTACAGATCACCTAGAAACATTCAATATGTTGGTGGCTTTGTTGGTATTTATTGGTGTCAAGGTGGATGAAGAAAATAAATGTTATATCCTTCTTTGTTATTTTCCTGATTCATGGGATTCACTTGTTGACTATTAACAATACTTATGTCATTTTGAGGATGGAAGATATGGTGGGTTATTCTCTTTTTGAAGCGATGAGGAAGAAGGTATCCATCAGTTGCAAGGAAGTCCTATTTTCTCATGGAAGACCTCCAAAAGAGGCAAGAAAAATGAGAAGCATAAAAAATCCAAATCCAGAGGGAGATCAAAATCTCTTGGAAAGTCTAAAGTTATTTGCTGGAATTGCAGTAAGCATGGAAATACCCGTAAGGACTGCAAAGAATAGAAGAAAAAGAAAAAGAAGAAATTGGATTCTGATTTTGAGTTCAAGAAGGAAGATGGTGACACATTCATTACAACTTTGGCCACTCATGCATGCGATGATGCATGGTTGATTGATTCAGGTGCATCTTTTCATATGCCATCTAGTAGAGACTGGTTTTAGAAATATGAATAATTTAATGGAGGTAAGGTATAATTTGGTGATAATTATTATTTAAATATTGTTGGCCATGGTAAAGTCAAAATTAGGTTTCTTGATGTTAGAAGAATAAATATTAATTGTGTTTCATCTTCGTGGTATAAGATGAAATTTGTTAGAGGTGAGAAAAATGATAGATTTGGTTATGCAAACAATCTTTTCTAATGCAAGATGCAAAATGCAAAATGACCAAAGGTGCTATGGTGTTTTATAAAGGTGTTAGAACTAGCATTTTGTATAAAATTTATGCATACATCATTGAGTGTAATAGTACTTATGTGTGTATGTGGTGAAACCTTCATGTTAAGAACAAGCTTAAACATTCAAATGTTAGCAATAAACAATATATTCAAATATAAATCTAATACTTATGAAACTTTCAAGAACTAAACAAAGAATTTTTCTCCACAACCTCCGATGAGCAATAAGCAAGTGCACCGAATACTTGCTTGATTTAAGCTCTTAGAGATATTTGTGGGTGTTCTCTCCTAACACAATTATGATTCCCACTATGAATGCAAGGTAAAATGAAGATTGAAATGCTCAAGAAGAAGCTATAGAAGCAACTCTCAAGCACTCAATGCAAGAGGCCAAAGAAGCTCAAGGAGGAGCTATGAAAGCAATCCTCAAGCTCAATGGCATGCAAGTAACAAATGAAAATGAAGCTAAAGCATGAAATAAACTAAGTTCTAAAAACATAAGAGAAATCTAGCAAGTACCAAATTGTTAGTGAAAAACTCTAAATGCAAAAGAAAACTAACATTATAATTCTACATGAAAATGATGGATGATTTGCTTGAGGCAAGGGTCCTATTTATAGGATTTTGGAGGGCTAGGGTGAGGTGGCATCTATGTGGAATCCACATAGGTGCCACCAAGGAGACACATAAGCCATGCAAAGTCTAAGAATTTCTCACACGTGTGAGCAACTTGGGATGTGAGAGGTCAATGTGTACTTTAAGTACATGTGTAAGTGTGTGTAAGAGAAAAAGTCTATTTACACAATTTTGGAAGGCGTAAGAAGTGTCATCAAAATTATAAGAAGCCTTGTTTATGCCAACAATGACTTAATAATATTGTAAAGGGTTGGCCATCTATTTTCTATTAGTCGGAGTATTTTTGCCATAATTTTGTTATGTCAAAAATACTTGTAAAAAAGGCTTAGGGTTTGAGATTTATGTATGAGAGATTTTGTAGCTTTCTATGGCGGTATTGAGTTGCAGGTTTTAGATTGTAATCACTGGATAATAATAAAGATATTGGACTCGCTATTGGTGGACGTAGCCCAGGGATTGGGTGAACCATGTTAAACATTATGTTATTGTGTTCTCTTCTGTGTGTTAATATTTGCATTTTTCTGCTTATTATTCTAACACTTTGGGTGAGCGTTGCCACTCATCGATTGACGGGTGGCTCCGCCCGCCCAAAGGTAGGTGGTGCTGGCTGTCGATTGATGGGTAGCTCCACCTGCTCAAAGGTAGGTGGTGCCACCTATTTACGGATGGGTGACCCCACTTGCCCAAGGGTAGGGCGGGTACCACCCACCTTTGGGCTAGCACCCACCAAAGGGTGGGCCAACGATAGGGGCAGGGGAATGATAGTCACCCATCCATGGATGGGTGGCTCCTCCCAGTAGGAGGCGGAGGGGGCTTGCCTGGTGCTGTGCGTCTTGTGATGAATGACAGGTTCGCAGAAGAGGGTGATTTTCTCAGTTTAAGACAAGCAACTCTACTACCAAGGGGGGGTGAGCATGGAAAAATAAGACATGGGGATGAGGGGGGGAAGCAATGTGAGGGCAGGGATAGGGTAAATTTGGTAATGACTAAGACTGATGAAGGGTGTTAGGTAACTGGATGTAGGAGCCAAATTATTGGATTCACTTGAAAGAGCAATGGCTAGACATGATGATGCTGCGAGAGGAGCTACCCGAGGTGGAGTGGGGATAGGTGACCTTATGCAGCCTGCAACATGTGCATGAGTGGCTGCACTTGAGAGCGCATAATGCACCAATGACAACATTGATAGAGAGATGACACTCAGACACATCGAGTTTCCATTTGCCGACTGGGGAGGCGATAGTGACATTGCTAGATGTATGGAGGATTTTGCAGATACTGATTTAGGGGAGATGGATGAGTATTAGGTTAAGAGAGTGGAACAATTTATAGAGGAGAGTTTCAGATGATGGGTAGACCAGTTGCTGATTAACCATCAGTGAATGTTATGGTGAGGGGGGATGGAGACATGATTGCCCCAACTAGCATTTTATTTAGCCGGATTAGTAGGAGGGTGGTTGATACTTGACCACTCAGGTCATGGTTTTCCGATTGGATGGGTGATAGTAGTGAGCTAGATGCTAGAGGAGGAGGGTATAGAATATTGTTGGGGATATACAATCTTGGCATAGGTATATTATGACCTACATATGTGCGCATACTGTACATAGTAGATGATGGGACCATGAGTGACACTACTGCTAGTCTGGGCATGAGAGCATATCGCAATGGTATGACTACAGTAAGGGGAGGGTTGACAAAAATGATATGAGCTATTTGCGTGTTGGTACCAATCACCCATGTCATATGGGGATGTGAGATTAATTGAGACCTGACAGAGGATACTAGATGAGCTGATATGGTTTGAGTGGACACCATACCGAGACTGTGAGGCATGGGGGTACCAGGATGAGTAGGTAGGGAGAGAGGATGGTGCTCTAGATGTAGATTACTTATGATATGTGCAAAAAAATTATTGGTTGATCGGGAGGATGATATTTTAGATAGTGAGTTACATGCCATCACAAGTATGCAGACAATTTGGCATGAGGTAGGGTATAGTTCCAGACAATTATCTACATTTGACCATCTTGAGGGAGATTGGGTCAGTATGAGGCATCAGAGTAGATCTTCAAAATGCTAGGAGAAGTTGGAGAGGTATGCAGCCAGTACCATGGATAGTAGCCCAGGGAAAGTGGAAGATGCAGGGTTGACAACTAAGTATGTAGCCTAGTGGGAGAGGCATAGGCCAGTGAGGTTGACAGAGCCAGGAGCAGGAGAGGCCATAGAGCAAATAGAGTTAGAGACAAAGTTTGAGGAGGAGGATGATGAGGAGAGACCAACAAAAGTGCTGAGAGTCAAGTGGGGGGTGCAGAGGTAGGTGAAAAAGTGGTGAAGAGAGATAGTGCAGAGACCAATTGCAGGTGGCCCTACACATGCAGTGTAGAGGGTGTGAGAGGAGGTATCCTAGGAGCCATTTCAAGAGGAAAAGGAGATGGGGATAGGAGGATCAGGAGGAGATGAGAGGTAGGGCGATCAGGAGTAGGTAGTTAGTTTATAGGTAGAGGTGACATGATTAGAGGCTTTGGTGGTAGTAGAGAGGGACAAAGCATCTAGGGATGAGGCAACAAGGGTGATAGAGAGAGAGAGAGAGGAGAGGCTCAAATAGAGACTATGTGATGAGAGTTAGCCATACTATAGGGTTGAGTGGGTACAAGAGAGATTACTAGGACATGAGATGACATAGGTACAAAGGGGATGGAGGGGGAGGTAGCCCAATTTTTGAGCTAGATAGAGGAGATGCAGAGATAGAGAGACATTCTCACACAGTGACTAACAGAGGATAGGGAGACATTGTAGAGATGGGTAGAGATATATTGAGGGGAGTGGGAGTTAGAAAGACATGGAGTGATGATGGTAGGTGTAGGACAGTTGTTGACAACCATGTTGGATGCACAATGATATGCATCAAGGATGGGGAGAGAGGCAACCTATTATATGGGCCTCTATCATCAGGTAGTACCTCTAGAGTAGAGATAGGCCCCCTATTTAGAGCGAGGGATATTAGAGAGGACTCGAGGGTTGTCATCAGGGTTGGTAGTTAGGCCATCAAGGGGCAGGGTGACATGAGGTGACAGTGGTAGAGGAGCAAAGAGATGTACTCCATGAGGTGGACAGGGGGGGAGGTCAAGATGACAGGGATATCTTTCAGTGGTCATGAGATCTAGTTGATTATATAGGATATATATTGTGTGTATTTCTAGATGAGATGCATATGTATAGAAACATTGAGGTGCCTGATGTATCATTTTGATGTAGCATGATGTTATGATATATATATATATATATATATATATATATATATATATATATATATATATATATATATATATATATATATATATATATATATATATATATATATATATAAAATTGTTGCACCATTTTATGAGTTTATCTGATGGATTATGAGATTATGCATAGTTCTAAATTATTATACTGACGTGTGTTATTTAGGATGTGTGTGATTATGTGAAATGTGTACTACATGATGTGCAAAGCTTATGTAGATATGAATTGATGTTTTATTATGCATATGTGATGTTTATGAATGTGCAATGCATAGGTAATGATTAATGGTTAAATAGATATATTTGACATGCAATGTGTATTTAATGAGTAATGAGTAATGAGATATATTTGACATGCAATATGTATTTAATGATTAATGATTAATGAGATATATTTGACATACAATGGTAACTAAATGAACTTAACTATAGGAGGTAGAATGCAATGGAATGAGCTAGTGTCACTTTATGATTATATATATTTTTGTTTGTGTATCCGATATAACCAATAGGATCAATTGAACCACTAAAGAAGAGGGAGGTGATGATAGATAAACAAGACCCTTTTCTCAAACACAAATGTAGAAAAGAAATAAATGAAGATGAATTTGAGCTATAATGCAACCTGACTACATGATTTAGTGGGATCACTTGTGTTCATGTTGGAGAGCACACCCTAGTTTGATATTGCAATAGGAGGTATGCATCATGTCTTATAAAAGCACATATGACATTGTTCCATTGCATGGCCTAGACTCTTAGACAACTGTAGAAACAAAGATGTAGATTTCCTAACTATGATAGAACCTATGACGTATACTTATTGGAGAGGTCTAGACACACTTAGGTCTTTTAAGGGACATAAGTATGCTAACCTATTTCCGCATTAAGAAATGGATAATCATAACTTTGAAACCAAAAAAAATTCTCCTAAAGTATCCACAAACAGATCATACCACAATCGCTACTTGTATCAGATTTCACCAGTCACAATATACCAAGATATGGAAGATCGAGGTAGTCATGAGTAAGATCTGCTGATACAAAAAGATAAAATCAACAAAGAAGGCCTCCTAACCAAGTGGTCATTCATTCCATAGTTCTTTCCATGAACGGGATAGGATTGATGAGATTGGTTTGAGTCGACTGAGGAAGGATGCATCCTGTAGGGCAAAGATTGATTGACTGAAATGGATATTCACTGGCAATAGATGTGAAAGGAACAATAACTCAAAGATTTGATTTTGATGTTGATGTTGATAAACACTTTTGCGATCACTGTGTTTGGGAAAAGCTCAGTGTGATGGGGTTAAGCTTATCTTGCTAGGAATTGTAGTTGGATCTTTATGGCTTTGCAGGAAGCAATGACTGAAAACTAAGACCAAGATGATGATGGATATGTATAGTGGATGGGAAGACAATGGATCCAAATTTGTTATCATGGTGCCTGAAATATGTTTTCACCATGATACTTTCCTAGAGTGCTTGTTTGCCAAGTTTTCATTGTTGGACAAATTCATTTTTTTTGGTAAGGTGCCTGTTTACCAGGTTTTTACCAAACAATGATTTTTTTCAGGAACATTTTCTTCTTTTTAAGATTTTATGCTTTTTTGATGTTTAGGATTTCTTCAAGACTTTTTCTAATTTTTAGGATTTTCTATTGAATAACACTGTACATGAACTGAATGTTGAGCTACGCATAAAAGTGCTTCAATGTAAAATATTTATACGATCAGGGAGCGGATCTCCCTCAAGAGTTTCAATTTGATATGCCCCAGAACTAAATTTAATAGTAATAACAAATGGACCCAACCAATTAGGTTCAAACTTCCCTTTCTTTTCTCAGTTCTAGAGATTCTTCATGTTATGCTGTAGGACCAAATCACCTACATCAAACTCATGAAGTTTGATCTTCTTGTTAAATTATAAGAAAAGGTGATTTTGATACACATGGTGGTGGTTAAGGGCATTGAGGCATCTCTCATCGAGGATTTTCAGCTCTTGCAAGTAGGAAACCCTATATTCTTCTTCGGACATCAGGTTCTTGAGAGAAATCCTGAGGGAAGGGAGCTAAATTTCAATGGGTAAGAAAGCCTCAGAACTATAGACAAGGATGAATGGGGTGGTGCTAGTAGGAGTATAGATGGAGGTGTGGTAGGCCGAGAGGGTGGGATTGAGTTGCAAGTGCCAATCATGGACAGTGTCATTGATAATCTTTTTGAGGATCTTTAATATAGTTTTATTTGTAGCCTCAGCTTGACCATTGCCCTGTGGGAAGTACTTGGATGAACAATGATGGGTAATGCCAAATTTCTTGCAAAGGTTAGAGACATCCTGATTCTTGAAGGGTGTTCCATTATCAGTATGGACATCTTTGGGGATGCCATAGCTGCAAATGATATAATTTAGGATAAACTTGGAAATTTTCTTACCAGTTGTATAGGTGAGGGGTATTGCTTCAACCCATTTGGTAAAGTATTTGGTGGTGGCCAGGATATACTTGTGACCACCAGAAGAGTTTGGAAATATCTAGCCTACAAGGTCAAAACCTTGGCGGGAGAAAGGATGAGGTGTGATAGTGGGTTGGAGGGATTGAGCAAGAGCGTGTATCAAATCACCATGCTGCTGAAAAGGAACACATTTCTTCACATAATGATAGGCATCCTGCTCCATTGTCGGCTAATAGTATCCATTACGGAGAAACTTCTTTGCTAAAGTGAGACCACTAGAGTGTTCTCCACAGATTCCTTGATGCACCTATTCTAAGGCTGTGTGTGCTTCCTCTGAATTCAGACATCAAAGAAGAGTTCCATCAAAGTGTTTATGAAAAAGGGTGTCTCCAAGGATTGTGTAATGAGAAGCGTGATAGATGAAAGTTTTTTGTTGGTTAGGCATAAAAGTGACAGGAATGGTTTTATCATGAAGATAGGCAAGGATCTCTTGATACCAAGGTGATTTGGGACCAACAATTTCACACAGCATCTCAGAATCTAGCTGGTCATAGGTAGGGACCATAAGATTCTTGACAAGAAATTTACACTGTGTTCTTATTTTTGGCATAGATATTAGTGAAGCAATAGTAGCCATGGCATCTGGTGCTTTATTGTTTTCTCTTGGGATTTGTTGGAAAATGATACTTGTAAAATGTTGTTTGAGATCTTTGATCATGCGTCGGTAATGGAGAAAATTATCATCCTTGGTGTGAAATTCATCATTGACTTGTTTGATAACTAATTGGGAGTCACCAAGGCCTCATATTCTGCTATGTTGTTTGTGCAAGCAAATGTCAATTTATAAGATTTAGGGATAAAATCCCCTTGAGGTGTCACAAATAGAATTCCTACCCTTGATCCTTTCTAGGTGAAAGATCCATCAAAATAAAGCTTCCACTAAATGCTGGGAGTGACAGTCATGATAGTTTCATTAGGAAATTTTGTGACAATAGGATGATCTCTAGGAATGGGAGCCTCTGCAAGTTGATCTACTATTGCTTGTCCTTTAATTGCTTTGCATTCTATGTACACAATATCAAATTCACTAAGGATCATGACCCATTTTGTCATGCGACTTGTCAGGGTGGCTTTAGATAACAAGTACTTAAGTGGGTCAATCTTTTCTATCAACTGTACTTTGTGATTAAGCATGTAATGATGTAGTTTCTGTGTACAAAAGACTAAAGTCAGGAAAGATCTCTCAATAGATGTATAGTTGAGCTCATAACCCATTAAAGTCTTGCTAAGATAATATATAGCACACACTTTTCCATTGTCAGCTAACTGTGCTAGGAGAGCACCCAGTGCTACTATAGTTGCAGAGATGTAGAGAATCAAAGGTCTTCCTAGAATAGGCAGAACCAACACTAGTGGATTAGCTAGATATACCTTGAGCTGTTCAAAAGCCTTTTGACACAAGCAATCCCAAATGAATTTAATATCCTTTCTTAGCATATAAGAGAAAGGATGCACCTTGTCTGCTAGTTGTGACACAAACCTCCAGATGGATTGAAGTCTTCCTTGCAAGCTCCTTAATTGTTTCATAGTTTTAGGAGGTGGCATCTCTAAAATGGATTTCACCTTCTTAGGACCCACTTATATTCCTCTATGAGACAAAATGTAGCCTAAGAGCTTACCTGATTGTACACCAAAGACACATTTCTTGGGATTCAATCAAACATTATACTTTTCAAATCTGTCAAATATTGTAGTGAGAATAGAAATGTGTGATTCTCGTGTCTTGGATTTTTCTAAGATATCATTCACATAATCTTCCATGATCACATGAAGAAGGTCATGAAATATGGTCATCATGGCACTTTGGTATGTGGCACATACATTCTTGAGACCAAAGGGCATTACCTGATAACATAATGTACTCCATAATGTAGTGAATGTACTTTTATGTTGGTCTTCCACTACTATGAAAATCTGATTATATCTAGAAAAACCATCCATGAGGGACAACATCTCGTGCCCAACAGTCAAATCCACTATGATGTCAATGTTTGGAAGTGGAAAATCATCCTTAGGGTAGGTGAGATTAAGATATCTGAAATCATTACAAATCCGGATGCCCCCAGAGGGTTTACCTACTAGTACAATGTTGGAGACCCATTCAAGATAGTCTATGGGCCTGATGAATTCTACATCTAACATCTTTTGTAATTCAGCTTTAACCAGGAGTGCTTCTTGTGGATGCATCTTGCGTAATTTTTTCTTCACAGGTTTGATTTTAGGATCCACAACAAGATGCACAACCAAGTCAGTATCAAGTCTAGGCATATCCTTATATGTCCATGCAAAATTAATGTGGGATTTCTTAAGGAATGTAGTCATGGACTCTTGTTTTGTCTCATTTAGAGAGGTTGCAATATAGGTGATCTTAGGATCTATTTTTGTGCATAGATTAACTGCAATTGTTTCTTATATAAGGATAGAAGATTTATCTGATGGTAATGACATGAATGGAAAGTCAACTTCCCCCTCCTCTAGTGCCTTAGAGAGGTTTTCACTAGAGGGCGCATCCTTTATTTTATCTTTTTCTCCATCCAAAGGTGCCTCAGAAAGGTTTTCACCAAAGTATGTTTTATCATTTTTTTAATTTTCTTTTTCTTCATTTTTGCGACTAAGGGAGTTGACTTGGTTACCGAAGTAGGCTTTCTCGCTATAGTGAATATGATGTTCATTGTCTTGGAGATTTATTAGTCCAAAAAGTGCTAGAACTACCTTGTTTGAATTGCATATGTCTAAAGTAGGTGGTGAATCTTGCTAGTCCCAATCGATTAGTTCAGGATTGGTAAGGGGAAGTTTAGGTGAGGAAAGGTCAGATTGGTTGATATGGAGGACATAGGTATCAAGGTCATCTTCAATGTACTGGAAAGGAACTTTGAAGAACTCTTCCTTGGTGTCTAAATCGGATTCAATCAAACAATAGTACCTTGCAAAGGTTTTCTTAGTTTCTATGGAACCCAGTCTTCTTCCTTGGGGGTATCTGGTTGGTTTTATGAGAGTTTTTCTTCCTGTTTCATTTTCTCCAAGGCCAGTGCCATGATATCCCATACTTTCAACAATGGATGTGGCCTTTATATACTTCCCTTTAGGAATGTCTGCAGGTTTATCTTCTTCTTCATCACAAAGCCATGAAAGAACATTATGCTCCATATGTTCATCTAAAAGAGATCCCCAATGTTCAAATGTAGTCTATTTACACTTCATCATTTCTTTATTTTCCGTAGGGAGGAGTTGTGAAGGTTTTCCATAAGAATTGGGAGAGAGGGGGAGTTGACCAATGCATAGGGCATTTTCAAACTTGTATTCCCTCGGGCCTTGATCAGTGAACCTAACTTTCTTTTTAGGCTCAATATTATTTTCTTAGGTAACCTTTTCTTTTCCCTTGGCTTGCTTAGACAACTATTCCTCAAAAGAAGTGTGCTAGATGGGAATCTCTTGTGAAAGTGGACTAACATATTCATTCAATGGGCAGTAGTTTGATTGCTTTCCTTCCAACCTCTTGCAATATTGAAAGGGTTCATGATCTTCGGGAATGGTTATTTCAGCTCCGTGATGTAGGAATTTCAAACACTGGTGAAATGTGGATGAGACACTTGAGATAGCGTGTATCCATGGCCTACCCAAAAGGATATTGTAGGGTAGATTTAAGTCAAGAACTTGACAAATAGTTTCAATAAGGGCTGGGCCCACTTGTAAGGGGAGTGCAATGAGACCTTTACTCACCCTTTCTCTATCATCATATTCTTTTATTGTTATTCTTTTATTTACATCAATGAGATCCTCAGAAAGACCAATATTGCAGATCGTGCTTAAAGTACAAAGATTTAGACCAGATCCATTATCTATAAGGAATCTTTTAATCTAGGTGTTATGGATGGTGACTTGGATATGCAGTGGTTTATTATGATGAGGGTCAGGACCTCATAAATCTTTGTCAGTGAAAACCAGGTGTTGTTGGGAAGCCAAATTTATGATCATTACTTGGAATTGAGAGGCATTGATATTTTCTGGGATGTGAGACTTAGTTAGGGCATTATCAAGGACCTCTTTGTGAATGGGGGATGTGAGTAAAAGCTCTAGTATGTATATCTATGCAGGGGTCTTCTTTAACTAGGAAAGCAAGTCATAACACGAGGCAGGTCATGTTGAGATAGATGGTGCAACAGGTGGATCCACAACAAGTGGGTTGGCAATAGCTTGTATAGTCACCCCAAGGCGGCGAGTAGTAACATTGCAATCCACACTCTTTAAATTCAATGTGTTTACATGAGTGTCAAATTGTTTAATATGGCCACACAGTGAGTCAAAGCCACATACATCATTTTCAGCTAATTTTCCACAAGTGCATTCATCTCCTAAGATTTTGTTTGTTGAATAATCATAAGAAAAGCCCTTGGACATGGATGTGTTATTTTGATTATGTTCTGGAAAAGGTTTAGAATACATTTTTACTTAGGTGTTAGAAGTAGAGGCATTTTTTCCTTCTACTTCAATTTTACTATCATCGATCAAATCTTGCACAAAATGACAAAACTTCATGCATTTTTTAATCTCATGCCCTTTTATGCGATGATAATCACAATATTAATTATCCTTATACCAGTTGGGTTTAGGTTCATATTCATTGAAAGGCCTGGTGTTAGGGTAAACCATCATTCATTGATTGACTAGATGTCGAAAGATCACATCAAGAGAATCTGCCAGTTGTGTAAATTGTCGTCGTTGTTGTCGATTGTTGTTGTTGTTGCCATTATATCATGAGAATAGAGAGCCACAATAACCAGATCCTTGATTTTGATTTTGGTTATTCGAATTATTTTGATTACTTTGAATATTCAGATTGGTTTGATTATTGTTGTGATTGTTTTGATCATTATTGTTGCAATTGCCTTGGTTACTGTCATTGGATTATTGAACATTTTGGATGTGTCTAGCATCTATTACTCCATCATTAACAACACCTTTGTTCTTAGACCAGAACTTGGGTTTATCATTAGTATTGTTAGATGAATTTGGGGTATAGTGTTTTATTTCTCCTTTCATCATAAGTCCATCTTCAATAGATTTCCCCTTTTTATTGAGTGCCTCGAAGGAATCTAGGGCAGCCATCTTCTTCTAAAATGACATTTCTGTAACTAGATTCTTAGTAAAGATATCAACTAGATGTGAATCTGGGATTTTCCAAGGCATGCAATTGGCGAGATGTTGCCACCTTTGGAGAAAGTTGGAAAAGGTTTCTCCATTTCTTTGTTTCATATTACACAAATCACCGAGGGATGCTTGATGTTCCATGTTATAAGAAGATTGTGTAACAAATTTTTCAGGGAGATCATGAAAGGTGGAGATAGAACCAGGAGGGAGGTTTAATAGCCACTCTAAGGCTGGTCCTTCAAGAATCCTAGTGAAAAGTCTTAAGAGAAGATGATAATTGTGGGAACCCTCTTGTGCCGCTACATAAAATTCCTTGATATGTTGTGCAGGGCATGAGTCTCCCTTGTATTTATCAAATTTTGGCATTTCAAAATTGGCGGGGAATGGTTGGAGAGTGATTGATTTTCCAAAAGGATAAGGACATATTTTTGCAAAAGAAAATTCCTTCTTCCCACCTTTCTACATAGCCATCATCATGCCTTTGAGCTCATCAATTTGTTGGACTAATTCAGGAGGATTAGTGGTTATCGTATGGACTTGATGTGTTCCTCCTCCTGATGATGCATTATGTCCTCCTAGAGGGGGAGGATTGGTGCTATGTCTTTGATTGGTGTTGTTTGTTTGTGCAGATTTTTAATTGTTAAGACTCCACTAGGCTTCGAGAAAATAGAAGCAGAGCATCATCCTGAGGACCTTGGTTATTGTTTAGGTGCACGAACTGCACTTAAACCATTGTTACTCACCCCATTGTTTGAGTTAGGCTTGTTTAAAAGTTGTTGAATTAATTCAAGTGTATCAGGGGGAGGTTGAGTTGTGTTATCAGATGTTGATGGCATTATGGGTGCTACTTTTCTTTTGTTGGTTTGAATCAAGTTTTTCTCAAGCAAAGTTTCATCAAAATTATCAGGGAGGGTAACACCCCTTTGGATAATATTTATGAAGATGTTGGAACTGTTGGCTTGGATTAGGTCTTCCACTAAGCTTAAATTGTTAGGATCTTCAAAGAATTATTTAGCTCATGGATTGGCATTGACACTTTCGGGTATTACTGTGTCAGATTCCATGTGAGGTTCTTCTTCATCATTAAAGTCTTCTTGATAGACAGTTTCCTAATCATTATCCTTGGTGAGAGATTCTTGTCTTAGTTTTGATTATGATTGGGTAAGTACCATGCACGAGTGACCTTAGAATGGTTGAATTGAAGAAGGGTGAATAGTTGATGAGGTATGGAAAGAAAATGATTTGGTGAACTAGGAGCAACTTGGAATAATGATTAAGTCTTGATGATTGATTGGATTGCTTGAATTGGATTGATTGATTTGATTGAGAATTTAGATTGATTGATGAGATTGGATTAAAGAGGAACTAAGCCTCAAGTATTGATTGGATTTAAAGGTTTTGAAAAGACCTAGGTGGAACAAGACCTTGTGATTATGCAAACATACTATTGGTTTTGATTTAAAGTCTTCTTTTATTTGGATGATAGACTAATGATCCCCAAACAAAATAGGACTGGATTAGGACTACTAGAGAAAGAATCAGTTCTCAAAGTAGTAAGGGATTAATTTTTTCTTTGGAATTAAGGTCTATGAGACACTATTGGAATGATTCTTTCACCCTATGGCTTAATGAAGGTGTGAAAGATGGATTGATCTGATTCTGATTTAAAGTCCAAGATTCTAATTAATGTTCCTAATGTTTTGGAATGTGGATGAAGAAAGGGGTGTTTAAAAGATGAGAAAGGGATGAATGACTTGAAGATGATGAAGAAAGAAGGTCAAAGGTACTTAGTCGTAGGATTCCCAAGTGACAAAGGCCATGTTCACTTTGTTCTTGGCAACCAAATTAGAAACCCAATTGTTGTAGATGATTTTATCTGATTTCTCAATAGCCTCTAAATTTTTTTGAATGGGTTGCAAATAAGATTGGTTGGCTTTAATCTTTTGATCTTCGATTTTCTTCTCTCTATGGACTCGTGTAACTAGAAGTTTTTATTTATTATGTTTAACACTACCAATCATGACTTGAGGACAATATCTTGATAGATCAAAGGATGTTCTTCACAAGAACCAATTTCATGCATACCTCAAACATTTGGGTACAAGCACATTTATAAAAAATAGTCCTGCAAGGGACGAAGCAACCTTGCAGGATTCAAGTGTACGGGTTTGTTTTACGATGAAAGTAACAAGCACACTTTTTATCCCTAGAAGGAAGTTGGATGTGATTGAAAACCTTTGCTCACTAACTTAGGAACACACCCAACAACTCCTTAGAATATGACCATCACCAAGCATGCAATTGCTCTAGCCATGATGCCGTGTTATCAGAGTGTTAACGTTGAAGGGGGCTCGATATGGTGATTGTCTTGGGGAGATTACTATTCTCCTTGCATGCAGATTATCAACCTTTCATGGGTGAATCAGGTGGCTTCTAGCTAATGGTTTTTAGTGAGGGTCTCTGTTCGAACACACTCTTTATGTCCGCAAAAGTGTGACTAGGACATATAGCCCCACAAAGAACCTTGCACAAAAATAAATATTTTATTAGTTTTATGTATTTTTCTTCATTTACAGATATAGTTAGGTATTTTACTAATGATCATTAGCTTTAGTGTGATCATCAAATACAAGTTTTACTGATTAGAACAAACTAAAATGAGAGAAAAACTCTTTTCTAGAGGAGATTCCTGTCTGTAGGCGGAGATGCCTGTCTACAGGAAGAGACACCTATGTGTAGAGATGCCTATTTCCATGCGGAGATGCCTTTGGTCCAGCGGAGATGCCTATCTGGAAAATTCATGGGAAACCTTCACAAGATCAAGAAGAATAGTTAGAAAATAGGATTGTGGGTCCCACCGGGCATGCTAAAATGTATGTGGTGAAAACCTTCCTATTAAGAGAAAACTTAAACATTCAAATTTTAGCAATAAGAAATATATTCAAATATAAATCTAACACTTACAAAACTTTCAAGAACTAAACAAAGAAGTTTTCTCCACAACCTCTGATGAGCAATAAGCAAGTGGACCCAATAATTTCTTGATTTCAGCTCTTAGAGATATTTGTGGTTGTGCTCTCCCAACACAAGTATGATTCCCACTATGAATGCAAGGTAAAATGAAGATTGAGATGCTCAAGGAGAAGATATAGAAGCAACTCTCAAGCACTCAATGCAAGAGGCCAAAGAAGCTCAAGGAGGAGTTATGAAAGCAATCCTCAAGCTCAATGGCATGCAAGTAACAAATGCAAATGAAGCTAAAGCATGGAATAAACTAAGTTGTAAAAACTTAAGAGAAATATAGCAACTACCAAATTGTTAGTGAAAAACTCTAAATGAAAAAGCAAACTAACATTATAATTCTGCATGCAAATGATGGATGATTTGCTTGAGGCAAGGGTCCTATTTATAGGATTTTGGAGGGCTGGGGTGAGGTGGCATCTATGTGGAATCCACATAGGTGCCACCAAGGAGACACATAAGCCATGCAAAGTCCAAGAATTTCTCACACATGTGTGAGCAACTTGGGATGTGAGAGGTCAATGTGTACTTCAAGTACATGTGTAAGTGTGTGTAAGAGAAAAAGTCTATTTTCACAATTTTGGAAGGCGTAAGAAGTGTCATCAAAATTATAAGAAGCCTTGTTTATGAAAATTTTAGCAATTTTTGAAAATACAATTTTTTAGAATTTTTCTCACACACATGTGAGCAAATAATAAGGACTAATGGATGTAGGAATCTAAAAATTAGCCTAATTAACCTTAGTTAATTAGTGAATAAGTTTATTAGATAGAAAGTGATGTGTCTAGGATAGCATCTAGGTTGGCTTTAGGATTAAATAAAATAAAATTTAATTTAATCATGGCTTAGTAGAAATAAAGAATGTGAGGAAATTAAATAAATTAAAACTTTATTTAAAAGGGGAATATGGAGGAACATGTATTAAATTAAATTTAATACGTTATGAAAGGTAGTATTTAAATTTAATTC